>CM062292.1:375242613-375847575 GCA_031216915.1 Pictodentalium vernedei
TGATGGCACTTTCAACAATCAGGGTATCAGCATCACCCGAACTGCAGTTAACAGTATGTCCACCCGCTCTCAGTAATGTGGACAGTAATCTTATGAACTGCATTTTTGTTATTCTCGTTCCACAAGAACCGTTCCTGGTTCTTGTGTGCAGTCATGGTGTCTGTCAAACGGATATCAGAACACATGTTGACAGCTCTCCTTCTATTCTCATGACTCTTCGTGTTTGGTCGCTGTCCATAACCATTGAAGACGGCACAGCAATTTTGTCCATATTTGTTGGTCACATATCCAACATACTGATGGGCCACTTCCAAGTAGGTAGCCTTCGCCTTCCATTTGATTCTGTGGAGGAGAGCCCCATCTGTCAAACACGTACACAGAATCAGATGACGGCTTCGAAAGTGCTACTCGATCTGTTATTGCAGCTGCAAGGTCTGCCTTGTTTGCTTTCCTGAGAAAGATGTCTTTGAATAGGGCTGTTTGCATCACAGTCAGTTGGTACTCGAAGAACTGTGCCACGTCGCGCTCCCTCTGAGCAATAGCTATCAATTGAGTGAACAGAGCTGATGGGCCTATTGATACCCTCTGAATATCCAACTTCACCCCGGGGTTCAAATGGTCTAAAGTGCGAATCTGATCACTCCTTTTGATGGAGGCATCAGAAACAACAACATTGTCTAGTTTAGAGTGTATCTCCACCCCTACCGTCTCGCTGTTGTCGCAGTTAATACCATCACCCAAGGAAGCTGACAATCCGAAGGACATGGAGCGCAATGTTTCATTCTCATTGAAAGGATCGTACAAGTCAAACCACTCTAGTATTTTCATCATGTCGGTGTTGTCTCATTTCCGACGAGAAGTACCCATGTCTACATGTTGTTCACTGGTACCGAGTTTCATGTCAGTCAGCATTGTCATAGCTTCATGTATTTCAGTGCATTTAAAACATGGTGTAAATCCACTCCTGACGCACTGATTCCGTCACCCCATGACCTCACGTTAGTCCACCTCAACTTTTAATTGAGAGCATGAGGACTTGTTCAATCACAAGGTCACTTGAAAGACCTGCCCAACCCTGGAACTCGGGCGTATAGCATGGAAACCATCAAAGAGGAACCTATCATACAACCACGGATGTTTATCGAGGAGCTCAAGCATCATTTGCAGATACAACCTGCAACTCTTAGCGTAGTGTACATGTCCCGTGGCAGCGAAGAGGTTCAACATATTACTGACAGCAATAAGGTGGAGATTCCAATTGCAAAGGCGTTCACCTCTGAAGAAAATTTTCAGTGTCTGGACATATTCTAGATATTGTATCCATAGCTTAGCAGTGCACGGTTGTTCAGCCAGTTTGGCTTTGTACTCGTCGAGGCAAGTGTTTACCCTTACGAGAGCTGCTGAGTTCGCAACATCAGAAAGAGCTATCGAGCTGTCCAGCACATTATCATACAACTCCTTGACACTATCTAAATCTTCCCTGTTGATAGATTTCTGTCCACTCCTGATGCTACATGATACACTCTGTATACCCTGTGTGTTAGTGAGTAGAAAAAAACTGGATTCACACAAATCCATGTCCTCACGTTCGCAAACGTTGGAATGCTGGTTTTGGAAAATTGATCGAAATTCGCTCTTACACCACCATCAGTATAAATGCTATAAAAAATTTTACCCAAAGTGGACTTTTGCGGATTTTGGATATGTTCTTCGGGAGACATTCCTCTTCAAAATGACGCAAAAGTCAACTTGTCCCAAATTTTTTCCGGGTACGACCACTTTACTTGGTTCAATGCCTGTACTACCTGTGCTAAAGAAATCCAAGTTGGCTGCTGTGGCAGTGATTGTGTGCAGACAACAGTGATCATAATGGGACATTCTTATCTAGGCATGAATCTGAAGAAGCATAAGAAATTTGGTAATGAGCAAAAAGTTTACTCAAATAAATTTTTCATGAGCTAGCCACAATTTCTGCTCCCAGTCTACCATGCCCCCCCCCCCCCCCCCCGCCCCCCCACACACACACACACACACACATACCCAGAGAATGATATAACGATCGGATCCATCCAGTATTATTCACCAAATTGCCATTCAAATTCGTTTTTTTTTCAATTTTTTCCTCGAAAACATAGCTTATGACACATCATTGGAACAAGATCATAAACTATGATAAAAAAATAATAAAATTTGAATGACATTTACTGATAATCTAATATGAGTTGCAGCCCAGGTGTTCTCATGAAGGTATTGACATTAGCACAGTGTTAAACTGCATCCACACAAATATGACAGCAATTATTACAGAAATTCAGTTGCATGATTCATCTGTTAATGACCACTGTCTTAGACACTTTACCAAACGTAACAGACAAAACTGGCCAGCACTATTCACAAAAATTAGCATTCAATCTCCATTATTTTTTCACTTTTTTTGCCTCAAAAACATAGCTTATGACCCCTCAATGGAATGAGCTCATTCCCATGAGAGGGTCATAAGCTATGTTTTTTCACTAGAAAAAAATAGTTATTCAATAATTTTGTTTGCATGTGTTGTCTGCTTTTCATGCTAGGTAAAGGGTTAATAATATTTTTCCCCAAAATATAAAAACTACTTTCTCATGACAGAATAATTTTGGTGGTCTTTAACTATCTCCAAGATGTAAAAATTAACCCAATACATAATGGTCATATACAACAAAGGCAAGTCACAAAAATAGTGCCTTTCAAATTTTGTTTTTGGTTCTTTTAAGTCCTGGGTTTTCTTACGCAGAAAAAAAACATGTTTAATTAGGCAAAACAAAATTAAATAAGTGATTCTCAGGCATTTTTTTTTTTTTAAATGAATGAGGGAGGGTGGTTTTTATTTTTTATTCCTGATGGAATAGTCACCAATGCCTGAAATTCAGTTGTGAGAGCCTAAAATTAAATACTAGAGCTTCTAAGTTGATTTCAGTGATAATTTTTCTTTGTAACAGTGATCATACGACCCAAAATCAATACAGAACAACTAAAATGGAGGTTTAGAACTAGCTGAGTGCTAGAATCCACAATTTTTTTTTTTTTTATTAGGGTTTAACGACACATTAACAGCCAGGGTCATATCATGTCGGTGACAGTTTTACGGGTGGAGGAAGCCGGAGTACCCGGAGAGAACCACCGAGCAAAGACGAGCAGCTGTCAGCTCTCCAACATTGTAACTCTGAACTCTGCACCGCAGTACAGGCAGGGTTAGATTGGTTGAAGACATGCGCACCATCGACGTGCAGTACGCCTTAGTACACGGCATCATCATGCCCCCATGTAGGCAATCGGGGTTAAGTGCCTTGCCCATGGACACAACGTGGGAACGCGAATCAGTCGCTGAAATGGTCACCCATCCAACTATTAACCGCACTTGACGTTGCTTAACTTCGGTGATCTAACGAGAACCGGTTACTGCGATGCCCCGCCCCCCCCCCCCCCCCCCCCCCCCCCCTCAAAAAAAAATGAAGGCACCAGTGCAAAAGTCAACATTTTCCTTACACATGTTTCATATTCAGACAAACGTAAAAATAGTTTTATACAAATTTGTTCTATTACAAATTATTGGAGAGTGCCTGATGGCTCTCTCCAATAATCTGTAACTAGATGGTGTCACTTGTGTGCAAAGCACACTATAGTGTATCCCCGCATTTGCATCATTGACTTTGTATGAATGTTTGATACAAAGATGAAATGTATTATATGACACACTAAAATCATATTGAGTGGCACAGGTGACACAGCTTCGTGAGCACCTACAGACTCCACTGCAACATTTGAGCATGGTTTTAGCGTTACGAATTACATACATGTACACTGGGAGCCTTTCGCCAGAAATGGTCTAAGAAAACAAGAAAGTGGCAACAGTGGCACAGCCACGTGGCACCCCAAAAATCTGAAACCTTCGTGCACATCTACAGACCCTACTGCAACATTTGAGCATAGTTTTAGCATTTCAAATTACATTCTCTGGGAGCTTTTCGCCGGAAATGATCTAAGAAAACATGAAAGAAAAACGGTGGCACCGCCACGTGGCATCTGAAAAATCTGAAACCTTTGTACGCATCTACAGACCTTACTGCAACATTTGAGCATGCGTTTAGCATTTCCAATTACATACCCTAGGAGCCTTTCGCCGGAAACGGTCTAAGAAAACACAAAAGTGGCAACGGTGACACAACCACGTAGCACCCAAACAACCCAAAACCTTCCTGTGCATTTACAGACTCTACTGCAACATCTCAGCATGGTTTTAGCGTTTCGAATTACATACTCTAGGAGCCTTTCGCCGGAAACGGTCTAAGAAAACACAAAAGTGGCAATGGTGGCACAGCCAAGTGGCACCTGAAAAATCCGAAATCTTTGTGCACATCTACAGACCCTACTGCAACATTTGAGCATGGTTTTACCATTTCGAATTACATACCCTAGGAGCCTTTCGCCGGAAACAGTCTAAGAAAACGTGAAAGTGGCAACAGCACAGCCACTAGGCAGCTGAAAAATCTGAAACCTTCGTGCGCATCTACAGACCCCACTGAAACATTTGAGCATGGTTTTATCATTTCGAATTACATACCCTAGGAGCCTTTCACTGGAAAGGGTCTCAGAAAACACGAAAGTGGCAACGGTGGCACAGCTGAAAAATCTTAAACCTTCGTGCGCATCTACAGACCCCACTGCAACATTTGAGCATGGTTTTAGCATTTCGAATTACATACACCAGGAGCCTTTCGCTGGAAACGGTCTAAGAAAACACGAAAGTGGCAACAGTGGTACAGCCACATGGCACTCAAAAAATCCGAACCTTCCTGCAATCCACAGACCCTACTGCAACATCTGAGCATGCTTTTAGCATTTCGAATTACATACTCTAGGAGCCTTTCATCAGAAACGGCCTAAGAAAACATGAAAGTGGCAACAGTGGCACAGCCATGTGGCACCTGAAAAATCTGAAACCTTCGTGCGCATCTACAGACCCTACTGCAACATTTGAGCATGGATTTAGCATTTCAAATTACATACCCTAGGAGCCTTTCCCTGGAAACGGTCTAAGAAAACACGAAAGTGGCAACGGTGGCTCAGCCACGTGGAAGCTGAAAAATCCAAAACCTTCGTGCGCATCTACAGACCCCACTGCAACATTTGAGCATGGTTTTAGCGTTTCGAATTACATACCCTAGGAGCCTTTCAGCGGAAACGGTCTCAGAAAACACAAAAGTGGCAACGGTGGCACAGCCACGTGGCACCTGAAAAATCCGAAACCTTCGTGTGCTTCTACAGACCCCACTGCAACATTTGAGCATGGTTTTAGCGTTTCGAATTACATACCCTAGGAGCCTTTCGCCGGAAACGATCTAAGAAAACATAACGGTGGCACAGCCACGTGGCACCTGAAAAATCCGAAACATTCGTGCGCATCTACAGACCCTACTGCAACATTTGAGCATGGTTTTAGCTTTTCGAATTACATACCCTAGGAGCCTTTCGCCACAAACGGTCTAAGAAAACACAAAAGTGGCAACGGTGGCACAGCCACGTGGCACCTGAAAAATCTGAAACCTTCGTGCACATCTACAGACCCTACTGCAACATTTGAGCATGGTTTTAGTGTTTCGAATTACATACCCTAGGAGCCTTTCACCGAAAACGGTCTAAGAAAACACGAAAGTGGCAACGGTGGCACAGCCACGTGGCAGCTGAAAAATCCAAAACCTTTGTGCGCATCTACAGACCCCACTGCAACATTTGAGCATGGTTTTAGCATTTTGAATTACATACCCTAGGAGCCTTTCAGCGGAAACGGTCTCAGAAAACACAAAAGTGGCAACGGTGGCACAGCCACGTTGCACCTGAAAAATCCGAAACCTTCGTGTGCTTCTACAGACCCCACTGCAACATTTGAGCATGGTTTTAGCGTTTCGAATTACATACCCTAGGAGCCTTTCGCCACAAACGGTCTAAGAAAACACAAAAGTGGCAACGGTGGCACAGCCACGTGGCACCTGAAAAAACTGAAACCTTCGTGCACATCTACAGACCCTACTGCAACATTTGAGCATGGTTTTAGTGTTTCGAATTACATACCCTAGGAGCCTTTCACCGGAAACGGTCTAAGAAAACACGAAAGTGGCAACGGTGGCACAGCCGCGTGGCAGCTGAAAAATCCAAAACCTTCGTGCGCATCTACAGACCCCACTGCAACATTTGAGCATGGTTTTAGCGTTTCGAATTACATACCCTAGGAGCCTTTCAGCGGAAACGGTCTCAGAAAACACAAAAGTGGCAACGGTGGCACAGCCACGTGGCACCTGAAAAATCCAAAACCTTTGTGTGCTTCTACAGACACCACTGCAACATTTGAGCATGGTTTTAGCGTTTCGAATTACATACCCTAGGAGCCTTTCGCCGGAAACGATCTAAGAAAACATAAAAGTGGCAACGGTGGCACAGCCACGTGGCACCTGAAAAATCCGAAACATTCGTGCGCATCTACAGACCCTACTGCAACATTTGAGCATGGTTTTAGCATTTCGAATTACATACCCTAGGAGCCTTTCGCCACAAACGGTCTAAGAAAACACAAAAGTGGCAACGGTGGCACAGCCACGTGGCACCCGAAAAATCTGAAACCTTCGTGCACATCTACAGACCCTACTGCAACATTTGAGCATGGTTTTAGTGTTTCGAATTACATACCCTAGGAGCCTTTCACCGGAAACGGTCTAAGAAAACACGAAAGTGGCAATGGTGGCACAGTCACGTGGCAGCTGAAAAATCCGAAACCTTCGTGCGCATCTACAGACCCCACTGCAACATTTGAGCATGGTTTTAGCATTTCGAATTACATACCCTAGGAGCCTTTTGCCGGAAACGGTTCAAGAAAACACAAAAGTGGCTACGGTGGCAGAGCCACGCAGCACCCGAAAAATCCGAAACCTTCCTGCGCATCTATAGCCCCTACTGCAACTTCTGAGCATGGATTTAGTGTTTCAAATTACATATCCTATGAGCCTTTTGCCGGCAACGGTCTAAGAAAACAAAAGTGGCTACGGTGGCACAGCCACGTGGCACCCGAAAAATCCGAAACCTTCAGGCGCATCTATAGACCCTACTGCAACATCTGAGCATGGATTTAGCATTTCGAATTACATATCCTACGAGCCTTTTGCCGGAAACGGTCTAAGAAAACACAAAAGTGGCTACGGTGGCACAGCCACGTGGCACCCGAAAAATCCGAAACCTTCCTACATATCTACAGATCATTTAGCAACACCCTAGTGTAATTTTAGAACTCCAAATTACATAGGTTGGGACTATTCAGCAAAAAAGTGAAAAAATAACGCATTTTTTAAGTGGCTCCACAGAAGCCACCTGGTGGCACAAAGATTTAAAAGTTGTATTTTTGGGTTGCACAGACCCTATCGAACAACTGTAGAAAGTTACAGCGTTTCGAATTACAAAACCGGTCGTACGGAAGTACGGACGTACGGAAGTACGGACGTACGGACATACAGACGTACGGACGTACAGACGGAGATCATGACAATATCCCCGCATTTTTTAAAATGCGGGGATAATAAAATAATTTTTGATGAACAAATTCAGACCACCAAAACTAAGCTAGTTCACAACCAGCTAAATAAATATTTTGTACATACATATGAGAATTGTGTCGAATTTCTCGAAGAGAATGAAAATACTGTATCAATGTATACAACATATTGCATTGGAAATTGTGATGTAATACTGCAGAAATCACAAACTATGATAGTTTTATACATTTTTGTACTGCAGAAATCACAAACTATGATAGTTTTATACATTTTTAATTTTTCCTCCAAAATAAATATGATGAACGTGGGCCGAAAAAATGAATGCATCGCTGCCTGAAAATCAAAAGATTAATTTTATTTAACCTTATTCAAGAAAACTGTTTAGTTTAAACAATATTTATTCAAAGAAAATGCTATACATTACAAAACTGAACAACAACAACAACAAAAAAGTAACAACACAGGGCACCGCATATACATATATTTAACACTAACAAATTGCTAATTGAAGGAGGGATTTGACAGGAAGCTAGGAGTCATCTCCCTGCTTATGTGAGTCATCTCCCTAAAAAAAGAAAACTGTTTGCTCGAGTTGTCTCCCTTCCGATTCATGTTAAGTAAAAGATTAAGCAAAACATTAAAATTCAATTTGTCTATTAAAATTTCTTTCTTTCTATTCCAACCAAACCTCAATGATGTGCTGTATCAAAAGTCCAGTCTCTCCATATGGAAAATGGTGCCAGATGGAAGTTCTCCATGTGCAGGCCTTGGAACCTGTCAAAATGCCAATTTTGATACAAAACCCTGCTACTCTCCAGAAGAAAAAGCTGGTCTACCTTGCCTCTACTTCCACCAAATATGTGCGTCCATATGTCAATGATCTGATCATTTTCCACCATTTTTTAACCCTTTACCTAACATGAGAAGCAGACGACACTTGCAAAAAAAATTCTTGAATAATTAATTTTTTTCATTTTTTGTCTCAAAAACATAGGTTATGACCCCTCGTTGGAACGAGCTCGACGAGCTCATTCCATCGAGGGGTCATAACCTATGTTTTTGAGACAAAAAATGAAAATATTTTGAAAATTGGCGATTTTTGAGAATAGCGCTGGCCGGTTTTGACCGTTACGTTGGGTAAAGGGTTAACATTGTCACAATTTGTTGCACCACCATAATGTTGGAAAATGTGCAATTTCTACAGTAGTAAAAGACTTCTACCTTGTCCTAGTGATGTGGGCAGTGAATGATATTATAACAATAACATGATTTTGAAGGGCTTTACAGTGTATTAACGGCTCAACAGAAATGGTTAACAGCACAAGAGCTTATTAGTGGCCCACGACGAAGTCGAGGGCCGCTAATAAGCTCAAGGGCTGTTAACCATTTCTGTTGAGCCGTTGATACACTATAATGCCCGACAAAGTCATGTTATTTCTATTATTGCCACTTTCGTACATCGAGCACATTACGATTAGATTATAAGGGAAATAAGATAAATAAATGAAATTTGAAGTTTTAGAATTAAAAAAAAAACAGCGACACTATCATCTGATTTGTTGACAAACAAACCGGGTAACATGACTATCGTCTGAACAGTCTACGGCAAAATTTGGAAAGTTGGATGATCAAATATATCTTCGAAATGCGAACTTTAGACAAGGAATTTATTCATCAAAGATGTCATCACTTACTTTGTGTGCATCGCTTTCTATATTTGATACATTATCTATCCGTGACACAAAGGGAAACACTTGAAAAAAATGTGTTAATTGTGTTTAGAAATTAAAAAAATCCGAATTGAATTTCGATCCAAATGGAAATCTGGGAAAAATATTGTTGATCGGCTGAGAGATGTGATGTCATTGTCTATATTTAGACGTGTCGGGCTGTTATTGACGTGTTGGGCTGTTATAGTCAATAACGGCCCAACACGTCACATGACTTCTACTTGTTGAACATTACGAGGTTTCAATGCCCGGTAAAACATCATTAATGTGCTAGGAACTCCCGCAAAAGTGGTAATAATATGCTATATAATCTTATGGTAATTTCACTGATGAAAGCTGATTTCAGAGATATGGGCCAGGCTTATGGTTGATCTGCAATCTGGACTGCTTGAATGGCTGGTCATAACTTCTGTCTAAAGTCTAAGCCTTAAGCAAATATTGGGAAATACCCAAGATGAACAACTGAATTCCAAATGATACCCATCTTTACAGTCACTCTTGCGACTCCAAATACATATGCATATGGTAAGCGAAGATGTATATTACTGTGGTTATCACAGCTGAACTGGGCATGAGGACTGAATCTCGACTACTGAAAAACAACCTTGATGTTTCTTTGTGCTTGTGGAATTAGTGGCATGTGATGTAGATATTTCATCCTAAAAAAATCCTTGTGTTTCATGATTTCATTTCATGAAAAAATAAAACTAGAGGTACTGTGAGCAAACTCACAAAGTGATACCCCCAGCACCTGAAATGTAAAAGTTAGATTGTCTCCCCTTGGAAATGTCAGAACGGAATTATATTGCTTCATGCACATCTTCATATGGAGTTCTTCCATTGTGTAAAGTTTCATGAAAATTCTCCCTTGGAAATGTCAGAACGGAATTATATTGCTTCATGCACATTTTCATATGGAGTTCTTCCATTGTGTAAAGTTTCATGAAAATTCTTCAAATGGTTTAGGAGGAGTTGCGCTTACAAGGATGGACAGACGGTGTAAGTTGGATTATCTCCCCTTGGAAATGTCAGAACGGAATTATATTGCTTCATGCACATCTTCATATGGAGTTCTTCCATTGTGTAAAGTTTCATGAAAATTCTTCAAACGGTTTAGGAGGAGTTGTGCTTACAAGGATGGTCAGACGAACAGATTATCTCCCCTTGGAAATGTCAGAACGGAATTATATTGCTTCATGCACATCCCCATATGGAGTTCTTCCATTGTGTAAAGTTTCATGAAAATTCTTCAAACAGTTTAGGAGGAGTTGCGCTTACGATGGACGGACAGATGGACAGACGGACGGACAGGGTGATTCCTATATACCCCCCCAAACTTTGTTTGCAGGGGGTATAATAATTCTGAGAACAAGTGCATGGATTAAATTTATTTTCTTTGTCTTACAATGGTATAGGAACATAATCATTTCAGCCTATAGTAAAAGTTCCAAGTGAGAGCAGGCAGTTAACCCTTCACTTAACATAGGGTCAAAAATGGCCAGAAAATTAACCAGAATAAGCCAACCACAGCCTAAAATATCTTGGAAGTTTCTCAACAAAACCATACAAAGATGGATATCATTTGAACCAGCTCATCGAGCTGGTTCTAATGATATCCATACTTGTATGGTTTTATTGAAAAATTGTGCAATTTGTTTTCGAAAAATGTGAAATTTAATTTATTTTTAAAAAATACTGTGTGTGAGGTAAAGGGTTAACTGGTAGAGTGCTAAGTTATTTTTGGTCATCAGGATTTGTTCACATGTCTTTGCTTTGTTACAATTTATGGGAGAGTGCCAATAGGCACTCTCCCATAAATTGTAACAAGGCAAATCCTAACAGACTAAATTATTTCAGTTCAAAGATAAAGCGAAGCACATCCACTGAATTTGAGGCCTTCAAGTTGTGGTAACTGTGCTTCAGAGTAAAGCCCAAATATGGGCTTCCAGCACTCTACCAGTTAAGTGAAACTATAAAAGGAATGCCCAGGTATAATTTTTTCGCTCATAATTTTCTAACCAATTTAATGAAAATTCACATGCCAGATTTTCTTTTATCTCAGAACTGATGTCAGTGATTGAAAAGTACTGTCTGAGGGTGCAGAATGAGTTTCTGTCCTGACCCAGTTCTCAGGTTAGGTGGTTACACTGTTACCATGCAAGACATGCGTGACAAGTTTGAATGACCAGTGTGACTAGCCTTGTTACGACTGGTATTCAGCACACATATTACTTTGATTAAGGTCAACCCAACATGGAACTGAGATGCACATGTTCGTAAAAATTAAATTTTTTTATACCCTGTTTGCTAAAGCAAATGATTTAACTTCATTATTTTTAAATATGCAATCCAACTTGACATCTGACTTGAAATATAAATGAAAGTGTCAATGACACTGTAGCTCAACTTGACAAACTTGAACTTGGTAAGTTATAAATGAAATGGCAAAATTGAAGATCATTGGTACCAATGTCATTTTTTTTGCCAGTGGCAACATTTTTTGACAGAAACCGAAGAAAATCGATAGCTCCCATCTAGAGGCCGCCCCAAACAAGCATGCCAGGTTTCAAAGCAATCTGATCATAAATGTGCCCTGTAGGGTGTATAAAAGGGAAATATTGTGGTCTGACTAGACTCAATTCTAAGAATATTTTTGCGGAAATGGAAGAAAATCGATAGCTCCCATCTAGAGGTCACCGTAAATAAGCATACCAGGTTTCAAAGCAATCAAATCATAAATGTACCCTGTAGGGTGTGCCAAAGGGAAATATTGAGGCTTCTGACTAAACTAAGTTCTAAGAACGTTGGTCGCGGCAACATTTTTTGACAGAAATTGCAGAAAATCGATAGCTCCCATCCGGAGGTCTCCCCAAACAAGCATACCAGGTTTCAAAGCAATCTGATCATAAATGGGCCCTGTAGGGTGTGTCAAAGGAAAATATTGAGGTCTGACTAAACTAAGTTCTACGAACGTTGGCCGTGGCAACATTTTTTGCCGGAAATTGAAAAAAATCAATAGCTCCCATCTAGAGGTCACCCTAAATAAGCATACCAGGTTTCAAAGCAATCAAATCATAAATGTGCCCTGTAGGGTGTGCCAAAGGGAAATATTGTGGTTTGACTAAACTAAGTTCTAAGAACGTTGGCCGCGGCAACATTTTTTGACGGAAATTGAAGAAAATCGATAGCTCCCATCTAGAGGTCACCCCAAACAAGCATGCCAGGTTTCAAAGCAATCCGATCATAAATGTACCCTGTAGGGTGTGCCAAAGGGAAATATTGAGTCTTCTGACTAAACTAAGTTCTAAGAACGTTGGCCGCGGCAACATTTTTTGACAGAAATTGAAGAAAATCGATAGCACCCATCTAGAGGTCTCCCCAAACAAGCATACCAGGTTTCAAAGCAATTTGATCATAAATGTGCCCTGTAGGGTGTGCCAAAGGGAAATATTGAGGTCTGACTAAACTAAGTTCTACGAACGTTGACCGTGGCAACATTTTTTGCCGGAAATTGAAGAAAATCGATAGGTCCCATCTAGAGGTCACCCTAAATAAGCATACCAGGTTTCAAAGCAATCAAATCAAAAATGTGCCCTGTAGGGTGTGCCAAAGGGAAATATTGTGGTTTGACTAAACTAAGTTCTAAGAACGTTGGCCGCGGCAACATTTTTCGACGGAAATTGAAGAAAATCGATAGCTCCCATCTAGAGGTCACCCCAAACAAGCATGCCAAGTTTCAAAGTAATCTGATCATAAATGCGACCTGTGAGGTGTGCCAAAGGAAATTGTGGACGTACGTACTAACGTACTAACGTACGTACGTACGTACGCCGACGGACGAGAAGTGATGGCAATAGCTCAGCTTGACTTTGTCAAGTTGAGCTAACAAGAAATATCACTGGTGCAACACATGCCCCCTCTCTACCCACAAAACCACAAAATGGAACTGACCTAAATGATTGTGTGAAGTTTGAGGATTGTAACAGATGAAACTAGAAGTCCTGTCACAATTAGTACAGATAATACTGTTCAACCAATGATCGGAAAAGGCCATCACAATCGGCCAATTGTGGTCGATCGGATGACAATGGCAATGGCTTCTGGAACATCGGTTCAACTGATTGTTGCCAAGCATTTTGTGATGATTCATAAACCGCATTTTATTATCTTCTGCAATTGCTCAATTGTTAATGTAAAATGATGTCAATGATACCATTCAATAAAGCTGAAAAACCACCACAATGTGTATTCTTAATCTCCCTAGACACACCTTTATGGGATATACAAGTTAAATGACATGAAAAGCTTACAATTGGGCGTACTTGTGGCAATCGCCAATTCATATCGGAAAAGTGAAGGCTGCACTCCATTGACTCAAGTCGCAGTCAAAATTACCAGTTGCATGCACTTGGATGGTAAATGTGGCTCTGGGAGCCATGTTTTCCGCCCAAGTGTGCATGACTGGGAATTTTACAGGACCTGATTCAACTGAGTTTAACACTGTGAAATATGTTCAATTTAATGTAGTTCTTTCGAATCTCGACTTATCTAGTAGTGAATGGACTGTAAAATATGTTCAATTTAATGTAGTTGTTTGTGAGCCTGGACTTGTCTTGTAGTGCACGGTATTACAATCAGAATCGACATCGAAATCGGCTGATTGTGAGCTCAAATAACCAGTAATCAGTCAGTGGCCATTTTTGGATATCGGTTGAACACTAGCAGATAAGGATTGTTGGTTAATGCGTTCCTTACTGCAATGAAGTAATCTGAAATACACAAGAGCGTTTGCACTGTGCAATACAAAATAAGATTTGATATTAGTGAGATCGGTAGTGAAATCACTAATAGAACCTATCAAACAGAAAGAAAATTTTGAGACCACAGTATGTGCAGGGAGGATTACAAGTAAATCGCCATGGATTCGATTTATCACTTAGTAATTATTTACAAATTCTGAGGACAACACACAAGAATCACTTGCAAAATTCATCGCATGGACCGTCGGGTTGCACCCAATGGTCCATTTGATGAAAGTTTGCTTGAGTTTCTTGTGCTGTTATGAACACTTATAAATACTTATCAAGTGGAGAATATATGGTGATGTGATTAAATAGTAACCCACTCTCTTCATTTTGTATATGTAGTCAAATTTATTAATAATATCTATTTACATCATTACATATACAGTACACGGAGAGTGGATTGTAACTAAATCACCTGCAGAGTGGAGTTATCACCCA
Organism: Pictodentalium vernedei; assembly: GCA_031216915.1. Classification (NCBI taxonomy): domain Eukaryota; kingdom Metazoa; phylum Mollusca; class Scaphopoda; order Dentaliida; family Dentaliidae; genus Pictodentalium; species Pictodentalium vernedei. The sequence continues at coordinate 375,257,164 of CM062292.1, forward strand.
ACCTATAACTATCAAATTTTGTACATATCGACAAAAAACACAAGCACTGTTTCAGCCAATGGACCTCCGGGTTTAACCCTTTACCCAATGAATCAGCCGCATCCGCCCGCGTAATATACAAATTCAGCAGTTGAAAAAATATTTTTCAATAAAATTTCAACAAAACCATATCATGTGACCCCTCGTTGGAATGAGCTCATCGAGCTCGTTCCAACGAGGGGTCACATGATATGGTTTTTGTTGAAATTTTTTGAAAAAATGTTATTTAAAATAATAAATTTTGATATTGTCTGCGTTGGGTAAAGGGTTAACACGGAGGTCCATTGGCTGAAACTTTGCTTGTGCTGGTTATGCTTTGCAACAAACTTGCAATTATTACTTGGGTGGAATCTCCACTCTGTGGGTGATTTAGTGATAATACACTCTCCACATACTGTACATGTACCCCAGTAGAGGTCAAGAATGATGTTAATGATCTCTATTTACTTGTATAGAATTGTTGGGCAATCTGTTTTTCTATAGAATTGAGTTACGCTAATGGGGAAATTTGACTTTGAGAGGGACAAAAAGTGCGCTTACTCAGCATGCTATTACTTCAAAATAGTGAACAATACAGTGACAGGACTTCTAGTTTCAATTGCAGCCACAACCATTTTTGGGTTATGGCTAAGACATATCATGTGACCATCAACATAAGTACTCAACTAGGACCTTGACCTCGAAGATACAAAAGCAAGCATTCTATGCTTCACACCTTCTGACTCTACTTAACATGTGTATGAGAAGTTTGGTAATTGTAGTTAGGTTGAATTCTGAGACACAAATATTGACGATTTTAAGCATGACCTTGAAATTTGACCTTGACATTGACATTGAATGTCTGGATTCAACTTGACATTATTGACCCAGCTATAAGGTGTGGCACATCTTCCCATTGTCCTTTATAATTGTGTCAAGGTTGATGGTTGCAGCCCCTATAGTTTCTAAGTTATGCCTGATACATGATTTGTGACCTTGAACATATCGGTGTGGAAGTCAAGTGTGACTTTAAACTTGAAGATGTGCAAGCAACCATTATACGCAACAAAGCTTCTGACTGCTCTTAACATTTGTATAAAGTTTGATAATTCTAGTTAGATTCATTTCCAAGTTATGGGCCAGACACGAATATTGACCGATTTTAAGTGTGACTTTGAAATGCGATCTTGACCTAGAAGTTATAGAACGACCTGTGGAGTATGACACATCCTCCATTGCCCTTTATAATTGTTCGATGTTTGATGATTGTAGCCCCCATAGTTTTTTAGTTATTGGCTTGGACACACACACACACACATCCTCACACACTCTTACTTTTAATGAGTATCAACAGGCTCATTCGCAACAAACAGGTTCTATGATTTCTACTGTATCTCCATAAATGAAATTTGATAAATGATGAAAGGTCACAGACCGGCATTGGTTTCCATTGGTTGAGTTAGAGTACAGTGTTCAAATGATTACCAAAAATGGCCGCTGACCGATTACTGGTTATTTGAGCTCACAATCGTCCGATTCCGATGCCGATTCCAACTGTAATGCTGTGTACTACCAGACAAAGAACTACCTTAAATTGAACATATTTTACTGTGTTTACAGTTCGTTCACTACTAGAAAAGTTGAGACTGGAAAGAACTACATTAAACTGAACATATTTGACAGTGTTAAACTCCATTGACTCAGGTCCAGTACAATTACCAGTCGTGCACACTTTGGTGGTAAACATGGCTCTCAGAGCCACGTTTACCACCCAAGTGCACGCAATGGATAATTTTTATTGCAACCTGAGTCAATGGAGTGCAACCTTCACTTTTCCGGTATGAACTGGCGAATGCTGCAAGTATGCTCAACTGTAAGCTTTATATGCCGTTTAACTTGTATATCCCACAAAGGAGTGTCTCGAGATTACGAATACACATTGTGGTGGTTTTTCAACTTTATTGAATGGTATCATTGACATCATTTTACATCAACAATTGAACAATTGCAGAAGATAATAAAATGCAGTTTATGAATCATCACAATATGCTTGACAACAACCGGTTGAACCGATGTTCCAGGAGCCATTGCCGTTGTCATCCGATTGCCCACAATCGGCCAGTTGGAGTGGCTGATTCTGATCATCGGTTGAACACTGTTAGAGTGTATCGACCAGGCTTGTCATCAGATAGACTGTACGATTTCTATTGTATCTACATAAATGAAATCTGATAAATGATGAAAGGTCACAGACCAGAATTGGTTTCCATTGGTTGAGTTAGTTAGATTGTGTTTGTGTTGTGCGTGTGTGTATGGGGGGGGCGGGGGGGGGGGGGGGGAGGAGGGGGGACTTATTAGTAAACAAGGGCAATTAGATTCGCACACAGGACTTTGAATCTTCTAACTGGGTTCACTCTTGACAATGGAGTGAGCTCATTTGTAATGGTCATTCACAACACACCAAGTTTTGAAAAAATGTCTATCTGGGGTCTCACTCAAAGTTTGATTTTTCTATGAAAATTCAAACGAGGAGTCCAGTTCTGGCGGGCATTACGAAAAGGGTCAGCCCATTTTTGGGGGGAGGGAGGGGGGGATATTTCAACGGATGCAATAACATTACATTCCAAACACTCATTATGAGAATAATCATCAAAAACAACCCGGAGCTTCATTAATTTAAACTTTGCTGATGATGATTTTTTATTACCTGGTAATTTGAAAACCTGAACTAAATATATATTTATTTATTGGTGTTTAAGGTCACATACTTATGCACAATGGCTAATCGTGACCGTGACAGTTTTACGGGTGGAGGAAGCCGGAGTACCCGGAGAGAACCACCGAGCAACGACGAGCAGCTGTCAGCTCTCCAACATCGTAACTCTGCACCGCAGCACAGGCAGGGATAGATTGGTTGAAGACATGCGCACCATCGACGTGCAGTACGCCTCAGTACACAGCGTCATCGTACCCCCATGGAGGCAATCGGTGTGAAGTGTCTTGCCCAAGGACACAACGCAGTGACCGCAGGTGGGATTCGAACCGAGAACCGCTCGGCTTGCAGCCTGCACCTCTACCAACTGAGCCACCGCGCCCCCACCTGAACTAAATAACTGGTATATCATGACCAAAGCATTAATTCAAACACAAACTTAGCCAACCATTATTCTTCTCCTGCTGCACACTTTAAAGGACTCTTTAAAGTGTGCGGCAGATGCTGGTTATGTGATGGACTTGCCTTGTTCTCACAGAAATGAAGGCCTGAGTTACAAAATCACATCAACACAAAATGTAGATCAGGTTCCCCATGCCACTTCCCCCACAACACACAACTTAATATATAGTGTAGGCTTCATGTGGAAAACATTTTGCGCCATTCAAAGTCGGATGATGAAGTTTTTTCACTGATAACCTCACAAAACCTCGCAAGAATGAAATAATGACTTCATTATCTATATGTGACCATCTCTGAGCACACAGTCTTAGGTTCCAGGACACTGCTGCTCCTGAGAGACTGTGAACAAGAAAGTATTAGTGATGGTTAAAAGACGTCTCATAAAACTAAACTAGAGCTGGCCACAAGGGGTGTCCAATCCACCCCCCTCCCCAAAATGTCCTGATACATCGATACATCAGCTCAGCAGTACTTCACAGAGGAAACCTTAAAAGATTTCAAGTTAAAGGTCACTATGTCCTTGACTTTTGGTACAATGACTCAAGAATGTATAGGATTCTTTCTCTCATCATATCCAACCCACATGTCAAGTTGGGTTTCATTCAGCACATATGAACCTTAAATAGAGAGCAGAAACCAAGAAAATTTAAAGTTAAAGGTCAATGTGACCTTGATCTTTAGCACACTGATCTAGAAATAATAGGGTTTTTCCTATCATCATACCTAACCCAAATGTCCAGGTTGGTTTCCATCAGCACAGCAGAATTTTAATTAGAGAGTGGAAATAAGGAAAATTTGCAAGTTGAAGGTCACTATGACCTTGATCTTTAGCACAATGGCTCCAAAATAAATGGGGTTCTTCCTCTCATCATACCCAACCCACATGTCAAGTTGGGTTTCAATCGGCACATAAGAACTTGAAATCGAGAGCCAAAACCTAGAAAATATTTAAGCTAAAAGCCGCTGTGACCTTGACTTTTAGCACAATGACCCAGATATAAATAGGGTTTTTCATAACATCATATCAAACCCATATGTCAAGGTTTCATTGGCCCAGGGGAATTTTAATTAGAGAGTGGAAAATATGCAAGTTAAAGATCACTGTGACCTTGACCTTTAGGAAAATAAATAGGATTCTTCCTCTAATCATACATAACCCACGTCACATTGGTTTTGATCAGTCCAGCAGAATTTTAATTAGAGCTCAGAAACCAACTCACAGAAAATATCCTAAGTTCAAGGTGATTGTGACCTTGACCTCTGGAACAATGACAACAAAATAAATAGGGTTCTTGCTCTCATCATACCCGACCCACATGTCAAGTTTTGATTGGCCAATCAGAACTTCAATTAGGGAGTGGAAACCAACTCCATGCAAAGATGGACAGATGGATCTGATGGAGGGATAGACAGTGCCATGGCTATATCAGCCCACATTTTTCGGGTGTATAGAATGTAAGTCAGGACTTCATGATCATATGCATTCACTCTGTTAGATGTATTAGTACACATGTAAGCGAGGTGGTATCTCCACATTACACCACAGTCGAAAGCTAGCTTTAATTGGGAAACTAATGCCTTAATAACATAACATTTTTGGCACAGTGATAAACATTTATATGACAGGAAGTCACAGGATGTAAAGGAATGTCATTTATGTATTGGTGTTTAAGGTCACATATTTCTGCACAATGGCTAATCATGACCACGACAGTTTTACGGGTGGAGGAAGCCGGAGTACCCAGAGAGGACCACCGAGGAACGGCGTGCAACTGTCAGCTCCCCAACATACTAACTCCACACAAACAGGGTTAGCATTGGTTGAAGACAGGTGCACCATCGACGTGCAGTACGCCTTAGTACACAGCGTCACCATGTCCCCACATGGGCAATGGGGTGAAGTGTCTTACCCAAGGACACAACGCGGTTGCCGCAGGTGGGAGTCGAACCGAGGACCTCTCGGCTTGCAGCCTGCACCTCTACCAACTGAGCCACCGCGCCCCCCACATAAAGGAATGTTGATCAGGCTATAAAGCACAGAGGTACATAATTATAATTTAGGAGAAAACACTTTTATTTATTTATTTATTTATTTATTTATTTATTTATTTATAAGCTCAACTTTGGCGAAGCCAAATTTGAGCTTATGCCATGGCCCGTCGTCCATCTGGCCATCCGTCCGTCAACAATTGGATACGGCTCGGGCTAGAGGCCGTATTTATGAACCAATCTTTACGAAACTTCTTGGGTACCTTTGTTATGACCGTGGGACGAGAACGAGTGTTTTTGAGTGCGTTCCGAAATTCAAGATGGCTGCCAGCCACCATTTTGTACCGATGATGCAGAAATCTGTTTTTTGTACAGAACTTCCATATGAAAGCTGTGATTTGAATAATTTTTTGTATGAATGTTTAGTACCATGGGATACATCACATATAATACGGGTTTTTTTCTCAGGCGTAAATTATGCAAATTAGACTAACTTTGATGTTTTTTGGTGTTACTTTCAGCACTGTAAATGCAAATGCCAATACGGCTCGGGCTAGAGGTCGTATTTATGAACCGATCTTTACGAAACTCCTTGGGTACCTTTGTTATCACCGTGGGACGAGAACGAGTGTTTTGGGGTCCGGCCCGAAATTCAAGATGGCCGATGGCAGCCATTTTGTACAAAATTTGGTGCAATCAGATTTTTGCACAGAACTTCCATATGAAAGCGCTGATTTGAATAATTTTTTGTGTGAATGTTTAGTACCATGGGATACATCACATATAATACGGGTTTTTTTCTTGTGCAGAAATTATGCAAATTAGATGAACTTTGATTTTTTCAGTGCTACTTACACACAGTAAGTACACAAGTCAATACGGCTCGGGCTAGAGTCTGTATTTATGAATCGATCTTCACAAAATGTCTTGGGTACCTTTGTTATCACCTTGGGATGAGAATGAGTGTTTCTGGGTGCGGTCTAAAATTCAAGATGGCTGCCAGTGGCCATTTTGTACCAAAATTAGGTCTAATCAGTTTTTTGTACACAACTTCTATACGGCTCAGGTTAGAGGCCGTATTTATGAACCGATCTTTACGAAACCTCTTGGGTACCTTTGTTATCACCGTGGGATGAGAACGAGTGTTTTTGGGTGTGGTCCAAAATTCAAGATGGCCACCAGCAGCCATTTTGTACCAAAATTAGTGCAATCAGTCTTTTGTACAGAACTTCTGTATGAAAGTTCTGATTTGAATAAATTTTTGTATGAATATTTAGTAACATGGAATACATCACATATAGTACGAGTTTTTTTCTCGTGCAGAAATTATGCAAATTAGATGAACTTTGATTTATTCAGTGCTACTTATACACTGTAAGTGCACATGTCAATACGGCTTGGGCTAGAGGCTGTATATATGAAGCGATCTTCACAAAACTTCTTGGGTACCTTTGTTATCACCTTGGGACGAGAACGAGTGTTTCTGGGTGCGGTCCAAAATTCAAGATGGCTGCCAGTGACCATTTTGTCCCGAAATTAGGTCCAATCAGTTTTTTGTCACAACTTCTACACAGCTCATATTTGTGAACTGATCTTCACAAAACTTCTTGGGTACCTTTGTTTTCACCTTGGGACAGGAATGAGTGTGTTTTGGGGTGCCTTTGTTATCACTGTTATCACTGTGCTATGAGAACAAATATTTTGGGGTTCAGTCAGACCCACTCTGGGACTCAAAGATTTTTTTCTAGTTTAGCATCTGAGTGTCACCCACCTTTACAATACTTTACCAATACATTTGTTACAGGCAACGGTCAGTATTTATGTACAGACCGTTACAATACTTTATATGTACCTTTGTTATCAGGTCATTACCTAGATGTTTGTCATTGCTGTGTCACATACTATACATGTACATGTCTTTGTCTTGACAAGTTGAGCTACAGAGTCATTGGCACTTTCATTTATTTATTTATTTATTTATTTATTTATTTATTTATTTATTTATTTATTTATTTATTTATTTGGGTTTAATGACACATTCAACAGCCAGAGTCACCTCGTGTCAGACAGTTTAACATGTGGATCAAGCCAGAGTACCCGGTATGAAACACCAAGCAATGGCAAGCAAATGCCAGACTCCTAACATACTAACTCTACACAAGCAGGGTTAGCATTGGTTGAAGACAAGTGCACCATCAAGGTGAAGTTTGCCTTAGTACACAATGCAACATACCCCCACATGGGCAATCGGGATTAAGTGCCTTGCTCAAGGACACAATGTAGCTGCTCCTGGCATGGATCAAACTGTGGACCTTTCGGTTTGAAGTCCAATGTGAAAACCACTGAGCCAAAGTGCTCCAACACTTCTATAAATTGCTTTTTCTGACAAGAATTTATTTGTTGGGAGGGGGGGGGGGGGGGGAGGATGGGGCCAGATTCTTGTTTCATTACTGCCAGATTGCAATCTGGCAGCAGTGAGGTGATAATCTGAAGTTAAGGATAATGTTGCCTAATAGCATGCTTTGTTATTGTATGTACATGTACTGTGTGTCTAGAATGAGACACTTCCCCTCAGGTTTGGAAATAAAACAGCCCAATATTTTTTTTTTAATTGGAGTTTAATGAGACTTTCAACAGCCAGGGTCACCTCGTGTCTGATTATTTTATGGGTGGAGGAAGCAGGAGTACCACTGAGCAATGGCAAGTAACTGTCCGATTCCCCAACATACTAACTCTGTTCAAACAGAATTGGCATTGATTGAAGACAAGTACACTATTGATGTGCAGTATGCAAGGAGCAAAATTACTGGGATCGCATCGCAAAATGCGATGCAATATCCACATAGCAATACAATTTTAGGTCTATGATTTGTAAAGCGCCAATGCAAATTACGAGGCCGGATTAATTTATTTCGAAAAATCTTTTTAAGTTTGTGCGCTGTCGCATTCACCAGCGGGGGAACCCGGAAGAGTCTCCATGTCATTCATTTGTTCAGACCCCCTCTAAGAGACAATTGTGTTGTACACATGCACAGTTGCGCCTGTTACCAAATATTGGCCGGGATTTTCCAAAATGCATGCACGTTTTTGGAAATCTCTGTCAATATTTGGTATAGACACAACTGCGCATGTGTACAGCTAAATTGATGGAGCAACTACTCCTTTGATTCAAGGATTATTTATCCGAAAATCAAGGTAATTTGAATGTTAAAATTTTAGAGAATAGTATCAACTTTGGAAATTCCTAATCTGTGGCCTCTCTGATGTGTTCACAATCTGAGTTGTGCTCATTGCAAATGATTATCGAGGCGTGCATAAAATTGCTCACCCCATTTTAAATGCAGGCACATTTAGGGGCACAAGCGCAATGGCGTGCCTTTCCCGCATAGGCCTGAATCCCTAAGAAAGTTGATTCATTCCTCTCTCATCACATAACATTTTATGCTCTCAGAATCAACCAGAATGCGTCTCCTGCCTTCTGAAATTTCAAATTTTCCCAGGGGAGGCACCCTGGACTCCCCACAACGAGGGGGGGACACCTCCTCTCATGCTCGCCCCCAGCGAACTGCTTTGCGGTTCCGACTTCGCGTCATCTGCTGTGACCGTCAAGAAAAAACTGCGATGCAAAATTTTCAAAACAATTTGCTCCCTGGTATGGTTTTGTATTCAGCATGGGTGATCAGAATTAAGTGTCTTGCCCAAGGCAGTTACCCCCAGTAGGGATTGAACTGTAGACCTTTAAGTTTGAAGTCCAATGCCATAACCACTGAGCCACATCACACCCAAACAATCTGATATAATAAAAACAAGATTTCATAATGATAAGGCCTGAAATTTGCTAACAAAAATCTGTAATATAATAAAAGCAGATGTCAACCCCCATCCCAATACTACAAAAACACACTCAGTTAAGATGTTCCTGCATCAATTAACCCCTAGCACTCTGGTGATGCAATTGTCTCCAATTACTCTGTTTTTCTCTTGTTTAACTAGGAATTTAACCAATCATATTAACCAATCATATATTGTTTGAAAGATGATCTCACTGAGGTCTTTCAAACAAAGTATATTTGGTTAAATATCATACTGCATTATGGGAAATATTTGCAGGTGAAAACTTTGCCGTTATGACATCAAAGGGCAGAGGGTTCATAGAGCTATACTTCAAATAAGATATTCTTCTGAAGCAAATCAAAGATATGATAACTATGATTATAACTAGTAGAGTGCTAAATTATTTTTGGTCACCAAAATTTATTCACATGTCTTTCTGTCGTTACAATTTATGGGAGAAAGCCTACAGACACTCTCCGATAAATTGTAACAAGACAAATATATATGCTGATTCAATCACTTCACTTCAAAGATGATACACAGCACATCCTCAGAATATGAAGTTTTTAAGTTGCAGCATCTGTACCTAAGAATAAATCCCAAATATGGGCTTCCAGATAATTAGCACAGTATGGGAAACTTCCTCTTAACAAAAGGTTCACCAGATTTGGTGTCCTGGCATCAAACAAAACACAAGATGATCATCCCAAGATCATTTAGTCATTTTTTGCCACCCACTTTATCAATTCCCAATTCGCAATAAATGTTAGGCAGTCATTACAAAATCATCAAGCAAAGTAACTGAAAGAGTAACTTTTCACAAATTTTCAAAATTACCTATCTCAGTAAATTTCACAGTTTTGAACGAGAAGGGCCCTGATCAAATTCTTACCAGTCCAAAAAATGCATGACATGGAACACATCCAGAATTCTAGTGACTGGAGTTTCTGGCATGCATATTGGAAACAAATAAACAAAATTCAGCAGACTCAACTCACATATTTCTTGTCAGGGCCTGATAAATATAAAAGCTTTACTACAATCAACATAGCATCTTCAAGTACATCTCAGAGTAAAATTAAAGGATAAAATAGCCTTCAAAATGAGGGTAGAAAAAGAACTGAAATAATTGCGATTTTTTTTTTACATCAAATCCTGCATCAAAAGCTGTCAAAGAACTAGATTACGCAAGTATTACAAACTAAAGGTTAGTATTAACAAAGATTAATAATTATTTACAACATTTATACAAAATCCTCAATTTATTTTATGTGTATCTTTATTGGACTTTATGCTCATTTTCAGCATCTATGGCTATACTGTGTCTGTAACACTAGTATAGTTTGTTAATTGTATATAATTAGGCTGCCCATTTTAGAGAACTCTCATGCCAGGCATCGATTACTGGGCCCTATTATAATTTGTCTACCACAGTTAACAAGCACTGCTCCACTGTTCAGAGTTACTGCAAGGACTTCAATTTATCAAAAAGTAAATTCTTTCTATTATCCTTAACCCTTTACCTAACGTAACGGCCAAAACCGGCCAGCACTATTCTCAAAAATTGCCAATTAATGTTCATTATTTTTTACATTTTTTGTCTCAAAAACATAGGTTATGACTCCTCGTTGGAACGAGCTCGTTCCAACGAGGGGTCATAACCTATGTTTTTGAGACAAAAAATGAAAAAAATTATTTATTCAAGAATTATTTTTGCAAGTGTCGTCTGCTTTTCAGGTTAGGTAAAGGGTTAACAGAAACTCAATCTCAAATGAGTCTTTTGAAATCAATAGAGCTAGACTCTTCAGTTTATCATTTAAAATTTACCCATCCATAACAAGTTGGTATTCTACAGTGGTTTAGCCAACAACCGATCCACCTGTCTTTTCGACATGGTGGGTTTTCTCTTTTGCCCTGAAGTGAATGGACAGACATTGGTGTCTGTAAGCCCACAATTTGTTTTTTCAGTTTGGTACATGCTGAAAGATATACCAAACTAAAAAAATAAATTACGGCCTTACGGTCCATGTATGGACTGGACTGACTTGAAAGTAAGAGGTGTCAATATGAACTTAATCCCTGGATTACCTTTTGGCAAAACCTAATACAGTAGAACCTGTCTTGAGAGACCACCCTTTGGGCTACACAAAAGTGGTCTCTCAAGACAGGTGGTCTCTCATAACAGGTTTCAGGTTTTCTCAAGTCGGTGAATAACCAACAACAAAATTCAGAAATGGAGAAGAATGGATTTTTGTAATTACTTTGTAGTTGTTCTTTTTTATGAAGTTTTTGTAACAAATTGAAATGGACTGTTATAAAAATTATAAAAATAAATTAGTGTTGAAAATCTTCATTGAAGATTTTCAACACTAATTTATTTTTATAACAGTCCATTTCAATTTGTTACAAAAAGATTTTCAACACAAATTTATTTTTATTCCTTTCTGTCACATTTCAGGTATGTATGGAATTGTTTATTCAGCAATAATCCTAATCTTTTCACAGAGGTCTTATAAAAACATCTCAATCTTTAATGAGTTATGTAACTGAATAGCAATTGAAACCCAATGTAGAGCTTTTAATACTTTTAATTATGTTAGTATAACCGCAATGGATTTTCCAATTCCAGAACAGGTAAAAAGTTTTTGTCATGGTTTCAGTCTTCAAAGGGGTGGTCTCTCAAGACAGGTCTATTATGGCATAAAAATACAAGTTGGTACCAGGTCACAGTGGTCTCTCAAGACAGGTGGTCTCCCATAGCAGGTCCATTATAGAGTAAAACCAATCGGTGCCTGGCAGATGTGGTCTCTCAAGACAGGTGGTCTCTCAAGACAGTGGTCTCTCAAGACAGGTTTCACTGTATATAGAATTGCTTCATTTTCTTTACGAATTAATGTGCAATAAATGCATGTGAGTTTTGAACTTTACTTGTCAATGTAAATACACAGCCCTCGAAATTAGGGGAAAAGAGCCACGGCACCTATTTGCAAGTAGTAAATTGTGTTACAGTATAGCCTCCTGTGCCACCAAATGATCCAGCTCATCGTGTAAACAGTTATTCTGAAAGGGAAATGAATGGCTCGTTTTGGTATACCTATAGCAGTAGGCCAACATGAAGATTACTGTATAAATTTTCTTATCATTCTTTGCAGCCAATACATTGCTTATGACCCCCTTCAAAGAAAAAAGCGTGTCACACTAGTTTCATTGAGGGACCATCAGCTATGTTTGGAAGCTAAAAAAAATTGCTATTCACTAGGCCAATTCAGGATGGGAAAATGGTTAACTAATAATATGGTAGGGAGATCATAAATAATATGATTTCTCTTTTACACTATCGAACCACTGCAATACCCCCCTCCCCCTGCCCCCCAAAGAAGAAAAAAAAATGCTTTCATGCTAGCTGTGCCCAGTTTCTCTATATTTCTCCTGCTCTATCACGTAGATGAAGCGAGCTAAAAAGTATTGTTTGCATCAAGGCTGGGGGGGTCGGAGGCACCCATTTTTTCATAGAATTGAAAAGAAATCATTCCAGGAGGGAAGTCAGCCTAAGTAGTGCTCTAGAAAGCATTGTATGCCGGGGGAGGGTGGGGGGCACCAATTTCATAGAATTGAAAAAGAACTCATTCAAGGGGTGAAGTCAGCCTGGGACCTTTTTGGTCGAGCCGGTCTCTCCTCAATTGGTGGTATGGGTTAGCTGGCCAAGAAGTAATTGTACCAAGTGGCATGCTATATTTTATTATTTATTTTCAATCCTGAAGTATAAGAGATATCCAAGATGAATGGAGACAGTTTTGAACTAATTTTTTTCCACGTTTAGTAGTACTATTACCAGTAAGAAGAACAATTTAAGTGTTTTGATGAGTTCAAAGATGCATGAAGCTTTTAACTTCAGAACGTCGAAACGTTTGATTAATTTCCATCAGATTCACTTGCACTTCCACTTTCTGAGTCACCTGAAAACTCTTCAAGGTCTAAATCATCCAGCGTGAAATCAGAGTCATCACTGCTTTAAAACTGGGGATTGTTGTCAATTTTTTTGTTTTCCTAACATATCCGTCTAAGCAACGAGCATGTTTCTTTTTAATACTTGGGCCTCTTTTTATGAATTCATCAACAGCATCATTATACAGTTCAGTACTGGTGGAAACACAGTGCCCCCTGGGAATCAAAAGATTTTCAATAGTATTGTTATTCAGGTACTGTCTCTCCTTTCCAATAATTCTGACGAAAGTACTGAAAACTCGCTCTGCTTCTGTGCTGGATGTTGGAAAAGTGATACAAATCTCAATTATATGCAACAGGTTTGATACAAAGAGACGTGGTTCACACTTGAAAATCAGAGGCCAAGCATTCACTGGTGCAGTATTGCTCATGAAACTGGTGATTTAGGTTAGTAAAATGTCAAGTTCAGTTCAAAATTTTAAACAATCACACCTGTTCTTCTGAAGTACATTCAAGGACTTTTTTTATTATTTTCACATGCGAGTACAAGTCATCCACAGTTCGGGATTTGTATCCCCACATATCAAGGATAACTGCAGCACCGATGTAGATAGTACTGTCGAAGAACTCTGCAAACTGACTTGTTAAATTCAGCCAGTTTCTTTAATTTTTAACTACCGACAAAGAAGAATCTAGACTCGTCGACATGGAATAATTGTAAAATGTCATTAATCCTTTATCCAACAAATCGGCCACATCCACCCGTGTAATATGCAAATTCAGCAGCTGAACAAATATTATTTTTCAAAAGATTTCAAGAAAACCATATTATTTGACCACTCTTTGGAATGAGCCCATCAAGCTTGTTCCAATGAGGAGTCACATGGTATGGTTTTGTTGAAATTTTTGAAAAAAGTTTGAAAAATGATATTTAAAATAATAAACTTTGATACCGTCTGCATTGGGTAAAGGGATAACTATCGGAAAGTTCATCAGTGGGTGTCATTTCATCAGATTCCACAGGACTTTGACCACCCCTGGTTTTCTTACAGCCAACATATTTGCTATGCGAGTCTCTTTCCAAAATGGCTCAGCGTATTTTTGCAGCTATTGGAAAATATGACTCATCACAGAAAAGAGCACAGTCCTTCTCTTTAAAGAGAACTTTCCAATTTATTCATAGTAGAAATGGCAGATTTCATGGTAGTTTTTAAAGTTTCTGGCATCAGCAGCTTCTGTTTTTCAAGGCACTGCGAAAATGGTGTTAAATAAGACAATATATCCTTCTGGACAAACATACAGAGGAGATGCTCAAGCTTCATAGCATCCCTCAAAATTCTCGACATTTTGGGTACAAAGTCTGACATTGTTTTATTGTGTAGCTTTTGGATTTGATGATTAAAAATCCTAAGAAAAGAGGAAGATTTCTGAGGTAATTTGTAGAAGCTTCAACCTGATGTGCAACCCATCGCATGCCAGTAGGTCTCTTATATTTCAATGGGGAGACCCATGAATTTGGCTTGTCATTTCATCAAACACCACCATAAGTTCACTCTCCTGAATGTTTTAAGAGCAGTTTGCAAATCATCAACACAGCTGGAGTTCGGGGACGAATGCTTGAATGAGTTGGTCACCGCGAGATCAAATTTATGGTTTGAACACCACCCTTTCATGAGATGCTCCACGAGGACAGTTTTTAACAATCCATAAAGAGCGTTATTTGTAGCAGCTCCATCGCTCCCGATTCCAATTATTCAATCTCAAAAGTCAAAACTGAATTTAAGTTTTTTCATGCTCTCATCAAAGACTCTTTCAAACCTGCTGCATTGGCCTCTTTGTGTTCTTACAGGGACGAAACTTTAAAACAGGACTGACAACTTGCACATGATTTTATTTAGTACAGCTCTTTTTCGTCCATAGTTTTGGCGTTAGAATTTCCATCAAATAATATAGAGAAATATCTCCTCTCAGAAGAATTGAAGGGTTTTGTGATTTCTGTTTTTTTTATATCTGGGACAATATGTTTACCATTTCGTGGCATAATTTATTGGTCAAATATGCGTTTCCCAGGTCAACGCCATGTATATTTTTTTCAAATTGTGCAATTCTCGCATAGTTTTTGAAGGACATGTTGTTTTCAGTGACGAAATGTGCCACTTGAAATTTTCTGATGAGTTGGCTCCGGTGGAATTTACTTAATTTTTGCACTGATTCTCCAATAGTTAACTGGCCTTTCAGCTGAATGGAGGCACTGGAGTTGGTGCTGCTGGCATTCTCAAATTCTGGCTTAGTACGCTCCAAATTGCCTTGTTGATAGTGACCCTGGTTGTTAGAAAAGTTTTCAGATATTTTAATGGACACCGCCTCCTTGTGTATAATTGACTTGGTGATGTGGGAGACTGCGTTGCATTTCTTGATTACGTTTGTTCCCATTACCCACTTATAAAGTTTTGTGGAGACATTTCCAATCTTTTGTAGATCTATTTTCGTGGAATCTTTTTCGTAAACTTCTTTGCAATGTTTACAATAAACCAATTCAACAGTCCCTTGCTCATCACAGTTGTATGCAATACAATCTAAACCCCAGCTTTCAAGTTTGTTTTTCCCCTTATTTGTCAAATAATGATTAGTGTTCAATTATTTCACCACTATAACTTTATTTTCAAGGACAATAAACAACCAGAATATCCAGGAACGTGTGCGTATTCTGACTATTCATTCCTACACGCAATGCGAAGTTGAATATACTATTCATTGTAAACTCTGTATATGACCTTACTACACTGACGTACATCATCGATGATGACATGGCACATGGAAAGGCATTATTCTACGGCATTCTCTTGCTGTGGTAAAACATAATTGCCATGGCTTTTACCACGACATTGCCGATTGCCATAGCTAATTTCGCGGGCTGAATACATATACCTAAATCACCCACAGAGTGGAGATTCCACACAAGCAATAATTGCAAATTTGTTGCAAAGCATAACAAGCACAAGCAATGTTCCGGCCAATGGACCTCAGAGTTTAACCAGAGGTCCATTGTCCAAACATTGCTTGTTTTCTGTCCATATGTATAGAATTTGAAAGTGATACGTTGGGTGATAACTCCACTCCATGGGTGATTTAGTTACAATCTACTCTCCACGTACCATACATGTAATAGTCAACCAACATTGTTCTTTATAATTTTTTTAAGGAAGCAGAAATGGTGAAATATCTAATGCCATTTTCAAAAGTGTAAATGACGTTTTTCAAATTTGGACATGTACACCACTCACGATGAATAAATTTGGATGGATTACATTTGACTCCCAGCTAAACCTCTGGTTCTAAATTAAGATAACGCAGTGTATTCCACTTAATACTGCTGAAAAAACATGGAGAGCCCTTTTTCTATGTGTAAAATACAAAACCAGTATACTGAATAACTAAATGGAGAACAGCAAGAAAATCCCTATCACACACCGGATATCCCGACAACTCGGCCTGTCAGAAGATAAGTCGGCCTTTTACACGGATTCTCGCGCGTGTTTAGATACATGTCTGCTCAAAGGTGATTTCATGGAGAAAATAGCAAAAGAGAAGGAAGAAAATGGGTGTTTTGAGTCGGTAAGTGTTTATTTTCCATGTCTGTTCCTTTTTACATTGCAAAATGTCATTGAAGTGGAATACTCTTTACTTGAAATCTGATTTTCTAAATTTTATCGCCGAATTTCAATTTCAACTGGCATATTTTGTACAAATATTCATCACGCCTTCAGTTATCACTGTTCCTACCAATATTTAACATCTTTTCGCCCCTTTCATGCCAGAAAACCATTCAATGTTTGAAAGCAATACCCCTAAATATGCATTTTTCATAACAATATGTCAGTTGATAAAGATAAGATGGCCTGGGGAGGAATGATTGATCGGCGTGTGATTCCGATTCGGCTATTGATAGGTCGGCCTGAAAAAGGGAAAAAAAACATTTTGTTACCTTTTTAAAATTTTTTTACCTTATTGCCCAGAAATGTTCGAGCAGAGGCTGAATTGGATTATGTCAAATTTGTTTGGCTTTCTCGTATCATATTCCACGATCCGAAAGTGACTTACGATCAAGTACTTTCTTCAATTATTTCATACCATCGGCGCTTAATGTTTATCCGATAAGCTCTGTAGCAAAGTAAGCAGTGTAGACAGGCCTTATTTTGTGCAAGTAAGATATTTACCTGCACGCGCGGTTGTGTAAGTGTCTTTTAAAAAATATTTCGAATACTGACAATACAAACACCCATCTCATGACTGTCATCTCTTATATTTCCAGGCTGAACATGATCAATACAGATGTTGCCGATGCAAGTATGGTTGCAACCAGCTGGCCGCCATGATATGTCACATCGAAGGACGGCACCCCCACGATGTTGTAAAGTACAGAAAGCTTGTTTTGAACACCTCATTAGGTCGATTTCATTACCAGTCGAGGAGCCACGGAAAATTCACAGCCAACGCATTGCGAAACGAAGGGAAACACTGGAAACTAGTGGAGACAAAGTGTATGTGGTTGATAATTCAAAGCGACAGAGACTGAATAGCCCCTTGAATGCTCCAAAGTTGGACAGTGCAAGAGGAGATTTGCCATCTACACCGCATGAGGAAGTCACATCGGTTTCCACCAAGAAGCAAGTTTTTGAGTTTTCGAGAATTGTGAACAGAAACGTGTATTAGTGGAAGAGATTGAATCTCTTTTGCCCAATGTTATTGACTACCTGGAGTGCTGTGGTGAAACAGAGACTTTCATACGATTGACTCGCCTACTTGCATCAAGGAATATTCCTTTAAACAATACCTGTTACCTTCAGTTTTCCGATGTTGTTCTTTGGTACTCGCTCGATACTACTTCCCTCATGCGGTATAGAACTGAATGTGCAGAGTTTTGGCAGATAGGATAAAGGCTATTTCACGGCAAGTTTTTACGCTTCATGTCTGTTGAACGGACCCTTGGTCAGGTTTTAGAAGGAACTGCTGAAAGAGGAGAAACTCGACCACAATATTCTAATATCAATTTCGCTGTCCCAAGTAGGAATAATTTATATAGGGAAAGTTTAAAAAGAGAGCCATTTTACCCAGGTATCAACGAATCGATGAGGGGAGAGTTGGCTGATAAATACGTGGGCAGAATAATGAAACTCGGTGTTGATGGCAAGAAAATCTGCCGTGGAAAGGGAAGAATAGCAGGCGATGTAGATTGTTGGGGCTTTGAGTCGGAACTGTCACTTGAGGACAACACGAGGAAGAAATAGCAGAGGTAACGCAATTAATTCAGGGAGTCGAGATTTTGTACAGTGAGGATATGCAGCTCAGTGTGCTGTCCGAAAAAAAGCGTGGGAAAATCGTTCAGAAACTGCACAAAATCATGAAGCTCCTTGCTGAAAAAAACAGACTTCTGAGAGACAGACATTCTTCACTAAAACGCTCTGAGGAGAAATTCCGCAAAATGGGAGGTGACAATTGGTCGAAATAAAAATATTATCCACTCATTTCCTCCATAAGAGTTAATATAAGAGAGATAAACAAACAGACAGAAGACAGTCTTCGATTCTCCGATAAATTTGCATTCTTTGCTTCAGTTTTGAACTTTAGACAAGACGTTTTTTGTAGACTTAGAGAAGTGATAATTGAAGAGCAACAGAACTGTTTCTTGATAAATAAGAACTTCAAAAATGAAGACAATGATACACGGTTTATCCCACAGAGATCAGAGGAATGGTTTGATCTCAGCAAACGGGCCGGGGTCACCGGGAGTACATGCAACAAAGCTGTTGGACTGGACAAACTGAAGAACCAGCAAGCACATTTTGATAACGTGTTTCGAGGAAAGAGAATTGAGGAACCAGGCGATGAGATACGACAAACAATGACTTATGGGGTTGATCATGAACAGGATGCAATTGCTAGCATGACCGGGAAAGTGCTTCCATTTTTGTTCCCAGACCTGAATTATTATGAAGAGGGGTGCACCCTTATTCCAAATGGCGATATGAGGACATTCATGGTTGTAAGTCCCGATGGTTCATTTAGGAAAGCAACTAAGGAATGTCCGATGTTCATGTATGAGAATAAATGCAAGGCCCCTGACAGCTTTTCACCATATGCTTATTATCAGATTCCAAAGTACTATGTGCTACAGCTATTGTGTGAAATGAAAGCATACGAATGTAAAAATCTCCTCTTCTCTTGCTGGTCTGAACAGTCTGTTACAGTGTTTCGCGTGGCCTTTGACCCTGACGTTTGGAGTTTGTGTTGGACGGAACTTGATAGGATTTACACATCAAAGAGGGGTGACAAGTGTCCAACATGTTTCTCAGAAGTTGCAAAATCTTTACGTGAAATGGTAAAAAAATTTCAGGAGACAAGAGTTGAACTTTTGGGAGAATTCCCACCATGCTTTGCAAGACACGAAAGCTGCGAGCAAATACAACCTGAAGATGCGTCTTATTCAAAACACCGGGCTCCTCTGCGAAACAGGGAATCTACAACTGATGTTACATTAGGCACGATGAGGGAATGTCTTCTTGCACTTCTGAAGTGGCTTCAAGATACTTATTACCTCTTACGGACCGTCGCTTCTGAAATTTTAGTTTTCATGGTCAATGACCTTGATAGGATCTATAAAATGCACATTTCATGCGCACACCCTATAGCCTATGCTCATAAAGGCCCAAGCATGACGAGTGAGGTGTTTCGCAAAATGACAGACAAGGTAGTCAAAACGTGTGAGGATAAAAACTTACAAATAGGAGTCACTGCAAGTGACGGACAGTGGCACCAATATGGTATACGGGATTCACAAGGTAGACCCCTGACTGTCCATCAACTTCATCGCGATCATTGGAAGTCTGTTATTTCTAGTGATAAGAGTGCTATTTTCTGGAATTAAATGCTGTTATGTGGTAAAGAAGCTGGAGGATGTGAGGCTGGAACGTCACCAGGGTTGCCTGATTATTGAAGGTACAAAGAAGACAAACCCTACTTCGGAAAAACTTTGGAAAGAAACCTAAATCAAAAAAAGAATAAACCACAAGGCGCAGGAAGCTTCGAACAGAATGCGATCGAGAAGCCTGAAGAATCAATGCCAAAAGTGGATTCTGAGTTCCTGCTTGTTGACTCGTCTCTTGAAAGCTTATTAATAGAAGCCGATGACAGCCATATTATGGATGAAAACCAGGGTTTTCGCCTACACTTGTCCTCTCAACTACTATTTGATGAGTGTTTACCAGCGGAAATATTTGAGCAGGAAAATGAAGAAACCTGTCTTTCAAATGACTGTGAATCCACTAAAAACAGTACTTTAACCATATCCACAGAACCGAAGGACTCTAAATTGACACTCATTGATTTTTGTGAAAACATGGACGGAAACAATCCAACACACTCCAGACACATCTGGTGTGATGCAAATTCAGGCGAATCTCTGCTGGAATCACCAGTTTCGATGAACACAAGATTCATGTTGCAAATGGAACACTATCATAGCATGTCGAAAGCATTATGTGATAATGATGATAACTGTTGGAAAAATCTACAAACAGCAGAACTGAAAGCTCTATTTGAATCAAAGCAGACTTTGAATACGAAATTTTTGAAAAAGGATCTGCAAACGTGTTTGAAAGCCATCGACATATATTTGAAAGACAACTAGAAAGTGTTTTAGTTTTGAGGTCAGAGGTCAAGGTCACATGCAGTTCATCAAGGTAGCGGACATGCGGTTTCATGGTGACACATCCACATGGCAAAAAAAAAAAATTCTGGTCTGGACAATTACTCCCTATTTAAAGTACATAAATTTGACCTTGAGGTCAAGGTCACATGAAGGTCATGATTACATGTGACATGCGGTATAATTGCGATACATCCACATGTCAAATATCTAAGTCCTAGGTCAAAAAACAAAAAAGTTCTGGTCTGGATAATTATTCCCTATTTGAAGTACATAAATTTGACCTTAAGGTCAGAGGTCAAGGTCACTTCGAGGTAGACAACATGCGGTCTCATGGTGACACATCCACATGTCAAATAATCAAGTCCTAGGTCAAAAAACAAAAAACTTCTGGTCTGGACAATTACTCCCTATTAGAAGTACATAAATTTGACCTTGAGGTCAAGGTCACATGAAGGTCATGACATGCAGTCTCATGGTGACACATCCACATGTCAAATAACCAAGTCCTAGGTCAAAAAACAAAAAAATTCTGGTCTGGACAATTACTCCCTATTTGAAGTACATAAATTTGACCTTGAGATCAAGGTCACATGAAGGTCACAATGGTATGCGACACACCGGCTCATGGTGATACATCCACGTGCCAAATATCTAAGGCCTGGCTCAAAAGACAAACAAGTTTTGGTCTGGACAAAGTTTCCTTGAAAAAAGCACAAATCTGACCTTCAGATCAAAGGTCAAGGTCACATGAAGGTCACAATGGTACGCTACACCCCGGCTCATGGTGATACATCCACATGCCAAATATCTAAAGCCTGACTCGAAATACAAAAAAGTTCTGGTCCAGACAATTTCCCTCAAAAAAGCGCATAAATCTGACCTTCAGGTCAAAGGTCAAGGTCACATGAAGGTCACTATGGTACACTGCACACTGGTTCATGGTGATACATCCACATGCCAAGTATCTAAGGTGTAGGTCAAAAGACAAAAAAGTTATGGCCCGGACAAAGTTTGTGTGATGTTTCCCTTAAAAAAACACATAAATCTGACCTTCAGGTCAATCACATGAAGGTCACTATGGTACACTGCACACCGGCTCATGGTGATAAATCCATATGCCAAGTATCTAAGGTGTAGGTCAAAAGACAAAAAAGTTATGGCCCAGACAAAGTTTGTATGAGAAGAAGAAGAAGAAGAAGAAGAAGAAGAAGAAGAAGAAGAAAAGAAGAAGAAGAAGAAGAAGAAGAAGAAAAGAAGAAGAAGAAGAAGAAGAAGAAAAGAAGAAGAAGAAGAAGAAGAAAAGAAGAAGAAGAAGAAAAGAAGAAGAAGAAGAAGAAGAAGAAGAAGAAAAGAAGAAGAAGAAGAAGAAGAAGAAGAAAAGAAGAAGAAGAAGAAGAAAAGAAGAAGAAGAAGAAGAAGAAGAAGAAGAAGAAGAAGAAGAAGAAGAAGAAGAAGAAGAAAAGAAGAAGAAGAAGAAGAAGAAGAGAAGAAGAAGAAGAAGAATAACACTAAAACAATATGTCTCCCTTCTGGGAAGGGGAGACATAATAATATGAAGATGAACAAAAACGTCCCAAAATACAAGATGGTTGACATATGTTTCAGTCTTGCTACTGGTCGGTGCCCTGAAGCACCGTGTGGAACAAACCCTCGTAAAAGAAACCCTCCTAAATTACATAAGCTCTGCATCAAAGCTATTGGTCAAACTTCTAAACTAACTCTGGCTAAAGTTGCTGCGGAACATTCGTGGCACATTGTATATGAAGAATGGCATTCTGGTATGTTTCTACCCAGAAAACTAAATGGTTTCAGCAATGGGATAGAATGGTTTTCGAAACCTTGCATTGGTAATGACGGCGTGGTGCGGTTCCACTTTACGGATGCGTGTCACATTCTAACCTGTTTAAGAACCAAAGTGTGTACAACCGGCATAGCCGGACTTCGAAAAGAAGCTTGGGAGGAAGCCGCTGTATCGGAATCTACAGAATTAAATGTGTCAGTTGTTCTGGACTGTGTAGATAGACAAGATGTTTCGATGCCTCGCAAAGTGTTTGCTAAAGACGTGGAGAAAACAATGCGCGAGAAAGGATATACTAATGAGGCTCAGTTCTGTAAGCTGGTATGTGAATGGTTTGATGCCGAAGACGGGCCATCAATAAATGCAGCGGAGAGATGTCGACGTCGAATGTGTTTACGGCAGTGGCTCCTGGAGGGATACTGCATTGGCAAGTTTCCCCCTGCAACACAGTATGTGCACGGAATACCAGTTATCATGTTTGAGGCGCTGGTCTGCCACACAGAACGTAAAATTCAGCTTTACGGTTATCTTCCCAATGATGCATACAATGCTAGAGCAACTGGGAGTTAGTAAGTTGAGAACTTTTTCTCCACATTCAGCGATTTAGAACCAATGGGGAGGGGAATTCCAAAACCAGAC
This sequence comes from Pictodentalium vernedei, assembly GCA_031216915.1. Taxonomy (NCBI): domain Eukaryota; kingdom Metazoa; phylum Mollusca; class Scaphopoda; order Dentaliida; family Dentaliidae; genus Pictodentalium; species Pictodentalium vernedei. The sequence goes on from CM062292.1 coordinate 375,280,270, forward strand.
TCAATTGCATCCATGGTGGCGAATGTTGTCGAAGTTGATAGTTTCCGCATAAATCCAAACAAGTCAGTATCCGACAATAAATAAATACTCATTGGGTTTTATACGAACAAGAATGTGTAGTATAGTCTGAAGAGGGAGGGCGATGGTGGTGGCAGTGAACTTTTTGCAGGCTCTTGCGGTTTCTTATTTTTATCTCATAAGGATAGTATTATTAAGAGGCTGGCTACTTGGTTTGGTTGGTATGGGGTTACGTTGATCTAACCATTGGGTTTTGGAAATGGTACCCCTATAATCTACGCCCATTCTTTGAATAGCCTACATGTTCGATGATAACAGGTATGTTTGCCTTCATGACACTCGCACATTGTCTCTCATATTACTACAAAGACAGAATCAGGTAGAAGTTCTTATGTCCTGTGAAATTTATTTATTCATATTTTATGGAAATAATATTTTGTTTCAACAAAACAATTCTTTAGTTATATAAAAATATTATTTTGTTCAAACGAAATATTATTCCGTTAAAATGAAATCTAAGTTATTTAGCTAGGTATTTCGAAATAATCATTTCGTTGCAGCAAAGAATTTATTTCGATAAAACAAAAATTCTATTTTGTTAAAACGAAATATCACTTCATTACATTCAAATATTACTTCGTAGAAAGTTAAAATGGAATACCATTTCATTAAAATGAAATATTATCTGCTCCCGATCTACACAGACCAACACAGGCATGGTTTACATTTTCTTGCAGACCCTTCTTCATCAAAACATCCAGAGCAAATGTATACCCAATGCATCCGTACATGGCACCAGAGATGGAAACTCCAGATGGAATAAACTCCGTGAAATGTATGAGGACACCAGAACAACTTGAAACGCCGAATGAAATAAGTCCACAGTATGCACACATATGTTCTTGTATTTGTACGTAAAGACGGTAACTTACTCGGGTCAGCATGATCTACAGGATCCCCCCTCACATCCCCTTCTCCTCATTTGCATGACAAATTTGTATACTTGCTTAGAGCACAAACTTTTGTCAGACGCAAGTCACACAGGTCCGATCCATGGTCGGGCCAATGTATGAACATGTAGCTTTTTAGACCCCCATCCGAAGACTAGATTTCCTAGCATTTAGAAGCCATAATTCCCCACAGATAAAATGCGTCGATAGAAGACAACATTATTAACCTTCTACAGAACATAAGTATTTTGAAAAATAAGCAAAATTTCACACTTTAAATTTTTTTCTCAGGATTATTCATCAGTGAAACTATGCAAACATATACATCATTGGAATCGACTTAATCAGCCGGTTCCAATGATATCTATAATTACATGATAACACCGAGAAAAATCCAAGATATTTCTGGCTGTGGATGCCTCGGATAAGTTAATTTTCTTGGCGTTAAGGTTTTATTAGGTAAATGGTTATACATTATAACATTAACACCGCAAATGAGGCCACTGAAGAAACAATATTGCTCGATTGAATCAAGTGAATCCCTGATATCTGCCCCCTCCCCTGGTTGTTTGCCCCCTGGCAAAATTGACAGAAGAGGACACCCTCCTCCTCAGAAATTTCTGGAGCTGGACATAATCTGCCCTACTAAATTTTATTAACATGACATCTGCTCACTTTTATACTGTGGACCCCCCCCCCCCCCCCCCCCCCCCCCGACACACCTAGAGTATATGGCCAATTTTCTAACAAAAATAAAGGTTTTTTTTAACTTATAATAGATGAATCGTCTAAACACAAGATAAAGCAAAGAAATGAATCCATACAGTTACCTTTTTGTTAGTATATTTTGAAGCCTGCTGAAATATACAGAAACAATCCTATCAAACTCTTGTGTCAAATGGATGTTTTCTGTGCAATTTCAGTATGGAACTAGAGAAACAGAATTTACTGCACCCAGTAAATTCAAGTCTGTGTGAAAAGGGTTAAAGTATCAGGAATAAACTATACAGAAAGAGAATTTATGGAGGCTTATTTTCAGGAGTAAAATATTATTAAACAAATCAGAAATGGGTTTTCGTTAACAGTACTTACAGATATTCATACTGGAATCAGAACAATTATTTATAAGAAACCAGAAAAGGCATATATGTGACCAGCATTCAAAGGGTTCAATACTCGAATCAGAAATGGACATTTTTGGCTCTGCCGACTAATTTGAGTGATGAAATACGTTCATAAACTTTAGAAATGCATTAAGGTGTAATAAAATTCATTTCCCAGTATTTCTGAATAATACGCACCTGATGACTTTGGTGACCTCTTTCAGGCGGACCCCTAGATGACCTCCGTGACCTTGACCCATATTTTGAATTTCCATCAAGTGTCGACTCATTTGGTGTTAGTTCCAGGTCCATTCATCATACCACGATTGAGATATGAGCATGATCCACTTTCAAAAATGTTGGCTACGCCCACTTTTTTAACATAAAAATGCATGTATGGACCTCAGGAATGCTTTGGGGGGCAAAAATGTGATTTCCAGCTATTATGAAAAATGCACTTAATGACTCCTAGGTGACCTCCTTGACCCTGACCCATCTTTTGAATATCCATCAAGTGTCGACTCAGTTGGTGTTAGTCCCAGGTTCATTCATCATACCATGCTTGAGATATGAGCATGACTCACTTTCAAATTTTTTGGCCACGCCCACTTTTTTAACGTAAAAATTCATGTATGAATCTCAGGAATGCTTTGGGGGGCAAAAATGTGATTTCCAGCTATTATGAAAAATGCACTCAATGACCCCTAGGTGACCTCCGTGACCTTGACCCATATTTTGAACCTCCATCGAGTGTCGACTCATGTGGTGTTGGTCCTAGGTCCGTAGGTCATACCATGCTTGAGATATGGGCGTGACCCACTTTCAAAAATTTTGGCCACGCCCACTTTTTTACGTCAAAGTGCATGTGTGTACGTCAGGAATACTTTAGGGGGTCAAATGAAAGTGTCAATGACACTGTAGCTTAACTTGTGTGTTGTGTTTGATGAAAAGGATAATGTTCAATGTTTATGAAAGGATTATGAAATAAGACAAGAATTGTGATAATTGGGAATATGTTCATCTCTGTTACCTGTATGCTATGTTTATGATAAAAATAATATGAGGTGTACACTGTACTAAAGAGCTGAGGGGTGGGTTAATATGACCTCACAGTTAATGTATGTGGCCCTCACAGTTAACGTATATCAACAAAAGGTACCAAGTTACAGTGAAATTATTCCAAAACATATGGCCTGTAGACTGTGCTAAAGGTTTTCGGGCTTCGGGCCCCTGTAGTCGTCAGTTTCCCAATTGTGTCCAAAGGGGTCGTTCTCATCTAGACATTATATGAAGTCAACCTACCAAGTTACAATGAAATCCCTTAATAAATATGACCTGTAGACTGTGCTAAAGGTTTTTGGGCTAGGGGCTCTGGCAGCCATTATGGTTGAATGATCGCAACCAAAAGGGGACATTCTCATCTGGGCATCATCTGGAGTGATCCTACAAAGTTACAATGAAATCCTTTCATAAAAATGACCTGTAGACTGTGCTCAAGGTTTTTGGGCTTTGGGCACCTTTAGCCGTCACAGTTGCCCAATCATGTCCAAAAGGGGACGTCCTCATCTAGACATTATATGAAGTTAACCTACCAAGTTACAATGAAATCCCTTCATAAATATGACCTGTAGACTGGGCTAAATGTTTTCGGGCTTTGGGCTCGGGCAGCCATCATGGCTGAATGATCGCAACCATAGGGGACAATCTCATCTGGGCATCATCTGGAGTGATCCTAAGAAGTTACAATGAAATCCCTTCATAAATATGACCTGTAGACTGGGCTAAAGGTTTTCAGACTTCGGGCTCAGGCAGCCATCATGGCTGAATGATCGCAACCATAGGGGACAATCTCATCTGGGCATCATCTGGAGTGATCCTAAGAAGTTACAATGAAATCCCTTGATAAATATGACCTCTAGACTGTGCTCAAGGTTTTCGGGCTTCAGGCACTTGAGCCATCACAACTGACCAATCATGACCAAAAGGGGATGTCATCATCTAGGCATTATATGGAGTCAACCTAACAGGTTACAATGAAATCCTTCCATAAATATGACCTTTTGCCTATGCTAAAGGTTTTTGGGCTCGGGCACCCATCAAGGCTGCATGATCGCGATCAAAATGGGACGTTCTCATCTGGACATTATTTAGAGTCATCCTACCAAGTTACAATGAAATCCCTTCATAAATATGACCTCTAGACTGTGCTAAAGGTTTTCGGGCTTCGGGCCCCTGTAGCCGTCACAGTTGCCCAAACACGTCCAAATAGGGACTTTCTCATCTAGACATTGTATGAAGTCAACCCACCAAGTTACAATGAAATTCCTCAATAAATATGACCTGTAGACTGTGCTAAAGGTTTTCGGGCTTTGGGCTCGGGCTGTCGTCACGGTTGGCAGATCATGCCCAAATGGGGAAATTCTCATCTAGACATCATAAGGAGTCATCCTATCAAGTTACAATGAAATCCCTCCACATTAAACATGACCTGCAGACTGTGCTAAAAGTTTTTGGGTTTCGGGCTTGGGCTGCCATCACGGTTGATAGATCATGCCCAAAAGGGGACGTTCTCATCTAGGCATTATACAGAGGCATCCTACCAAGTTACAATGAAATCCCTTCATAAATACGACCTGTAGACTGTGCTAATGGTTTTCGGGTTTTGGGCTCGGGCAGCCATACCGGTGGCCTGATCGCGACCAAAAGGGGACATTCTCATCTAGACATGACCCCAAACCTGCATATGAAATTTTGTGACGATCAGACAAGAACTGCGGGGTGTAGCCCATGCTAAAGGAAAATGTGAACAGACGTCACAGACTCACTGACTTCCGCATGCATGATGGCAATAGCTTATCTTGACTATGTCAAGTTAAGCTAAAAATGTGATTTCCAGCAATTCTGAAAAATGCACTCAATGACCCCTAGTTGACCTCCGTGACCTTGACCCATATTTTGATCCTCCACCGAGTGTCGACTCATTTGGTGTTGGTCCCAGGTCCGTAGGTCATACCACGCTTGAGATATGGGCGTGACCCACTTTCAAAATTTTTTGGCCACGCCCACTTTTTATGTCAAAATGCATGTGTGTACGTCAGGAATACTTTAGGGGGTCAAAAAATGTGATTTCCAGCAATTCTGAAAAATGCACTCAATGACCCCTAGGTGACCTTTGTGATCTTGACCCATATTTTGAATCTCCATCAAGTGTTGACTCATTTGGTGTTGGTCCCAGGTCCATACGCTATACCACACCTGAGATATGGGCATGACCCACTTTCAAAATTATTGGCCACGCCCACTTTTTTACGTCAAAATGCATGTGTGTATGTCAGGAATACTTTAGGGGATCAAAAAATGTGATTTCCAGCAATTCTGAAAAATGCACTCAATGACCCCTAGGTGACCTCTGTGACCTTGACCCATATTTTGAATCTCCATCAAGTGTCGACTCATTTGGTGTTGGTCCCAGGTCCATACGTCATACCACGCCTGAGATATGGGTGTAACCCACTTTCAAAAACTTTGACCATGCCCACTTTTTTTACGTCAAATTGCATGTGTGTACGTCAGGAATACTTTAGGGGGTCAAAAAATGTGATTTCCAGCAATTCTGTAAAATGCACTCAATAACCCCTATGTGACTTCCGTGACCTTGACCCATATTTTTAATCTCCATCAAGTGTCGACTCATTTGTGTTGGTCCCAGGTCCATATGTCATACCATGCCTAAGATATGGGTGTGACCCACTTTCAAAAATGTTGGCCACGCCCACTTCTTTACGTCAAAATGCATGTGTGTATGTCAGGAATACTTTAGGGGATCAAAAAATGTGATTTCCAGCAATTCTGAAAAATGCACTCAATGACCCCTAGATGACCTCTGTGACCTTGACCCATATTTTGAACCTCCATCGAGTGTCGACTCATTTGGTGTTGGTCCCAGGTCTGTAGGTCATACCATGCCTGAGATATGGGCGTGACCCACTTTCAAAACACCCCTACAGACACCCCTGATACCCCAGGAAGAAGAAGAAGAAGAAGAAGAAGAAGAAGAAGAAGAAGAAGAAGAAGAAGAAGAAAAAAGAGAAAAAAGAGAAGAAAAAAAAAGAAAAGAAAACGAAACCGTGCAAAAACAGTAGTCTGTGTGTTTCACACAGACTAATAAACCTTCATTGGTGTTATTAATTAGTTATGAACGACAGTTTCCCATTATTTGCTCTAGCAAGTTCTTATCAAAATTCTTTTAGAGATGTTTCATAAACAGCCATAACTTTATTGGTTCTGAAATTCAGTGAATGTATCATTGTATATCAAACAATTCAAAGAATTATTCCGCAAATATAAAGTGTGAGACAAGCTCTGAAAGCAAGAGGAAAAAATTTTCGCTTCTAAAACATTGGTTATGACCCCTCGTGAGAGATCTCACTGAGGGACCATAACCATAACCCGGGACCATAACCTGTGTTTTGAAAAAAAATGAAAGTGTCAATGACACTGTAGATCAATTTGTCAAGACAAAGACATGTACATGTATAGTATGTGACACAGCAATGAAAAACATCTAGGTAACGACCTGATAACAAAAGTACATATAAAGTATTGTAATGGTCTGTACATAAATACTGACCGTTGCCTGTAACAAATGTATAGGTAAAGTATTGTAAAGGTGGGTGACAGTCAGATGCTAAACTAGAAAAGAAATCTTTGAGTCCCAGAGTGGGTCTGACTGAACCCCAAAATATTTGTTCTCATAGCACAGTGATAACAAAGGCAACCCAAAACACACTCGTTCCTGTCCCAAGGTGTAAACAAAGGTACCCAAGAAGTTTTGTGTAGATCAGTTCATAAATACGAGCTGTATAGAACTTGTGACAAAAAACTGATTGGATCTAATTTCGGTACAAAATGGCCACTGGCAGCCAACTTGTATTTTGGACCGCACCCAGAAACACTCATTCTTGTCCCAAGGTGATAACAAAGGTACCCAAGAAGTTTTGTGAAGATCGGTTCATAAATACAGCCTCTACCCTGAGCCGTATTGACATGTGTGCTTACATTGTGTAAGTAGCACTGAATAAATCAAAGTTCATCCAATTTGCATAATTTCTGCACGAAAAAAAACCCCTTACAATATGTGATGTATTCCATGTTACTAAACATTCATACAAAAATTTATTCAAATCTGAACTTTCACACAGAAGTTCTGTACAAACGACTGATTGCACTAATTTTGGTACAAAATGGCTGCTGGTGGCCATCTTGAATTTTGGACCACACCCAAAAACACTCGCTCTCATCCCACGGTGATAACAAAGGTACCCAAGAAGTTTCATAAAGATTGGTTCATAAATATGGCCTCTAGTCTGAGCCGTATAGAAGTTGTGTACAAAAAACTGATTAGACCTAATTTCGGTATAAAATGGCCACTGGCAGCCATCTTGAATTTTAGACCGCACCCAGAAACACTCGTTCTCATCCCAAGGTGATAACAAAGGTACCCAAGACATTTCGTGAAGATCAGGTCATAAATACAGACTCTAGCCCGAGCCATATTGACATGTGTACTTACTGTGTGTAAGTCGCACTTAAAAAATCAAAGTTCATCTAATTTGCATAATTTCTGCACGAGAAAAAAACCCGTATTACATGTGATGTATCCCATGGATCTAAACATTCACACAAAAAATTATTCAAATCAGCGCTTTCATATGGAAGTTCTGTTCAAAAATATGATTGCACCTAATTTTGTACAAAATGGCTGCCATCGGTCATCTTGAATTTCGGACTGGACCCCAAAACACTCGTTCTTGTCCCACGGTGATACCAAAGGTACCCAAGAAGTTTCGTAAAGATCGGTTCATAAATATGGCCTCCAGCCCAAGCCGTATTGGCATTTGCACTTACAGTGCTGAAAGTAACACCAAAAAACATCAAAATTTGTCCAATTTGCACAATTTACGCACGAGAAAAAATCCTATTATATGTGATGTATCCCATGGTACTAAACATTCATACAAAAAATTATTCAAATCAGAGCTTTCATATGGAAGTTCTGTACAAAAAAAAACAAATTTCTGCATCGTCGGTACAAAATGGCGGCTGGCAGCCATCTTGAATTTCGGACCGCACCCAAAAACACTCGTTCTCGTCCCACGGTCATAACAAAGGTACCCAAGAAGTTTCATAAAGATCGGTTCATAAATACGGCCTCTAGCCCGAGCCGTATCCAATTGTTGACATACGGACAGATGGACAGAGGGACGACGGGCCATGACAAAAGCTCAAATTTGGCTTCGCCAAAGTTGAGCTAAAAAGTAATATAAGAATCATTTTTGCAAGTGTAAATGTGCTAAGATATATCGTGTTCATTTATTTCTAGATTGTTTAAAAAGAACTAAAATATACTGTGCTCAGTTGTTATGCCTGGGATTCCCAAAGTGCAAAAACTAGCACGGTATAACACTCATTTTTTGGCACAGCATATTTCTCAAGTGCAGAAAGTAGCGAGCCGTTATAGAGGCTCGCGGGCCATTAACAGCCCGCTATTTTGTGCATTACCCTAATTCTTTGTACAAGTAAATTATTTTTTAATCTATGTAGGAATGCCCAGCAAAGTTATAATAATTGCCATTAATGGGGCAATGAACACGGTTGTTTTGTTCGAGACATTACAACTGTTTTATAAATCGTCAATGAGTTTAATGAGTTTGGAAGCGATATTGTACTACCGTAGGCGGATCCAAGGGGGCGCACTCGGTGCCCCCCCCCCCCCCCCCCTCCCCCCATGGGCCAGACAGAACCCTTGGGAGTTTATACCAAACTCACATATATGTGGCCCCGTCAATATTGCCACTGATCATGCAGATGTTTGTGTTGATAAATGAGTTATCAAGGGAGAATACTCTATATGCCGTTGTCAGTGATGACCCAGTTGTTTCGCAAAACTGGAGCAGTTCGAACAACAATGGTGGGTTAATTTTGTCATTGTGATTCAGCGTTTATTGTTACTGTAACATGCTGCTTAATTTTAGTTGGCTGACATTCCAGTTTATACGTTAATTATAAACTGGAAAGGCAACCAACTACTGCATGATAAAACACATTTTTTATATTGTTCACTCCAAAAACGTGCACAATTAGGGGAACTTCAAACTTGCCGGTAAAAAAATGACATTTTCACAGTACTGAAATTCGCTGTATTCCACCCCCAAACGTCACCAGAGAGCTCAATTTGAAAGCTAATTGTCTAAATTTTCTGGGGGGAGAAGCCGCCCCCCCCCCCCCCCCCCCCAGAGATCATATCAGGGTTCACATCAAGTTGGTGCCCCCCCCCCCCCTCTTTGGCAAAATCCCGGATCCGCCCCTGACTACATAAGCTTCAATAAATATAGGTGTGATTAACGACCTAAATGAATAACTGATTTATTGTGAGAAGACGTTCTTAATTTGTAATTTAGGGAACAGCGGTGTCAATTGGAATCAGCAAAATAATCTGATAGGTTCCCTAGGCATCTTTATTTACACCCGTGGTACCGGTACTGGAGTTCATTACAACAATCGATGCTTTTACAATTTGTTTCTGTTTTCTCCAGAGATCACTATTTTGACAAACCAGAGAGAGACAGAAGCAAGCAAAGGTGAAGGAGTTCGAGAATCACTAAGCCTGGTGAACCTTCTCACGGCGAAAGAGCAGTTCGTCCTCTGTACCACGCGTGAGATGATACCAAAATTTTAGCTCATCATAGAATGGGCTACAAAGATCTACCAGATTGCTGAGTCCCGGCTGGATCTCAACACGACCAATGAAACCATGTCATTCTATAAAATATAAATAAATAAAATATACGATTCATATCGTAGATATCATTATTGTGTTTTATCACATGTCATCACCACAGACGGGAACAATCTCCAATATCACCACATAATAGGTCCGAGAAATTACCTATCGATTGCGCTTCTTTCAGTTGAAAATATCCTTTTCCCAAAATATTTGTTTGACTTACTGAAATATATCTTTGATTTTCAGAGAAGGGAAACCTTGGAAGTGCGAAGATACCATAAGAAACGCCGAAGAATGGAAATAAATATATCCCGAATCAGCTGAGAACCTGAACCCAATTTTGCATATCAGGGGATTGATTGTTGATGAGATGAGATTGTCAGATCTAATTCATTGCCTTCGGCAGCTCGTGTGACCCTTCATTCTCATCTTATCAACTCGGTGTGCATGTCTTCAGAACTTGAAATAGTGATCCGATTAAGCTGAGTTGAGGGGTGATGGGAACTTGATATATGCTACGTTTGTTGGAAGAGAAAGACAATAAGTGATGTTTTCTATCTCAGCCTATAGCACAGCATTTCTTATCGGTCCTTGAGGCATGTGACTAGCATACGTGGATATCAAAACAGTTGTCGCTGTTATCTTCTAGTAACGATATAGATTCGTAGCCCAAGTGAGAGAACATGTTCCGGATTCCCTTGGGAAACATTTTCTCTCACCTGGGCTAAAAATCTACATCTCCCCCCTGCCAACAAATTCAGCAGCTGTATTATGACATGTTTAACTAGTTGGGTGCTAGATTATTATGTAACATTAGAGCCCGACCCAAAAAATGTTTTAGCAAAAATTACTGAAGAGTTTCAACTGAAACTCACTGGTAATTTCTTACAAAACAAATCTCAGAGAGATAACCAATATATGCTCAGGTTCCGTATTGAGAGCATGGGAAAGGATGTAGCTGACTGCTGCAATGTACGTTCAGGTTCGAAGCTCAACAGTTCACAGTTTCATCGTGTAGTTTACTTTCAACTGATGAAGATGTAAAGTTGAAAGTTTGTGATGAAATAAAATGCATAGTAGGTCATTGTGTTAATTATCACTTAAATCAACAAATGACCTATACGGCAATCACTATTTCGGCGTAGAGGTCAATTGTAAATTGAAGTGATAATGAACACTTTAATCACTTCAGTCCACAATCGATCTATATAGCTATATAGCTATCACTGCATGTGCAACCAGGCTCCCTATATGTTGCAATTAGCGGTGATATTGGAGATTTTTCTCTCAAATAATATCATTAAAAATCAACTTAAAAGTTTTGATCAATCAACCTATGTAGACCATTTGACTCTCGGACTAGATTGGCACCCATGGCTACTGTTTAGTGTCCAGACTGCTTTTTGTGTCTTGAAAGGCCAGTAGCATAAGAAAACTTTTTTCCGCATCGACACACACTTACTGACTGTGTGTGTTTTGCCTGCATGTGTCCTGCCAACCCCGACCGACTAGAAAAAGTTGCCTTGCATTTCGCACAGGTCAGGCCCGAACAGCCTTTCTCGTGAGAATATTTCACATCACGGGAGCTGAAAGCTTCCTTGCACTTTGAACACATGAATGGCTTCTTGCTCACATGCACATTAAGGTGATCTTTAAATCGGTATTTTTTGACAAAAACTTTTCTGCATCCTTCGAATGGACAATCATCTGTGTGTCAGGCTCATGGGAGCTCACGTGAATCTTGAGGTCATGTTTCCACTTAAAGAATGCCCCACATTTATCACATAAAAAATTATCAGCTGTGCACACCTTGGAACCCTTTTTGGGCATTGACGTTTTTATCACTTTCTGCTTAACTGGTGTGGCATTACTTATAGTTGATACATCTACGATGGACCCTTCAATGACGCTCAACTCCCAAGCCCCGTTTTCTTTGATAATCTGAAAAGAAATGTAGAAAACGTTCCAGATTATCTCAACAGCCACATAAATTTATTTAAGTATTTATTTCGTAAGCTATAGCCTAAGAACCACAAAGCAAACAGGAACACTAGCCAGCTCACCAGTGTCACCATTGCCATAAAATCACACTACACAGTGCCGCTGCAGTGGAAGCGTTAGGTAAATGGAAGAAATGTACACCATTGAGTATACCTTGCCTACCCATCTGGGCAATCTGACAAAAGGGATTAAACTCAGGACATACAACACGGTGATTGGAATCAATACCCCAAATTTCACCCATTAACTGCGCTAAACGTTGCATAAATTTGGTAATCTGATGGATATCACATTTGACAACAAATGGTGCGGCTAGTTTTTGTTGCTGCCATGTTTGTATTGTGCAAATTGCAATAAAACTGAACATTAACCCTTTACCCAACGTAACGGCCAAAACCGGCCAGCGCTATTCTCAAAAATCGCCAATTGATTTTCATTATTTTTTTCATTTTTTGTCTCAAAAACATAGGTTATGACCCCTTGTTGGAACAAGCTGGTCGGGCTCGTTCCAACGAGGGGTCATAACCTATGTTTTTGAGACAAAAAATGAAAAAAATAAGTTATTCAAGGATTATTTTTGCAAGTGTCATCTGCTTTTCAGGTTAGGTAAAGGGTTAAGTGGATTGTGATTTTGCTCAAAGAAGGAACACTTACATCTACCAAATTCCTTCCTGTCAACATCGCGTGACAGTATGGATGAGAGCACCTCCTGAGTCACTAGAATTGTTTTCCAGCTAAGTAGCTATATTATCTTTAGATTAAAAACTGTGTGTGAACCAACCTTGTCCATATAATAGCTGATCATGTAAAAAGTAGAAAGGCAATAGGAAAGCAAAATTTGGACAGTGGTCCCAAGCACGCGTCTAGGGTCCACAGACTCACTTCAGAAAGAAATCAGTGTTTGTACTAATGGATGTGTGGGCGCAGTGTGTTACAGAAGGGAGACACCACAATTATAACAGGGAAGTGGTTTATTTTTGGCAAGTAGAAATCCTAAAATGTCCATTTTATTGATCCCCCACATGGAAACCATGTGCAGTAAACCGAAGCCCACGTACACTAGAAGAATATATAAATTAAAAGTGAAATCATCCCATGTATTGGGCATTTTGCAAGAATTTTTTTCTTCTGTTTACAGGCCGATTTATCAACCCGAGTCAGGCCGATCTATCCAATTTAAGATTTTCCAACCAGACTGACTTATCCTTCTCCTCAATACCCACCTTATGAAAAATTCAGAATTGAAGATTCAAGATTGAAATTTTAAACATTTCATGGTCATGGAAGTGTCCCGTAGATGCCAGACATTGAAGGGGGTATTAGTTGATGGCGGTTCACTAATTATTTTTGGACAAATATGCCGGTTGAAACAGAAATTCGTGGATAAAAAATGAACAGTCAGAGATTCTTCACTTGGCTCAATAAATTAGGGGTGAAAATGAAAATATTTACGCAGAATGAACACTTACCGACTCAGAACATCCATTTTCTTCACTCTCTTCCGCCATTTTCTCCGTCAAATAACTTTTTAACAAACATGTATCTAATGCGCGTGCGAAATTACGAAAAAGGCCGACTTATCTTCCTGCAGGCCGAGTTGTCGGGATATCCGGTGTGTATCAGGGAGTCCAATTTTTATTAACCTTTTTTCTGCTATAGGTCCGTACTGAATACGTACCCAAATATTGATGCTGTATGCTATTCGTCTATACTGAGAACAGAGTTATTTCATGCATAAAATGGATACACCGTACAGTGTTATTCTCAGTACAATGCACACTGTGACAAATGTAAGTGACAATGTGATTTTTCTGCTATTTTCTGTCACTTTTATGGAAAAACCTACGTCAACCACATGTCAAGTTTCCAGTTAAGAGTTATGTGTCCTGATGTTCTTGAAATGTAAACATGTCTAAAAAAATATTCCACATATTGCACCAAGTAATAATTTGGGCTCTAACAGGGTACCAAAAATATTAATCAAGGGACTTGATTTGAACAAACTTGAATCTGAACTCTGTAAGGATACTGTATACCAAATATCAAAAGATTCTGACTGGTGGATCTGGAGAAGAAAATTTTTAAAGATTATTTCTCATATTGCACCAAGTTAAAATTCAGGCTCCCATAGAGAGCCCAATTATTAACCAACGAACTTGAGTTGAACAAATTTGAATCCTTAGTTTGAACATACATCTGACCTCCCTAAGGATGTTGTATACCAAATATCCAAAGATTTTGACTGGTGAATCTGAAGAAGATTTTTAAACATTATTCCACATAGTGTACTAAGTTAAAATTCAGGCCTCCATATTGAGCCCAAATATTAACTGCGGGACTTTATTTTAACATACTTGAAACTGACCACAGTAACAATGTTGTATCCCAAATATCAAAAGATTCTGACAGGTGGTCTTGGAGAAGAGTCTTTAATGAGTACTTTGCATATTGCACCAAGTTAAAATTTGGGATCTTGTGTGAGCCAAAATATGAACTGAGGGGTTTAGTTTTAACAAACTGTATCTGACTCCATATATAGATGATGAATACTATATATCAAAAGATTTTCAATAGTGGTTCTGAAGAAGAAACATTTTTTAATTCTTGCAAATATGCTGTCTCAGCATTTTTTTTGATCCCCTCCTCTCACTCAACAGTACACCCTGACACAACCAATGGCAATTTTCTTTTACCATTCAATTCTATGGGTCCTAAGGATGCAGCATACAAAATAATAGTTCTCTATTCCGTGTAGTTTGGGAAATATGGGTGTTTGAAAATATTTTTATTTTTAGCTCCTGGGCTTTCTACCTGATGCGGGAAAAATGTTTTTGCATGAATCAAGTACTTATGACTCAATAATACCAAATACCAAATTTGGTTCAAACTGGCTCATCAGTTCAAGAAATAGAAATTCTGGACAGGGCCAAAAATCTTGTCCCTCCCATTACAAAGGCAAGTATTGCTTCACAAACTTCGTTTCAACAAACTTAATTCTACACCTCAAAAGGAAGCTCTGTACCAAATATCAAGTCATTGTACCCATCAGTTCATGAGAAGACTTTTGTAAAATTTGGGAGCATTTTCCCCCACCCCTCCCTATGGGATGGGAAAAGTTGATTTGAATAAAAACAAAAATGTGATGTCAGCACAAACCATCACTTCAAATTTAACTGAAATTGGTTCAGCGGTTTTGGAGAAGCTACAAACACCATGTTAACTGTGAAAAAGGTGTTCTATATTGTGGAACAGACAAGGTACATACTACGTGTATCCAAAATTGTTGAGAAGCATTGTAGACGTTTCTTGAGATTAACCATGTGGCCATGTAAGACAATCAGACCTCCATACAATTGGATTGCTGGAACATCAATGAAAAACGTTACACAATCTCCTCCCCCCACCCCCCTCCCAAGATGGCATCAAGTCAGCTATGGGATAACAGTGTGTAATATTTCAAAAATGACTCTAAATGACTGACCATTCACGTTGTTTGGAGATGACAAACCGAACGCTCGGCTATGTAAAAATTCTTGGAAAACTATTTGATTTATCATGAACAAGTATTTAAATATTGCATGGGATTGACATATATATGGACTCAAAAGGCAGGTTATTTTCAACTGCTGGTACCTAAAGTTGAAAACTTCATATTCTGTGGATGCCCTTCTTATTATCTTGGAAGTAAAAATACTTCATCTCCATCGATTTGCATTGTTACAATTTATGGGAGAGTGCCTATTGACACTCTCCCATGAACTGTAACAAGACAAAAATGCGTGAACAAATTTTGAGGCCAAGAAAAAATTTAGCCCTCCACCAGTTAAGTTACCCGGTACTAAGACTTTACCATTCAAGATGCAACTTTTGGATAACCGGTCATCCATTTGCGTAGATTTAAATTTGTGTAACCACCACGCAAATGAAACGAGCATTCTCATCAAATTTTGCACACTGGAGAACTCCTCCCAATCAATGATGTTTGATGACAGCTTTTACCTCATCAATAACCATATTGTCCAACCTTGCCCGAAACTAATAACAATGTGTCAACTTTCCTATCTCGGAACTTGTTTTTGTCAATAATAACTAGAATATGTTGTAAGTATCCAATTTACTTTAATGAAAAATGTGAAATTCATCAACGTATTTATTTTTCGCCAACATCAAAGTATATTGTTCAAAAAGTGATAGAAGGTTGCGAGACATCAAAACTGAAAACCTTGTAGAATTCTTTTTGTTGAGCATTGTTTATTCATAGAAACTCCTCCCCACCCCCCCACCCCCAACATGGGGAAACTCTTTTTTCTATATGTGACCAATGAGCAATCCAGTTACATAGAGATCAGAGGATGTAATGCAAAATATAGGTCTCTTCTTTCTTTTATGAAAACTGCAGCAATTACAGTGTTCATCCAGGCCACTAATCTTTAACCCTTCGGGGCCTAATTCTTCCTATGATCCCTTTTACCTCAACAGAACAGGCGCCCCAGCATGCAGTCTCGGGCTTGAATCACATGTTCCATTCTAAATACCTTGGCAGTTGTTTTAGGCAAGTCTTGGCTGCCTATGTAGGCAGCCACGACTTGTCTAAAAACAACTGCAATGCCACAGGTTGTAGAATGTCAAAGTGTGGCAAAAATTTATCAAAATCAGCATGCCCTTAAGGGTTAACCCTCTACATACTGATACCGAAATATAATGAAAGTGCCAATGACACTGTAGCTTAACAAGACTGTGTGTAGAGTTTAATGAAAAGGATAAAGTTCAATGTTTATGAAAGGATTATGAAATAAATATAAGACAAGAATTATGATAATTGAGAATATGTTAATTTCTGTTCCCTGTATGCTATGTTTTCAATAAGAGTAATTTTAGTGTTGACTGTACTAAAGAATTAAGACCTGGGTTGATGTGGCCCTAACAGTTAAAGTATGTCAACCAAAATTACCAAGTTACAGGAAAATCACTCCAAAACGAGTCATCCTACCAAGTTACAAAGAAATCCCTTCATAAATACAAGAGGCCCCAAGGGGCCTGAGGGCACTCACCTGACATGGTAGCCAAAATATCAACCCAGAGAATTGATTTCAACAAGTTGTATCTGCACCTCCTAAGAAAAGCTTATACCAAATATCCAAAGATTCTGGCCAGTGGATCTAAAAAAAAAAAAAGATTTTTAAAGAATATTCCTCATATTGAACTAAGTTGTAATTCGGGCTCTCACAGGGAACCCATATATGAACCCAGGGACTTGGCTTTAACAAACTTGAATCTCACCCCCCTAAGGATGCTACACACCAAATATCAAAACATTCCGACTGCTGGATCTGAAGAAGAAGATTTTTAAAGAAAATTCCTCATTTTGAACTAAGTTACAATTCAAGCTCCCACAGTGAGTCCAAATATGGACCTAGGGACATGGCTTGAACAAACTTGAATCTCCCCCCCCCCCCCCCCCCCCCCCCCCCCAAGGATGCTGCATATCAAATAGCAAACCATTCCAACTCCTGGATCTGAAGAAGATTTTTAAAGAAAATTCCTCATTTTGAACTAAGTTATAATTCGGGCTACACAGTGAGCCCAAATATGAACCCAGGGACTTGGCTTGAACAAACTTAAATCTCACCCCCCTAAGCATGGTGCATACCCAATATCAAAAGATTCTGCCAGCTGGATCTTGAGAAGAAGATTTTCAAAGAAATTTGCCTGAAATGCACAAAGTTCGAATTCAGGCTTCTATAGTGAGCCCAAATATGAATCCAGGGGGCCGATTTGAACAAACTTGAATCAGATCCACCCCACAATGTTGCATACCAAATATCAAAAGATTCTGCCTGCTGGATCTGGAGAAGAAGATTTTTTAAGAAATTTTCCTGAAATGCACTAAGTTCGAATTCGAGCTTCTATAGTGAGCCCAAATATGAATCCAGGGGGCCGATTTGAACAAACTTGAATCAGATCCACCCCTCAATGTTGCGTACCAAATATCAAAAGATTCTGCCTGCTGGATCTGGAGAAGATTTTTGAAGAAATTTGCCAGAAATGCATTAAGTTCGAATTCAGACTTCTATAGTGAGCCCAAATATGAATCCAGGGAGCCGATTTGAACAAATTTGAATCAGATCCACCCCACAATGTTGCATACCAAAAATCAAAAGATTCTGCCTGCTGGATCTGGAGAAGAAGATTTTTAAGAAATCTGCCTGAAATGCACGAAGTTTGAATTCGAGCTTCTATACTGAGCCCAAATATAAACCCAGGGGGCCGATTTGAACAAACTTGAATCAGATCCACCCCACAATGTTGCATACCAAATATCAAAAGATTCTGCCTGCTCGATCTGGAGAAGAAGATTTTTGAAGAAATTTGCCTAAAATGCACTAAGGTCGAATTCGGGCTTCTATAGTGAGCCCAAATATGAATCCAGGGAGCCGATTTGAACAAACTTCAATCAGATCCACCCCACAATGTTGCATACCAAATATCAAAAGATTCTGCCTGCTCGATCTGGAGAAGAAGATTTTTTAAGAAATTTGCCTGAAATGCACTAAGTTCGAAATCGGGATCCTATACTGAGCCCAAATATGAACCCAGGGGGCCGATTTGAACAAACTTGAATCAGATCCACCCTACAATGTTGCATACTAAATATCAAAAGATTCTGCCCGCTGGATCTGGAGAAGAAGATTTTTTAATCTTTTTCCCATTGCCTACAGTGTTAAAAAGTGCTGAGTCAGCACTTTTTCAAAGTCCTGAAAAAAGTTACTTGTGATCAAACCGATAGGGATTTTTTTTAACCATTCTATTCTACTGGATAAAAGTAAGCTTTATACAAAATAAGAATTCTCTGTGCCATGTAGATTTGGAGATATGGCAGTTTTAAGGTTTTTCCTATTTTTAGCTCCCGAGGTTCCCACGGGACAATGAGAAAATTTTTTTTTACATCAATCAACTACTTTTGACCCATTATCATCTCATATCAAATTTGGTTCAAATCGACCTCATGGTTCTGAAAATAGAAATTTTAGACGTGGCCAAAATTTTTGCCCCTCCCATAATGAAGGCAAATAATGCCTGACAAACTTCTCTTGAACAAACTTGATTCTAAACCTCAAAAGGACTCTGTATACCACATATCAAGCCTCTGCTACTGGTGGTTCATTAGAAGATTTTCAAAAAATTTGGCCATTTTTTCCCCACACCTCTGCTCAATATGAGCCAAAACCTATTTTGGATAAAAATCAAAATGCCCCTATATAACCACTACTTACATGAAATTTAATTAAAATGTGGCCAGTGGTTGAGGAGAAAGAGGCTCAAACACCACCTTCACGCAGCACGACGGTCGAAGAGTGATAAGAAAAGCTCACCCTGACTTTCAATCAGGTGAGCTAATAACTCACAGACTTTGCTAAAGGAATCTAGGTCATGTGACAGTTCGGTGGTCATGGTTGACTGATCATAACCAAAATATGCGAGTCTCATCTAGATATCATACCAAGTTATCCTAACAAGTTACAATGAAATCCCTTCATAAAACATGTAAGCAGTGCTAAAGGAATCTAGGTCAAGTGACCAGGCAGCGGTAACAGCTGATCAATCGTGACCAAAATACGAGAGTCTCATCTTGACATCATACCAAGTTATCCTTTCAAGTTACAATGAAATCACTTCATAAATATGAACTGTAGACTGTGCTAAACAAATCTAGGTCACATGCCTGTGCAGCCATCATGGTTGACCGATCACGGCCAAAATAAGACATTCTCATCTAGACATTATACAGAGTCATCCCTACCAAGTTACAATAAAATCCCTTCATAAATACGACATGAAGACTGTGCTAAAGATTTTTGGACTTCAAGCCCACGTAACCATGACGGTTCACCGATCACAACCAACAGGAGATGTTCCCATCTAGACATTATACAGAGTCATCCTTCCAAGTTACAATGAAATCCCTTCATAAATACGACCTGTGGACTGTGCTAAAGGTTTTTAGGATTCAGCTCTCCCAGCAGTCATGGTTGACCGACCGTGACCAAAAGGGGACGTTCTCATCTAGACATCATACAGACTCCTCCTACCAAGTTACAAAAAAATTCTTTCATAAATACGACCTGAAGACAGTGCTAAAGGTTTTTGGGCTTCAGGCCCACAGAGCCATCACGGTTGATCGATCCTGACCAAAAGGAGATGTTCCCATCTAGACATTATACAGAGTCATCCTTCCATGTTACAATTAAATCCCTTCATAAATACAACCTGTAGACTGTGCTAAATGTCTTTTGGTTTTGGGCTCTCGCAGCCGTCACTGTTGACCGATCGCAACCAAAAGGGGACATTCTCATCTAGATAATATATGAAGTCATCCTACCAAGTTACAATGAAATCCCTTCATAAATATGATGACCTGTAGACTGTGCAAAAGGTTTTGGGGCTCTTGCAGCCATCACGGTTGACTGAGGGTGACCAAAAGAGGACGTTCTCATCTAGACATTATACAGAGTCACACGACCAAGGTATAATGAAATCCCTTCATAAATATGACCTGTAAACTGTGCTAAAGGTTTTTGGGTTTCAGGCTCTCATAGCCATCACGGTTGACCGATCAGGACCAAAAGGGGACGTTCTCATCTAGACACTACCTTGAACCTGCATATGAAATTTCCTGATGATCTGACAAGAACTACAGGGTGTAGCCTGTGCCAAAGAAAATGTGAACAGACCGACAGACTGACATACTAACAGACTCACAGACTTCTGCACGCATGATGGCAATAGCTTATCTTGGACTTTGTCAAGTTAAGCTAAAAATTTAACCCTTTGAACCCAAAAAACCTCTTTTGTGGCTCAGGATCATGATGCAACCTGAATTCATAAAGTAGATAGTTGCTCGGTGAATTTGTGAGGTAGACCAATCAAGATTTTCAATGTGCAAGGTTCCAGGTTAAAAAACTGATGGGTCTTCCCCCAGTAACGAATATTGACTCTATTCTACAAGCTGATGACTCTGAGCTGGCATGGAATATACCATGGGAGAACAAAGGGTTAAATCTCCAACAATGCCAATTTAACCAATGCAGTCTTGTTTGACAGAGCTCATTGCTTGAAATTTCGATATCAGTATGCCGAGGGTTAAATTATTTAATATTTTAACTTACCTCAGAGAATTGTCCCAGTTTCTGACCTTGAGGTGTAGATATTTGTTCAGAACCAGCAGTGTACTGAGCATCCCCTCTGAATGTCATTGAAGCTTGATCACCATCATCATTCTCACCTGCTTCGTGACTTGGAATCTGAGAAACAGAGAAATCTGATGGTGGCATATCATGTGAAAACATTCCTTGTGAAGAATGGCCAGATGAATGGTCCAATGTTCCGTAGGACGCTGTACTAAGCTTCCTTGATGTCATAAATAGGGATCCTTCTCCTGTTGAGGACAATCTCCTGATTTCATCATTTTTGTCTTTTTTGTTGTGTGAGGACGATAGTGGATATGAGGCTTCTGGAAACTCTACAAGTTGACATTCATTACTATCATCACTGATAGGTTCCTCTTTCACATTTCTCAATAATTCATTATCATCTCTGTTGCCTGAAGCATCTAATGACGTAGATCTAGAATGAATAAAATTGTACTACAGAACTGTCATGGTTCCCACGGACATCAGAGAATCAAATTCAAGCACTATTTAACCCTTTACCTAACATGAAAAGCAGACGACACTTGTAAAAAAAATTCTTGAATAACTACTTTTTTTCATTTTTTGTCTCCAAAACATAGGTTATGAACCCTCATTGGAAAGAGCTCGACAAGCTCGTTCCAATGAGGGGTCATAACCTATGTTTTGGAGACAAAAAATGAAAAAAAATCCTGAAAATTAACTGGCGATTTTTTAGAACAGCGCTGGCCGGTTTTGGCTGTTACGTTGGGTAAAGGGTTAAGCACTTCTCAAGGACTATTATAATGCTCATATGATCTTACAACACCATGAACAACACAAAGAATTTCAACTTCGAGGACCTGATTATGGAGAACCAAACTAGCTAGATATATATTGTCCACTGAGTGCAATAAGGCACCATCTGCAATGCTAAAGAATTGGTGGCTTGTTGGACTCATCGACAATGGAGAGATCAAAGATATGTTCCTGACAGTGGTATCGCATGTATGTGGGGTTGGTTATTTATTTATTTATTATTTATTAAGGTTTAACAACACTTTAACAACCAAGGTCATATCACGTCGGTGAGTTTTACGGGTGGAGGGAACCGGAGTACCCAGAGAGAACTACCGAGCAACGTCAAGCAGCTGCCAGCTGCCCATCATAACTCCACACTGCAGCACAGGCAGGGTTAGATTGGTTGAAGACATGTGCACCATCGACACAAGGACACAATGCGTGAGTCCCGAATTGATCACTCAGACGGTCACACATCCAAGGACTAACCAGGCTCAATGTTGCTTAACTTCGGTGGTCTGATGAGAACCGGTTACTGCGATGCCACCGCACCCACCAGGGCAGGTTATCATGAAACTACTCATCTTAGAGGTTATAATTAAACTGAATTTAAATACTATTCATGGAGGGTGGAGGAAAATCAAATACTTTCAAAGATAGAAACAAATCCAAGCACTTTTCAAGGAACGGTCCAAAATTCAAGCACTTAGCATTTGAGTGGGAACCCTGACTGGGGGCATAAAAGCAGTCATTACGGTCATTTTATTGATTAGATTACAGTGTGGGGTTGAGACACACGTACAATGGCAGGCTGATATTTCCTTAAATTTCATTCAATATTGTGAAATTGAGACAGTACCAAGAACAAGAGTCCCCACGGGCCTGAAGCGCTCATCTTGAACAGAACACAATATATTCAGAGTCCAAGAATGAGTCTACATTAAGCAATCCATCTCCAGAGGATACACTGTCAATCCTTGAGTCCCTCAGGAGTGACAAAAATAATCCTGGCATCATGCCTTTTCATCAGTTGATCATAATGTAAAATGTAGAGCTCCCCATGAAGCCCCTTGATACAACCTATGTGGATTAATCTTAGTTACACACCTCTAGAGGGTACTGAATACAAAATTTTTAATTCTTCAGCAACATGGCAAATTCCAGCTCCCATAGAGAGCCCAAATATTAACCCAGGCTCTCGATTTGAACACAGTTGAATCTGACTTCCCTAGAGATGTTGTGCACCAAATATGAAAGTATTCTGACTGTTGGATCTGAAGAAGAGAAATTTTAAAGAAATTTCTTCATATTGCACTAAGTTAAAATTTGGGTTACCATAGCGACACCAAATATTAACCTACGGATCCCCCCCCCCCCCCTCCTTGAGATGTTGTATAGCAAATATGAAAGCATTCTGACTAGTGGATCTTAAGAAGAAGATTTTTGAATAAATTCCCTCGTATTGTACTAAGTTAAATTTTAGGGTCCCATATGGAACCCAAATATTAACCCAGGTACGCGAATTGAACAAACTTGAATCTGCCCCCCCCCCCCCCCCCCCCCCCCCCCCCACCTCCTAGAGATGTTGTATACCAACCAAATATGAAAGCATTCCAACTGGTGGATCTGAAGAAGAAGATTTTTAAAGAAATTTCCTCATATCACACTAAGTAAAAATTTGGGCTGCCATAGAGAGCCCAAATATATACCTAGGGATCTGATTTGAACAAATCTGAATTTGACCCGATCTGAAGAAGACGATTTTTAAAAATTATCCCCCATATTGCACAAAGTTAAAATTTGGGCTTCCGTAGGAAGCCCAAATACTAGCCTAGGGACTTGGTTTGAACAATCTTGAATCTGACCCTCATAACAATAATGTATACCAAACATTAAAAGATTCTGACTGGTGGTTCTGAAGAAGAAGATTTTTGAAGAATATTCCCCATATTGGCCTAAGTTAAAAATTCGGGCTCCTGTATTGAACTCAAATATGAACCAATGGGCTTTATTTTAACAAAGTTGTATCTGACCCCCCTATGAATGCTGTATACTGAATATCAAAAGATTCTGATGATTGGTTCTAGAGAAAAGATTTTTAAAATTTTTTGCAAATATGCTGACTCAGCATTTGTTCGGTGCCCATTTCAGAACACCCTAACATAACCGATGACAATTTTTTTTTACCATTCAATTCTACTGGTCGTAAGGATGCTTCATACCAAATAACAGCTCTCTGTTCCATGTGGTTTGGGAAATATGGGCATTTGAAAATATTTCTATTTTTAGCTCCCAGGGTTCCCATGGGGATGCAGGAATTTTTTTTTTTTTTTTGCATGAGTCAAGTACTTATGACCCAATAATACCACATACCAAATTTGGTTCAAACCAGACCATTGGTTCAGAAAATAGAATTTTTGGGCGCGGCCAAAAATCTTACCCCTCCCATTACAAAGCCAAATATTGCTTCACAAACCTCGTTTGAACAAACTTGATTCTACACCTCAAAAGGAAGCTCCATAACAAATATCAAGTCATTGTACATACTGGTTCATGAGAAGAAGATTTGTAAAATATTTCAAGCATTTTCCCCCACTCCCTCCCTATGGAGCTGGGCAATGGGCATGTTGAGTTGAATAAAAATGCAATGCCCCTTTGGGACCATCACTCACACAAACTTTCACTTGAATTGGCCCAGTGGTTTTGGAGGAGAAAACCAAAACATGGTGTTGACAGATGGATTGACGGATGGATGGACGGACGGACGGAGCACGATGAGATTAGCTCAGCTTGACTTTGTCAAGATGAGCTAAAAATAAATGACTATAGTACCTGATACTCGAAGTACTCGCATGTCTTTCTGGTCACGAGAGATTCTACAATGCTGTGGGCAGTAAACAAAAAGATGGAGAATGTTGACCAAATAACACTCTAATTGCAGCTGACTGTGACCAATGTAGTACATTCTCATCGACTCATCACCCTCAAGAAGCTGGTTGAGTTGTAAGAAAAATTGTTTTAAGAAAATTGTAACATTAATGCAACTTCAGGATGTTCTGAAGAATCTAAGATGGCTGCTGTAACAGTCATTATAAGCAGCCAATTGTTACTAAAATAGAACGTTCTCATCAACTCATTATACTAAGTCACCCTGGTAAATTTCAAGAAAGCTGATTAATAAATGAAACCTGTATCCTGTGCTGAAGAAATTCAAGATGGTTGCTTTGACAGCAATTGCAGACAGCCAACTGTGACCACAATAGGATGTTCTGATTTAGGTATAAATCTAAAGAGGCAAATGAAATTAGATGAAGATCAGGTATGAACTGTGGGCTGAAGCCCATGCTAAACGAATTGTAAATAGTGTTCTGAAATGAAAGTGTCAATGACACTGTAGCTTAACTTGTGTGTTGTGTTTGATGAAAAGGATAATGTTCAATGTTTATAAAAGGATTATGAAATAAGACAAGAATTGTGATAATTGGGAATATGTTCATTTCTGTTCCCTGTATGCTATGTTTATGATAAAAATAATATGAGATGTACACTGTACTAAAGAGCTGAGGGGTGGATTAATATGACCTCATAGTTAATGTATGTGGCCCTCACAGTTAACGTATATCAACAAAAGTTACCAAGTTACAGTGAAATTATTCCAAAACGAGTCATCCTATCAAGTTACATTAAAATCCCTTCATAAATATGGCCTGTAGACTGTGCTAAAGGTTTTCGGGCTTCGGGCCCCTGTAGCCGTCAGTTTCCCAATTGCATCCGAAGGGGACATTCTCATCTAGACATTATATGAAGTCAACCTACCAAGTTACAATGAAATCCCTTAATAAATATGACCTGTAGACTGTGCTAAAGGTTTTTGGGCTTTGGACTCTGGCAGCCATCATGGTTGAATGATCACAACCAAAAGGGGACATTCTCATCTGGGCATCATCTGGAGTGATCCTACAAAGTTACAATGAAATCCCTTCATAAATATGACCTGTAGACTGTGCTCAAGGTTTTTGGGCTTCCGGCCCCTGAAGCCATCACAGTTGACCAATCATGACCAAAAGGGATGTCATCATCTAGGTATTATATGGAGTCACACTTACGGGTTACAATGAAGTCCTTCCATAAATATGACCAATAGACTATGTTAAAGGTTTTGGGGTTTTGGGTTCGGGCAGCCATCAAGGCTGAATGATCGCGACCAAAAGGGGACATTCTCATCTAGACATTATTTAGAGTCATCCTACCAAGGTACAATGAAATCCCTTCATAAATATCACCTGTAGACTGTGCTAAAGATTTTTGGGCTTTGGGCCCCTGTAACCAACACAGTTGCCTAATGGTGTCCAAAAGGGGCTGTTCTCACCTAGACATTACATGAAGTCAACCTACCAAGTTACAATGAAATCCCTTCATAAATATGATCTGAAGACTGTGCTAAAGGTTTTCAGGCTTTAGGCTTGGGCAGCCATCATGGTTGAATGATCGCAACCAAAAGGGGACATTCTCATCTGGACAGCATCTGGAGGGATCCTATGAAGTTACAATGAAATCCCTTCATAAATATGACCTGTAGACTGTGCTCAAGATTTTTGGGCTTCAGGCACATGTAGCCATCACAGTTGACCAACCACGACCAAAAGGGGATGTCATCATCTAGGCATTATATGGAGTCAACCTAACAAGTTACAATGAAATCCTTCCATAAATACGACCTACAGACATGCTAAAGGTTTTTGGGCTCGGGCAGCCATCTAGGCTGAATTATCATGACCAAAAGGGGACGTTCTCATCTGGACACTATTTGGAGTCATCCTACCAAGCTACAATGAAATCCCTTCATAATTATGACCTGTAGACTGTTCTAGAGGTTTTTCGGGCTTTGGGCCCCTGAAGCCGTCACAGTTGCCCAATCATGTCCAAAAGGGGACACTCTCATCTAGACATTATATGAAGTCAACCTACCAAGTTACAATGAAATCCCTTCATAAATATGACCTGTAGACTGTGCTCAAGGTTTTCGGGCTTCGGCAGCCATCATGGTTGAATGATCGCAACCAAAGGGGACAATCTCATCTGGGCATCACCTGGAGTGATCTTGCAAAGTTACAATGAAATCCCTTCATAAATATGACCCGTAGACTGTACTCAAGGTTTTTGGGCTTCGGGCACTTGTAGCCATCACAGCTGACCAATCACAACCAAAAGGGGATGTCATCATCTAGGCATTATATGGAGTCAACTAAATAGGTTACAATGAAATCCTTCCATAAATATGACCTATTACCTATGCTAAAGGTTTTGGGGCTCGGGCACCCATCAAGGCTGAATGATCGCGATCAAAATGGGACGTTCTCATCTAGACATTATTTGGAGTCATCCTACCAAGTTACAATGAAATTCCCTCACCCTCATAAATATGACCTGTAGACTGTGCTAAAGGTTTTCGGGCTTCGGGCACCTTTAGCCGTCACAGTTGCCCAATCATATACAAAAGGGGATGTTCTCATCTAGACATTATATGAAGTTAACCTACCAAGTTACAATGAAATCCCTTCATAAATATGACCTGTAGACTGTGCTAAAGGTTTTCGGGCTTCGGGCTCGGGCAGCCATCATGGCTGAATGATCGCAACCATAGGGGACAATCTCATCTGGGCATCATCTGGAGTGATCCTAAGAAGTTACAATGAAATCCCTTCATAAATATGACCTGTAGATTGTGCTCAAGGTTTTTGGGCTTCGGGCACTTGTAGCCATCACAACTGACCAATCACGACCAAGAGGGGATGTCATCATCTAGGCATTATATGGAGTCAACCTAACAGGTTACAATGAAATCCTTCCATAAATATGACCTTTTGCCTATGCTAAAGGTTTTTGGACTTGGGCACCCATCAAGGCTGCATGATCGCGATCAAAATGGGACGTTCTCATCTAGACATTATTTGGAGTCATCCTACCAAGTTACAATGAAATCCCTTCATAAATATGAGCTGTAGACTGTGCTAAAGGTTTTCGGGCTTTGGGCTCGGGCAGCCATCATGGCTGAATGATCGCAACCATAGGGGGACAATCTCCTCTGGGCATCATCTGGAGTGACCCTAAGAAGTTACAATGAAATCCCTTCATAAATATGATCTGTAGACTGTGCTCAAGGTTTTCGGGCTTTGGGCACTTGTAGCCATCACAACTGACCAATCACGACCAAAAGGGTATGTCATCATCTAGGCATTATATGGAGTCAACCTAACAGGTTACAATGAAATCCTTCCATAAATATGACCTTTTGCCTATGCTAAAGGTTTTTGGGCTGCATGATCGCGATCAAAATGGGACGTTCTCATCTAGACATTATTTAGAGTCATCCTACCAAGTTACAATGAAATCCCTTCATAAATATGACCTCTAGACTGTGCTAAAGGTTTTCGGGCTTCGGACCCCTGTAGCCGTCATAGTTGCCCAATCACGTCCAAAAGGGAACTTTCTCATCTAGACATTGTATGAAGTCAACCCACCAAGTTACAATGAAATCCCTCAATAAATATGACCTGTAGACTGTGCTAAAGGTTTTCGAGTTTTGGGCTCGGGCAGTCGTCACAGTTGGCAGATCATGCCCAAATGGGGAAATTCTCATCTAGACATCATAAGGAGTCATCCTACCAAGTTACAATGAAATCCCTCCACATTAAAGATGACCTGCAGACTGTGCTAAAAGTTTTTGGGTTTCGGGCTTGGGCAGCCATCACGGTTGATAGATCATGCCCAAAAGGGGACGTTCTCATCTAGGCATTATACAGAGGCATCCTACCAAGTTACAATGAAATCCCTTCATAAATACGACCTGCAGACCGTGCTAATGATTTTCAGGTTTTGGGCTCGGGCAGCCATACCGGTTGCCCAATCGCGACCAAAAGGGGACGTTCTCATCTAGACATGACCCCAAACCTGCATATGAAATTTCGTGACATTCAGACAAGAACTGCGGGGTGTAGCCCGTGCTAAAGGAAAATGTGAACCGACGTCACAGACTCACAGACTAACAGACTTCCGCAAGCGTGATGGCAATAGCTTATCTTGACTATGTCAAGTTAAGCTAAAAATCAAAAATGGCTGCTGTTCCAGCCATCATAGTTGGCTAATCATTACCAAAATACATTCTCATCTTATTGTGATACTAGGAGATTTTTCAAAATTCCAAGAAAATTGAAACTTGTATCCAGGGACCTGAAGCCAGTGATGATGAAATCCAAAATAGCTGCTATGGCAGCCATTGCAGGGAGCAAACCCTGACCATAATGTGACGTTCTCTTCTAGGTATGAACCTGAACAGGCACATAAAATTGGTAATGCTTGGAAAAGATAGCATGTACTGAATGAATTCTGGACAATGTTCAGAAGAAATCAAACATGTTTAGGGTGGTGGACTTTATGGGTGGTCAACCATAACCAAAATAAGACATTCTCATCTAAGCATCAGACTAAGTCACTGAGCTAAATTAAAACTAGAAAAATGGGGTGCATTAGACATTTTTGTTGCTGAGTTATTGCTCTGACATGACAAGTCATGTGTTGGATTTGCCAGAATGATGGTTACTGAAAGGAACCTACCTTCAATCACTAGTAATGACACGAGAAAATTGGGACTAACTGGTCATTATTTTTTAAAGTTACTGCATGGACAAGCAAAAATCATAAAAAATCCCAGATGGCTGCATGACAGCCATATTTGATATAGCAGAAAACTGATTTCTAAAAGGAACATTTCTCTAGTCACGTCTATTCTACCACACAAAAGTAGGATCCATGATGCATTTCATTTTCAAGTTATTGCACGGATAAGCAAATATTACAAAAAATCCAAGATGGCTGCCAAGGTGACAATATTGGATATGACAGAAAACTGAATATTAGAAGGAACCTTCCTCTAGTCACCACTAGTCAACATAAAAAAAAATAGGACCCATGGTGCACTTCATTTTCAAGCAAGAAACAAAAATATGAAAAATCCAAGATGGCTGCTCTGGTGGCCATGGTGCATTTCATTTTCAAGTCATTCCACGGACAAGTAAAACTTAATGGATGGATCAGGATGGAAGGGCAGACAGGCAGACAGATGGAGAGATGGTTGAATGGACAGATGGATGGATGGATGGATGGATGGATGGATGATGGACAGGGCCATACCATAATACGGCTTGCTCTAAAGAGGTATAGATGTGGCCTGCGAACTGTGCTGTTCAAAGATATCCACTATGGTTGCTGTGGCAGCCATTGTGGATGGCCAATTGTGACTATAATGGGATGTTCTCATCTGGCATGAAACTGAACATGCACATGGAGTTTGTTAATGATCAGAAAAGAATCTGCGAGCTGTAGCCTGTGAACAAATTGCAGACATCACGCATCATGACAATAGCGCACTTTGACTTTGTCAAATTAGGCTAAAAATCAATTGAACACCAAAATGCATCTAATCTGAAGCTCTGTAACAGGAATATACATTTGTATTTTGTGTTTTCCACAATTCAATGACATACTGTCACATGTGAACCATAAGGTTCAATCTTCTAGTGGAAGATAGAACCTTATGGTTTCCAGATGACCATATGGCATAAAAGCTGAAAGAAAGGAAACTGCACATTTAAATTATCATATGTAGTTTAGCAGAGTTCCATAAGAATGAAGCTCACAACCATATGGAGTAACAAGCAACAGTTTTATAGATCCCAATTATCTGCAGATCAACACATATCAACTAATTCTAGATCTGACTCTGGTTCAAGGGGTTTTTAATCTTTCAGCTTTTTTTTCAAAGCTTCTTTAATCCCTCAAAGTGTTATGGTTTTGGGGCCAAAATGAACATTTTTAGTTGTTCCATGGATTGTTTTTCTTTTAACCCTTTACCCATTGCAATGGCTAAAACCGGTCAGTGCTATTCATAAAAATTGTCATTCAATTTTCAGTATTTTTTTCATTTTGTGCCTCAAAAACATAGCTTATGTTTTTGACGCTAAGAAGTTATTCAATAATTTTGCTTACAAGTGTCATCTGCTTTTCATGTTAGGTAAAGGGTTAAGTGTCATCTATTGTTAGGGTTAAATGCATAATTACTGCCAATGCATTTTTTATGGAAACCAATGAATTGAATGTCAACAGATATATGGAGTTCTAAATTCTGATTATGAACATGTTCATATTTTCAAACAAGGAGAGGTTTCAGGTGGCCTGAAGCACTCGACTAAAAGAAGTTTTGGAACAATGTAAAAGGTAAGACAGGTATTTCATCAAATGTAAATACATTTGTGCCTAAAAAAAGTTAAAAATCAGTTTCTCAGGCCCTCCTGCATGATCCTTTTGGCTGCTACATGCTCTCTTTTTATAACCAGTGCAAACTTAAAAAAAAAAAAAAAAAATTAAATAGTTTTTGTCTGATATTTTACCCAAGTTAATAAAATTGATAAATTGTCCCTTGAGTGCAACAAGGCTTTGCAATACTTTAGTATTGCAAAGCCTTTTTGCACTCAAGGGATGAAATACACCACCACCCATGTTATTCTGTAGATTATGAGGATTAAAACATAAAACAAGCGGTTCCAGGGGGCCTGAGGGCACTCACCTGACATGGTAGCCTAAATATCAACCCAGGGAATTGATTTGAACAAGTTGCATTGGCCCCTCCTGAGAAATTCTTATACCAAATATCAAAAGATTCTGACCGGTGGATCTGAAAAAACAATTTTTTAAAGAATATTCCTCATATTGAAATAAGTTATAATTCGGGCTCCCACATGGAGTCCAAATATGAACCCAGGGACTTGGCTTGAACAAACTTGAATCTCACCCCCTAAAAAGATTTTCAAAGAATATTCCTCATATTGCACTAATTTGAACATTTGGGCTCCCATAGAGGGCCCAAATATGGACCCAGGGAACTGATTTCAACATATATGTGAATCAATCTTCCAATGAAAGTGTCAATGACACTGTAGCTCAACTTGTCAAGACATGTACATATACAGTATGTGACACAGCAATTACAAACATCTAGGTAATGACCTGATAACAAAGGTACATTTCAAGTATTGTAACGGTCTGTACATAAATACTGACCGTAGCCTGTAACAAATATATAGGTAAAGTATTGTAAAGGTGGGTGACAGTCTGATGCTAAACTAGAAAAGAAATCTTTGAGTCCCAGAGTGGGTCTGACTGAACCCCAAAATATTTGTTCTCATGGCACAGTGATAAGAAAGGCACCCCAAAACACACTCGTTCCTGTCCCAAGGTGAAAATAAAGGTACCCAAGAAGTTTTGTGAAGATCAGTTCATAAATACGAGCTGTATAGAAGTTGTGACAAAAAACTGATTGGACCTAATTTCGGTACAAAATGGCCACTGGCAGCCATCTTTAATTTTGGACTGCACCCAGAAACACTCATTCTCGTCCAAAGGTGATAACAAAGGTACCCAAGAAGTTTCGTGAAGATCGGTTGATAAATACAGCCTCTAGCCCGGGCTGTATTGACATGTGCACTTACAGTGTATAAGTAGCACGGAATAAATCAAAGTTCATCTAATTTGCATAATTTCTGGATGAGAAAAAAACCTGTACTATATGTGATGTATTCCATGTTACTAAACATTCATACAAAAATTTATTCAAATCAGAACTTTTATACAGAAGTTCTGTACAAAAGACTGATTGCACAAATTTTGGTACAAAATGGCTGCCGGTGGCCATCTTGAATTTCGGACCACACCCAAAAACACTCGTTCTCATCCCATGGTGATAACAAAGGTACCCAAGAAGTTACGTAAAGATCGGTTCATAAATACGGCCTCTAGCCTGAGCCGTATAGAAGTTGTGTTAAAAAAACTGATTAGACCTAATTTCGGTACAAAACATGTGTACTTATTGTGTGTAAGTAGCACTGAAAACATCAAAGCTCATCTAATTTGCATAATTTCTGCACGAGAAAAAAACCCGTACTATATGTGATGTATCCCATGGTACTAAACATTCACATAAAAAATTATTCAAATCACCGCTTTCATATGGAAGTTCTGTGCAAAAGTCCGATTGCACCTAATTTTGTACAAAATGGCTGCCATCGGCCATCTTGAATTTCGGACAAGAAATCAAAACACTCGTTCTCGTCCCACGGTGATACCAAAGGTACCCAAGAAGTTTCGTAAAGATCGGTTCATAAATACGGCCTCTTGCCCGAGCCATATTGGCATTTGCACTTACAGTGCTGAAATTAACACTAAATACATCAATGTTAGTCTAATTTGCATAATTTACACACGAGAAAAAAAACTCATATTATATGTGATGTATCCCATGGTACTAAACATTCATACAAAAAATTATTCAAATCAGCGCTTTCATATGGAAGTTCTGCACAAAAATCTGATTGTATCTAATTTTGTACAAAATGGCTGCCAGCAGCCAACTTGAATTTCGGATCGGACCCCAAAACACTCGTTCTCGTCCCACGGTCATAACAAAGGTACCCAAGAAGTTTTGTAAAGATCGGTTCATAAATACGGCCTCTAGCCTGAGCCGTATTAATTGTTGACCGACAGATGGACAGATGGACAGACGGCCAACTGGCCATGGCATAAGCTCAAATTTGGCTTCGCCAAAGTTGAGCTAAAAATGTTATATGTGAAATATGAAAGCTTTTGGAGCAGTGGTTTGGGAGAAGAACATTCTTTAATGTTTTTCCCATTACCCAGTGTTAAAAAAGGATGACTCAGTGCTGGAAGAGTACCCTGTGTTAAAAACAATGGCAATTTTTTTTACCATTCTTTTCTGCTAATCCTAAGGAAGCTTGACACCATATAAAAATTCTCAGTGCCGTGTAGTTTTGGAGATATGGGCATTTTTTCTATTTTTAGCTCCTGCGGTTCCCATGGGCCAGTGGGTAAATTTTTTCGCATAAATTAAGTACTTATGACCCAATATGCCCTCATATCAAATTTGGTTCAAATCAGCCTCTCAGTTTGGAAAATAGAAATTTTGGGTGGGGCCAAAATTCTTGCCCTTCCCATAACGACAGCAAATACAGTCCCTCAAACTTTTCTTGAACAAATCTGAGTCTACACCTCAAAAGGAAGCTGCACACGAAATATCAAGTCTCTGCTACTGCTAGTTCATGAGAAGATTTTTTAAGATTTAGGCACACTTTTTGGGCATAGGCCTACCCAGGAGTGGGGCAACTTGATTAGAACAAAATCAAAATGCGATGTCATAACAAACAAGCATCTCAAATTTCACTTAAATCGGTTCTGCGGTTTTGGAGAAGTCGCAAACACCATTTAATCTTATTTGTTTTACAAGGATTGGCGAACAAGTTATGCAAGTTATATTAATGCCTCTCCTTGGCCCAATAGTGCAGGTGTGTGGGATGACCTTCGTAGCGGCAACTTTGCAAACACCATGTTTACGGATGACAGACAAAGAGTGATTACTAAAGCTCACCCTGACTTTAGAACATGAATTTTGGGTGGCAAAGAAATAATTACAAAAGTAAAATAAAAAACTGCCTACCCACATGCAGTTTTACAAAAAAATGGCCTGGGAAACTGAAGATCTACTTTGTGGGGCCTTAACAGAACTGACTGAAATATTTTTAAAAGAGATGGTCATAATTTATCCTATCAAACAGAAGAAAAACTCCAAGCTGGTCACCAAGACAGCCATTTTTCACTGGAGCCAGACAAAACTTGAGAGATCACATTTGATGTCATCCTGAATAAGCATATGAAATTACAAGATGACAAATGAAGAATGTGGTCTGTACAGTAGAGTTTTCTAAATAATTTAACAAATTTAACCCTTTACCCAAAGTATACGATATCAAAATTTAGAAGTGTTTTAAAATTGTTTACAAAATTTCAACAAAATCATATCATGTGACCTGCATTGCAATGAGTCTGATGAACTCGTTTTCAAATGAGGGGATCACATCATATGGTTTTGTTGTATTAAAAAAAAAAAATTTTCAATGGCTCAATTTGCAAATTATGCAGGCAGATATGGCCGATTCGTCAGGTGAAGGGTTAACAGCAAATCCAAGATGGCACAAAGCAGAAGCAGCAATGTTTTTCCAGCTTTGGCGGTGAAACTCCATAGATCAAATCCACATGTCACCCTAAACAAGAAAATGGAATTATACATTGATCAGATACACGCTGCAGGAATACTAGGTAAAATGCAAGATCACAACAAGAACAGTTTGTACGATGTACCAAAGGATTTTACAAAAAAATACAAGATGGCTTGTTTTTCGAGCTTCCACAATGAAAATCAAAACCTCACAATTGGATGTCATACCAAATATACACATGAAACTGCAAGCTGATGAGATGAGGGATTCGGTCTGTAGGGCATGTCAAAGGAATTGTCATTGAAACATAATAGTTACATTGCAAAACTCGATAGCTGCTCACATCTAGATACTGCTCTGAAAATTGGATATGAAATCCTTGGCTGATGGATTCATGTTGTAGGGTGTGCCAACGATGCCTTCCAAAATTAAGAAACGAGAGAAATGCCCGTTTCGTGCATTGCACATTGGCCACAACTACACACTGAAAGTCTGTTCCAAATGGGCAATCAATGCATAGCAATGGCTGATGCAGGACTCAGCATTGGGGAGAGAGAAAGAGAGGCATGCCCCCACACCTCTCTTGTAATAGGGTGCCTGGAGTACAGTGTCCATGGGTGGGGAGTTTCACCTCTGGGAAAATTTTGAAATTTAGTACCCAAAACTGTACAAAATAAGTGAGAGCAACATTAGATGTCAAGCCAAGCTTGCATATGAAGTTTAACCCTTTACCTAACCTGAAAGGCAGATGACACTTGTAAAAAAATTCTTGAATAACTAATTTTTTTCATTTTTTGTCTCAAAAACATAGGTTATGAACCCTCATTGGAACGAGCTCGACGAGCTCGTTCCAATGAGGGGTCATAACCTGTGTTTTTGTGACAAAAAATGAAAAAATAATGAAAATTAATTGGCGAATTTTGAGAATAGCGCTGGCCGGTTTTGGCCGTTACGTTGGATAAAGGGTTAAAACTGTTTGGGTAAGGTTATCAGCTGTAAGGTGTGGCAGAGGATGTGACGCCAAATAAATCTGTGTGGAGTTTTGCTCCTTCTAGAACCTAAAATGGGGTAACTTGAACCATGCCTGCATTCATTCAACGTAAGGAACACACACACGATGTTGGGTGAGAATCGGCTCACCAGACTTCGAAAAAAATATATTTGTAGTCATGATGTAGGAGTCATGATAGAGGGATAGAAAAGGAGTGGAAATTTTAGTCATTAATTGACTTGATACCTGCTAAAATAGTTGAATTGGGGTTCTGCGAATATTCGAGATTTGAATCGATACCATATGTCTGCTTCAAGATCAATCCTGAATCAGTCTCAAGATTTGATTTTTTCAAATCTCTCATACTAACTTCAATTTGTTACATTTCCGACAAAAACTGGATAAAATTGTCATTAGAAAATTCATTCATGTAGGCTCAATTCCTATTTAATTGAGTAACTGACAATGTTTAATTGTTAGGTAAGTAGTGAATTTTGTCCAGAACATTATCCATAGGTTTAGTTTTTGAAGGCTTGTCTTGTTACTATTCACGTTCTTAAGAACATGAATAGTAACAAGTTAAGCCTTCAAAAACTAAACCTATGAATAATAGGCTTAGCTGTTTCAGTGACGGTGCTGTAGCAAATATTTAGTTATTGGTGTTTAAAGTAAGTGTTCACTCAGTCATGTAAGGATCATCACGGTGTTCCACAACTTCCGTTTGGTGCAATATGAAATAACTTGTTTTTTAAGATTCAATTTGGGATTCGATTCGATATCAATATCAGAGACATGATTCGATTTGAGATTCAATTCGAAAAAAAAATTGTGATTCACAGATCCCAAAGTCGAATGGAACTATTGGCTTCAATCAAAATAAATTTTCATCACTTGATGAACAAGAGGCCCCAGGGGGCCTTAGGCGCTTACCGAATGTTCCATACTGTTAAGACACAAATTTTATCAAAAGCTAATCTTAAGGTTCTGCAGAATAAATCTATACTCTCTGTGGAGCTAAAACATCAACAGCACTGAATGGGACAATGCTGCTGATCAAATATCAAAAGATTCTGCAAGATGGTTCTGGAGAAGATTTTTAAAGAATTTTCCTTGAATTGCACAAAGTAAACATTCACGCCCCCATAGTGAGACCCAATATTGATCCAGGGACTCAATTTGAACGAACTTGAATCAGAACCTTACTATGATGCTACGTACCAAATATCAAAAGATTTTGCCCTCTGGTTCGGGAGAAGAAGATTTTTAAACAATTTTTTCTTAAATTGCACTAAGTGAAAATTCACGGCCCATAGGGAGCCCCAATATTGATCGAGGGACTCAATTTGAACAAACGTGAATCAGACCCATACCAAGATGCTGCATACCAAATATCAAAAGATTCTGACCACTGGTTCTAGAGAAGAAAATCTTTGAAGGTTTTTTCTTAAATTGCACCAAGTAAAATCCACGCCCCACCATAGGTAGCCCCAATATTGATCGAGGAACTCGATTTGAACAAACTTGAATCAGACTCATACCAAGTTGCTGCATATCAAATATCGAAAGATTCTGCCCATTGGTTCCGGAGAAGAAAATTTTTGAATAATTTTTCTTAAATTGTACCAAGTAAAAATTCACGCCCCCATAGGGAGCCCCCAATATTGATTGAGGGACTCAATCTGGAGAAGAAGATTTTTTAAAGAATTTTTTTTTCTTAAATTGCACTAAGTGAAAATGCACGGCCCCCATAGGGAGCCCCAATATTGATCGAGGGACTCAATTTGAACAAACTTGAATCAGACCGATACCAAGATGCTGCATACCACATATCGAAAGATTCTGCCCATTGGTTCTGGAGAAGAAGATTTTTTAAAGAATGTTTCTTAAATTGCACTAAGTAAAAATTCACGCCCCCATAGTGAGCCCCAATATTGGTTGAGGGACTCGATTTGAACAAACTTGAATCAGACCCATACCAAGATGCTGCATACCAAGTTTCAAAAGATTCTGCCCACTGGTTCTGGAGAAGATTTTTAAAAATTTTTTCTATAATTCATACGGTGCTATCAGAGTTATGCCCCATACAGAGCCCCCAAGGGATTTGGCCATTTTATTTGAACAAACCTGAATTGCCATACAGTAATGAACATCCACATGAAGTTTCGTGAAAATCTGACCAATGGTTTCAGAGGAGAAGTCGTTTGAAAAATTGTAAATTGCAATTCAAATTCCCATAATGAGCCTTAATATGAACAAAGGGACTCAATTTGTACAAACTTGAATCAAGCCCATACTAGAATGCTGTATACCAAATATCAAAAGACTCTGCATACTGGTTCTGGAGAAGATTTTTAAAGAATTAGACTTGAATTGCACAAAATAAAAATTCATGCCCCCATATTGAGCCCAAATATTGATCGGGGGAGGGGGGAGGGAGAGGGTGGGGGGGGGGGGGGCGGACTCAATTTAAACAAACATGAATCAGACCCATACTAGCATCCTGCATATCAAATATCACAAGATTCTGCCCACTGGTTCTGGAGAAGAGGATTTTTAAAGAATTTTTCTTGAACTGTACTAAGTAAAAATTCACACCCCCATAGTGAGCCCCAATATCGATCAAAGGACTCAATTTGAACAAACGTGAATCCAACCCATACCAAGATGCTGCATGATAAATATCTAAAGATTCTGCCCACTGGTTCTGGTGAAGAAGATTGTTAAAGATTTTTTCTTAAATTGCACTAAGTAAAAATTCACACCCCCATAGTGATCCCCAATATTGAACGGGGGACTCAATTTGAACAAACTTGAATCAGACCCATACCAAGATGCTGTATACCAAATATCAAAAGATTCTGCCCATCGGTTCTGGAAAAGAAGATTTTTAAAGAAATTTTCTTAAATTGCAGTAAGTAAAAATTCACACCCCTTTAGTGAGCCCCAATATTGATCGAGGGACTCAATTTGAACAAATTTGAATCAGACCCATACCAAGATGCTGTATACCAAATATCAAAAGATCCTGCCCACTGGTTCTGGAGAAGAAGATTTTTAAATTTTTTTTCTTAAATTGCACTAAGTAAAAATTCCGGTCCCCATAGTGAGCCCCAAAATTGATCAAGGGACTTCATTTGAACAAACTTGAATCAGACCCATACCAAGATGCTGTATACGGAATATCAAAAGATTCTGCCCACTGGTTCTGGAGAAGATTTTTCCTTAAATTGCACTAAGGAAAAATTCATGCCCCTACAGGGAGCCCCAATATTGATCAAGGGACTCGATTTGAAAAAACTTGAATCAGACCCATACCAAGCTGCTGCATACCAAATATCAAAAGATTCTGCCCATTGGTTCTGGAGAAGAAGATTTTTAAAGAATTTTTCTTAAATTGCACTAAGTAAAAATTCACGCCCCCATAGTGAGCCCCAATATTGGTTGAAGGACTCGATTTGAACAAACTTGAATAAGACCCATACCAAGATGCTGCATTCCAAGTATCAAAAGATTCTGCCCACTGGTTCTGGAGAATAAGATTTTAATAATTTTTCTATAATTCATACGGTGATATCAGAGTTATGCCCCATACAGAGAACCCAAGGGACGTGGCCATTTCATTTGAAAAAACATGAATTGCCATATAGTAATGAACATCCACATGAAGTTTCGTGAAAATCGGACCAGTGGTTTCAGAGGAGACGTCATTTGAAAAATGTTCATGACGACGGACGACAGATGGCAAGTGATAAGTTAAGCTCCCTTCGGTGAGCTAAAAATTAGACACTAGACATTCAGTGACTTGAATGCCAGTTAGCTTCTTTCTTTAATCCTTTACCCAACACAGAGAATATCAAAATTTATTATTTTAATTTCTATTTTTTTAAATTTTTCAAAAAATATTCAACAAAACCATATCAATGTGACCCCTCATTGGAACGAGCTCATCAAACTTGTTCCAATGAGGGGTCACACGATATAATCTTGTTGAAATATTTTGAAAAATTTTTTTTTTTCAACTGCTCAATTTACAAATTATGCAGACGGATGCAGACGATTCGTTGGGTAAAAGGTTAACATTATTTGCAGCACATTAGTTAATATAACAATAACATGAGTTTGGAGGGCACTGCAATTTATTAACGGCCCGAGAGGAATGAATTACAGCCCATGACCGGAAGCAGGCAGCAGGCTGTTAATGAATTTTCTTTTCAATAATGGCCTGCCACCCAGTTCCGGATGAAATACACCATGAATTACTGAGTTTCACCGCCCTAGTAAACTCAGTTAATATACTAGGGAACGCCTGCTAAAGTGGAAATATTGGGTTTTTTTTAAAATGTCTGATGATCATAATGTATCTATTCACAGCAGCATTATAAACTCCAAACAGTTTCAGAAATAAACAAATATTGAACTGCCAAACTATACATTACATCATTCATTGAAATATATGCACAGCTACTGTTTAACTGGTAGAGTGGAAAATTTTTAGGGGACAAAATATTTTTGTACTTTCTAGACTTGCAACTAGAGAACATTTAATATACCAGCTGAATATATAAGTGTATTTGGGGCTTCCAAGATCAATCCACAAAATCACAAGAATATGATATTACTGGTACATACATGACCTGTCAACACTAATGAATGAGGCAATATTTTGACTCAAATGTCAGATATGTGTTCCTGTAAATCTATGTTATAGTTAGGTGACAATCTTGACCAATATAAGCCATCACAGACAACACAGCCCTTGTGCTTTGTGATGCTGCGACAGTGCTGATCACATATTAAGGAAATTAAAAGATGTCTGTGAATCGATGATTAAAAAGTAAATTGTAACAATGAAATGTTACAGTGAATGTAACAGTAAATGTGATATTACAGTGGTACCCACTTCATTGGATACCTCTTAACTCAATATCCTTGTTAAGTAAATATAATTTCCCAACACAAAACCATTTACCATACCTCCAGTACAAATTTGACCTGTTAATTGAATATAGGTGATAGAGTAAACTCCTGTTAATGGAATAAAAAATCTTGTAACCTGTCGAAAAAAGTATCCTGACTCTCCCCAGTTTTCCTATGTTTATAGACCTATTTGGGCTCAGTAAATCCAATACAGGCATTTAATCTAGGGCTGCACGATATTTAAAACTGAATACCGGTATCGATATTCAAAAAGATATCGCGGTATACCGGTATATCAAAAACTGTTCAGATATATGAACACAAGTACCACAATCGACACTCCAGGCATCACAGTCGGAACGAATTAGCATGCCTTGATGATGCGGCTCGAAAAATATTTACCCAACGCAGACGATATCAAGATTTATTATTTTCAAAATCAGTTTATGAGATTTTCCCTAAAGATTTCAACAAAACTATATCATGTGACCCCTCACTAGAACGAGCTCGTTCCAATGAGGGGTCACATGATATAGTTTTGTTAAAATTTTTTAAAATTATTTTTTCAACTGTTGAATTTGTATATTACGAGGGCACAAGCAGACAATTCCTTGGATAAAGGGATAATATTATTCATTCAGGGCTACAGTTAAAATGAAAGTGTCAATGACACTGTAGCTCAACTTGTCAAGACATGTACATGTATAGTATGTGACACAGCAATGACAAACATCTAAGTAATGACCTGATAACAAAGGTGCATATAAAGTATTGTAACAGTCTGTACATAAAAATGACTATAGCCTGTAACAAATGTATAGGTAAAGTATTGTAAAGGTGGGTGACAGTCAGATGCTAAACTAGAAAAGAAATCTTTGAGTTCCAGAGTGGGTCTGACTGAACCCCAAAATATTTGTTCTCATAGCACAGTGATAACAAAGGCACCCCAAAACACACTCATTCCTGTCCCAAGGTGAAAACAAAGGTACCCAAGAAGTTTCGTGAAGATCAGTTCATAAATACGAGCTGTATAGAAGTTGTGACAAAAAACTGATTGGACCTAATTTCGGTACAAAATGGCCACTGGCAGCCATCTTGAATATTGGACTGCACTTAGAAACACTCGTTCTCGTCCCAAGGTGATAACAAAGGTACCCAAGAAGTTTCGTGAAGATTGGTTGATAAATACAGCCTCTAGCCCGAGCCGTATTGACATGTGCACTTACAGTGTATAAGTAGCACTAAATAAATCAAAATTCATCTAATTTGCATAATTTCTGCACGAGAAAAAAACCCGTACTGAATGTGATGTAATTTACTAAACATTCATACAAAAATTTATTCAAATCAGAACTTTCATACAGAAGTTCTGTTCAAAAGACTGATTGCACTAATTTTGGTACAAAATGGCTGCCGGTGGCCCCCTTGAATTTCGGACCACACCCAAAAACACTCGTTCTCATCCCACGGTGATAATAAAGGTACCCAAGAAGTTTTGTAAAGATTGGTTCATAAATACGGCCTCTAGTCTGAGCCGTATAGAAGTTGTGTACAAATGAAAGTGTCAATGACACTGTAGCTCAACTTGACAAACTTGAACTTGATAGTTATAAATGAAATGGCAAAATTGAAGATCATTGGTACCAATGTTATTTGATGAAATTTCAACGTAACAGCATTGTGTGTGCACAACATCAAGAGTAATCCATGCATTTTTAAATGTAAACTGTAAGACTGGCTAAAGGAAGAATGTTGATACACAAATGCAGTATGTTCAGAGGTTATTGTAAATGGCAACTTTTTTTTCACAGAAATGAATGCTTATCAATAGCTCTTATCTGAAGTTCTTGCCTAATGAGCACACCAAGTTCAAAAACAATCTTATGATAAATGTTTTTATCATACCAGGCCAGGTCAAAGAATGTTCATGCACAAATGCAATAAATTCAAAGATTGTTGCTAACAGCAACAGTTTTTTGTTTGAAATGAAAAGAAAATCTCCCATTTAGAGGTAACCCCAAACAAGCATGCTAGGTTTCAAAGCAATCCGATCATAAATGTGCCCTGTAGGGTGTGCCAAAGGGAAATACTGAGGTTGGACTAAACTAAGTTCTCAGAATGTTGGCCGCAGCAACATTTTTTGACGGAAATGGAAGAAAATCGATAGCTCCCATCCAGAGGTCACCCTAAATAAGCATACCAGGTTTCAAAGCAATCGAATCATAAATGTGCCCTGTAGGGTGTACCAAAGGGAAATATTGCAGTCTGACTAAACTAAGTTTTAAGAACGTTGGCTGCGGCAACATTTTTGGATGGAAATTGAAGAAAATCGATAGCTCCCATCTAGAGGTCACCCCAAACAAGCATGCCAGGTTTCAAAGCAATCCGATCATAAATGTGCCTTGTAGGGTAAGCCAAAGGGATATTTTTGTAATTACACCGGTATTCAATCGATATTGGTTTGAATACCGGTATATATCGGTTTATCGAAAAACCGTGCAGCCCTAATTTAATCTATTATATCTCACAGAGCTCTGACAACAAGATAAAATAGAATAAATGCAAAGTTTATCACTAGAATACAGGAAAGTGACACAATCCCTGTTAAGTGAATACTCCTATTAACTGAATAATTTTCATTGGCAAAGTGG
This sequence comes from Pictodentalium vernedei, assembly GCA_031216915.1. NCBI lineage: Eukaryota > Metazoa > Mollusca > Scaphopoda > Dentaliida > Dentaliidae > Pictodentalium > Pictodentalium vernedei. The sequence goes on from CM062292.1 coordinate 375,323,776, forward strand.
CTATTCAATTAACAGGTTCTACTATATCTTATAATTTGGAGGGGGGGGGGGGGGCAATTGTGTTTTTAGACTTGATCTGGTAACCTCAAACACCCGTATTTTTTATTTTGGAATTACAAAGTTTGATGACTCTTACCCTTGCAGTGATTGGTGGGTTCATTTCATCACATGTGAACAATTGCAATGTTGTGCAGTAAACATCGGAAATTAAAATACTGATTTCACCCAAAGCACATGATATCAAAATTTGTTATTTTAATGATATTTTTCTCAATTTGTAAATTACACCATATCATTTTCACAAAATTACACGATATACATGTTCCTGTGAAAATTATGCACCAAGAGAATTGTCCAATTTTAATTCTCACATAGAGGGGTGAATTATATGATTGTTAATCCTTTACCCAAGATAACATAACAGTCATATTCTGCCATCACCATTCAAATCTAAATATTTAAAAAACAGAGGCTCTTGTAAGATCAAGTTGTCTACAAGGAAGAAGGGTAGTAGTAGTGTTGAGGGAAGCCATCAGCTGCTTGAGGAAATAAAGTGAAATTGCAGTCAACGAGGATTCAGTCTGATGGGTCTGAAGAAGAAGATTTTTGAGGAATCTTCCTCAAAACGCACAAAGGTAAAATTTGGGCTCCACTGGAAGCCGAAAATATGAAACCATGAACTTGATTTGAACTCACTTAAATCTACACACACAAGGATGGTATATATTCTAAAAATATGAAAATGGAAACATTTTCTGCATATAAAAATTTAGGTACCTCTAAGGAGCCCAAATATGAGCCCAGGGACCTGGTTTGAATAAACTTGTATCTGGCCCTATGAGGAAGCTGTATAGTTTAGTATATACAAACTATCAGTAGATTCTGACTGGTGGATCTGATGAAGATTTTAAAGATTATTCCTAATATTGTCCTAGAATAAATTTTTTATAGGGAGCCCAAATAAGACCCCATGGCCTTGATTTGAACAAACTTAAACCTGACCTCTTCAAGTATGGTGTATACCAAATATGAAAAGATTCTCTGAAGAAGAAGATTTTTCCTCATACTGCACCACCTGTAAGTTAAACTTTGGGCTCCTATGGGGAGCTCAAATATGAACTCATAGACCTGATTTGAACTAACTTAACCCTTTACCCAACGTAACGGCCAAAACCGGCCAGCGCTATTCTCAAAAATCGTCAATTAATTTTCAAAATATTTTCATTTTTTGTCTCAAAAACATAGGTTATGACCCCTCGTTGGAACGAGCTCGACGAGCTTGTTCCAACGAGGGGTCATAACCTATGTTTTTGCGACAAAAAATGAAAAAAAATTAGTTATTCAAGAATTTTTTTGGCAAGTGTCTTCTGCTTTTTATGTTAGGTAAAGGGTTAAATATGCACCCTGTAAGAATGCTGTATATAAGATATGAGAAGATTCTGACTGGTGGATCTGAAGAAGTTATACCTTGGGGTCCCACAAGAAGACAAAAAATAAACCTAGGGATTTAATATGAATAAACGTTAACCGTTTACCTAACATAAAAAGCAGACGACACTTGCAAACAAAATTCTTGAATAACAAATTACTTTCATTTTTTGTCTCAAAAACATAGGTTTTGATTGAGCCCTCATTGGAACAAGCTTGACGAGTTCGTTCCAAGGAGGGGTCACAACCTATGTTTTTGAAACAAAAAATGAAAATATAAAGAAAATTAATTGGCGATTTTTGAGGATAGCTCTAGCCGGTTTCGGCCATTATGCTCGGTAAAGGGTTAAGTCCGACACCCATAAGGATGTTATGTATCAAACATCAAAACACTCTGAATGGTAGATTTGAAGTAGAAAATTTTTTAAAGACCTTTCCTCATATTGCACTAGGTTAAAATCTGGGTTCCCAAAAGGAGACAAATTAAGAACTCAGGAACTTAATTTCAACAAACTTGAATTTAACCCTTTTAAGGATGCTGTATACCAAATATCAAAAGATTCTGATTTTTAAAAAAGAATTTTCCTTATATTGCACCAATTAAAATTTGATTTCCCATGGAGAGCCCAAATAAGAATTTAGGGAGTTAATTTGCATAAACTTGAATCGGATTCTCCTGAGAATGTTATGTACCAAAAAAATTCTGGTTGGCAGTTCTTCCATTTTTGAAAAGTGCAGACTCAGCATTTTTTTCCATTCCTCCCCCATATTTCACCCAATGAAGCAACCAACTGAATAAGACTTTTGGGGCCCATTTGGTTCTAACATAAATTCTAAGAATGCTGTATACCAAATAACAATTGTTTGTTGCAAGCAGATTCGGAAATATGGAAATTTTAATTTTAATTTTTTTTTGAGGTGGGGGGGGGGGGGGGGGGGGGATAAATCAAGTACATGTCCACAAATACTAATGCATACCAAATTTGGTCCAAACTAGCTAACCAGTTTGGAAAATATAAATTTTCAGCTAAAAATACTGCCTTACCCAGCATGAGCCCAAATATTGCCTGAGAACCTTTTGCTGAAAAAATTTGAATCTTGAGCATATAATGAAGCTGAAAACCAAATTTCAAAGCATTGTGATTGGTGGTGTAAGAGAAGATTTTTTAAGAATATGGGTTTTTTAAAGCACTGCCCTCAGAATACTGAGCATAGCCACTTGAACAAACTTAGAAGGGTATATCCCAAAGATAATTTTAAGTTTGGTTGGGTTTGGTCCAGTGGTTCCGAAGAAGAAGACTGATTGCAATGTTGCTGGATGCCAAGTGAGGGCAAATCTGAACTGAAAGTCAGGGCAAGCTAAAACACCTCAGGATCCCGCACTGTAATGAGCTTGTTGAGAACAATTCCAATGGTTATAAGCTATGTTTTGGGGGCAAAAATCACTTTTTATTAGTTATTTCAGGTCATTTAGGAAATTTGTTTGCAAGTGTAATCATTTAGACATGTTAGGTAAAGGGTAAATTCCATATTTTTCAATCAAAAATTTAATTTTCCTGTTGTTTCTCAGCAGCAAGCCAGAAAATAAGCAGACTGTCGTCTGCAAAATGAGGACTTCCAGAGGGTGAATTTAGTGATGCTACCTTGCACAGCAGGGTAGCATCACTAAATTTACTCTCTGTGAACCTAAATCTGAATCAGGGTCTCAAAACTAAACAGAAAGAGGTACCCAGAGGATAAATTGTCCGACTGTAAGGGATAGCATCATCAAATTCACCCTCTGGGAACCTCATTTCGCAAATGTCAGACTGCTTATTTTCAGGCCTGCTCAGCAGCCTCTGAAACATGTACAAAAAATAACTTACATTGATGTATCAAATACTGTCTGCCCACCAAGTTCTTCACAAGGTTTGAACTCAGTTTCTTGTTTAAGACATGTAAACTCAAAACTACTATAATTGGATGTTGGATTAGAGTTTGAAGAATTCAAGTTGGTATCGTGTGTCAATGTTTTACCAGTCTGGAAGGTCTGTTCTTCAAATTGTTCACTGTCAATATTTTCTTGAGAATCTGAAACTACAACTGGTTGGTTTCTGTGAAAAGACTTCTCCTGTACACTTTCCAAATTAGATGTTTTCCGACTCTGCCTACTTTCTTGAAACCTGCTGCCAGTTTTTTGTATCTCTTCAATGTCTTCCTGATGCTCACTCTGAGAAACATTTGCTGGTATACTGTCAGAAAACTTTCCACAAACTTTTGCAGATTTATGTTTAGAATAATTTCCCTCAACTGATTCCCAAGACCTTCTTCGTTTCTTGTTTTCACTATGATAAGATTCATATTTGCTTTTACGAACATGCATGTAGTCCTCATTCTTGGTATTCAACCAAATGTTTTCCAAGGAGATCTGTGGTGTGTCCTCAAATGAGTGGAGGCAAAATTCATGACAACACTTATACAAACACTTAATTTCTAAAAACTCAGCTATTTTCATTAGATCTTTTGCAATATCTTCTGTTATTATAAGAAAACCTTCATACAAATACTGTAAGAGTGCATGCACTGCTTTGTGATGAACACCTGATGGAAGAGAAACATCTAGTATAGTTGAATTCTGTGAAGTAGTCTCCGAGTCATTCTTCAGCTTTGGACTTACAGCAAGCAAAACCAGTTTGTGTGCCTAAGAATAAAGAAGAAGAATTGCACTAAATACACTAATAATTCAGTCCCAGTAATTCATCCTTGTTTCCTTGGCAAAAAAAAATGCTGTGGAAAACTGGTGCTTCTACGGCAATTGCTATGAACCCTGTTCAATTGTGTACAAATCATTAGGGGGCAGGGCATAGTCTCAATTGCCTTGTATATGTAGTATGCAGTGAAGTGAAATCTTTTGAGTAACTTTAATATGTGAAAGTTGTTCGAGATACATGTGTATATTATCACAATCAATGTGCAGAATCTTTAACTCAATTAGATCATGTCAATATCATGAACCATGTAAATGCCGAGAAAATATCTTGGAAGCGAGCAGACGACTTGCCCAATATGTATGGTATGAGTGCAAGTAACAAGCATCATAACCACAAACTTAGTATCACACTCTTACAGAGCTTTCCAGAAACTGATGTCAGATTCTGGTGTTATCAACATAGAAGAAGCAGAATGCGTTGTTTCTAGTGGTTCTGCTGCAACTTGTACTGTAAATTGTAAGATTAGCAATACAGCATAGTGCAACCCACATGGTTTGGTTCCTTGAGTATAACCTGGAAGTTGTGCAATTTCTACCACCACAAGGATTTCTGAAGAAGCCATCCTTGGCAGTATTTTTGCTGTGTATATTTTTCCTTTCCTCGGCATTTTCCTCGGCACTTCTGATTGCTGAGGGTGAATTACCAGGGGTGATAAATTAGAGATGGGCGGTATCGCAATTTTTACTTCGGTATCAGTTTCGGTATTTTTAGTGAGTTTGGTATACAGTATCTGACTTGACTGAGATTTGCTGAAAGTACCAAAGATGAATTCATATCAGCAAAAACAAAGTAAGTTGTTGTTGTATCATTCTACAACAATGATATAAATGATACTGCCATTGAGCTCAACAGTGGCATTCTTTTACATCCCCAAATCATATCTACAGTAATTTTCTGACCTATTCTGAATGAACCTTAATGTTTAAAGACCTATTTCATTTAGAAAATGATTCAAATGTTGACTCACTGCTGAATGAGTTTCACAATCTGATCACAAAAAAACAGCTGTCATCACAAAAGTTTTCTCTTTCCTGATCAGATCATGACCTGCTTGTGACATATTTACCTGTTGCATCATTAATTAAATTTTTGATAATTAATTATTCATATAATTAGTGTTTGGAATCTAATATTATTGCGTCCGTAGAAATATTACCTGCCTGTGGAAAGTGTCCAGACTGCGTCGACCATACTATACATCAATGGAATTACAGTTCATAAATAAAATATTGTGAAACTAACACTGAATCAAGAAAAATAAACGGCTGCCCAGTCACACATCCCCCCCCCCCCCCCCCCCCCCCCAAAAAAAGTGTGCAATTCGAGGTATTTGAAAAAAATAAAAAATTTCGAAGTCAAAAAAGGTAAATAACTCTGGCAAACAATGTTGGATCAAACCCCGATTTGAACTTGACCTGGATTTTATGTTGATACACCTACATACCAAATTTTATTTGAATCAGTCAACAACAACTAAAGTTATCAGGAAATTACAAAAAGAATTTCCGAAGTCCAAAAAGGGGCATAACTCTGGCAAAAATTGTAGGACCACACCCGATTCGAACTTCACTTGTATTTTATGCTGATACACCTATTTCATATGTCATTGGGTTTGGCAGACTATAACTAAGTTATCAACGGGAAACCCCCCAAAAAATGAATTTTTGAAGTCGAAAAAGGGACATAACTGGCAAAACTTGTCAGCCCAAACCTTGATGAGAATTTGACCTGTATTTTATGTTGATACACCTACATACCAAATTTGATTTGGCCAACTATAACAAAAGTTATCATTGCGAAACCTGGGACGGCCCCACAGACGCACAACGGCTATTTTAATAGTCCCCCCCCCCCCCCCAATTTTTTTCGGAGGGGGGGGGGGGGACAACAAATGAAAATAGCAACTAAGATTTAATCTTTTGGCATTTCTTTTTTGACAGCTGAGATCTGTGTAGAAAATTGAACAAAAAATTTGATTTCACCGAAAAGGAGTCATAATCCAGCCAAAATTCTATTTGTCTGCTTTTGTGAACACAGTACTGTATATGCATTTTCGATTTATTTATTTGGCTCACCACCAGGGTGGCTGCGCCTATTCGATTAACCATCAGAAGGTGCTATAGTCGACTATTATTTTTTGCAGTCAACTAATTTTTTAGCGTCATGCAACTGAACGATAATGTTTCTCTGGGAGGTGCACATAACATTTCTCGGTACCTATTATCTTTCGTATTCATTGTTCAAATTACGAAATAGACAGTAATTTTGACTTTACCCTCGCATGTAATCTCATGAATTGGATGTTGTCATACCTAAACTCCACTTTGGATCAAGTTATTGTTAACAAATTGTTGATAATCCATGTTAATTGTTGCCATTTTAATTTTGAAATCTAATAAATTTAATATGGAATTGGAAATTATTTACACTAAATTACTGAATGAATTTCCATAATTTGAAGTGATAGCATCACGTGACACGAAGCTGATAACGTCACTGAGAAATTCCCGGTAAACTCTAGATTTAGATGATCCAATTGGCTTGAAAAAACACTGCATGCTATTTTCCTGGCAACCCGATCAACATTAAATGAGGATCGTTGGTAGATGGGGGTCCCAGTCATCATTTATGTGAAGTATCAAAACATTTAGCCTGGCAGTTTTAGAGGAGAAGATTTTTGAAAATCCACCAACCAGAATCAAAGAATGCCTCTGGTAGCCATGTTTTCAACCCACAGGAACAAAATGAGGATCATTTGTAGAGGACCTCCCATAGACCATTCCTGCCAAGTTTGGTTCACGTCGGCTCAGTAGCTCCAGAGAAGAAGATGAAAATGTGATTTCCCATAGGGTTTCTATAGTAACTGTAAGTCGCAATTGAAGCCATGTTTGCATCCCGATCAACATTAAATGAGGAGCGTTGGTAGAGGGGGTCAAAGTCATCAACCATGCAACGTTTCAAAACATTTGGACCTATAGTTTCAGAGGAAAAGATTTTTCAAAATCCACCAATCAGAATCAAAGAATGCCTTTGGCGGCCATGTTTTCCAACCAATGGGAAAAAAATGAGGATTGTTTGTAGAGGACGTCCCATAGACGATCCCTGCCAGTTTGGTTCACGTCGGCTCAGTAGTTCCAGAGAAGAAGATGAAAATGTGATTTCCAATAGGGTTTCTATAGTAACTGTAGGTCGCAATTGTGGCCATGTTTGTAACCTGATCAACATTAAATGAGGAGCGTTGGTAGAGGGGGTCCCAGTCATCATTAATGTGAAGTTTCAAAACATTTGGCCTGGCGGTTTCAGAGAAGATTTTTGAAAATCCACCAACCAGAATCAAAGAATGCCACTGGATGCCATGTTTTTCATCTGACGGGAACAAAATGAGGAATGTCTATAGAGGACCTCCCATAGACCATTCCTGCCAAGTTTGGTTCACACCAACTCAGCCGTTACAGAGAAGAAGATGAAAATGTGAAAAGTTTACGGATACCGGACGACAGACGCCGGACGAGGATGAACGCCAAATGGTGTGAAAAGCTCACATGGCCTTTTAGGCCAGGTGAGCTAAAAATGAAATTGATTCGAGTCAGTATTCATTAATTATTGGACGAAAACCAATTTCAAGATGGCCACTATGGAAGCCATAATGAATCAGCCACTGGTGGCCATCTTGGTTCAGCTAACTGGTCCAACATTGAAAGAAAGCTTCCTCTTGTAACTGACAATGCGTAATTCAAAAATAAAAATGATTCGAGTCAGCATTAGCTATTGAATGGAAACCAAATTCAATATGGCCACCATGAAGGCCATACTGACTTGGCTGGCTTATCCAAAATCGAAAGGAACCAATTTCAAGATGTCTGCCATGGAAGCCATAATGAATCAGCTTCTGGAAGCCATCTTGGTTCAGCTGACTGTTCCAAAATTGAAAGGAAGCTTTCTCTAGACACCAACAATGCATAATTAAAAAATAAAAATGATTTGAGTCACCATTCATTAGTTATTGAATGGAAACCAACATCAATATGGATTTGAATTGGCCAGCTAGACCAAAATTGAATGGCAGCATTGTCTAGTCATCCACATTAACCCCTAAAATTATGATTTGATCAAATAGGCGGTTCTTTAGTTGTTGAATGGAAACCAAAAGTTAACAGATGGATGGTGCATGCCGGATGGGTGGAAAGACATGCTGAAAACATAATGCCCCTGAGAGGTTCTCCGGGGCATAAAAATGGCTGAAAAAAGCTTAAGTTCATCTAATTTGCATAATTCATGCACGAGAAAAACCTCTATGATGTGTTATTTATCTTATGCTGCTATACCTCCATACCAAAAATTATTGAAATCGGAAATGTCGTTTAGAAGTTATAGGCATAAAACTAATTACACACAATTTCCATCTAAAATGGCAGCCAGTCAGCCATCTTGAATTTTTACTGAAAAAAAAATTGATGGGCATCAATTTTACATAATGTCTGATCAATGCTGAAAATTTGAAACAAGTGTCAAAGCATCTCTGAGATACAGGTGGTAACAGGACACACCAACACAATATATACAAAATATGACTGAAAAAGCTTAAATTCGTCTAATTTGCATAACTTAGCACGAGGAAAGTTCTAGGCAGAAAACTAATTACATGCAATTTCCAACAAAAATTTCTGCCAGTCGGCCATCTTGCATTTTTTTTCAAGAAAATTTACGCACATCACATCAATTTTACATAATGTCTGATCATCGCTGAAAATTTGAAACCAAAGCGTCTCTGAGATACAGGTGGAAACAGGACAAACCAACATAATATATATAAAAATGGCTGAAAATTTTTTTTATCTAATTTGCATAATTTATGTGAGAGAAGAAAACTATATGTTATTTATCTTATGCTGCTACACCTTCATACCAAAAATAATTGAAATCGGAAAAGTCCTTCAGAAGTTCTAGGCAGAAAACTAATTACTTGTAATTTCCAACAAAAATGGCCACAAGGTTGGACATCTTGAATTTTTTTTTACAAAAAATTGATGTGCATCATTTTTCAGGAGGGAGGAAGGGAGGGAGGGATGGGCAGCCAAATGGATGGATGGACAGAGACAGACTGCAGTTCATAAGTCCCATTCACAGTGAAGCTGTGGGGGACTAATGACTGCTAAGAGTAGAAAATAGATGGAACTGTGCTGTAAGGGTTAATTATCATGTTTTGTAAAGAATAAAAGGCATACCTTAGCAACTATACAGTTATCCACTGTTATAACCGCATCACACAGCAGATCACACTTCCACAAACTTGACAACTGATTGAGTAAGGAACTAGAATGGATGTAATTCATGAATACCTGAGGGGCCATACTCTAATAACTGGAGCTTAATGGCACATTAATAAGACATATCTGTAAAGTAAAATAGAAAATAAACTAGTTGTTTCATTACTGGCTGAAAAACAATACTAGTAAAAGACATAAAATAACATCATGCTGCAGTGAACAATGTGAATTAATTTTCTTTTCATCATCAGAATCTGTATCATATCAAAACAAGAAAAGAGTAGGCCTTCATAAAATGGGCAAATGATCATTTCATTTGCCTCACAAGAAACATGACAGGCTTTTCTTCTGCCCTCTTTGGGAAAGGGTCTGGGGCCCTTGCCTTTGAGGAAATCTGCATCATGGAGGCTCCAATTGGGAATTTGATTTCAATTTTGTAGGGGAAGAAATATACAAAAACTTAGAAATTTTACACTTGAATTGAACAGAGAACATTGAAACTCATGCAAACCAGGGATTCTTCTGCCTTCTTTGGGAAGGGTTTGGGGCCCATGCCTTTGGAAAAATTTGAGTCATGGGGTCTCCAATTGGAAATTTGTTTTGAAAGAGAAAAACTTACAAAGAAGAAGAAATTTTACATTTGAATTGAGCAGAGAACATTAGGGCTGCTGCCAAAGCAACTGCGTGGAAACTAAAATTAATTTTTATAATAAACAGTCACATGGTATCATGTTCACACAGTCTCTGTAGTCTCTATCAAACTGTTCTTATATTATTAAAGAAGAACTTGTAATTTGCCCTTGAATTAAGACACTTCATTTGGCAAGTAATTTAAATTTAATGTACAATTGTTGTCCTTAACTGGTTGGCCATAAGGCCTCAGAAAACCACTGGTTTACTGAGCCCTTATGACTACCCAGTTCATGACACCAGTTGTGCTTTAAATTTTTCTTTCAGTGGGAACTGAGATTGGGAAATCTGTGGTTAAGAACTGGGGAAAATCATGCCCAAATGCCATGGGAAAGGGTCCTATAAACGGCCCCTGTAGTTACCCAAAAGAATCCCTGCAAACTCACCTAAACAACTGCATGTATATTACAAGTACGTTTTGTAACAAATAGCCATGTGGAATCATGTTCGCCCCAGGCTCTGTAGTCTCTATCAAACTGTTCTTACAATATTAACATGCCTGAAAATAAGCAGTCTGTCATTTGCAGAGTGAGGTCCCCAGAGGGTGAATTTGCTGATGCTACCCCATACTGTGGGCAATTTATCCACTGGGTTTCTCTTTGTTTAGGATTGAGACCCTGATTTGGGATGAGGTTCACAGAGGGTAAATTTAGTGATGCTACCCTGCTGTACAGGGTAGCATCACCAAATTCACCCTCTGGGGGCCACAATTTGGTGATGTCAGTCTGCTTGTATTCTGGCTTGAATACTAAAGTAGAACTTGTTATTTGCCTTTGACCTAAGACACTTTCTAAGCTTGATTAGGTAGTGCTGGAAATGAATAAAATTGAAGTTTGCAGTTTTAAGCTCCTGTGAAATTGGAAACGGAAGTAACATATAAGGAACTGCCAAACTACGAGAGTAACTTTCCATTGGCCACAAGGTGCAGCTTTCTCAAAACAACACACATAAGTCCTCACAGTATATTATTGTTCACAATATTTTTCAACAAATGCACCTTTTAGCTCCTGTAAAGTAGAAAACAGGGGTGCTGTCAGGAGCAATTGCACTTGCACCCGTCTCATCTCTAGCAATTCAAATTGTAATTGCGTTGCACGAACTGTGGAAAATTCCAGTGTAATTTCACTTCTATTTAAAAATAGTCTGTCAATGATTTCTGTTCCGCACATTTGTGCGGAACAGATTTTTATTTTCGGCACAGTTTAGCATTCCTGTTGATGGGGATTTCATAGAACAGGTATGTAAAAAAAGGAAATAATCAAGCACCATAAATATCCTTTTTATGCACTTTCACCTCCTCGTCAAGACAAATAACTTTCACAAATGTTTTTCCATAAATTACTTCCAAGTATTTAATAATATTTCCATGCTTCAAAGTTGATCAGCACTCCTATATTTTTTTTAAGGAAGGTGCTTTGCAAAGTTGTTGTTTCATAATATTGCCATATTATGGTAACATTATGGCAAAAAATATGGCATTATTAAGGCGTTAGTTGCCCCACCAGCTTTTCACTGTATTGCAGACAGTATTGTATACAAAATACTTCCCTTGTTCTCTGTGTGTTCTATTGAACAAGATGTGACTGGAAAACAAATGAAAACAAATGCTGCCTATCACACAGCATACATGTACAACCAAACAGTTGGACACAAAAAAGTAAAGCTGGGCCTCTTTTGGGTTGTGTTCAACCGATTACCAAAAATGGTCGCAGACTGATTACTGGTTATTTGAGCTCACAATTGGCCGATTCTGATGCAAATTCCGACTGTAATACTGTGCACTACTAGACAAGTCGAGGTTCGAATGAACTACATTAAACTGAACATTTTTCAGTGTTAAACTTCGTTGACTGGGTCACAGTAAAATTACCAGTCGCGCACATTAGGGCGGGAAATGTGGCTCTGAGAGCCACGTTTACCACCCAAGTGTGTGCGACAGGTAATTTTACTGCGACCTGAGTCAATGGAGTGCAACCTTCACTTTTCCGGTATGAACTGGCGATTACTGCAGGTACGCTGAATTGAAAGCTTTACATGTCGTTTAACTTGTATATCCTGTAAAGGGGGCGTCTAGAGAGTTTAAGAATACACATTGTGGTTGTTTCTCAACTTTATTGAATGGTATCATTGACATCATTTTACATCAACAATTGAACAATTGCAGAAGATAATAAAATGAGGTTACTGAATCATTACAAAATGCCTGGCAACAATCGGTTGAACCAATGTTTCAGGAGCCGTTGTTATCCGATTGCCCACAATTGGCCAATTGTGGTTGCCAGTTCCCATCATCGGTTGATTGGGGGGGGGGGGGGGGGGGGGGGGGATCCAGTTCCGTTTTTGTGGCAAACAGAAAAACTGAACCAAGACTCAGCATGAACCGTTCAACGGTTTTACTGTATTTGTGCATAAGCTGATAAAACTATCTTAGAGGGAGGGAACTGAACTAGGTGGCCACCATGACGTTCCGTCAATTAGTCAATCCGGCAAAGGGGCGAATACATTGTGTTTTCATTGTCACATTTTCTCCTTTATTTGACTCGTCCACAGGATGAGTCGATAAGAGAGAAAGTGAGACGATGACAACACAAGATAAATTAGATGAACTTTATTAATTTGAGACCCTAATTTATGTTTTTTCGGACTCAATAGTCTTAGCAACTGATCCTATAGAAGCCACAGAAAGAACAAAGGGAAGTTAGACTAGACTCAACAGAGATATTTACAGACAGTGATTTTTGTGGTGAGTGGGGTCTACAAACTATTGGGGATTTTTTTATAACCCTTTACCTAACCTGAAAAGCAGACGACACTTGCAAAAATTATTTTTGAATAACTAATTTTTTTCATTTTTTGTCTCAAAAACATAGGTTATGACCCCTCGACGAGCTCGTTCCAATGAGGGGTCATAACCTATGTTTTTGAGACAAAAAGTGAAAAAAATAATGAAAATTAATTGGCAATTTTTTAGAATAGCGCTGGCCGGTTTTGGCCGTTACGTTAGGTAAAGGGTTAAAAAGGGTTCATGCACTTTTCAGAGAATCAAATTCCATGACTTTTCCAAAACTTTTCAAAAAAATTCCATGGCCGGGTTAGTTTGCACCCACCCAAACAGAAAAGCTTCGTTTTTTGCATAATTTTTGCACAAGTCGCGCATAATTTTTACACAAAATCAATCCCTTTTAAACCTAGTTACAAATTCCATGACTTTTCCAAAATTTTAACTCTTCCAGCCCATTTTCCAAAACTTTTCAAGGCCCTTGAGAATTTTTTTTCAAAATTCCATGACTTTTCCAGGATTCCATGACCCGTACAAACCCTGTTAAAATAAGGAGCTGAACGTATTATTTAAAATATGTTGTTAACACAGAAAAACTGAACCAAAACTAAGGTTTTTCCTGAAACCAAACCAAACTGAAACTAAAGCTAAAGAATCAAACTTCCCAGCTCTAACAAAAAAGGAATTCCTCTGAAAAGAGAAAGATGCACAGGAGTTAAGTAAACTGTGTCATAACTATTGACTTTTTATCAGGATACAAATTAAACAAACTAAAATATGAGCCATCACAGTCATTCTAGGGAGTCAAGCATGATGGAAATACAAGTATGACATCCTCATTGAATCATCATATTAAGTCACCTGCAAAGATTCAAGAAAACTAATCCATCCTGTATGATGTGCTGGAGATATCGAAGATGGCTACCATGGCAGCAAATGTGTTCGGCAGACCATAACAAACTTACAGTGTTCTTATCTACTCTTCATACTAAGTCATCCTGCTGAGATTCACGAAAATTGATACACAAATGTGACCTGCAGGGTGTTCAGAAAAATCCAAGATCACCATTATGGTGATGACCATTATGGGCAGCCAACTGTTATCAAAATACAACATTCTCATCTACTCATCATACTACAGTACATGGAGAGTGAATTATCACTAAATCACCCACAGAGTGGAGATTCCACCCAAGCAATAATTGCAAACTGATTGCAAAGCATAACCAGCACAAGCAAAGTTTCAGCCAATGGACCTCCGGGTTAAACCCAGAGGTCCATTGGTTGAAACATTGCTTGTGTTTTTTGTTATGTACAAAATTTGAAAGTTATAGCTTTGGTGATAACTCCACTCTGCAGGTGATTTAGTTACAATCCACTCTCCATGTACTGTAGTACCCCTGCCAAATTTTAAGAATATTTATGCAAAATGTAATGGGTAACCTGTGCTGAAGAAATCCAAGATAGCTGCTGTGGCGGGTATTAAGGGTAGCGGACCATGACCATAAAGGAATGTTCTCATCTACGTATGAACCTGTACATGCATATGAAATTTGATGATGACTGGAAAAGAACTGTGGATTGCTGTCTGTGCTGAACAAATTGTGGACAGTATTCTAAAAAAAAATTGAAGATGGCTGCTATTATTGGCGAACAATCATTAGTAAAATATGATGCTCTCATCTGCTTGGCGTACTGGGTCGCAAGGCCAAATTTCAAGAAAACTGATGCATAAATGCGACCTGTAGCCTGTGCTAGGGCGGCCAGTCAACTGTGACCATAATATGAAAGACACATCTATGTATGAACCTGAATATGTATACGAATTGTGCTGATGATTGGAAAAGAAATGCTGGCTGTAGCCTTTACTAGACAAATTTTGGACAGCATTCCTAAGAAATCCAAGATGGCAGCCACGGTGGCCATTATGGGCAGCCATCCTTTACCAAAACAGAACATTCTCATCTACTCTTCATACTAAATAACTCTGCCAAATTTCAAGACAAATGATGCAAATATACAATCTGTAGCCTGTTCCGAAGAAATCAAAGGCCCACGTTTAAAGGTCTACTTCTAATTTTGCTAGATTTCTTATCTTACATGTACATGCAGAACATGTGTTCCAACGTTCCGGTTTTGGGTGGTCTTGCTGATGGAAATTACGGATGAACAGCACCTTGGCAGCGGTTTCTGGTGACGTCTTGGCTTCCTGCATAGGCAGCCAAGACATCACTAGAAACCACAGTTGGAAAACCACTGTTAGGTCAAAGTGTTACCTTAATATGATGGAGCACAAAATGAAAGTGTCAATGACACTGTAGCTCAACTTGTCAAGACATGTACATGTATAGTATGTGACACAGCAATGACAAACATCTAGGTAATGACCTGATAACAAAGGTGCATATAAAGTTTTGTAACGGTCTGTACATAAATACTGACCGTAGCCTGTAACAAATGTATAGGTAAAGTATTGTAAAGGTGGGTGACAGTCAGATGCTAAACTAGAAGAGAAATCTTTGAGTCCCAGAGTGGGTCTGACTGAACCCCAAAATATTTGTTCTCATAGCACAGTGATAACAAAGGCACCCCAAAACACACTCATTCCTGTCCCAAGGTGAAAACAAAGGTACCCAAGAAGTTTCGTGAAGATCAGTTCCTAAAGACGAGCTGTATAGAAGTTGTGACAAAAAACTGATTGGACCTAATTTCGGTACAAAATGGCCACTGGCAGCCATCTTCAATCTAGGACCGCACTCAGAAACATTCGTTCTCGTCCCAAGGTGATAACAAAGGTACCCAAGAAGTTTCGTGAAGATCGGTTGATAAATACAGCCTCTAGCCCGAGCCGTATTGACATGTGCACTTACAGTGTAGAAGTAGCACTAAATAAATCAAAATTCATCTAATTTGCATAATTTCTGCATGAGAAAAAAGCCTGTACTGTATGTGATGTATTTCATTTTACTAAACATTCATACAAAAATTTATTCAAATCAGAACTTTCATATAGAAGTTCTGTACAAAAAACTGAAAGCACTAATTTTGGTACAAAATGGCTGCTGGTGGCCATCTTGAATTTCGGAGTCCGGACCACACCCCAAAACACTCGTTCTCATCCCACGGTGATAATAAAGGTACCAAAGAAGTTTCGTAAAGATTGGTTCATAAATACGGCCTCTAGCCTGAGCCGTATAGAAGTTGTGTACAAAAAACTGATTAGACCTAATTTCGGTACAAAATGGCCACTGGCAGCCATCTTGAATTTTGGACCGCACTCAGAAACACTTGTTCTCATCCCAAGGTGATAACGGAGGTACCCAACAAGAAGTTTCGTGAAGATCGGTTGATAAATACAGCCTCTAGCCCAAGCCGTATTGACATGTGTACTTACTGTGTGTAAGTAGCACTGAAAAAATCAAAGTTCATCTAATTTGCATAATTTCTGCACGAGAAAAAAACCTGTATTATATGTGATGTATCCCATGGTACTAAACATTCATACAAAAAATTATTCAAATCAGAGTTTTCATGTGGAAGTTCTACGCAAAAATCTGATTGCCCCTAATTTTGAACAAAATGGCTGCCAGTGGCCATCTTGAATTTCAGACAGGACCCAAAAACACTCGTTCTCGTCCCACGGTGATAACAAAGGTACCCAAGAAGTTTCGTAAAGATTGGTTCATAAATGCGGCCTCTAGCCCGAGCCGTATTGGCATTTGCACTGACAGTGCTGAAAGTAACACTAAATAAATCAAAGTTAGTCTAATTTGCATAATTTAAGCATGAGAAAAAAACCTGTATGATATGTAATGTATCTCATGGTACTAAACATTCATACAAAAAAATTATTCAAATCAGAGCTTTCATATGGAAGTTCTGTACAAAAAACAGATTTCTGCATCGTCAGTACAAAATGGCGGCTGGCAGCCATCTTGAATTTCG
This sequence comes from Pictodentalium vernedei, assembly GCA_031216915.1. NCBI lineage: Eukaryota > Metazoa > Mollusca > Scaphopoda > Dentaliida > Dentaliidae > Pictodentalium > Pictodentalium vernedei. Next base: position 375,340,635 of record CM062292.1, read on the forward strand.
GACCGCACCAAAAACACTTGTTCTCGTCCCACGGTCATAACAAAGGTACCCAAGAAGTTTCGTAAAGATCAGTTCATAAATACGGCCTCTAGCCCGAGCCGTATTCAATTGTTGACGTACGGACAGACGGATGGCGGGCCATGGCAAAAGCTCAAATTTGGCTTTGCCAAAGTTGAGCTAATAAGTAGAGTTCTCTGGGCCTATAAGGGTGCTTTCAGATTCTAGGACAAGAATGAAATGAACATTTGTGAGAATCAAAGTTGATTGAAGATTATCATCCTTTTCCTTCTGGGAAATGATTTTGGGTGTATCAAATTACTCTATAAACTACATAGACCTGCAGAGAACTGTCTAGAATTATATAGAACAATATAGAACCGCAGAGAACATAGACACTATACAGAACTCCACAGAAAAATGCAGTAATATTTAAATTCTGAAATTCACAGTACTGTGATCATAAAAGCAGACAAGAGAATTGTGATCGGATCATGACTGGGCCATGATGATGTTGAAACTTTCTGTCAGCAACCCTTTTCTCCCATGGCATTCACCTATCAACAAATGAAATGCGAGAAAATTGCACTGAAGATTCTATTTTCATTTAATTAATTTAATCTTATTTGTTTTACAAGGATTGGCGAACAAGTTATGCAACTTATATTAACGCCTCTCCTTGGCCAAATGGCGTAGGTGTGTGGGATGACATTCATAGCGGCAACTTCGTGGCCTAGCTCTTCTCGAATACTATGAAGGGATCTTTAGCCTGCACGGAGTGTGTCTCTCTCCGCACAGAGGACAGCCATTTTACGTCCCCACCCGATAGGACGGTACGCCGTGACAGCATCAACCCCACAATTGATGCTGACAGAGAGTGTTCGGACACCTCGAGAACTTTCCCCGACCTCTCCACCATACAAACACAAAATAACTTAATCTAATATTGAAATAAAAATAATATGAGTAATAAATAAATGAAAAACAAATAAAATTAATTAAAAATAAAGCTCTGAATATATTAAAACTCAACTTTTTGTAAGCACAGCTAATGAAATACCCACACAATGTGCAGGCCAACCCATAATAAAGATTGCTATCAAGTCGATTTTTAAAAATGTGTTAGCACATTGTATAGGTGCTTCATTTTGCTACTCAGAAAAGGAAAGGAAAATAAAGTGTCACCATACAGTGACACAAAAAGATACCCCTGCTTATTTAACCATGCAAGCCTAACTATAGGTGATACAGTTTTGGGGTATATACAGATACTAAGTCCATAAAGGACAATGACTCTGGCAATAAAATCTCGAAAGATACCTGCATTTCACTATGGGTATACAGCAATAGGATACACTTGCATACCTAATATCAAGTCACTCAACCAAGTACTTTACAAGTTATTCATGACTGAATTTCCGGATGGATGGACAGACGGATGGATGGACGGATGGGCAATAACTCTGGCAATAAAATCTCAAATGACATCTGCATTTCACTTTCGGTATACAGCAATAGGATACACTTGCATACCAAATATCAAGTCACTCAACCAAGTACTTTACAAGTTATTCATGATTGAATTTCGGAACAGGTGGACGGATGGATGGATGGACCTTGCACTGTGGGTAGACTTCATTAAGATAGAGCTGCACATCAAATATGAAGTCATTCCATTGAGTACTCTGAATGTTATTCATGAATTAATTTCAAGGCGGGCAAATTCAAGTACTTTACAAGTTATTCCTGATTGAATTTCGGAACAGAAGGACACACATTCTTAAAAATGGGAGTTGTGGGCTTAAAAAATTACAGAAAAATTTATCATTTTAATTTGTTTGGACAAGGGTTAAAACCTCGTTTCTTTTAAAAAAAACTTTTGGGGGGTATAGACAGGGTTACATCCCCCAACCCTAATCCTGAAGAGACACTAACCCTAACTCCAAAACTGACCCTAACCCTTAATATAAACCCCGAAAATTCACAATTTGCCTCATCAGCTTCATATCTTAGTAATTAAGCGCATAATATATCAAATAAGCTCATAATATTTCGGTAAGCTATTAATGCCTGTCCTGACACAAAAAAACCCCCTCATAACTCCCATATTATAGCACAGATGGACGGATGGATGGATGGACAAGGCAATTCCTATACCGGTATACCCCCGGTGGGGGTATAAAAATAATTAGTCTGTGGATTTTGTCCACCTTTCAACTCAAAATTAGTCTTGATCATATGGGGTTTTGACTGGAGATGGGCGGTTAACCAAAAATTCAGTTCGGTTTTGTTCAAAACCGAAACCGAAACAATTACAGAAAACCGGCGTCACGGTTTTCAACTTCAATGTTGAAAAACTCTAATCAGGTCTTCAGTTGTCAGAATAAAGAGATAAACAACCTAAAATTAACCTATTTTCAAACTTCAGAGTCGCGATACCCCATTTTCAGAACAGCTGTAGTAATTGGTATTGTGTTCGAGCATAGCATTTACTGCGAAAATAGGTGACAAAATTACTTCTTACGCATCGTGTTTTAAACGTTCATCGGTTTATCAAATGCGATTTCCTTTGCTGAACTGGAACTTGTCACTTGTTCCACATTTATAATGACAAATATATTTATTTCTACGTGTAATTTTGAAAGCATGAACTCCAAAGTCAGTGTCAAAATCACAGTTGAAGTTGGATGGAATTTTTGGGTTACAATGACCTATATGAGCAACTTTTACTCGGTAACATTTTTATGGTCGGCATAATATTTTAGGGTGTGTCAAGGTTACCCTAAACACAGGTATTTGGGGAGGGGGGCTAATTTTGCAACAGATTCCAGGCAAAAATCATTTTTCTCAAACTTGAAACTCTTGTGATCATTTATGCAAATACATTCTGCTCAGGAAATCAGAGTACTGGTATAGGCTATTATTACACACCCGTGACTGTATTTGTCACGATCACATGGATTTTAGGGGCATGCGGTAATTTTAAACAGAAAGCTCTAGTGCGATCCGATAAAAAGTACCCTTCGCGTGCACAAGTTCTCTCGATAGACTGGTTCTCATAGTTTGCAGCATTTAGTGGAACATAACCAATGAGAACCATCGGCTATATTTATCTGTCGGAATTACCGATTCTCATACCAAAATGTTTGATGCACAACTGTGCTAAAAACGATTGAAAGTCAGGAAAGACACATGATCTCTGCCAATAAATTGAACAGTGAAACTCAACCTTTGCTCCATTATTGAAAACCGAGGAAAACTTGATTAATTTTAGAGCAAAAAAGTCCAATTGGGTTCGATATTTCAGCCAGCCACTTGTACAGTTCCCATAAAATTTTGTTACAATGTTGCCCTCACCGCTGCGTGCTGCCGACGAGTCGATACGAAGTCTACTGTGTAATCCTATTCGATTCACTCTCCTCGACTTCGGCAATGAAGCAGCACGTTTGCCAACGCAAACATACTTTGAAGAGCATGTTAAGTTGAAGTAGTTCTCAGGAAGCAAGACTAAATCAATCTTGAAAACTTACCATGAAGCGGTAAAACAGACGGCCATACGCCGAAAGCGCCTTGAGATGTTTGGCAGCTAGTACATGCAGTTACTGATTAACTATCACCAATTCCACCCTTACCCCCCCCCCCCACCCTTACCACCCCCCTCCCCACCCACCCCCGTCCACACTAGCTCAATAAAGAAAATAAATTCGGAAGAATGAAAAGCCTCGTTTTATAAGAAAACTCAGTAGTTTACATTTGTGGAACCATTGTTTTTTTACGTTCTAGTGGGTGTTGCCTGTTGGGGCAACTGGTTTATTTTATTTATTTTTTTTTGCAGGGGAGGGGGGGGGGGGGGGGTAGGGAAAGTAGTATTGCTAAAATATGACTTTTTCTGGAGTTTGTACTGGGGAGATTAAAAAGAGTTTCCAGCTACCCACTACTGAAATTCTGAAAGGTCTTGAGTAGAGTGGGAATGAGACCATGAAGAGGGGAGAGGTGGTAAATACATGTGGTCTGATAAATGGGGCATTTTTATGAGATGACTTCCATGAAATTCAAAAATAATTATTAGAATATTTAAAACACAGTCAATATGACAATATTTTTCAGACACAGATTGATGTGTATTTTTAAATGACTAGTTAAGAATTATTTGCTAGTATTTCTGTTTTACACAGAGGTATTATTTTGCTTTAATTATTAGCAACAAAACTTAAATTGAATGTCACCTATATGAATTAGCTACATGGGTGTATGAGATGGGATAGGGGTTGCGGCACTTTCATCCCCCTTCACCAATAAGCAGCTAATTTTGCAGTTTTCATTGAAAGGGACTGGTATTTTCAGAACAGATTGTTCAGAGGGAGGGGGTATTTTTATAATTTTGGCAAATATCAGGTTTGTGGGCAGAGCATTTTCATAGGCAAATTCGGGGAAAGGGTCTGCATTTTGATTTTGAAACAATAGTTCAGGGCAGTTTGATTGGTCAGCCTCCATCCCCAAGAAAATGTCCAAAAGCCTATCATTAGTCACATTCTATCAGTCCTCTTTAAAACTCATTACTAAATGCAAATTCAGAATACCAAATTCCAAATTTAAGATTGACAAGATATTGGAGCAGACAGATAAAAAATTATTTTGTCTTGAAACCAGATACCAAGAAAAAAATATTGACAGACCCGATCAGATAACAAACTGGTGAAGTATAGTTTTATTACTAGCACAAAATAATGTAAACATTAATCAATCTTTGAAAATATTATCAACCAAAATAAGTTGGAGCTTATTGTGAGAACACTCCCCACCCCCCCCCCCCCCTGCCCCCCTGATTTCTCTTTGAGCCTCTAAGACTGTTGGATACTCATTCCATTACCTTTCGAGAAAATGTTGTCAGGTTATAGATGGGTGGGTGGGGGGGGGGGGGGGGGGGGGGGGAGTAAAAAAGGTGTACAAACTAAATTACTTGTGGAGACATGACATTTTCTTGCAGTTATTGTACAATATATTTCTCCCCTTGTATACATGCCTATCTGTGCAAATGTGGACAACCTAAAGCCTTTCTTTTGTAAGTGCAGCCCATTTCAAACAAAAGTTATCAAGACTTGAGGTAAATAAAAAGAAGGCTAAATTTCAAGTCAGAAACTATATAATGTTGAAAAATAAAGTGCTAACTTACCAAGACTGCAAAGTTCACTCAGAACTCAAACTGCCTCAATTACTCTGAACGATTGAATGAATGCCCCGGGAGGTTAATTTATTGCACAAAATATCTTTTCTCGTCCAATATGTACTTTTGTTACAGTGCAGAACAGAAATGACCGATGTCCTCATACGATCGGCGATAGCCTAGTGGCAGTAGTGCATGCAGAGTCAAGCCGAGTTCAAACTTCTATTTTAGTTTCACTTTCAGTTTAAAAAGCACGAAATTTAAACAGAGCGGCCTGTTCGCACCGTATTTAAATTAAAATCCTTGTACATTTTCCATCCTCCAGATATAATGATGCCTGCACACACACTTTTGAAAACACATTTCAGACCTCATAATTTGTGACGTCTGATATGATGAACGCAATCTTTTGAGTTTGAAGTGGCCGGACCCTGCCGGACCGACATTTTTTGGAGAACAAAATGAATCAACAGCAAGTGGCAAGGTCAAAGACTTAAGACTGGTTCTCTGACAAAATTGCCCGTTTCTCTCTAAAATTCTTTCAACCGTTCAAATCGTCGACTATTTAATTAAATTAGCGATTAATTACAGTGAATTCTTTTTCAGGGTTGGGTGTGCAATAAATACAGAACCACACTTATGTTTGAATGGGTTAACGATTACTGAACTCGAGCGTGTGGCACTGGGATAACCACTCGAGCCTACCGGCTCTCGTGGTATCCCTGCGCCACTCGCTCTCGTTCAGTAATCGTTAACCCATTCAAACATAAGTGTGGTTCTGTATATTTACAAGGCGAGTTGAACTGGAAAGGGAGTCCCAGTGACACAGACTGGCACTAAATACATCTTCTTATACGCAAATGCACAAATGCAATGTATTGTTATGTTTGTACAATGAAAACCGAAACCGAAAACCCGACTCATTGAATGAAACCGAAACCGACAAGAAATTTGAAAACCGCCCATCTCTTGTTTTGACCCAAGGGGTTTTATCCTGCAAGGTCTTCATCTGTAGTGGGTCTTGTCCAACAACCTTATAAGTCTCTATGTCACATTTGCATTTATATACTTGTATGGTATCTATGTAGTACTCTGTGGTTCTAAGGAGTTCTATTACATTCTACAAGTGTGTGGTAATTTTATGCACCATCGATTCTGATTCTCACATGAATTTTATACCCTAGGCAAAGTGGGAAGGTCTTACTAAACAGAGCCTTTCAGGGACAGATCCAGAGCCAATTTGATACCAGTTACAGGTATGGGCACTCAAACTCTGGAGCCCAAATGTCCACAAATTCCTGCAGGAAAATATTCAACTTTGAAATCTACCAGTTTGAAGTAATTATTTCCTATATTTAGTAGAAATCTATACACATGCAGTTGATAAAAAGCACTTCAACACACATGCAGCGCAGCAGCAGTCTAATCATCTGTATTAAGACATTTCAATTTATTCGGGGACATCCTCGATTGAAAAACATGTGTCCCCAAAAAATTCCTGGATCCATCCCTACCTTTGTGGATTCAATGTCAGTCATTGTCAGAGGATGCAGGTAGACCATTAGCTGGAATTCCAGCAGAGAATTTCAGGGAAATTGAGGTTGATTTTCAGGCAAAAGGCATGGATTTAAGAAGAAAAGTGTGTGTGAGACAGAAAATATTGTATGCAACAAGTCGACTACCACTAAATCACCCTCACTGAAAGGACTTCTCTCTGCAGGACATCCTACAAAGCTATGAATGCAGCTCACATATGTTGTACAGTAAAATCCTCTTAATTGGATATCCATTCTGCCAGTGAAAATTATTCAATTAACAGGAGTATACAATTAACAGGGATTTGGTCAGTTTCCTGTGTTCTGGAGGTAAACTGAGCATTTATTCTATTATATCTTGTTTGACAGTGCTCATAGAGCTCTGTCAAACAAGATATAATAGAATAAATGCCTGTATTGGATGTAGTGAGGCCAACAAGGTTGATAAATAAGGGGAATTTGGTGCGTGTCACAGTAATTTTTTCGACATATTACAAAAATTTATATACAATTAACAGCAGTTTACTCTACAACCCATATGCAATTAACAGATCAAATTTGTACTGAAGGTGTGGTAAATGGTTTTGTGTTTGAAAATGATATTCAATTAACAGGGATATACAATTAAGAGATATCCAATTATGTGGGCTCCACTGTATTACCAAATACAAATATGGTCAAAATATAAAAGTATAAATTTTTTTCATTTTGGAGTTATACTAATACTCATCTCAGCTGGTTCTGTATCCCAATTAATGGCTTATTCAAACTGTATTCTGTTCACAAACATTGAAATTACAACAGTAATCAAGTTTATCCCAATAGCCCCCAAAAGAGAAAAAAAAGAGATCTAAAATTAAGGAAAAAAGACCATAATTTTTCAGTTTCAAATACAAGACATGTAGATGTCAACTTTAAAAAAAAACATACCAAGTTACAGTGAAATTATTCCAAAACGAGTCATCCTATCAAGTTACAATGAAATCCCTTCATAAATATGGCCTGCAGACTGTGCTAAAGGTTTTAAGGCCTGTGTAGCCATCACAGTTGACCCATCGCAACCAAAAGGGGACATCCTCATCTAGACATTATACTGAGTCATCCTACAAAGTTACAATGAAATCCCTTCATAAATATGACCTGTAGTCTGTGCTTAAGGTTTTCGGGTTTTGGGCTCGGGCAGCTGTCATGGTTGAATGATCGCGACCAAAAGGGGACGTTCTTATCCAGACATTATCTGGAGTCATCCTACCAAGTTACAATGGAATCCCTTCATAAATATAAACTGTAGGCTGTGCTAAAGGTTTTCAGGCTTCAGGCCCCTGCAGCTGTCACAGTTGACCAATAGCGACCAAAAGGGGACGTTCTCATCTAGACATTATATGGAGTCATCCTACCAAATTACAATGAAATCCCTCCATAAATACGACTTGTAGAGTGTGCTATAGGTTTTTGGGTTTTGGGCTCAGGCAGCCATCATGGTTGACAGATCGCAACCAAATGGGGAAGTTCTCATCTAGACATCATATGGAGTCATCCTACCAAGTTACAATGAAGTCCCTCCATATTAAATATGACCTGTAAACTGTGCTAAAAGTTTTTTGGGTTTTGGGCTTGGGCAGCCGTTAAGCTGACAGATGATGACCAAAGGGAACATTCTCATCTAAACATTATAGAGAGTCATCCTACAAGGTTGCAATGAAATCCCTTCATAAATACAACCTGTAGACTGTGCTAAAGGTTTTGGGGTTTTGGGCTCGGGTAACCATCATGGTTGACTGATTGCAACCAAAAGGGGACATTCTCATCTAGACATGACCTCAAACCTGCATATTAAATTTTGTGACGATAAGACAAGAACTACTTTGTCAAGTTAAGCTAAAATTATGCTATATTTTCATCCAATCTATTTTTTTCAAAATGGGGAGGGGGGGGGGGGGGGGGTTGGAGTGGAGAGTGCACAAATTTTATTTCTATTTTCTATCTCTGCAGAAAACACAAATCTGTGCTAGATTGTAGTGAAATTATGACACACAAAACCCTTCAAGCTCACACCGTGCTATAAATAATGAATTTTATGTTGGATTTTTTATTTACAATCGTGGAACTTTACCATGAGATAAAAAATAAAAAAACAAAGTTCAAACTTGGGGAATAGGTCCACCAGTAATGACTAATAGTACTGAGCAAACAACATTGCGGTCACTGTTGCAGTCCTCATTTTTATTTTCTATGAACTTACTCATATTCAAAATTTATAAGTTGTTTCTATGTGTGTTTTATTTAAAATAAATCAACAACCTCACCCAAAATAGAGAAAAGAAATGAAAATGCTCTGGATGTTCATGTCAACAAAAAGTACACAAATGAATATTCAAAACTAATTTACAGAGGTTGTGGAGACCGACCGACAGACAGACCAACATTGCCACATATAGAGCTGCTCGTCGCAGCTAAAAAAAACCTATTTTTTTACGAACCAAAACATCTGAAGTTGTTGGTGATCAGGTGTTTAAAACTGGGTCATCACAATAAAAATGGCTGATTGAGATGAATTTTGTACACTTTAAAAGGTACAAACTACAAACATCTTTTTTTGCTTTTAAAAATGAATTTTATGATCATTTTAAAGATTTTCGGACACGGTAATGCCCAGATCATAAATCTTTTGAAACTGATCAACCCTAGAATCATTTAAAAACTGCCAAGTGTTTTGATTGATATTTTCTGCCCAAGCTGAAAAAAAAAATTTTCTGGGATGCCGGGAACAACATTGATTTCCTGTGAATTTCCTGGGCATTCCAGGAGGGTTAATATGTCAGTATCAGGACAACTCATACCCTGGATGATTTGTACCCTGGACAATTTGTACCTTTCCTTGGACAACTCATACCCCACCTCTGGACAACTCATACCCCGCCTCTGGACAACCCGTATCCCAACTCTGGACAACTCATACCCTGACTTGTAAAGGATTCATATCTTGTCGACTGGAGACTACATGTGAAAAAATAAGGAAGACTATTCATGAAAATCACATTCAAGATTTATTTTTCCATGACATATATTGCCAACAAAACAAAGATACAACACACAACTCTCGTTCGAACAAACATTATGGCAAGGGTTTACTACATCAGTCAGGAGTTTTACAGACAGTTTTTCAAAGTGAGTTCAATTTGATAATTAATCAATACAAGTGAATAACAAGGTAGTGTTGTGTCCTTCTTTTGGGTACTGCTTTCAATAAAATAAAACAAACAATGGAACGTATGTCTTTTTTATTGGTCATCCTGACCTTTTTGTATGTTGCTTTTTAGATCTTTGATTCTGTCAAACTTATTTGTGTTGTTCAAGACTCAATTAAACTTTCTGAGATATTGGACTTCAGCTCTTTAAAACATGTTTCACATTTTTTATAATTCATAACATTGTTCGTACCTTTGCACTAGACAATTCGTACCTTCACATTGGACAATTCGTACAATTATGGCAATTATGCAGAACAATTTGTACCTAAAGTTACGAGACAATTCATACCTTCATAATTAGGGTACAAATAGTCCAGGGTATGAGTTGTCTTGGAATGGCTAATTTTATGATTTCCATATTTATGTGCTATTTTTTGTTTGCAGCAATAAACATCCGAATAAATATCAGTATCACAGCAAACAAAGCTCAAATGTTGAACTAGTGGACCATTTCATTATATAAACAGCAAAACGTAATGACGGTTTTATTTTTTCTCCATTGCAGCTTGTTATAGCGCGCAAAAGCAGCCCGAAGGGCTGCTTTGAAGCAAGCCTAATAGACAACGTGTACGTGAAATTGGAAAAACCAAGGAATGCTATGCCATCCAATCTAAACCGGAAACCGGAAGTAAAAACATGGGGAACCCCAGCTCTCGTTTTCAGAAGCGAACAAATCGAATGACGCCCCCTAAAAAAGCGAACGGTGTAATGCGAGATTTCCCCTTAGATCATTCCATGCAGACTGTGAATAATCTATTGAACATGCTTTTCAAAATTAAAGTTTTTCCAAACAAACTCAACTATCGTTTGCTTTGCTGACTAAATGACAGAAATTGTCGAAAAGCTAAATGTTCCCATATATGCACATTGGATTTCATCGTCTGCTGGCTGGCTGTTGGGATCCCGCTGTTGATCGATTCTGCGGAGTATTCTGCCACGTGATTTATCTGTTTTGCATTTGCAAGTGCAAAACGCTGTTCACTTCAAACCAACACTGCGTGTTATTGGAACAAAGTTACCAAATGAAAAGCATCAACAACTCGTCCATTTGTTGTAACTTAAAAGTACGCACAGGTCGGATTGTGGCAAAGGTCGTTTTCATTTAGTTATTACGAACCTAAGATGTCGAAGTGACATACTGTCTGACAAACGTCCACGAATTACCATTTCCAAAACAGAAGTTCCGTTCCACAATGTATGCACCCCAGCGAAACAAAAACAATAAATTTTCGACAATACGTTTCGAGGCCAATTTTCAAGCGAAGCCGCCATACCCATCACAATGACTGCATGCATTCTCGTTTCTGACAATTGTAATGTTTTTTTCTGTGCGCACAATTTATTGTGTTCGACCATTACTAAAGCTGTCCAACTTGTGAAATTTAAAAACGCCTATTCCTCCCCCCCCACCCCCCCCCCAAAAAAAGACAACAACAACAAAAACAAAAAAACAAAAATAAATGTTGCAGTGAAACTCTTTTTTTCTTTAAATTCGCACCAGATGAAAATAAAAAAAAAACAGATAACCTGAAATATTTCTCCATTGTCTAAATAGCTCATATTTAATTCATAATATTGCTGAAAATTTTCGAAAGATAATGAAAAAATAAAGCTTCCATTTCTTCCAGAAAAATGGATAGGGTGTGGGTTCACTGCAATCCATTGTTTCTTGACAAAGCCCACAATCAACCTGAGGCCTATTTCTTAATCATTTCCAAAAATATTCAAGGGGTTAGTTTTTGTACTTTTGGATCAGTGAATGTTCAGACTTGATCTAAATAAAAGTCATCGCTGTCAATGTTGTGTAACATGTACAAAAAAATGTTCAACCATTTTCTTTGGTTGTTTATAAAAATAAGTTATGTAGCTGCCTGGTCAATTTCAATTTTTATTTGAAAACATATGTGGATGGTGGTGTGTAGGTAGGGTGGGGGGTGGTGTGGATCTTGAATGAAAAACTTGTTGAGGTCCAAAAATTTTTTTTTTGAAGGTTGGATAATGGCGATATTCTGGACAAAATATTAATCTGTTGTCATCTATTTTGTAGGGTACTTTCCAAAAATTACACCCAAACCGGCCTGCACAGTTTCAGCCAAACCAGCTTCCACAATTTCTGGCCAAAACACCTATGACACAGGTTGGGCGAGATATTTTTTCCTTACAAATTTTCAACTTTCCTATTTTTGGCCACAATATTAAAAGGATGTTTGGAGAGATAAATTGATAATGCTACCAGAATGGGGAAAAAATAGGCCCAAAATCTGGGGTAAAATGCCAAGATAAAAAATTAGGTGGGAAGTGATCACGCCTGGGAATACTCTTACAGCATAACACTGTGAGTTGCGCGCGCTTCTTGGTTTTACCAAAGTTCATATTAATATATTAATGTTGATGGCAATTGTATGGTCTTCTTTCCCAGATATCCTTGTGCTGCCAACAGGCAACACAAAGCGAAACCGGTCTCCATCGAAATTGAAATTATTTAGGCTATTGCAACCAGATATCGGCGAGCTTTACATCTTCCATTTCAGGTCATTCTCGGAATATTTTTGACTTTGATAACCGAGTCTTGCCATTTATAATGAATGTGTTATAATCCCCTAATACCTCGACCGGTAGAAATGTTTCTTTTTGAGGCAGATCGCGTCGAAGTGGGAGTTTCTCTTTCAACTTTCAGCCGTGTTCCACCTTTCGTGCACTTACAAGAAATGAAATAACTCACTATTGCATTGGTTCTGAGCAAGAATGAGAACCACGGTGTCGAAGAAGCAGAATAAAGGATTAAGAAGGGGTTGTGACCACAGATATCGGATAGATACGGAAAGCGGGCTGGGACATGCTATTTGCTGTTTGCTAGCTGCTTTTTGCGATTTGCTTGTTGCCATTTGCTATTTGCTCCTTGCTATTTGATTTTTGCTATTTGCTTTTTGCTCTTTGCTATTTGCGAGTTACAACCATAATGCTTTTACAAATATGGATATCAATGGAACTGGCTCACTGAACCATTTCCCTTAACTGGTGCAGTCACTGCAGTATTAAATGGGGATGGGTTGGTAATAACTGTTCCTTGGCGGATCACTGAAGTTAAGCAACGTCGAGCCCGGTTGGTCCTCTGAGGAGTGACCAATACAACCTGTCCCAGTAATAGGCCTGGGCGGGCTTACCCCGGGACAGTTTAGGCCGATGCCATTGAAAATCACCAAACCGAAAACCTCTACTATAAATCAGCTCCACAATCAGGGCTTGCATTTTAGCGAGGCTGGGGTTGATCAAACCCGTATTCGGCAGTGTAATTGCCTTTACAGAGCTGAAAAATCATCCCTGTGTATTTTCAGATCTGCATGTACATTAATTTTGCTGCACATTCAATAACCAAGGTCACATATTATTTGATATGGTATTAGAACATATGCCACCCCCCCCCCTCCACCCCGGTTCATTTTGTCTTTGTACCAAAATCAGTAGCCTAAAATTGTCTAGGAAGTGGTTTCGCATCAGTGTTGGCTGACTCCACAGGCAGCCAACACTGGTGTGAACACACTTCCTATACATCTCAAAAGGGAGTAATCAGTAAAACACAATTCGAAGTGGCTAGTTATTACTTCCAACATATAACATTTGACAGTAAAATCTGAAAGGGGCACTTAATTGAAAAAGAGGCAAGGTAAAGCCTTTTCCTGGGCCCTGTCCACATTCTAGATTGCAAGCTCTGCACAATCTTCAATTGGGGTTAGGGCTTTGCAAGCGGTCTTTTATGGTTTTGAGGGTTAGCGTTCGCTAAGTAACCCTAACCTATAAACTTCTCCAAAGCCCTAATCCTAACCTGAGGTTGTCAGGAGAGTTACAGTTCCGGCGTTGTTGCTTATTTTCGCACATTGGGTAGAACGGCCCTTACCCAACTTTACCATTTTATTTATATAACTAGGGGGCCGACAAAAACACCCCTTCTCCACACATTGTATTTAATTCCGAGTGACACAACGATTTCGTGTATCTTATAGCCTTTGTGAAATAAACCTTCAATAATGTTGTCAAAATTCATTTTATAAATAAAATAATTAACTTCTGTTGATAAAGTACACTTTCTGTTACCCCACAGTTACAAAACGCATTGGTTGTCCAATGAAATGTCCCCATACAGGATTATACGAAAAAAGAAAACGGCAAAAGCAAATAGCAAATCTCAAAAAGCAAATAGCAAAGAGCAAATCGCAAAAAGCAAATCGCAAATAGCAAAAAGGCAAATCGCCAAAAGCAAATAGCAAAAAGCTTTTTTTTTCTTTGTATTACCTTGTCTTATATACAATGAATAATTTGATTGGTTGTTCAACGTAGCCGAAGAAAGAACCAGTGCGATTGGTCCAATAAAACTAGCAAACAGCAAATAGCAAACAACAAATAGCATGTCCCAGCACGCTTTCCGTAGATAGAAGACTATCCGATATCTGTGGTTGTGACAGAATAGAGAGGTCTCGCGATAAATCGTGGACGAATTGACTCGGTGGTGGATGTGGTTGGACTTGTGATTTTGAGGCAGTAGTATCGCAGAGCTCATAGATTCGAATTGGTTCCCTTTGCAATAAAATGTGGACAGTAGGCAATTTCAAATAAAACAGTTATTGGAACATCCGATGAATATATAGACAATGTTTATTTACATAAAAATCTCATCTCTCCATCTCAATTTTTGACAGCTCACAACATCATCAATAAATTATAATATACCCTGAAATATATAATTTAAAATGATCTAAGTATCATTGCACAAAAAGGATATGGAGGATAACCCTTTAACGAAAAAAGGTAAAGTAAACGATTCATTGACGATCTGGCTGCATTGCGATCGGGGTTTCAACGCCGATCATACTGCAAGCAGAGCAACAATTAATAATCAAAACTATAAACTTTAAACATGCTTACCATTTCGAAAAGATCTGGGTATTACAAAAACAAATAAATTTCATCAGCAGAAACATCCTCCATAACATTTACTATTGTCAGTTGTATAAACCAAACAGAGATTCCTGCAAACAAAAGAACTTCCCGCCAGAACTGAACACAAGCTAACTACCCATGAACAGAGAATCCGAAGCAATCAACCCTTTACATAATACAATACAAGATGCACTGCGAAACACGCGGAAGAAAGTTGTACCTATAAGAATCTGTAATTAGAAGATATGGCCTTTAAAATAAAAATGAAATTAAAAATGCAACATGCAATTTGCTCACTATCACAGTAGCATTATTGGGGACGGCGGTCTTACAGATGCCATGGCATGCAGCAGTGGTCGTCCTAAGACAGTAGCAGTGATAGTAGAGACAACCAAGTGTTAGTAAAGACAACTGTAGGCGTCTAAGAAACGAGAACCTTGGTGGTGCCCGGTGGGAAATGTCTCACATGGCCATGTGCTGTGTACCCATAATAATAACTCTTTAGCCAGCCGCTGATTTGTCGCGGTCCTCATAAGAGAAGGCCATCATTCCCCCTGCACCCCACCCCCTCTTCCCCTCCTCTCCTCCCAGCATTCAGATATAAACTGCTTAATAGTGTCCCTCACTTCCTCTTTTTCAATTTCTTCAATAAGCATTCCTATCCTCTCCCTCGTGTCCCCCTTCAGCCATCTATCCTTTGTTTCTTCACCCCACTTCTGCATTATTCTTCCAGTAAATTTTATTCTATGAGGTATATACTGTGGGCATTCCAAGAGAAAATGTTCCAGGGTCTCCACTACTCCAGAGTGGCACATTTAGCATCCCTTTTCCCCATCTCTCCCAATTTTTCCCCGAAGCTCCAGTGATCTTGATCTCAATTTGAACAGCAGTGACCCTCCAAAGGTGCCATCTAGGTACTTCTCAAAAGCTGGCTTTTCTTTATATTGTAACCCCTGCAGTGATCTTTTCACGCTAACCCCTGCTCGCCAGTTTCGATTGCAATCTTCCATGACTCTCTCTTTGACAAACCTTTTGCCTTCTTTCATTCCTACTTCTATGTTTGTGACATCTATAGAGTAATTGTCCATTAGTTCCCTCACATGTTTTGACCACCCCGTTTCTATATTAGAATTCCAAATGGTATCGAGCATCAGTTTGCACCACCGGTTGTCAGGCAGGTTTCTCAAGTAGTTAAAGTAACACAGTTTTCCCAAATCTACCCTGTCCTTGATTTTCATCCACCCAAGCTCCCCCTTACTGCTTCCAAAGCTGCAGCATTACTCGACCCTGTTATCCATCTGCCGGCATCATTCTGAGTACTTTCCAACTTCTTAATAACGGTTTGGTTTAATGGAATCACGTCCGTGCCATACGTTATACTTGGTAAACCCACCCTCTCCCACAGTGTTTTCCCCACAAAGACCTTGTTGAAACTATTTTTCCCTAAAAGTTTTAGTTGGTTTAGAATTCTTTTCCCCTTCAGAATCAGTTTGGTTGAGTAATTTCTGTACACCCCTCTTCCCGTTATATTTATGCTTACCCCTAGATACTCATACTCTCCCGTTTCTCCTACAGTGATTTGTTTGCTTTCCCCTTCGGGGATTGAGAACTCCCCCACTCTCCATCTCTTCGTCATATCTACCTTGCGTCCAACGGGTATTACCTTGCTTTTATTTTCATTTAGTTCGAGCCGCCAAGTGTTCCCATATCTACCAACAATTTCCAGCAATTTCTCTAGCCCCTGTTCAGTTCTAGACATTAACATCATGTCGTCCGCAAAGAATAAGCCTGGTATCTTTATGTCTCCAACATTTACCCCCTCCGCACTCTGAATTAGTTCGTCCCCTAAATCTTTAACATACAATGCAAACAAAATCGGTGAAAAGATACACCCCTGCTTGAGGCCTATATCCATAGGGACTCGTTTTGTAGTGATACTCCCTAGACTGAGTTGGCTTTGCACATCTGTATACAGTGCTTTCATGATTCCCATAAAGTCACCCCCCAGTCCGATGCCCTCGAGCTTTCGCCACATACCTTCACTCCACACTCGGTCGTACGCTTTTTTCACATCTAGAAATGCCAGAAACATCTTTTTCTTTTCAGCCTTTGTTGATTCTATCAGTTGGGTGAGTGTAAATAGGTGATCAGTGACTCTTCGTCCTTTCCTGAAACCATTTTGAATTTCTCCTAAAAAACCTTTCTCTTCAATAACTTCCTCTAGTCTACCGTATATGACCTTACAGAATACTTTTCCGATGTTACTACTAACTGATATCCCCCTATAGTTATCTGGAACTTCCTTATCCCTTTTTGTGTATGAACGACACCTTACTTTCCCTCCACTCTCTGGGGACCTCTTGCTTTCGCAGAGCCAGGTTGAAAAGGTTTGTCAGGACTTCAATAAGTGCCTCCCCTCCATTTTTGAGGAATTCGTTCGGAATTTCATCAGTCCCTCCCGCTTTACCATTTTTTAATTTCGAGACCACGTTCCGCACTTCTTCTGTTGTTATTTCGCTACATACACGATTGGATAGGTTCTCCTCCACCAGTGTATTTCTTTTTGGTGGGGACCCACTGCCCCATCGCCTATCGTTTATCTTTTCCCAGTGCTTGACTAACTCTGAAGCGATACGGCCTTTATCTTCTGTACTTTCCCCATCCACTTTGATACTCTGCACACTACTTTTCCCCCGTTTATTTACCCAGTTCCAAAATAAGTTTGAGCTCGAACCCCCCGTTTTCTTTATTGTTCTGGCAAGACTGCAATTGGGCTCCTTCCTATTATTATTCTTTATCTCATTCACCTTTTTCCGTGCCAGTTCATATTCTCCTTTCATTAGTCTCGTGTCATTGTTATCCACCCCATTAAGCTTCCTACTTCTTCTGTAAGCAGCGCGTTTTACCTTCCTTTCTTTTATAGCCTTTTTCAGTCCCTCGTTAACCCTGTATCCAAGCTCTCTCGTTGGGACCCTCACCCTTCCTATACAATCCTTCCCCGCCTCTGTTAGGCTATTTACTATGCCATCTGAAATACTCTGGACATTTGCATCCCTAGGTATACATTCAAGATTTGATTTTAGTTTTTCCCGAAACTGCTTCCAGTCGGCTCCTTGTTTTAGTCCCCAAACTTCCTTGAAGGTATTTCTGTCTCTATTCGTCTTTTTGCCCATAATCTTAACTGTTATCAGGTTGTGATCACTACCCAAGTCATTTTTTCCCTCGTCATCTATTTCTACATCTATAACCTCCCTCCATACGCTAATGTCAGTGAGTATATAATCAATTATTGTTTTCTTATCGTTCCTCTCCCAGGTCCATTTACCCTTACATTTCGCATCCCTGTTCAGGATCTTTAAACCAAGCTCTTTTGATAGGTCCAACATCTTCCTCCCATTCGTGTTAATTTTCCTATCACCTCCCTGTATGCCCTCCTCCTTATCCCCGATGTGCCCATTGAAGTCCCCCAGTAGGGCAATACTGAACCCTCTGCTTTCAAGCTCTGTGATATTCGATCTAAGAGTTGTATATATTGGAAAACTCGGGCTTACTTCCCTCCACTGCTAAGTATACAACACCAACGGCAACACACCTGCTTCCTAACTTGATTTTTGCCCAGACTATTTCGTTGGATACTGGAATCTGAGTCCTTGCTTCTGTGAGATCTGTAATCAATGAGGGCTGTAATTCCTCTTTAGCGTAGATGCCAACACCCCCACCCCGTTTCTGACCCTCAGTTCGCCCAGCTCCTATCCACACGCAACCCTTCGTCTGATCAACCCGCTCATCCCGTCGTATCCACGTCTCACTTAGACCCATTATATCGAAGTCTCCTTCGTCCATCATTGTTGATATTTCGCTTACTTTCTTGTGCAGACCCTGGATGTTGCAGTACCCAAACTTAATCAATCTTTGTTCTTTTTGTCATCACTGGCACATTATTATAACCCTGGTATGTCCCTGTGTTGTGCATGTTTGTTGTTCTTCCTATGTTCCCAGCATTTGTGCCCCTCTGGGTTATCGGCTGTGGTCCCCTACCCCCCTTTTCTCCAAAAAAGGCCCAGCCACCTGTAAAATTTTTTGGCCCAACAGGTCTGTACCCATCCTACTTAAATGCAATCCGTCTCGCCCATACAACTCTCCTTGTCCCCAGAATGAATCCCAGTGGTCAATGAAATGTATTCCCAAGTCTTTGCAGTGCTCTTCCAGCTCCTCGTTTAGTGCCATAATCCGCGAGTTCCTCTCATTCCCACCACCCATAACGGGGAGCACCCCTGAAACGATGATCCGAGCATTCCTGCTAAGTAGCTTACTAATTAGGTCCTTGTATGTGTCCACCAAACGAACTGATTTCCTCTCCCTGATGACCCAACTTGTCACAACACACGAACGTACCTTGAGATATCCGTAGCGGGCCATTTGTTAACAAAGACATCATAAGCATCCATCGATTGTCTGGGAACCGAGGAGTAAATAGTTGTATGAGCTCGGAGCCTTGGTGGTAGTACTGGTACCAGAAAAAAGTATCTAGTAACAGCAGTAGCGGTAAAAGCTCGTAGTGGTCGTGGTATAAGACCAAGATACCTGCAGCAGTAGTAGTGGTGGTGGCGGTGTTAGTAGTGATAAATGACAACAGGAATGCTGCAAGACAGAAATTCTAGTAACTAATAGTGAAAGTGACAGCAAGCAGGCGTCCTACTAAACAATGAGGGATGCCAAGGGATACTGATGCGAAGGAAAATAAGTAAGTGAGGGTCGTTTAAAGGGTTTGTGCAGACATATAATTTAAACCTTTGAAGCAATATATGTTATTTTACCGTTGATTTATTGAGTAAATGCAAGATCTTTTAACCGAACTGTTACCGAAAATTGTCCTTAGGTATTTAGTAGGTAGTCTGCTAATTAATATGCTAACTCGGTGTGTGGATGAAGCACGTAAGTTATAACTGGGTATCACAACACAGATCACTGTAATATTTGATAAAAATAAAACTCCCATCAACTTTTATCAGGGCTTTTGGACCGGCAGAACTTTTCAGTTGTGGCAGCTTTAAAGTTTTTTTTATTCTCTTTAAATTTCATTGTTTTTTGTTGTTGTTTTTTTTTGTTTATTGTTTTGCCATTATTGGTTTATTCCTTTACTAGGCTTCTGTGGCGTACTGTGATGAGTATCGCTCGGCTCTGCCCTGTACATCCAAAGCTACAGCTTGTATTTAGCATATGTATATATCCAATATATTTTTTAGCCAATTCGGCTCAGTGTCATCAGCTTTAATTTAGCCTTCGTTTTTGTTGGCACTTTTTGTTTTCGAGGTTTCGAGAACTAATTAACAAGTGACAATATGATTAACAATTCACACTGCCGCTTACCGATACTGTAAATACTAATTATCAAGCTACCTACTAAACACACCGAGGGGGAGATTTTCAGGCGAACACTATTACCGTAGTTTAGAGCCCATAATTCTCAAATATGGCATTAAAACCATAGACATATTGCCTAAATCTATGTATATACTCATGACACACTACCCTATATACCCCTTTCACCCCATTCCAATCCCTATTTTCCTTCACCTCGGTGTCCCTCGCTGTTAATATGACCGTAGCAAGCTGTGCCAGTTGCGAAAATGAAAGATAGTAGACCTGCTTGAATAATGATACAAGTCGAGGCTAGCAGTAGCGACAGTGATACCTTCAAATCTATTGGGCCCGACAAGAACGAAAGTGTCTAGGAATGGATGACAATCGGAGGATCACAGCCACTTGAATGAGTTGAATCTATGGCTCGTACCTTCATAGCAGATAAATCAATCAATCATTCAATCGGTGTTTTATTTTTGTAATAAACTTGTAAGCCTTCCATCCAATGGTTGATCATCGAACTCTATTTCATCAGTAAAACTGAACTTGTTTACTACAGTAATATTATGAAAGTTACCTGAGGCGGCGGAACCACGGGGCACAAGGGACAAGTGTGCTTCCACTTTATTCCACAGACATGTTGCGCGGTTACACAATGAGTTAAATGGGCGCGTGCAAACGTGCCAATATACAGGCATTTCGGTCATATATTATTAGGAAATCAAAACAACATTTCGTCAAAGAACCCCACCTTCGGTCGCTTGATCGGTTTCTTCTACTTCAACAATCTTCCATCCCGAACATTTACCAATATACAATTGTAACTTTTCTCCCACTGGGCCGAACCATAGTGGCTTTCAAAATGTGTGCCCCTCCACTTTTATTGAGCTTCGACCGCCTCTGAAAGTTACACAAGGTGTTCACGCTAATTTAGTTGATAGTCGAGTCAGCGCTGTATGTATAGACAAATTAGGGCAGCTCACGGAAATGCAAGAACTGACAGCTTTCTTATTAATTCGTGCTCATCATCACGGATGGAGATATGTGCATGCGTGGTGCGCGCGTGTGTGTGTGTGTGTGGGGGGGGGGGGGTAGGACCCCTCCTCTTTTGTGTTGACATGTACTATTGTACCCCTTATAAACAGACGCACTGCGGTTTATTATCGCCGCGACTTGAAGGAGGTACAAACTATTCCTATCGAGTCATGCAATAGTAGAATGTCTCGCACGTTTCACCCCACGTTTGAAGAAACATCCGAGATGTGCCTATGTGCTACCTGTAATGTGTACACATTGTGGCACAATATGTACTAACACATAAGAACATCTCGGTACGATCAACACACAGTGTCTCATATGTAAGGTACCCAAGCTTGCACTAGGCCTAGGCATTGTACAGACTGATACAGACTTAGATGAATGGAGTGATCTGATAGAGCTTAGAATTGGCTAAAGGCAGACGTCGAGCCAGAATCGGGGGTAGCTACTAAGCTTGTAGTACTGCTACAAGTCAGTAATGGTAAGCATTCTAGAACAGGGCAGAATAGTGGCTGGGAATAGTAATTGTACATGGCAGTAAAGGTACAAGACTGTAAGGGTGGTAGAAGACTATAGCGTTGGGTGAAACAATTGTATTGGATCACACGGCAGATGAGAGTAACCACAGGCAAGTGGTGGCCTTGGAGCGATGATGAGTGTGTGGGGAGGGGTGGGGGTGGGGCCTAGAAGGCCATACCAGAAGCCATAACTATCTTCAAATAGATATCCTCAGATAAGTATCCCCAAAAAGGTATCCTAAAAGGGTATCCTCAAATGATACATTGCCATGTCATAGGTATCTACTGTAGGCCTTTCAGGCTCATAGATCCACGTGCTGCCATAGAAAAAAAGATGGCGGCCTCCAGTATACAAAATGGACGACGGAAACTCGCATCACCCTAACAACACGCGCTGCGCGTTGACTCCACGTATCACTGTGCTAATGACGTCACGACGGCCGCTCACGCGAGCTACCATGACAACCCATCATGGCGCCACAAGGTCACGTGACATGACGTCACTTCCGAGGTCCTGCAAATGTGGGGTGAAACGTGTGATACATACTACTTGCAATGAATTTATTTAGTTAAATCCCTTGTCTAAATATTATGAATATCTTATGTACCATTGACTGGTGGGCAGGGCCGGCGGAAGCAGCAAAGGGCATGACTGTCTGATGAGGGCAAGTGCACGTATATCGCCTAAAAATTGGGAGGGGACGCCGTAGATGCCGAAGGCACGAGGTATTTGAGGGGAGTCAAGGGGGGTTCTCCCCCAGGAAATATTTTAAATGGAGCTCTCAAATTGTGCATTCTGGTGGCCTTTGGCCTGAAATTCCTCTTGTATTTTATAATGGAAAACAATGTTTTTTAATACGAATGGACAATGGTAAACTGATCGGCAAATGACGGCAATGAAACTACGTACCGTTTCCACCTCCATCATCGTTTGAGACACGCATGACCTTTACGGCCGTACCAAAAAGCCCCTGCCCTACTGACCGGACCCTGGGCGGTTGCCCTGTTTACTCACCCCCTCTCGGTGCTAGTATAAGTCTCGGATTATCTAGTGTCATAGGTTTCTAATAAGTTTTGTTGTCGGCAAACTCGGCTTTTGGTCATCTCACTAATAAAACAGTCAGGCTGAGCAGGTAGGCAGAATTCGCTGATACATTGGCCTGCTATCCCTTGAATGCCATGCCCATGGACAATTAATGTATACATATACATCCATGCAGGAGAATTGGTTATTCAGAGATACAGCTGAATAATAGGCTGATCAGTATGATCCCGGTTCTATACTGATGGTTGATCAATAACAATGCTAACTTTTGATTTTCGGGCACTTTCGCCCCCGCTCGACCCCGTGGGCGAGGGCAAGGGGGGCAACGGACCCGACGCCCCGCCCCCCCTGTTCCGCCGGCCCAGCTGGTGGGGTGGGGCACCTGACCTGGGACCACTATTTTGTAACTCCATTTTGTCACAAACATTGAGATCAAGTGACACTGTTTTATTCGCGATAACACAAATGTATTAGACGTCTCTGTCTAATCGCACAATTCCGTGTATCCCATGCATGCAAACAGTTGCATCTCCCGTGGATCTCCAATTAGACGTTATAAATTGGCTTCCCTTTTTCAAAATTTAAAAGAGTCTATCAAATTTCGGGAATTTACCTCGGGGAGGCCAGTGAGCCCTTATTCATCGATAAATAAACAAACAAATAAATAAATAAATAAATAAATAAATAAATAAATAAATAAATAAATCTGTCTCCTTGTCATCCCACAACTTATTCTTCTGACACTTCTGATACTATAAATACTTAGTTCGTTCGACTATTAATCTAACCACAGAAACACTCAGATTAATCCTTTCAAGTTTCGTAATATAACGATAGTCACATAACTCAACTGCAATTAGTGGGTTTACTAACTGTTCGAAGTAATTCTTATTTCAAAAATTGTTAATAGTATACACTCTAAAATCAACTGGGTTAAATATCAACTCAAATCAGGCCCGAATCCAGGAAACCCTTTGCCATCCGACATGGGGAGGCGGGAATAAAAATTTTCGATACGCCCACGGTTCCCCAAACAGATGTCCTAAGTTGCAATGGATCATACTAAACTTCCATTAGATGATTTCGTTTGATTAGTCTAGATAATAGCCATGTGCAAACACTTCAGAAGTTGATCTGTTGATGCGATTTTCACAAAATCCAAGAGCGACTGTATTCCAACTGGCTATTGGATCACAGTCGCTCTAGAATTTTGTAAAAGTCATATCAACAGATCCAGTTCTGCATTATTTGCACATGGCTATTGACTCGAAGAATAAAAATTTCGGCATGGATGCCAAGATTTATTTTTCCGGCGGTAACTAAAAATTTCCGACAGAGACGTTCGTGAGGTGCGGTTCATGCCATTTGGAAACCCCACCAGCTTCGGGCCTGACCCAAATCAACTGGGTTGAGTGAATATGAACCCAAGTGGCTTCATATTCACTCAACTCAGTTGATTTGGGTTAATTTTTAGCCCAAAATGATTTTAGAGTGTAAGCAATGCATGACATTACTCGTTTAACTCATCATTGCTGAACTTTGCAATTAATTATTTTCAACTTTAATATCTTGAAATAATTTGCAGCATTCAATTTTGGTTTATTTTTGTGTAAGTAGGAATTTTAATTATTGTTTTTTTTTTAACTAATGTTCAACACGTTTACAAAAAGTGTATTCAATAAAAAAAAGTTCGAAAAATTACTTTTTCCTGGTCCAGATTCCCCCAAAATACGGAGACGAAGCCGTAAAAAATTCCTAAAATAATGAACGAATCCCACCCGATCTGGATGCCGTTAAATTATTCATACTCCACATCTTTCTGAACACCTTTACACGACACTCCACCTGATGATATGTAACAGAAGATGGTTGTGGTTACTGATGTCAGAAGTTAGTCGTTTGGCATAAAGGAACTTTTTACTGCCCAACCCTTTACAAATGCCAAGTAGGCAGCCACTATATTTCACACGACGATATTTGTCATAGCAGCCCAGCACGTGAACTCGTGGAAGGTAGTCTACTATACTACTAATATGATGCTGCTCTTGCTGATGCCACTGAGTACTACCATTATGAGCGCCCTGATTCCTCCCAAGCGAATACGTCGAACTTCAAATCAAGAGGTTGTGAGTTTTAATCCAGTCACGGTTACACTTGAACAAACTAACCTGACTTGCTCATGTTGAATTCCCCGTAGCTTTATGTATAAAAAAGCGTTGAAGGGCCCGAAGCTAGGAGCGTTAAAATCACCCGACACAGGCGCGAAGTAACAGCTGAATGCCGAAGGCATACACGAGGTGCGTAGAGGCTGGTGTGGGTGGGGAACAGGGCGATCCCTTCCATACTCTCCCCACCTAGGTGCATTACCCTTTCCATTGGTGGGGATCCGGGACCTCCCCCGAGAACATTTTGTAAAAGACAAGCCTCTGATAACAATTCTAGAGTATCTTGGCTTATGATATCCGACTTTTCTAACAGCTCAGTAGGGCATGGTTAAGATAAGGTGGTTTATGGTGCCTCTGAGAAAGAACGAGGAACAAGACTGTTATGCAGAAGAGGAATATAATGTCGTACCGATGTTCATTTCCGACAGATTCTTTCGATCTTTCGGAAATATTTGGAATATTGCCGAAAGAACGAGAGAATCTGTTAGAAATGGACACCCGTACGACTAGGTTTTGTCGGTCAGAAATTTTTCCGACAGCTATTGAAAATTTCCGACGGAGACTGTCATGGGGGGGGGGGGGGGGTTGTCCCCTTGCACTCACACTGGCTTCGGCCCTGCGCGTTGATGGTACACAGGTAACATGATGATATACGCCACAACCAATGCAAATCGAAAACTGACTTCCCTTGACTAAACAAATGCAGATAGTACAGATAGGTTGTATTACATCCGACGATATCTCTCACAGCGTACACCTGTCAGAATATTCAATATGTTGAATGTGGACAGTATACGGAAGAAGAAGAGGAACTTAGCACGTGGGTAGACATTTCCGCAGCACCTTTGCTTTAGAAGGTGCAATCACTCTAAAAATCTCGATTAAGATACAAAGTGCCCCTCTGCCCTGGTCCAAGTGTATTTGTTTTGTTATAATTTATTCGAAAGTTCCAGTAGGGTTCTCAAATCAGTTATAACAGGACAAAGTCTTCTGGACGAGATAGTTTTGCTTTACATGAATACCATTCAGGAGCATATACACAAAATACGAATCACTTTAACCCTTTACCCAACGTAACGGCCAAAACCGCCCACCACGATTCACAAAATTCGCCAATTAGTTTTCATTATTTTTTCATTTTTTGTCTCAAAAACATAGGTTATGACACCTCTTTGGAATGAGCTCGTCGAGCTCGTTCCAATGAGGGGTCATAACCCATGTTTTTGAGACAAAAAATGAAAAAAATTAGTTATTCAAGGATTTTGTTTGCAAGTGTCGTCTGCTTTTCATGTTAGGTAAAGGGTTAATCATTACGCAGCCAAGCAGGTTTCCAGTACTGATAGAGTTAAAGCTGCTAGATGTTTAAGACATAAAACTTTATACACTTACGAACCCAGTGTGACAGGTACGGACAATGTCCGAGTGGCGCGACCCGACAACTTCCAAAATAAATAAAAAACGTGAATAACTAGAAAAAATTCCATTCTGCCTCAGAAACATTGCTTTATGGCCCGGCGTTGAATTAAGTTCACGCAGTGCGGTGTCATAAAATATGCTTGAAGCAAAAATTAAAAATTGATAATAATAATAGCAATAAAATCTGATATGAAAAGCGATTTTGTGAACAGCGCTGGACGGTCATTAATTTTTATCTTATACCTGTTGAAGATATAGCCCATGTGTTATAGATTATCTATAACACATACCCCTATGTCATATAGATTGGAGAACGACTGGAGACACGAAATCATCCCCAAAACCCTTTTAAAAATGCAGGAAAGAACAAAAATGGTCGGTATAAGATAAATACAACAATATCATAGTGTGTTTTGATATGTTTGATATCTCAACTCGTTGAAAGTGAGTTTTTTTCGCTCGGCAAGCCTCGCGAAAAAAAACTCACTTTCAACTCGTTGAGATATCAAACATATCAAAACACACTATGGTATTATCGTATATATAACAGGTACGTTGGGTAAAGGGTCAAAAAGCCTGTTGTCGGAAACACAATCACAATTTCTTTTCTTGGACCTCAGACTTCCGTCGTTTCTCATCGCCTCAACCGTAAACAGAAGCACATGCCTGTCTGTCACTTTTGTTTATAAGCTTAGTTCCTTTCTCCACCGATAGATGCCACCTTGCCTATTCAGACCAATGAAGTGATTATATTTCTGATTTAGAGCTAAATTATTCAAGATGGTGGGTTCCCTGTGTATAATAGTATTGACAATGCATATTCTGAATATAATTGCATAGATAATGGCATAAAGTCAATATTCGTAGCATCGTGTCTCTACAAAGAGAATATCCGAGTTATTTCAAACTTGTTATATCATGCGTTGATCTTCCTTTGGATGGAGGCCACTTACACGTTCAATCTCTATCTTGTGACAAAAATGTAATTCCAATTCTTGAAGACTGAGTATTCTCAGATTCTGGAATACGAAGACGAGAACCTGTGATTCTCTCCAGAATGCAATCTTTCCAGACTGTTCGTGGTTTTCTATAAAGAGGCGAATAAACAGACGCTTCAGGAAATCGATTCATTCCGAGTTTATCGTTATATTTATCTGTCTCTTGTTTGGAAAGTACTTCGTATTTTTTTTCTTGGAAAATTGCAGAAAAATCCGATTTATCATTGATAACATTGATACAATCAGAAAACAAGTCTTCTTCAGACCAACGTTTCGGTGCGTGATCGACAGGCAATCGCTGGTGGGGACCAGCCAGCCAGCGTATGGAGGAAATCTATACCAGAACTATGCACATTCATCACCAGCAATTTAAAGTCCACCAGAAACAGCTTGTCTGAAAAATAGGTATCTAGCTTTCAAAAAACGTTTTTTTTTTAGTCCAAGTAGAGGTAAAACACTTGTTTTTCTTTACCAAATATTAATTTTGTCAGACTGTTTTCCCATCCCCTCTAGTAGTTGGCTCTACAGGGTTCCTGCGGGCTTTGAAAAGTCTTGAATTTGAAGATCAATTTTCAAGGCATGGAATGTCATTGAATTTCCCCCCAACTCCAAAAGTGGCCTGGAAAATCCTTGAAAACAATCTTTCAAAATATAAAAAACCATCAAAATTTTCCTGTGATTATCCAACAACTTATTTCCTCTGGTACTCTACTCTTGATTTTTAGTCAATAACCTTGAAAAACCTTGAATTTTACTTCTTTGAAGCCTTAAAAAACCTTAAATATGGCATGGAAATGGCCTTGAAAAGCCTAGAATCTACTTACTGATTAGCTGCAGGAACCCTGCTCTATTCTAATCTCAATCATTGGTGGACAAGGCAGGGTGGGAGCAATTTGGAATTTTGTTTTTTAAACTTGGTTCTAAGCACAACATTTCATTGGAACAAGTTTGTTGAAAGTCCTGTACCTACAAAAATACAGTGCAGTCACCGTGGAATAGTCATAATTCACATATGGGCAGTGATGTCCACGAACAAGTATGCGTTTACCAGGAAATAAAAATCATCCTTAGCAATATTTTAATTAATGAAGTACCAGGTTGTACCAGGTGCTTCTTTAATTAAATTTTTGATGATTTTTCCTATAATTAGTTTTTGGAATCTAATATTATTGTGCCCGTAGAATTATTTCCCACCCGTGGAAAGTGACCAGTCCACAGTGGAAGTACTGTAGAACCATGGTAACCACCATACATGCAGCACACATGCCATGATGATACTTTTTTATAAGGGTGATCAGGTATGGCCCATCGTATGGGTGACATAGTGTCTCAGGCACCCCCATCCTGCTGACAGTAGGAAAATTTCCCTCGGAGTGGATTTGGGGTGGGGGAGAGTGGAAATTTTGGGTACCAGTCAGAATATTTACAACCAAGAAGAGGAGGGGTGCATGCAGATGAACTTTCCAAAATTGGAAATTGGGTGGGACCCAAGGAAAGCGGTTTCTAATTCTGGAGGTGACCCTCTCTAGCACAGCCCTAAGGGTAATGAAGATAATGTACTTTGGGAATATGTTTATGCATACTGTATCTCCAAGGTGAACAAGCTAATGTCACTACAGCTGCTGACATGTAAGTTGTGGATGAATTTGAAAAAAATGACACAATTTTGTCAAGCTGCAGTTTTACAGGAATCATACTGCCAGAAAAACTGTTAAAATGAAAAAGTACAATATCAGTTAACCATAAAAATAAGATGACTACAAACAATTCCTTTATACACATACTAATGGGCCGACCTGGCCCAGGACAGGGTAGACCCGCCCATGCAACAGAAAATTTATAGTTGCATTACATATCAAGGGACATAATCAAAGCTTGAATTTCTGGCAAGCTGGATTTACACACTTACCATTTATATAACAGATTACAAAATCCCCATAGAGATTAAATTTAAAATTTAAAAAACAAACTCCTATCTCTTTTAAGGGGATGATATAAAAATCATTTGGCTAATTTGTAAAAGTGGATGAAGTGTGGTGGATCCAGGATTCTCAGAAGGTAGAGATGTAGGCTGCAATCCGAGAGGTTCTTGGTTCGAATCCCACCTGCGGCAACCATGTTGTGTCCTTGGGCAAGACAATTCATCCCAATTGCCCATGTGAGGGGGGGGGGGGGGGGGTTGTTAGGTGCAGTGGTGTTGTGTACTAAGGCATACTGCACATCGATGGTGCTCTTGTCTTCAACCAATGCTAACCCTGCTTGTGTGAAGTCTGGCAATTGCTCTCCATTGTTCAGTGGTTCTCTCCGGCTTCCTCTACCCATAAAACTGCCTGACACAAGGTGACCGTAGCTGTCAAAAGTGTCATAAACCCCAATAAATAAATATATCCAGGATCTAGGTTTGAGGTTGGGGCGGGGAGGAGGGGGAATAGGGCACATTTCAATCATGAGGTGTGATGGGAAGCATCATCCAGAGCACACAGTGGAAAGCTAGGGGTTAACAAGAGACGTGGTATTCCATCTACTGTTAATGGGGGTGGGGGGGGGGGGGGGGGCTTCTTTTGGATAAAATTGGAAAATTGGTCAATGTGGATGTCCCTTGTCTTCTTTCCACATGCCCACAATCTTTTCAATCCCAAACGTCCTCGCAACCATAATTTTGTACAAATTCATTCAAATTTTGTAAAAAGGAAGTCAGTTTATAATGTTTCACAGGACATCCATGCAGAATCTATATAGCTGTATGCATGCCATTGCATGGATTGTGGTGTTTTCCACGATGACACATGGGCATCCACTGCCTTCAGCAGTGGATGTTCATGTGTTATCGCAGGTAATATCATGCAGGACCGGCATTCTTAAAAATGCAGGAGAACTAAAAATCGCTCTCCTCACATGGACTAGGAGAGCGATTAGCTCTCATCAAGCTTACATAAGCTAAAAGTGGCAAAATGTAGTTGTACTATTAATGAATTCTGCCTTGTGGGTTTTGTACATTTTATTTGGTGCTGCTAACAAGGTAGTCTCTGTGAGATGGCTACACTGCCCCTCCCACACCTCCAAGGCTTGGCAAGGCCTGGAGGTGTGGGAGGGGCAGTCTGCCAGTCTGGCCATCTTGCAGAGACCACTAACATAGCAGAGATCTGAAAACCTGTTGTGGTTATCATTATTTTCGAAGGCAAGGAGGGCTATTTTTTGCCCTCCTCAATTTTTTTAAGGCAAGCAGTAGGCAAGCAAATAAATCACTCTCCTAAAAATGCCAGGCCTGATCATGCTCTTGGTCTGAGTCTTTGTAAAAAAAATTGAGTGACAAACATGAGTTATATGCCCAGATTTGGGAATGTAACTCACTGTATTATAGTTTGAGGTGACAATAAGAAGCATGTAACTGACATTCACCTTCCTTCATGGGTTGGTGAATTTTCACAATTACAGCCTCCCTCCCCTGCCCCATCCCCTAGCCCATAAAATGCATGTCAGCATTTTTTTAAAAACACACATAAAACTGATGTGGATTCAAAATAATATTGGCTAATAATAATTTTTGGTAAATCCGAAAGACACACCAGATAAGATAAGAATTTGGTACCTTTTACACCTTACTAAATCCATGTTTTCATTCATTGTGCGAAAAAAAATGAAAAAAGACTAGGAAACTACAAGTTTAGTTACAAGTTTTATTGTCAGGACAAATGTGAGTGACCCAAATTATTGCAGTCTGGCTTAATTTTTTTTATATTTTAAGTTAGGCCCCACAAAGTAAATCTTCTGTTTTTCAGGCCATTTTTAGCTCTCCTTGACAAAGCCAAGCTAAACTGAGCTAATCCCATCTCTCTCATTCCGCCATCCATTGTCCATCCATCCGATGTACGTCAACACCATGTTTTGGTCTTCTCTTCCAAAACCACTGGGCCAATTCAAGTGAAAGTTTATGTGAATGATGGTCCCGAAGCGGCATTGCATTTTTGTTCAACTCAGCATACCCAGCCCCACAGGGAGGAGGTGGGAGGAAATGCTCCAACATATTTAAGAAATCTTCTCATGAACCAGTAGGTACAATGACTTGATATTTGTTACGGAGCTTCCTTTTGAGGTGTAGATTCAAGTTTGTTCAAACAAAGTTCGTGAAGCAATATTTGGCTTTGTAATGGGAGGGGTAAGATTTTTGGCCTCGCCCCAAAATTTCTATTTTCTGAACCGATGATCCAATTTGAACGAAATTTGGTATGTGGTATTATTGGGTCATAAGTACTTGACTCGTGCAAAAAAAAAAAAAAAAAAATCCTGCATCCCCACGGGAACCCCCAGGTGCTAAAAATAGAAATATTTTCAAACGACCATATTTCCCCAACCACACGGAAAATAGACCTGTTATTTGGTATGAAGCATCCTTAGGATAAGTAGAAATGATTGGTAAAAAAAATTGCCATTGGTTATGTTAGGGGGTTCTGTAGATAATAATAATAACTCTTTGGCCAGCCGCTGATTTGTCGCGGTCCTCATACGAGAAGGCCATCATTCCCCCTGCACCCCACCCCCTCTTCCCCTCCTCTCCTCCCAGCATTCAGATATAAACTGCTTAATAGTGTCCCTCACTTCCTCTTTTTCAATTTCTTCAATAAGCATTCCTACCCTCTCCCTCGTATCCCCCTTCAGCCATCTATCCTTTGTTTCTTCACCCCACTTCTGCATTATTCTTCCAGTAAATTTTATTCTATGAGGTATATACTGTGGGCATTCCAAGAGAAAATGTTCCAGGGTCTCCACTACTCCAGAGTGGCACATTTGGCATCCCTTTTCCCCATCTCTCCCAATTTTTCCCCGAAGCTCCAGTGATCTTGATCTCAGTTTGAACAGCAGTGACCCTCCAAAGGTGCCATCTAGGTACTTCTCAAAAGCTGGCTTTTCTTTATATTGTAACCCCTGCAGTGATCTTTTCACGCTAACCCCTGCTCGCCAGTTTCGATTGCAATCTTCCATGACTCTCTCTTTGACAAACCTTTTGCCTTCTTTCATTCCTACTTCTATGTTTGTGACCTCTATAGAGTAATTGTCCATTAGTTCCCTCACATGTTTTGACCACCCCGTTTCTATATTAGAATTCCAAATGGTATCGAGCATCAATTTGCACCACCGGTTGTCAGGCAGGTTTCTCAAGTAATTAAAGTAACACAGTTTTCCCAAATCTACCCTGTTCTTGATTTCATCCACCCAAACTCCCCCTTTACAGCTTCCAAAGCTGCAGCATTACTCGACCCTGTTATCCATCTGCCGGCATCATTCTGAGTACTTTCCAACTTCTTAATAACGGTTTGGTTTAATGGAATCACGTCCGTGCCATACGTTATACTTGGTAAACCCACCCTCTCCCACAGTGTTTTCCCCACAAAGACCTTGTTGAAACTATTTTCCCTAAAAGTTTTAGTTGGTTCAGAATTCTTTTCCCCTTCAGAATCAGTTTGGCTGAGTAATTTCTGTACACCCCTCTTCCCGTTATATTTATGCTTACCCCTAGATACTCATACTCTCCCGTTTCTCCTACAGTGATTTGTTTGCTTTCCCCTTCGGGGATTGAGAACTCCCCCACTCTCCATCTCTTCGTCATATCTACCTTACGTCCAACGGGTATTACCTTGCTTTCATTTTCATTTCAGATGACATCAAAAAAATGCTGAATCTTCTTCAAAAATCTTCTTCTTCAGATTCACCTATCAGAATCCTTTCATATTTTGTTTACAACATCTCTAGGGGGGGTCAGATTCAAGTTTGT
The DNA here is from genome assembly GCA_031216915.1 of Pictodentalium vernedei. Classification (NCBI taxonomy): domain Eukaryota; kingdom Metazoa; phylum Mollusca; class Scaphopoda; order Dentaliida; family Dentaliidae; genus Pictodentalium; species Pictodentalium vernedei. The sequence continues at coordinate 375,373,831 of CM062292.1, forward strand.
TCAAACCGGGTCCATAGGTTAATATTTGGGCTAGCTATGGTAGCCCAAATTTTAACATAGTGCAAAATGAAGAAATTTCTTAAAAAATTTGCTTCTTCAGATCCAACAGTCGGAATGCTTTCATATTTGGTATACAACATCTCCAGGGAGGTCAGATTCAACTCTGTTCAAATCAAGAGCCTGGGTTAATATTTGGGCTCCCTATGGGAACCGGAATTGGCCATGTAGCTGAAGAATTAGAAATTTTGTATTCAGTACTCTCTAGAGGTGTGTAACTAAGATTAATTCACATAGGTTGTATCAAGGGGCTTCATAGGGAAGCTCTACATTTTACATTATGATCAACTGAAGAAAAGGCATGATGCTCAGACTATATTTGTCACACCTGAGGGACTCCAGGATTGACAATATACATGTATCCTATGGAGATGGATTGCTTAATGTAGACTCATTCTTGGACTTTGTTTATATCATGTTCTCTTCAAGGTGAGCGCTTCGACTATGTGGGGCCTCTTGTTTTTAAAATTGCATGTGGGCAGCAGGGCTCGCCTTGAGTAAAATAGTCGGGGCCTAAAAAAAGTGCCCCACATATTGAGGTCAGGGCCTTTTCGGGGCTGATTTTCCATTTTGTCCATTATTGTTAGTGCTTTTTTGTGGAAAATGTCGGGGCTTGAAAAAAAGCCCCCAGCAAGTGCTCCTCGGGGCTGATCTCGGGGCCTGGGCTGATCAGCCCCGACTGAAGGCAAGCCCTGGGGCGGGCAGTTTTTAGCTCACCTTGACAAAGTCAACAAAATTTGAACAAAATTCCGTATGCAGGGTTGGTCGGTAAATACCGGGTGGTTTTTACGGCCTGGTAAATACCGGTAAAAACCTTGGAGTTTTTCCCACTTCATTCTGTTCAAAGCTGGAAAAAACCTTTTTTGTCAGAAAGATTAACTCAAACCAATAACAATTATCTGAATTCAGGAAAGCATCCCCAGAAACAGAGCCAGAAAGGGTAAAAATAGCAAAAATGATAACAATTATCCTTGAAAAACAGTTTTACTTCATTTCATACATGAATATGTGTAACGCAAACAAAATATTATTAATTTTCTAGGTACCATAAGAAATACCATCACTTAATCAAATGAAATAAAAAAAAGTGTCAAGTTTGCGTTCTTGGTTGTAGATTGTAGAAACTTTTGTTCATCATGAGAAGATCCTTTGTTAGTGGAAAAAAAATTCAGCATGATAATAAACAATGCTGATGTAAATGTAGCTAAGTCTACCAGTCAAGCTCTTCTTTTCCCCTTAGGAACCTGTAACACATAACTAACTTGGCTGCTTTTGCTATACTAAGTCTGTTCCATAGTTTGCTTTGAATGAAACTGAAATTTGAAAACACGCGCAAATACACTAGCTTTTGTGCTAGTTTGCAAAGACCAGGATCAACTTTTTGCGATCTTTCCAAACACGTCCACCACACATTTGGTTTAGTCTTCAACTCTCCAGCCAAAAGTTTCAACAAATCTGGCACAAGATTAGGACTCTCATTCATCACCAACTCCTGAGCGTCATTCAACTGTTCAGAAGAAAGTTTCTTACCCACATACTTGGGATGAAGTAAGGAAGGACACCTGACAGGAAATAGCATAGTATTCTCATAGTTCAGAAGGTCAAAAATTAAAAACTGAAACTCCTGATCAACAAAGTTATCATTTTCCTCTTAACCCTTTACCCAACACAGACAATATCAATATTTATTATTTTAAATATCATTTTTTTTAATTTTCCAAAAAGTTTCAACAAAACCATATCATGTGACCCCCTCGTCGGAACGAGCTCGACGAGCTCGTTCCAACGAGGGGTCACATAATATGGTTTTGTTGAAATTTTTTGAAAATAATATTTTTTCAACTGCTGAATTTGCATATTACGCAGGCGGATGTGGGCGATTCGTTGGGTAAAGGGTTAAAAAAGTCACAAGTTGCCAAGTTTTGAAATGAGCAAAGGGGGAAGACCTAAAGAAACATAGAGCCATAGACAGGTATAATTTCTGGCACTAAAACATTCCATCTATCTATCTGGTTCAATATACTAGCTATAATCTACATGGAAAATATTAGAGAGGAAGTACATGTACCAGGTCTGGCAGGTCAAGATGCCACATTAATGTATATAATATGGTTGAAGTTGTTTACATACATGTAATTGTCCAGTTTCTGTTAAGACTTTACATGTGAAAGAGAAATCATTCTTACCAATAAAGCTTAGAAAGAAGAGGACCTTGGATGTGAAATAATAAGCCAGTTTTTTCTTATATTTTGAAACAATGATTTAAGCTTTGAGAAGCCCCATTCCTGTGTTGGACTGATACTGTGTAATGTTGGCCCACATAATGACCATAATACCATCCTACTGCACTGTAACTGCAGATTAAGATATTAAGCAGAACTAGTGAAATACTGTTCCATTTGACTTATTAGATTAAACTGAAGACTGCTAAGCAGCGTTAAGCTTCTAAACACATCCTCATTTTACCCTGCATAAAGTGATGGTATAGTGGTATATGCCGATTCCAGGTTTTGGGCGGTAAATACCAAGTTTTTCCCCGGTTTTTACGATTTCCAGGAAAAACATGTTTTTCCCTGGGAAAAGCCAACCCTGTTTGTATGTGGTATTATCGGGTCATAAGTACTTGACTCATGCAAAAAAAAAAAATTCCTGCAGCCCCACAGGAACCCCAGGAGCTAAAAATAGAAATATTTTCTAACGCTCATATTTCCCAAACCATATGGAACAGAGAACTGTTATTTGGTATGAAGCATCCTTAGGACCAGTAGAATTGAATGGTAAAAAAATTGCCATTGGTTATGTTCAGGTGTCATGTAGGGGGTGGGCATTGAAACAATGCTGAATCAGCATATTTGCAAAAATTAAAAAAAAATCTTTTCTCCAGAACCAATGGTCTGAATCTTTTGATATTTGGTTTTCAGCATCCATAGGGGGGTCTGATACAAGTTTGTTAAAATGAAGCCCATTGGTTCATATTTGGGTTCAATACAAGAGCCCAAATTTTTAACTTAGGGCAATGTGGGGAATATTCTTTAAAAATCTTCTTCTTAAGAACCACCATTAAGAATCTTTTAATGTTTGGTATACATCATTGTGAGAGTCAGATTCAAGATATGTTCAAACCAAGTCCCTACATGTAGGTTAATATTTAACTTTGTGTAAAATGGGGGATAATTTTTAAAAATCTTCTTCAGATCTACCAGTCAGAATGATTTCATATTTGGTGTACAACATCTCTAGGGGTGTCCAATTTAAATTTGTTCAAATTGGGTCCATAGGTTAATATTTTGGCTCGCTATGGTAGCCCAAATTTTAACTTGGTGCAATATGAGGAAATTTCTTTCAAAATTTTCTTCAGATCCACGAGTCAGAATGCTTTCATATTTGGTATACAAAATCTCTAGGGGGGTCAGATTCAAGTTTGTTCAATTCGAGTGCCTGGGTTAATATTTCGGCTTCCTGTGGGAACCCAAATTTTAACTTTGTGCAATATGAGGGAATTTCTTCAAAAATCTTCTTCAGATTCATCAGTCAGAATCCTTTCATATATGGTTTAAAACATTTCTAGGGGAGTCAGATTCAAGTTTCTTCAAATTGGGTCCCTGGGTTAATATTTGCACTCCCTATGGTAGCCCAAATTTTAACTTAGTGCAATATGAGGGAATTTCATTAAAAATCTTCTTCAGATCCACGAGTCAGAATGCTTTCATATTTGGTATACAACAGTCTGGGAGGGGGGGGGGGGGGGGGGGAGGAGGGGTCAGATTCAAGTTTGTTCAAATCGAATCCTGAGTTAGTATTTGGGCTCTCTACTGGAGCCCAAAGCTTGGTGCAATTTGAGGAAATTTCTTCAAAAATCTTCTTCAGATCGGCCACTCAGAATCTTTTCATGTTTGGTATACAACATCTACAGGGGGTCAGATTCAAGTTTGTTCAATTTGAGTCGCTGGGTTAATATTTGGGCTCCCTATGGGAGTCTGAATTTTAACTTGGTGCAATTTGAGGAAATTTCTTTAAAAATCTTCTTCAGATCGGCCACTCAGAATCTTTTCATATTTGGTATACAACATCTCTAGGGGTCAAATTCAAGTTTGTTCAAATCGGGTCCCTGAGTTGGTATTTGGGCTCTCTATTGCAGCCCAAAGTTTAACTTGGTGCAATTTGAGGAAATTTCTTTAAAAATCTGCTTCTTCAGATCGACCACTCAGAATCCTTTCATGTTTGGTATACAACATCTATAGGGGGGGTCAGATTCAAGTTTGTTCAAATCGAGTTGCTGGGTTTATATTTGGGCTCCCTATTCATGTTTGTTCAAATTGGGTCCTGGGGTTGAAAATTTTGAGTCTGGTTCGGACTTAGAAATTTTTTACCAAAATTTGAGAAAAAAAATTTGTTTTGGATTTTTTATGCGTTTTGTTCAATTTTGAGACGAAAAAAACCCCAAATTTTTAGCCTGAAATTTTGGATCCGATTCCGACTCCAAAATTTTGGACCAAAATTCGGAATTTTTAAAAAGATTTTTATGCGTTTTGTGTTCAATTTTGAGACAAAAAAAAAATTTTTAGCCTGAAAATTTTGGGGCCGGTTCAGACTTGGAAATTTTGGATGAAAATTTGGGAAAAAAAAATTGTGTTTTATGCGTTTTGTTCAATTTTGAGATGGAAAAAAAAAATTATAGCCTGAAAATTTTGGGTCCTGTTTCGACTTGTTTTTGAAATCTTCTTCTTCAGACCATGTAGTCAGAATGCTTTCATATTTGGTATAGAACATCTCTAGGAGGGTTAGATTCATGTTTGTTCAATCCTAGTCCATGGCTTGAAATTTGGGCTCCCTATGGGAGCCGAAATTTTAACTTAGTACAATATAAGAAAATTTCTTTAAAAATCTTCTTCAGATCCACCAGTCAGAATCTTTCACATTTGGTATACAACATCTCTTGGAGGGTAAGACTCCAGTTTGTTTAAACCTGGTCCCGGGGTTATTAATTTGGCCTACCTATGGGAGCCTGAATTTTAACTTGGTGCAATATAAGAAAATTTCTTTAAAAATCTTCTTCAGATCCATCATTCAGAATCCTGTCATATTTGGTATACAACATCTCTTGGAGAGTAAGACTCAAGTTTGTTTAAACCTGGTCCCGGGGTTATTAATTTGGCCTACCTATGGGAGCTTGAATTTTAACTAAGTGCAATATGAGGGAATTTCTTTTAAAATCTTCTTCTTCAGATCCACCAATCAGAATCCTTTCATATTTGGTATATAACATCTCTAGGTACTAGGTAGGTCAGATTCAAGTTTGTTTAAATCGGTACCCTGGGTTAATATTTTGGCTCCATATTTCAGCCCAAAGATTAACTTAGTGCAATGTGAGGTGATTTCTTTAAAAACCTTCTTCATATCCACCAGTCAGAATTCTTTCCTATTTGGTATATGACATCTCAGACTCAAGGGGGATCAGATTCAAGTTTGTACAATTTGAGTCCTTGGCTTAATATTTGGGCTCTATGGGCAGGAGTAGGGCGGGGGGTGGGGGGGTGGGGGGGCATGTAACGTTCAGGTTTGTTCAAATCCATTCCTCAGTGTTTTTCCATAAAATTTGCCTCTCATGACTTCATTCCTTTGTAGTCTTGATGAACCATGTCTAACTGAATGTGACCCCAAATTCTTCTTTGAACCACTTTGGCCGGTGAGCGATTAAGGCCCATTGGGGCCTCATGTTATTGCGTAGATATGTAAATACGCTGCTTATCTGGTGCTCTGACTCTTTACAGCAACAGAACATGTTCACTAACATGCAGTCTCTGGGCAAACAAAAGGTAACACTATAAATACTTTGGCATTTGTTTCTAGGCAAGTCATGACTATCTGTACAGGCAGCTAAGACTTGCCTAGAACCAACTGCAAAGCCACGGGATAAAGACTGCCATTATGTAGCAAGGATGTATAGGCTTATATTTTGACGAGAATCCAAGAATCGATTCACGCAACAAAACCAGCAAGAATCCATGTAGATTCTTGCTGCACCTTTTCTAGGATTCACGTAAAAAAAAGTGAGTTAATTTAACTCTTTACCTAACATAGCAGCTACAAATTAATCAATACAAGACTAACATAATCTGAAATATCCTAACACTTTGTCAATAAAATTAAAAAATTGTACAAAGATGGATGTTGGAACCAGCTGTGTAATCACTTTGTGAATACTGCTTTCCAATCCCTATAGTTTTGATCCTGTATTTGGTGAAATAATGGCCACAGATAACTGGACTTGCACCTAAAAAGACTATTAAGGTGGGGGGGGGGGGGGGGGGGGGGGGGCACCAAAAATTTGCGAGACGTTATGTGTGGGGTGGGTGGGTCTCATGCGTGTGCACATGTTCTCAAATTGCAATTTTTCATACGTTTCTGCAATATATCAAGCTTAATCTTCCAAAATGCAGAGATAATGCTGTAAATCAACCCTAATAGGTTAACTGCACCACAAGGAGCCTTTATAAGTGTTAATATGAGGTGAAATCTGCGCAAATGTCACAAATAATACATGTTGGTGGAGGGGTGGGTGTCTGGTTCTCAGTGTAGAAAATATGCCGGACAATTTTATGGGAAAAAGGCTTCATAATGTACCAGATACAACATGAATTAATGTAAAAATATGCTAGTATCAACTAATATTCTATTCACTTCAAGGGCTTCACTTATTCACTCAAATGTTAAAAGGATATTTCAGAATATTTTCTGTCGTTTACTCATTGTCATTGCTTTAGTATTATGACGGAGAAGGAGTGCTAGTGAATTGATTGTGACAACTACCCTGTTTCAACTTTGTTAACCCTTTACCTAACGAATCGCCCGCATCTGCCCGCGTAATATGCAAATTGAGCAGTTGAAAAAATTTAATTTTTCAAAATATTTCAACAAAACCATATCATGTGACCCCCTCATTGGAACGAGCTCATTGAGCTCGTTCCAATGAGGGGGTCACATGATATGGTTTTGTTGAAATTTTTTGAAAAATTAAAAAAAATGATATTTAAAATAATAAATTTTGATATCGTCTGCGTTGGGTAAAGGGTTAACAGTTCCAACATGCTTTCAGGTGTAAAAAATGGCAAAACCAAAAAATGGGACATGATGTATGCAAATTTTCTACTGCCCCCCACCCCCCACCCCTGATTAAGGTATCATTTTAAGGCTTGATAATTATGTATTCTTTCCAGGATCCAAGTGTTTTGTTTTTCTGCAAAGGCAAGGATATAATATAGAACATTATAGCTTTCACCATTATTTAGAAGTGATTAAGTACATCATGTCAATTATAGAGCTGAAACGTTTAAAGGGTTTTCTTGATTGATTAATCACATGGATTAACCTTGGTTAACCGATTAATCAGTTGCCCTAATAGGTAGCTGAATAATTGCCATTAATGATTTACAGCACTAACCCTTCACCCAATGGTAAGAACAAAACCGACCAGTGCTACATACAAAAATCTCCATTCAATTTTTATTGTTTTCAATTTTTGTCTCAAAAACATAGCTTATGAGCAGGGTTGGTGATTTTTTTGATTTTTTTTTTTTTTCAGATTTTTTTGATTTAAATCGATTTATTTGATTTTTATTTCCATACTATAAATTATTCACCAGAGGCTACTTTTTCTCACATGATTCCTTTAGATAAAAGACACTGAGTGTATTGGCAGCAGTTTGTATCAATGGCTGCCCAAACAATGGACACAAATTACTGATACTAAAACATTTACCTGTGTTAACAATTTCTGTCTTTAAGGTGGTATGAGGGGAATATATTTGGCAGAGAACAGACATTTGGCATAGATGGAAATAGAGAGGAATCATTGAAACTTGTGTTTTCTCACTGTTATAGCATTGCTGGATGAAAGATGACTTCTTGAAAATCATTTTTGATACTTAAATGGCCGATCGTTGTTCTTGGAGTTGATTTCGTATTTTTGATGGGTTCATTGAAAGATTATCATATATATGGTTTAAAATCTATGTTCACTTAAATATAGTTTTATTCATGTTAACTGAGAATTATATAAACTTATGAAAGGTTCGTGAACATTTAACTTCCCTACAGCATGTTCCAGCAGTCAAGACACAGTGGGATGTATATCTTCCCACTCCACAGATTAGTTCTAACTGTCATAAACAAGGACTAATAACTGTATTTCAACAGTTAATATGCATTCCATCTTGTTTCAGCTCATTTTCAAGTTGTTTTGAAAATATTTCTGAATATTTGTAAAATTTTAGCTTAACTTGACATAGTCAAGATAAGCTATTGCCATCATGCGTGCGGAAGTCTGTGAGCCTGTTAGTCTGTGAGTCTGTTCACATTTTCCTTTAGCATGGGCTACACCCCGCAGTTCTTGTCTGATCATCACAAAATTTCATATGCAGGTTTGAGGTCATGTCTGGATGAGAACGCCCTCTTTTGGTTGCGATCGGGCAACCAGTATGGCTGCCCGAGCCCAAAACCCAAAAACCTTTAGCACAGTCTACAGGTCGTATTTATGAAGGGATTTCATTGTAACTTGGTAGGATGCCTCTGTATAATGCCTAGATGAGAACATCCCCATTTGGGCATGATCCGTCAACCGTGATGGCTGCCCAAGCCCGAAACCCAAAAACTTTTAGCACAGTCTGCAGGTCATGTTTAATATGGTGGGATTTCATTGTAACTTGGTAGGATGACTCCTTATGATGTCTAGATGAGAATTCCCCATTTGGGCATGATCTGCCAAACCTGACGACTGCCCGAGCCCAAAACCCGAAAACCTTTAGTACAGTCTACAGGTCATATTTATTGAGGAATTTCTATGTAACTTGGTGGGTTGACTTCATATATTGTCTGGATGAGAAGGTCCCCTTTTGGACATGATTGGGCAACTGTGACGGCTACAGGGGCCCAAAGCCCGAAAACCTTTAGCACAGTCTACAGGTCATATTTATGAAGGGATTTCATTGTAACTTGGTAGGATGACTCCAAATAATGTCTAGATGAGAACGTCCCATTTTGATTGCGATCATTCAGCCTTGATGGGTGCCCGAGCCCAAAAACCTTTAGCATAGGCAAAAGGTCATATTTATGGAAGGATTTCATTGTATCCTGTTAGGTTGACTCCATATAATGCCTAGATGATGACATCCCCTTTTGGTCACGATTGGTCAACTGTGATGGCTACAGGTGCCCAAAGCCCGAAAACCTTAAGCACAGTCTACAGGTCATATTTATGAAGGGATTTCATTGTAACTTCGTAGGTTCACTCCAGATGATGCCCAGGTGAGAGAAAACCTTTAGCACAGTCTACAGGTCATATTTATAAAGGGATTTCATTGTAACTTGGTAGGTTGACTTCATATAATGTCTAGATGAGAACATCCTCTTTTGAACACGATTGGGCAACTGTGACGGCTACAGGGGCCCGAAGCCCAAAAACCTTTAGAACATTCTACAGGTCATAATTATGAAGGGATTTCATTGTAGCTTGGTAAGATGACTCCAAATAATGTATAGATGAGAACGTTCCCTTTTGGTCGCAATCATTCAGCCTTGATGGCTGCCCGAGCCCAAGACCCCAAAACCTTTAGCATAGTCTACAGGTCATATTTATGGAAGGATTTCATTGTAACCTGTTAGTTTGTCTCCATATAATGCCTAGATGATGGCATCCCCTTTTGGTCATAATTGGTCAACTGTGACGGCTTCAGGGGCCCGAAGCCCAAAAACCTTGAGCACAGTCTACAGGTCATATTTATGAAGGAATTTCATTGTAACTTCGTAGGATCACTCCAGATGAGAATGTCCCCTTTTGGTTGCAATCATTCAACCATGATGGTTGCCCGAGCCCAAAGCCCAAAAACCTTTAGCACAGTCTACAGGTCATATTTATGAAGGGATTTCATTGTAACTTGGTAGGTTGACTTCATATAGTGTCTAGATGAGAACGTCCCCTTTGGACGCAATTGGGAAACTGACGGCTACAGGGGCCTGAAGCCTGAAAACCTTTAGCACAGTCTACAGGCCATATTTATGAAGGGATTTCAATGTAACTTGATAGAATGACTTGTTTTGGAATATTTTCACTGTAACTTGGTAACTTTCGTTAATATACGTTAACTGTGAGGGCCACATACATTAACTGTGAGGTCATATTAACCCACCCCTCAGCTCGTTAGTACAGTGTACACCTCATATTATTTTTATCAAAAACATAGCATACATGGACCAGAAATGAACATATTCCCAATTATCACAATTTTTGTCTTATTTCATAATCCTTTCATAAACATTGAACATTATCCTTTTCATCAAATACAACACACAAGTTAAGCTACAGTATCATTGACACTTTCATTGATTTAAATCAATGATTTTTAAAAAATCATGATTTAAATCAATGATTGAAATCAATTGATTTAAATCAGCCAACCCTGCTTATGAGCCCTCATTGGAACGAGCTCATTGAGTTTTGCAATTTTCATCTGCTACCCATATTTGGTAAATGGGTTAAGAAGGACCATTTCCAGCCACTGATACAGTATAATGATCATGCACGTGAACAAGTATGTCAGCACAAAACTTGCGTGGTTTACTCTGTCTCATATAATTGATGTGAGTCAGTGTGACAATGTTTGCCTGTTTTGGAGCAAGTTTGTTCCTTTGTTAACCCATAGAAATACAGTAGTTCAAAAGTAATGTTTAATCGATAAATTACTTTTTTGATCAATCAAGACATTGATCATTGGTTAATCGATTTATCAGTTAACTGTTACAGCTCCAGTCAATTAAATACAGGGGTTGGTGGCAATTCCTGCAAGAAGAAACAAGTTGAGGGTAGGGCTGTCACGATTTTTGAATTTACATGTAGGAATTGATTAATTGTCGCAAATAATCGATAATAATTGATTAATCGTACCAAGATGATCCCTCTCTTTGAAGTCGTTAAAAATGAAGTTCAAGTCAGTTGACCTGCCTCAAGTGAACAACGAAGACGATCCTCTTTTAGGTACATTCAAAGCTTTGATGTTCTGAACTTCTGAACCATCAGTGTAATAATCAAGACCGGTCATTAGTTGCAAACTTCGCAACTGCCGACCGGTCTTGATTATTACACTGACAGTTCAAAAGTTCAGAACTTCAAAGCTTTGAATGTAATGTACCTAAACGACAAATGCTGCTAACGGCTTCTTGAGGTTTAATGTCAACGTTCTTGACCTTTTACCTTTAGAAACAATAGTTTTTCAAGAGAATAGGTAGATATGCTATAATTAACCCTTAACTGGTAGAGTGCTGGAAGCCCATATTTGGGCTTTATTCTGAAGTGCAGGTACTGCAAATTAAAGGCTTCAAATTCAGTGGCTGTGCCTCGTATTATCGTGATATTATTTAGTCTGTTAAGATTTGCCTTGTTACAATTTATAGGAGAGTGCCCACAGGCACTCTCCTATAAATTGTAACAAGGCGAAACATGTGAACAAATTTTGGTGGCCAAAAATAATTTAGCACTCTACCAGTTAAGTCCCGATAGTGCCACAAACTGCCACTTTAATATTCGCTTTGAAAAAGTTGACTCCAAGTGTATTCTTCCTTGAGAACTGAACCTGTGGGTTGCATCTATCTTCAGTATCTTGGCAATGTTTTTATATCATTGTTGGCCAACAATGATGTAGAAACACTGTTAAGTTATTTGTATTTGTGTACATGCAAAAAATGGTAATAATTATCATAAAAATAAATATGAGACTTTAAGGGTTAATGCTAGTGCTGGAACGGTTAGAAAATTCTGATTAACCATTTAATTATAACCAATTTATTTCTGATTAACTATCTGTCACTTGTAGAGATGGGCAATATGCTGAAAAAATGAACCGATACCGATATCATGAGGATACCAAAAAAAGAACTGAACCAATCACTGAACACCAAAACCGTCTGAATTTTCAAATTTTCCCACATTCACTATTCATAAGGCCTTATTGAGGCTTGATAGCAGTTGAAGGGTTAATTTTCATGAAAGACATGGCTGATTTTATTTCAGTTTTGTTAACCCTCAGGGGCCTGGGCAATTGTCCTGAATTCTCACTAGACTACAACCTGTACATGTCCAGCTGCTTAACCCTTTACCTAACATGAAAAGCAGACGACACTTGCAAAAAAAGTTATTGAATAACTAATTTTTTTCATTTTTTGTCTCAAAAACATAGGTTATGACCCCTCGTTGGAACGAGCTCGACGAGCTCGTTCCAACGAGGGGTCATAACCTATGTTTTTGAGACAAAAAATGAAAATATTTTGGAAATTAATTGCCGATTTTTGAGAATAGCGCTGGCCGGTTTTGGCCGTTACGTTGGGTAAAGGGTTAACAGTGATTTCAAGCCAAGTCTTGGCTGTCTTAAAAGGCAGTCAAGATTTGACTCGACATTACTGGCCAGGTGATTTGTTTATTGTCAGCAGGACCTCCTGAAGATGGCATGGTCAGGGCACATACTCTGAAACTGCAAATGCCTCCAATAGGCCGTTAAAGGTTGAGGTGTGTTTAGAAGTCACAAAATTACTGTAGAGATGATTTATGTTGTAAAAGAATGCCAGTGTTGAGCTCAACAGCAGTGAAATTTGTGGAGCTGTGGTAATATTACAAGTACAACTTATTCTGTATTTTCCTGATGTGAATTCCCCTTTGGTACTATCAGCAAATCTCAGTCAAGTCGAATACTGAATACCAAACCAATACCGAGGTATACCCCCTTAAAAATACCAAAACCGATACCAAACTCAAAATTCCAATATAGCCCATTTCTCGTCACGTGGGAAAGGAAAAAAATATACATGTATATACTCTCACCTACCAAATAATAGTAAAAACACTATTACAGTGGAATTGAATGACAGTTAACCATTTTGTCAATGATAATTGCTCATTTAACAGGAGTATTCAGTTAACAGGGATTTGGTCACTGTTCTGTAGTCTAGAAAACAGCATTTATTTTATTACACCTTGTTTAACAGAGTTCATGGGGAAAATCAGTTATTTAATTTATTTAATTATTGGTGTTTAAGGTCGCAAATTTCTTATCAACCTACCCTACCCTACAATTGTTTACTAAGGCTTGCACTACAGTGGAAGTCCCTAACTCGGAAAATACACTCTCTATTTTGATCTTTCCCAAGGGATTTGGGAAAGAAAAGTGCTGCAAAAGCACCAAGAAAAAATAAGCCAAAACTGGGTCGAGTGCTACTGGCGCACACCCAGTAGGGGATGCTCTTCTCTTAGTACAGATCCACGGCTTCCGGTACCAGTGTGCTGTCAGTAACTAATGAATCATTCTTTTTTCTTCTGCCGTCCTGGAATTTGTGTTAGGAAACAGTGATAATTCAACTCGTTGATAATGGTTACCTGTGACTAGAATTTTGGATCTTTATTTTCAGCCATCTTTCTCCCGTAGTTGGGAGTGTTCTACTTTCTACGTCTGTTGAGTTCACCTTTTCTTCTACTGCTCTCACCTCTGTTATGCCCAAGACTGTTTCTTGAGGGCAATGCCTTTTGCCCAAGCATGTGGTGCATTCTCGTGGCTGTTCCTCCCGCACGCGGGGAAGGGGAATGCAGTCATTCAGGGCCTCCCGACACGACCATGTCTGGTGAGAGTTATACCCCCTCCGTGGGGGATGTGCAGTCTTTTCCTGTGGTGGATACTGTGGGAGCTGTTGAGTTGTCTGGTGAAGAGATGCCTGGTTCCGGGACTGTGGTCCCTCTCCAGTCGACATCTGAGGCTGTCACTAGGGTTGTGACTCCTCCTTTGGAGCCGAGCTCGTTTGCTCTCTCCACTTTTCCACTGGTTTCAACAGCTCCCGTCATATCTGCTGCTACTTCTGTTCCGTCTACAACGGCATCGGCCACGTTTTCAGCCGGCCCTGGCTTATCCCTGCAGAGATGTCTGGTAGTGTAGACGTGGAATATCGGCCTCAGCCTTCCCTGACTTCAACTCGGCGAAGTCGGAAGGGGCTGCCAGCCGAGCCCTCTGCTGTGGTCTCTCAGCCGTCGAGCCCAGCAGCCTTCTCTTTGGATTCGGATGTTCCTGATGGGGTCACCATGGACTCTGGTGCATTTCTGTCCACGCACTCTGGTCCAACACCCAGTTTTGCGAGACCGACGCTTTTTGTGCAGCCTTGACCTTCTGTCCCTCAGACGTCTGCGGTGACTCTCCTGAGTTCCCGCACCGTTGATCCTGGGGGTCTGGTATACCCCTATCAGCATCTGCCTGCAGATGTTTCGGCTGCCGCCACGCGTCGGGTGGTCTGAAGTATCGTTGACCCTTCACTAGTTCAGAAGGTCAGGAGTGAAGCCACTTTGCAGGTTCGTTCCCATGTCGAACTGGCTGCCACGGGCCCTGAGCTTAGGGAGGCCCTCTCCTTGCTCACTCAGGTTCTTTCAGAGGGCCTTCCCTTGGCTCCAGCGAAGCTACTAGTGGTTTCCAGGTGCTCCCATGGCGCCGCCTCCCCGGATCGGAAGCAGGCCACTTTCTGATCTCCCTGGTGTGCCTACACCATGGAAGGCATCGGCTGGTTTGCCCGTGATGTGCTATGTGTCTTCCGACCCAGAGGATATATCAGACATACCTGAATTTGAGGGCCAACAGTCTTCTGACTTGGGGGCAGCTCTTGACTTTGTGTTGAGTTCCTTCTGGATCTCAAACGGTGTCAGCCAGGCTGCGATCATCGGTCTCGTGCCTCCAGCCTGTGGAGCAACCCGCTTCTGGCTTCAGCCATGCCGGTCGGTACAGGTGGTTGAAGCGTTTGCAGCTTTGGACTCTAAGCTGATTTCCAAGGCTATGAAGACTTCGTTCTTCACCGGGGCTGACACCTTTTTGCCTCCAGTGCATTATCGTTCCTACGATTCTGCCAATCCTTCAGTCTGCCAGACTTTGACGGTCTTGGATCAGGACTCCACCTCCCTCAGGCTTTCCAAGCCCAAGTCGGCCGTTATTCCTATGGCGACTCTGGAGTCCCTGTTGGGCTTATCAAGAGAGATGCTGGGCATGCTTTCTCTCTCAGACCATGTCGTCTCTGCTTTGGCCGCTTATCTGCCTCCAGATAGGTTTGACGACGTACAGGCTCCTTTGCATGTGATTTCCAAGGCGCTCATGCATCTTACTCACATGCATGCCTGTAACATGGCTAAATTGGAATTAGTTTGCCGGGACACTGTGCTGGACACAATCCGTTTCCTTCCTGAGGGGCAGCACGCTGCTCTTCGATCCGCTTCTTTGGCGGGTCCGCAACTTTTCCATGGTTCCGTGGGGACGGTCCTGGATGACGTCCTGCGTCATTCCAAAGATCAGCTGCTATTTCGCCTTCTGTTGGAGGCAGGGGCCGTTCTAAGCCCAACAATCGCCCTTCTGCTTCCTCTGTGAAGCCAAGGGCTAATCCTCCTGCCGCCACTTCTACTTACTCATGTGGTAAGGGTAAGCATCGGCAGACCAGAGGGAGGACTCAGGTTCATTTATCTAATAGAGGAGGTCATTTCTCCTCTCGTGGGGCTCGAGATGAAGATCCTCACCTTTGTCCCAGGTTGGAGGAAGGATATCAGGGTTCGCAGACCATTGGGCCACAATCACATCCTTGGGTGTTAGCTGTTGTTCAGTCCGGGCTGCGGATATCCTTCCGGAGGCACCCACTCTGTCGGAGTGCCTCTTCCAACACAAGTTCCATCAGATGTTTCACGTCGGGAGCTTTCGATCACTTTTGGACAATCTCCTGTCAAAGGGGCGATCAAGGTTGTCAAGAACATTTATTCAGTGGGATTTTATTCCCGCCTGTTCTTGGTGCCGAAGAAGGACGGCCAACTCCGACCGGTTATCAATCTGAGTATCCTGAACCAGTCTATCATCACTCCCAAGTTCAGCATGGAGACTTTCAGATCGGTTGGCCGCTCCATTCACCAGGGAGATTTTGCTTCCAGCATCGACCTGCGAGGCGCTTACTTTGATACTTTCACGTTCCGATTCATCAGACATTGTGAAAGTATCTCAGGTTCACTTTTCTGGAGCGAGTTTAGCAGTTCAAGGCCATGCCTTTCGGCCTCAATCTGGCTCCTTGGGCCTTCACCCGACTGATGTTGCATGTGATAGCCTTCCATCCCACACAGTCCAGGGTGTCTACTTTGGTATATCTGGACGATATCCTCCAGAGGCACTCCAATGCTGCTCTACTGGAGTCAGATGTTGATACATTGTTGAGATTGCTCACGTCACTAGGGTTCAGAGTCAACGAGAAGTCGGACCTGGTCCCTTCTCAGTCATTTTGTCATCTGGGGCTGTTCTTCCATACTAAGCTGAATATGGTGGCGGTTCCCGGGCAAGGGCTGTGATTCTCTCAGCTTTCGCCCTGACTCTGTCCCAGTCCACATCCGCGACAACTCGGAGTATTCTCCAGCTGCTCGGTCTCTATGGTTCGGTGACGGATCTCATTCCTCTCGGTCGGTTGCATGTCTGACCTCTCCAACACTTTCTGCTCAGTCGTTGGATGCCGAATGTCGATCCTCTGGATCTGGTGCTTCAGTTACCAGACACTCTTCATCATCACCTTCTTCCCTTGACGGATGTTCAGTGGATTATGCAGGGAGTTCCGTTCATGTCCAATCATGTTCTGACGGCAGATGCCAGCGATCTCGGATGGGGTGCAACATTGGATCCTCTAGGTCTTTCCCTTTACGGTGTAAGGATCAAGCAGCTCTTCACTTTAACCAGAAGGAGCTTCTTGCTCTTCTTCTGAGTTTCCGCCTGTGGATCCCCTACCTTTCGAATCGTCAGGTCCTTCTGTTGTCCGACAATTCGACAGTGGTTGCTTACATTTGGAACCAGGGCGGCACGCACTCGGTTCCTATGTACGAATTGGCTCGGGATCTTCTACTGCTAGCTCAGGATGTCAACACTGGAGTGGTTGTTTGTCACTTTCCCGGTCGTCTGTACGTCCTAGCCGATTTATATATGACATATTGCATCACAAATCACGATGCTGTACTGCTAAAAACACCCCCTGTGATTTTTTTTTTATACATTCTAAATTTTGCCTTCGAAATAAATATGACAAACGCGGGCTGAAAGAACTAATGTGCTGTTGCCTTAGAATCAAAAGATTAATTTTGTTCAGCCTAAAATAATAAATTTTGATATAGTCTGCATTGACTAAAAGGTTTACACAACTTTGTTTGGTGAACCCCCTTGGGACCTATTGTTAGCTAATGGTAGGAATAATTTCCAGTACCAAAATTTTTGAATTTAGAAATTTCTTCTGAGCTGTAACCAAGCCAGAAATTAAGCAGACTGGGTAGCATCACTAAATTTAGCCTCTGTGAACCTCAATCTGAATCAGGGTCTAACTAAACAGAAAGAGGTACCCAGAGGATAAATTGGCCCACTGTATGGGATAGCACCATCAAATTCATCCTCTGGGGACCTCATTCTGCAAATGTCAGACTGCTTATTTTCAGGCCTTAATGCTGCTTGGTGTTGACATCATATTATTATTTATGGTATACTACTTAACTCAAGTACTAAGGCTGAGATGAGCATCCTCGGATACTCTAGCCATTTTCATGTGTTTCTTTCTTTAAGTTGGTGATATGCTGTGATGTCACACACTGTTTGAAAGAGCTCAAAGAACCATTTCCAATAATGTGTTGCATCACAGAATTTATAACTGAAGTTAACCCTTTACCCAATGAAACGGCCGAAAACGGCCAAGCACTATTCACAAAAATCACCATTCAATTTTTATTATTTTTTAATTTTTTGTCTCAAAAACACACCTTATGACCCCTTATTGGAATGAGTTTGTTCCATTGGGGGTGTATTAGCTATGTTTTTGATGCAAAAATGAAAAAAAATTAATTATTCATGAATTTTGTTTGCAAATGTTGTCAGTATTTGGGTTAGGTAAAGGGTTAAAGAAACCTATATTTTATCCTAAATTTAAAGTACCAGTTGCACTATATCTGACATTGTTAGAGTGAAGGGTTAATCGGACGTTGTATGCGATTGGGACTAATCCCATGTCCTTTTTTCCTGACCAAGTTATATGTGAGATGCCAAATTTTGTCTTGATCTTTGGAGGCATGATGGAAATATCCAAACTATACTATAGTTGATATTGCATGGGTTGAAGGGTTAATGCAACATCAGACCTGATTAGGACTCTTTTCTTTTAAAATTTTATCTAGGTGCCATATTTCGGTATGTTTAGGAGGTACACTGCATGGCAGAGTCTATAGCTCACAAAGAAAGAAAGAAAGTGAGAGAGAAGTAAGGTTCCAAATTTTGTCTTGATTGGTCGAGGCATATGTTAAAGATATTGATGATCAACATTGTAGTTATGTTAACCCTTTTACCCAACGCAGATCATATCAAAATTTATTATTTTAAATATTATTTGTTCAAATTTTCCATAAAATTTCAACACTACCAATTTTTTTTTACAAAATTAAATAAATTAAAAAAATCTACTTCTCCAGAACTACCAATCAGAATCTGTTGATACTTGGTATACAATACACTTAGAGGGGTCAGATACGGTTTACTCCAAACAAGTCCCTGGGTTTATATTTGGGCTCTCTATGGGAACCCGAATTTTAACTTTGTGCTTTTTGAGGAAATCTATTTAAAAATCTTCTTCAGATCTACCACACAAAATGATATTTGGTATAATGCATCTTTTTGGGGGATGGGGGTGGGGGGTTCAACTTGAAGTTTGTTCAAATCAAGTCCCTGAAGTAATATTTGGGCCCACTGTGGGAGCCCGACTTTTAACTTAATGTAATCTGAGGAATATTTTTACAAATTTTCTTCTTCAGATCCATCAGTCAGAATCTTTTGATATTTGATAAATTGGTATGTAACATCCTTAGTGGTATGAGATTCAAGTTTGTTGAAATGAAGTCCATGTGTTCATATTCGGGCCCTGTATGGAAACCTGAATTTTAACAGTCCAATATGAGGAATTTTTCTAAAAAATCTTCTTCAGACCCACCAGTCACAATCTTTTGATGATTGGTATAGAGCATCCTTAACGGGCTCACATTCAAGTTTGTTCAAATCAAGTACCTGGGGTCATATTTCGGCTCCCTGTTGAAACTCAATCTTTAACTTATTGCAATATGAGGAATATTCTTTAGAAATCTTCTTCAGATCTTCCAGTCACAATGTTTTGATATTTGATTTGATATGCAGCATCCTTAGGCGGTTCTCATTCAAGTTTGTTCAAATCAAGTCATATTCAGGCTCCCTATGAGGCTCAAATTTTAACTTAGTGCGATATGAGGAATATTCTTTTAAAAAGCATCTTCATATCCACAGGTAAGATTCTTTTGTTGGTGTGGGGAGATTCAGGTTTGTTCAAATTTAATCCCTTGGCTCATGCTTGAGCTCCCTGTGGGAGACCGAATTTTAACTTGGTGTAGTACAGTGGAGCCCACTTAATTGGATATCTCTTAACTGAATAACCCTGTTAATTGAATATAATTTCCCAACACAAAACCATTTACCATACCTCCAGTACAAATTTGACCTGTTAATTGAATATAGGTTATAAAGTAAATGCCTGTTAATTGAATAAAAAATCCTGTAACCTGTCAAGAAATTATTTGTTTATAGACCTATTTGGCCTCAGTGCATCCAATACAAGCATTTCATCTATTATATCTTGTTTGACATAGCTCATGGAGCTCTGTCAAACAAGATATAATAGAATACATGCTAACTTTCTCTCTAGAATACAGGAAAGTGACACAATCCCTGTTAATTGAATACTCCTGTTAATTGAATAATTTTCATTGGCAAAGTGGATATTCAATTAACAGAGTTCCACTGGTCATGAATGCAGAATATTCTTTAAAGATGTTCTTCAGACCCACCAGACAGAATCTTTTGATATTTGGTATATAGCATTACAGTAACTATCACTCCCAGATTAAAGTTTGTTCAAAGTGTTACGCTTGACTGATTTTGGTGAGCATCAGAGGGGTTTGAAATTTAAAAGAGAACCCAATGGAGAATTTAGAGTGCGGTGGCTCAGTAGTAGACTGTTGGAGGACTTCTATCCTAGAGGTCCCTAGTTCAATCCCTGTCCAGGACGACCCGCGTTGTGTCCTTAGGCAAGGGCACTTTATCCTGGTTGCCTACATGGGGGCACGATGACGCCGTGTAGTAAGGCGTACTGCATGTCGATGGTGCACATGTATTGAACTGCTGTAACCCTGCTTGTGCAGAACTTGAACAGAGAATGTTGAGGAGCTGACAGTTGCTCATCGATGCTCGGTGGTTCTCTCTGCGTACTCCGGCTTCCTACGACCATAAAACTGTCACGGTCATGATTAGCCATTGTGCATAAGTATGTGACCTTAAACACCAATAAATAAATAAATGGAGAATTTACTATTTGTTTGAATGAATTGTGCTCACATGTGACAGGTCTGATTGTGGTAAACTTTAGTTAGATGTAAATGTGAGTAAATAAGATAAATGTCGACTCACTAGAGGCCTGGGGGGGGGGGGGGGGGTGGACATGCAAATTGTGGGTTTTTTTCTCAAAAAGAAGATTTGGAAGAACTTGAGTGATTTTATATGGAAAAAAAACCCATCCCAAAACTTTCCCACTGTTAAGGGGTTGGGGGTTGGAAGGGGTCCACTGGGGTATTTTGTCTGTGTTTGCTTCAAAATGTGTTTTGAAGGGGCTTGAGTAATTTTATGCAAAAGATAAAAAGTCTTTTACCAATTATCTAGTGAGCGATTAAGGCCCCATGGAGTCTCTTGTTTGTGAACATAACACTTCTCAAAGTCTGCCAGACTGTCCCCAACCGCAAATGTTTCAGACAACCACATGTTATTACGTATTACCTTTATTTGGGGTTCTGCAAATATATGAGATTCGATTCGATATCGATATCATACTTCTGCTTCAAGATCAACCCCGAATCAGTCTCAAGATTCGACCTTTTTGAATCTCTCATGCTTGGTGTAATTTGTTACATTTCCAATGAAAATTGAATAGAATTGACATTAGACATTTCATTCATGTAGGTTCAATTCATATTTAATTGAGTAACTGACAATGTTTAATTCTTAGATAAGTAATATAGACTATAGGACATCCATGGCCATGGATCATGCATGGCGTGCAATTAATCTCTTAGACCTACTTATTAATGAATAATGATCTTCAGTAAGGAAAGAGTTCAGAATATCCGGTTTGATACGATGAATTGATGAGTAATTGTGCATTTTTGTGGTGATAGTAACACGTTAAGACTGCAAACTTTTCAATTCCGCCCACAAAAATAGACTCAAAATTAAAGGACAGACAGTGCCATCAACCATAATCAATGGTATTTACAAAGCAACGTGTTACAAAGACTGTCACCAGGCATGACCAACTAATAGGATGTTGGGTCTTTTCGTTCTTTTACCCGTTTGTCCCCTGAGTCGTTTTGTTCCTTTACCATTTCGTACTGAGTCATTTCGTGCCCATACAAACAGACTGGAGTAAGAGTGATACCCTGACTGAGTGGATTCATCTGCTGGTCTCATGATGGAGATCATAGGTTTAATTTCCGGTCGGGAGAGTTTCCGAGATGACTGAACATTCTCTGGCAACATCAGTTGTGGTATTGATGCTGCTACAAAGTACAGCCCTATCATACTATAAATACAAATATGGATGGAATGCTGAAAATAATAAAGAACAGAAACAGCAGTGCACAAGTTAATCCTTTACCTAACATGAAAAGCAGACGACACTTGAAAAAAAAATTCTTGAATAACTTAGTTTTTTCATTTTTTATCTCAAAAACATAGGTTATGACCCCTCATTGGAACGAGCTCGACGAGCTCGTTCCAATGAGGGGTCATAACCTATGTTTTTGAGACAAAAAATGAAAAAAATAATGAAAATTAATTGCCGATTTTTGAGAATAGCGCTGGCCGGTTTTGGCCGTTACGTTGGGTATAGGTTTAATATAGTAAATATACATCCCCAAACATACCCTCCTCCCCCACCTCCCTCCCTCCCGCACTCTCATCTCAGGATATATCATTTTTCCATACGCCAAATCGAATATACAATATGGATTGATGCTAAGGATGTGAAATTTTGCGAGACTGTGTGGCTCTCGTTGTCCAGAAGCTGTCATTGGTAACAAGATAAGCCTTCAAAAACTAAAACTTTGGATAATAGGCTCCCCGTGAGAACCCCGGGAAGTGAAGCAGTGCCTGTTTACTGCGGTCATGTAAACAGGCTCTGTTTTACTGGTAAAATAGGACCCAGTCACCAGTGCTTGGAGGTGCAAACCCTCTCTAAAATGGGCAACATGGCTTATTAACGCTCACCCCTGGCCTTGAATTGATACTCATGTTGTGGTCATGATTAGCCATTGTGCAAAAATATGTGACCTTAAACACCAATAAATAAATAAATAAATTGGATAATAGGCCAACCTGTTTCATAAACAGTGCTACAGAGAATATTTATTTATTGGAGTTTAAGGTCTTTTTCAGCATTTAAACAAATAACTTGTCTATTAAAATTCGATTCGAGATTCGATTCAATATTGATACCAAAGACAAGATTATATTCGAGATTCAATTCGAAAAATTTGTGATTCACAGATCCCTACTTTTATTCCTGCTTGGTGATGCACAAAAACACGCCTTTAGATTAGGCCATGTTCACTGTGCTTTATGTCCCCAAATTATGTCATTCAGTTGAAATACTCAATAGAAATACAGATAATATGCTATATAAAGGACATCTGAGAGTCATTAAGACAGAACACAATGGGGATGGTGTACGGGGGACTTGAATTAATGACCCAAGGTGGAGTTTTCCCATATTTCACATGCACTGTAGGAAAAACTGTAACAAGGGTGATTGATTCATTGAAAATTTTGTGATATAAAGGACATCTGTGAGACATTAACCCTCTTTACTTAACATGAAAAGCAACAACACTTGCAAACAAAATTCTTGAATAACTAATTTTTTTCATTTTTTGTCTCAATACCATAGGTTATGACCCCTCATTGGAACGAGCTCGACGAAAAGTGCCTTGCCTAAGGACACAACATGGGTCGTCCCGGGCGGGGATTGAAAATATAATGAAAATTAGTTTGTGATTTTTGTGAAAAGTGCTGGCTGGTTTTGACCGTTACGTTGGGTAAAGGGTTAACCCATTACCCAACGCAGACGATATAAAAATTTATTATTTTATATACCATTTTTTCAAATTTTTCAAACAATTTCAACAAAACCATATCATGTGACCCCTCGTTGGAACGAGCTCGTTCCAACGAGGGGTCACATGATATGGTTTTGTTGAAATTTTTTGAAAAATATTATTTTTATACGCCCGTTTTGAAAAAACGGGTCGTATTATGGTATACCGCTGTCCGTCTGTCCGTCCGGTCACACGTTGTACGATAACTCAAGAACGCTTTGAAATTTTCGTGATTTTCGCGTAGGTGGTGTATATCGATGGAGGGAAGCTCCCTTTCGTTTAGTGTCGCCGTTCGATTAGTCATTCCAGAGTTATGGGACGTTATTACTTAGAAAATTGTTGATTTTTTACACGTTGTACAATAACTCGAGAACGCTTCGAGAGATTTTCACGATTTTTTGGTAGGTGGTTTATGTTGATGGAAGGAATCTCCCTTTCGATTTGTGTCGCTGTCCGATATGTCATTCCAGAGTTATGGGACTTTAATCATCAAAATATAGGCAATTTTCCACATGTTGGACTTTGAGCAATTTTCATGATTTTTTGGTGGCAAGTATATGTAATCTGACAAGTGCACATGTATACTCATATTGTGTGGTTCCCTCTTGTAATTAATAACGGGCGTATCATGCGCTCATGGCGCAGCTGTTTATTTCAACTGCTGAATTTGCATATTACGCCGGCGGATGCGGCCAATTCGTTGGGTAAAGGGTTAAGACAGAACACAAGGAGGGTGGAGTACAGAGGAGTGAAATCAATAGAGGATATCTATTTAAGTGAAATATTCATATATATGAGGTCTAAATGTGGTTCAATAAATTTATCTTATCTTATATCTACGCTATTTTTGTGAATATCGAGAATTATCTCATGAGTGTGAACCTGAAAGTTTTAGGCACTTGTGAAAAATAATATTTTAAGGTTCACACGAATAAAAATTCCTGATATTCACTAAAATAGCATAGATTTTCTTTTTATTATATGCTACATGACATTTTACTGCACAATATTCAGCCCAATTTGACTGCAGACACATAACATTTCAAAACAATAACAAAGATCAACTGATCGTTCCATTAAGGCTACGTCATGCATCGAGGCATGACGTCATTTAGCAACCTACTTAGGGATATTCCTCGTTATCCATCAAGATGATGGATATCGAGAAATATCATTTAGATAGTTTGTGATAATTCACAGACTCGCATATAATAAACAGAAATTTTCCAGACAAGTGAATCTAACCATAGGCAATGACCAAGACTGATGTCAGGCTTTAACAGTATCAAATTTCTTACAAAATTAAACTGGTGGACTGAGAACTTGGGGCTTTGAGTGCCCTTAGAATAGGCTAAATTTAGTTTAAACAATATTTTTATTTCAAAGCAAAAACATGTTATATGCACACATCATATTGAATGAAAAAAAAGCTGTAATAAAGCAAAATCTAAATTAATACAGTTGAGCCCACTTAATTGGATATCTCGTAACTGAATAACCCAGTTAATTGAATATAATTACCCAGTACAAAACCTCCAGCACAAATTTGACCTGTTAATTGAATATAGGTTATAGAGTAAACTCCTGTTAATGGAATAAAAAATCTTGCAACCTGTCGAGAAATTACCCTGACTCTCTCCAGTTTTCCTTTGTTTATAGACCTGTTTGGCCTCAGTACATCCAATACAGGCATTTAATCTATTATATCTTGTTTGACAGAGCTCATAGAGCTCTGTCAAACAAGATATAATAGAATAAATGCTAAGTTTATCTCTAGAATACAGAAAAGTGACAAAATCCCTGTCAGTTGAATACTCCTGTTAATTGAATAATTTTAATTGGCAAAGTGGCTATTCAATTAACAGGGTTCCACTGTACGACACAAAATAACAAAGAGAAAAAAAACTTGTAAGTATGGGATTCAACAGTAAGATGGAATTTGGAGGCACGGTCGCTCTGGTGAGTCTAGTATGCCAAATTTAAACAGCAACTTTGTTGGAACATTTAGTACAGCGGTGAGGACACATTTCCCTCTCCCCTCCCGCAATGTGGGTGCCAGAAAGAGTTATGTGATATATCCTACTGCTGATATTTTAAGAGTTTAAGAAAATGTGTATGTCATTTGCATATAAAGCATGTTATAGGTGTGTCAGTATGATAGAACATTTCAGAAATGTAGCCCTGTTATTTTGATTTTACTTCATTGATGATATTTAGGCCAGAAAAAGGTTGTGTTAACCCGTTAGGGCCTGGAGATTTTTATACATTTTCAGTATACGTTGAAAGTCCACCTCCAGTGGCTTTGCAGTTGTTTCTAGTCAAGTCTTGGCTGCCTACAGAGGCAGCCAAGACTTGCCTGGAAACAACTGACAAGGTACTAAGGAAACAAGTTTTGAGTTTACCCAAACAATGCATTTCTTTGCATTAAAAGTTATCAAAGTCAAAATAAGGCCCTTAAGGGTTAAGTCATTCATTGAAGTTGAAATGACATTTTGCAATCATAAGCATAATTTATAGCTCACCTTGACAAAGTCAAGCTGAGCAAATCCCATTGCTCTACGTTCATCGTCCGTCCGTTGTCCGTCAACACCATGTTTTGGTCTTCTCCAAAACCATTGAGCCAATTCAAGTGAAAGATTATGTGAGTGATAGTCCCGAAGGGGCATTCCATTTTTGTTCAACTCAACATGCCCAGCTCCTTAGGGAGGGGGTAGGGGAAAATGCTCCAAAATATTTTTAAAATCTTCTCATGAACCAGTAGGTACAATGACTTGATATTTGTTATGGAGCTTCCTTTTGAGGTGTAAATTCAAGTTTGTTCAAACGAAGTTCATTAAGCAATATTTGGCTTTGTAATGGGAGGGGTAAGATTTTTGGCCCCTCCCAAAATTTTCTGAACCGATGGTCCAATTTGAACGAAATTTGGTATGTGGTATTATTGAGTCATAAGTACTTGACTTGTGCAAAAAAAAATAAAATTCCTGCATCCCCACGGGAACCCCCAGGAGCTACAAATAAAAATATTTCCAAATGCCCATATTTCCCAAACCACACGGAACAGAGAACTGTTATTTGGTATTAAGCATCCTTAGGACCAGTAGAATTGAATGGCAGGGATAGTGGGGGGGGGAGGGGGTGGGGGGTGGTGGTCAGATTCAAGTTTGTTCAAATCGGATCCGTAGGTTAATATTTGGGCTCGCTATGGTAGCCAAATTTTAACTTAATACAATGTGAAGAAATTTCTTTAAAATATTTCTTCTTCAGATCCAACAGTCAGAATGCTTTTATATTTGGTATACAACATCTCAAGGGAGGTCAGATTCGACTGTTCAAATCGAGAGCCTGGGTTAATATTTGGGCTCCCTATGGGAACCAGAATTGGCCATGTAGCTGAAGAATTAGAAATTTTGTATTCAGCACCCTCTAGAGATGTGCAACTAAGATTAATCCACATAGGTTGTATCAAGGGGCTTCATAGAGGAGCTCTACATTTTACATTATGATCAACTGAAGAAAAGACATGATGCTCAGACTATTTTTGTCACTCCTGAGGGGTTCAATGTACATGTAACTGCCAAAACCGGCCAGCGCTATTCTAAAAAATCACCAATTAATTTTCATTATATTTTCATTTTTTGTATCAAAAACATAGGTTATGACCTGCTTTGGAACGAGCATGTTAGGTAAAGGGTTAACGTAGGGTTATCCAATTTGTGTATCCCATTTTATTCAGCTGGTTTATCAAGATATTTGTGGGTCAGAATTTGCCACTGTCCTTATTTTCAAATCAGGCAGGCCATAGGGGATGGGGACGATAACTCGCATCAAAATGATAGGCCTGGAAAGTCTGACTTGGTATGAGCAATAAATGTAATGCCACTTGTGGCTGGCTAACACCTGATTATCCAGTAATGCAAGATGCAAACATGGAACAATATATTACAAAATCAATATTCATGCGAGTATGTGTAATCTGTATACTGTTGATAGTGATTTCTTGGTATTGATTGTCAAGTCTCAGTTTTGAAAATCAACTGAAAATCTTGGGAAGTAAATTGTTCAACTGATGCATCCATCAGAAGCAATACTGAGATTAAAAATAATGGAACGAATCTGTAACAGGTACCGTTTCTACAGTATTCCACTGTGCCGAAGACACGAGCTATATTTAGCAAACTCTTTTTCTCACATGCTAGTGCATGTAGTTAAACCAATTTGCATTCACATCCAGTCAGTGAAATGTACTTGATCCTGTGAAGTTGAATTAATTTTTTATGTGTGACAGGAGCTGAACATTCATATTAGCATCCATGCAGTAGGTGTTGATTCTATGGTAATCTCACTGCCCATCTATTTATGTTCACCTCATTTAACTGCTTCGGTGTGGGTGATATTTTCACTAGTCATTTCAAATTTTCTCTTCTTAGACAGGGAGATGATTTAAGCCTCCAGCATAGTTTTAATGACAAAATATGATCCAGTATGCTTTACTAGAGGTATTCCGCATGCGGATATCTCCAAGATGTGAACAATTAAATTTGCTTCATGCCTGAAGGGTGGAATTTTGCAAGGATGAAGAATATAGATATCCCCACCCTTGCCCAAGACTTTTAAAAAATTTATGCTTTACTTTTGACATAATAAATAATTAGGATGGAAGTACATGAACTGAAATCAGATATAATTATTCAAAGAAATACAGGATCAAGACAATGGGGGGGTGGGGGGGGGGACCAGAAAATAAGCAGGCTGTCATTTGCAAAATCAGGTCCCCAGAGGGATGAATTTAGTGAATGCTACATGTACCCTGTACAGGAATAGTTTCCAGTACCAAAATTTTTGAATTTAAAAATTTCCTCTGAACTGTAACCAAGCCAGAAATTAAGCAGACTGTCATCTGCAAAATGAGGTCCCCAGAGGGTGAATTTAATGATAGCAGGGTAGCATCACTAAATTTACCCTCTGTGAACCTCAGTCTGAATCAAGGTCTCAATCCCGAAAACAGAAAGAGGTACCCAGAGGATAAATTGGCCCACTGTATGGGATAGCATCATCAAATTCACCCTCTGGGACCTACCTCATTCCGCAAATGTCAGATTGCTTATTTTCAGGCCTGGGGGGGGGGGGGGGGGGGTGCAGGGGGGGGGGGGGGTATGGGAGTGCAGTTTGGAAGAAGTTGCCCATATTTGTCGGAAAAATTGCCCCAGTTTTTTTTTTAGAATACATAAACATAATGGATCGGTTATCAGTTAAGTTAATTCTTTACATAACATCACAAGAGATGACAAATTTGCACAATAAATTCTTGAATAACAATAACTATTAAAACATTTTCTTTTTTCCCCATAATGTTTGATCACGACTAGAGATGATAGATTTGAACTATTTATTCTTGAATTGCTAAAAAAAATTAATTTTTCTCCCATCATCTGATCCATTATTGAAACAAGCTCATCTATCCATGTATTTGACCATCTCTTTGTGCACAATGGTATAATTGTGTGCCTCAGTGTATATCTCCTGAATTGCTTCATATTTTCTGAAATACTTAACACTCTTACTTGTCATACACAGAGATAAGTATTTTTAGTCAAGTTGGGGCTAATAGTTTTATGAAGTTGGGCAGGCTGGTGTTAACAATATGTTTTCCAGGCAATAATGCAGGTTAACCCCTCCTCCCAACTTACTTGGTTGGTAGCCTCATGGAAGTGGTAGAGCACTATTGATTTTCAGGTTTGTTCACCAAAGGTCAAGGTCACTGTTGTTCATCAACAGCTCAACCAAAGTTGCAGAAAGTAGTCACATGTGGACAGGGATGAAGTCTACTGATTGTGAACTTGGTGGCCACAAGGCCATAGATCACAGGCTATTACTATAAATATAACTTTGTAGAAAATTAGTGTTTGGGCAAAAATGTTTGCATTAAATATCACATGATCACCTGATTTACAGATTGTTTACTCCCATGGGAGAGAAAAAAATCGTAAAAATTGGGCAGCAACCTATAAGGTCACCATCACTGTTACAAAATATAACACTTTGGTTTTGGGGCAATAACTTTAGTTGTGTTTATCACAGCTCAACCAGTCTTGCAGAAAGTAATCATATATGGACACTTAAGAGCCCCATTGTTTTCAGATGGTACCAACAAGGTCAAAGGTCATGGGATTGTTACTGTGATTAGAAGTTTGTCAAAAATTGTCTTTTGGGCAATAACTTTTATTTTAAATGTCACATGTTCACCAGCTTTACAGATTAGTTACCCCTATGGGAGAAAAAGAGCTTATAGATTTTGCAGTCTGTAACCAAAAAGTCTGAAGGCACACCAAAGGACTGTTACTCTACTATTCAAAAAAAGTAGGGGATATTTGATAAAAGTGAGATATATGAAGAAATATATTTATATTTTCATCAAAAAGACAGTTGAGGCATTCCATTGTGACATCTTGTAAATGATTTCAGTGATAGTTGGGTGTCTGACAAGCACACATTCCACGCACTGAGCTGTAGAAGACATGGACGGTCAGTCCAAGAATTTACCACATTCAGTCCAAGACCTCAATACCATGTAAATCCTCCTCGGTTCGCGAGAAAAGCATGTATCTGACGTGGCATAATCCTCAGCAAACGTCCAATATCAGCTTGACTGATGTTATTCCATTCTTCCTGAAGTGAAGCTGCAAGTTCCTGGACATTGGTAGGGGGCTGTTGGCATTGTCATGGGTGCCTGCCAAGCATATCCCAGACGTGCTCGATTGGTAAAAGGTCTGGACTTAGTGCTGGTCAAGGCAGTGTAGTGATATTCTGCTCCTGTAGGAACTCTGTAGCAACAAAGGCCCTGTGTGCTCTTGCATTGTCATCTTGGAAAATGAATCAATGGCTGTGACGTCGTGAAAATGGCACCACATGAGCTGCTAACATGTTGTCACGGTAGTATTGCCCTGTGACAATGGTTATGTCATGGTATCGGTCATTCCACCACACTGTTTTGCCTGTCGTGGAAGTCGAGAGTGAACCTTGATTCACCGTAAAACATGACGTTGCTCCACTGACGAATGTCCCAATACTGTCTGCTCCACACCAATTACGGCTTGCTGTGATGTGACGTTCAGTCAAACGTGGAATTAATCAAGGTTATCGAGCGTACAAATTCCAGCTGTGTAGGCGAATTCGGATAGTCTGACCATTGACTCGATCATCTGCTGCTCGGTACAGCTGCTGCCCAATTTCTGAAGCACTTTGATGGGGGTTACATAATGCCGTTGTTCGGTTGAAATGATCCTGGTTAGCAGTTGTCACCCTTGGATGACCTGACCGACGTCTCATCAACATTGCCTGTCTGACGGTAGCGTGACCACAACCTGCTAATCACCGATTGAGAAACGTTGAGAATTTGAGTCACTGCAGTCTGTCTGTTGCCAGCTTCCAACATGCCAACGGTACGTTAATGTTCATCACGTGACAGTCTTCGCAAACCCCAAAAGTTTCGTTTCGACCAGAAACTATTGATGAATGAGTTTATACCAAGAAAAGAACAATGAGACTTCGACAAGGACCGTCCAGTACAAATGAAAATTTCAAAACCTACCCGACAGACATTAACACGGTGCTCGTGCAAAAAACCTGCATGAAGTTTTCATGGGCCGGTGACATTCATGATCCATACTAAACTTGGTAACATATCGATGTGTCCAATCACGCGTATACAGTACCATTTTCCGAAAATATCAACATCAGTTTGGATATCCCCTGCTTTTTGTAAATAGTACCGGTACATATATATTTAAAAAATGGTTTCAGTGTTTGTTCTACATAAAGCAGAACCACAAGATTGACATGGCTGGCACCCTCATGGAAGGAGAAGAACCCAATGGATTTTTTGATTCGTTAACCAAGGTCAAGGTTACTAAAAATACTACTTTTTGTCACCATGAACAGTGCTGTTACTATAAGTATAACTATTCTAAACTTAATAAAAATAAGATTCCAGGCAATACAACAACTCAACTGGTGAATCTGTGATCCTCTCATTGTATGTTTCTTTCTTGAAATGGACTTTGCACCAAGCCAGAAAATAAGCAGACTGTCATCTGCAAAATGAGGTCCCCAGAGGATGAATTTAGTGATGCTACCCTGCACAGCAGGATAGTATCACTAAATTTGTCCTCTGTGAACCTCAATCTGAATCAGGGTCTCAAATCTAAACAGAAAGAGGTACCCAGAGGATAAATTGGCCCACTGTGTGGAATAGCATCATCAAATTCACCCTCTGGGGACCTTATTCTGCAAATGTCAAACTACTTATTTTCAGGCCTGCTTTGCACTGCATGCACACATAATATAGTCACCTAAATATGATTTCCATATGTCCAAGTGCTTAACCCCTTGAACCCTGATTCCATGTCCATTCAAAGGCAGATATTAGAAGAGTTCATATTCATTATTTGGGGGTAGACCAGTTAATATTTTCAACATGCAGCCTTAGCTGCACGTTGAAAATATTGATTGGTCTACCCAACACATTAATTTAACAGGCATCCTACTTAATTAAGTTATGAAGTATCAGAAATGAAAAGAAGCCTCTCGGGTCAAAGGGTTAAAACTCATTCAGTTATTTTGTCCGTTTGTTAATGTTTCTATCCATTTACCTCCAATGTATGCACAAGTAACCATATTTATTATATGCTAAATGATAGATTATCAAAAATATTGCGGAAAGATGAGAAATTGTATCCCCAATGTGAAGATTTAGAAATTTTCACTTTCATGCTATCAATCAAAATGGTGGCTTTCAAAGCATCACATCAAGGTAAATATGAGTCAAATTATCACTGGAAATGATCATTTTCTTCTAAAAACGTATAGTGAAAAGAACATCTAGTGTTTTTGAGTGGATACCAATCATTTCCAGCAATAATTCAACACATACATGTATTCACCTTGAATTGATGCATGAAACCCGCCAGCTGAATCAGATTGCAAGACACTCCCATTCTGAGTATTGATCAAATCACCTCCATGTATCAATGCGCTGTATGCATCAATTCAAGGCTGAAACGAGTGGAATTATCGATAGGAATGATCAAATTCTTATAAAAAGCATATAATAAAAAGAAAATCAAGTGTTTTTGAGTGGATACCAAAAATTATCTCGCTCGTGACCGAGACAAATGGCTATTTTTGTCACGCAAGTGCTCACGAAAAATAAACCTTTGTCTCGTTCACTCATGAGATAATTTTCGGCATCCACTCTAGACACTAGATATTCTCTATCTCTTCCTTCACCATTGCACAATAAAAATATGATGGTCTCAACAATAGTTGCTGCAATACATGTAGTAGCAACTGGTTGTGCTGATAAAATAAATTTATGTGCTTAATCAGGCCATAAAATTTGAGAGGAACTCTTAACTTACTGAGTATTTTGAGATATTTTTCATCAAATCTTGGCATAGCTGCTGTGATTTGATGAAAAATTCATCTAAATTTAACTCACGAAATCATTGGTGAAAAAATCCATTCACTGTTCCTGTAGGGAAACTCCTCTCTTCAAGGTTCAAACTCCCTAAGACAGCTGATGCTCTCTGTGCTTGCCACAGATGCTTTCGAAACTCTGTGAACTGTCATACAGTAGTGCCACCGCGGACAGGTCAAAATCCACAGATTGTCATTTTTCCCGTGCATATAATTCAGAGATGATCTGCTATAACACCCAGCAAATTTCCACCAATGAAGCACCGGGATTACCCCAGTGCTTCATTGGTGGAAATTTTGCTAGGTGCCATAGCAGATCATCTCTGAATTATATGCTTGGAAAAATGCCCACCCATACATCTTGACCCGTCCATGATGGCTGCACTGTAATCCGGTCCTCTTTATTATATCCAGATGAACGGTGAATATGTTATCTCAAAATTTGAGATTTTATTCTCTGCTTAATTCTTGACTCTGAGTATTTTGAGATATTTTTCATCAAATCCTGGCATAACTGCTGTGAAGCAGGCATGATTAGATTTGATAAAAAATTCATCTGAATTTATCTCAAGAAATCATTGGTGAAAAAACCTATTCAATTTACAGGATGGAAATTGGATTAAATATGCCCAAATTATAAATATTTCAGAGGCAAGAGAAATCCTATCCTGGGCAGGAATATCCACCAGCAGCATTTAAGGGGTTAAAATTCATATGAGAACCTGAATTGATTCTTGCAAGGAAAACAATGAGCTTGAACTTTGTTGTAAAATGTTCATTTGATTGTCACAGATTTTGAAAGTGTTCTTAACTCTTAACCTGCTGAGTATTTTCTAGATAATTTTCATCAGATCTAGTCATGGATGCTTGAAAGCAGCCATGACTAGATTTGATAAAGAATTAATCTAAATGTAACACAAGAAATCATTGGTGAAAAAATCCATTCCATTTACAGGGTATCGCTGAACTAAATGGTATCACTGAATTAAATATTTGAATTAGAGTTATCTGCCTTGAAATGTTGCACTCAGAAATGATGCAATCTCTAAAAATAGGCGGCCTTGGGAAAATATATCGTTTCAATAAACGTTTGAAGCATTCTATTGACAACTTAAATTATTGTTGAACATTCCACGTAAATAAAGAGGATGATTTGATGACTTTTGATCCGAAAAAATACAACTGACTTTTAGTGAGTTTTTGTTAGGAATTCCCCGAAAATATGTGCAGATACCCGGTACTTGCCTTCCTGTCAGATTTTCTCTCTTTGTTGCAT
The DNA here is from genome assembly GCA_031216915.1 of Pictodentalium vernedei. Lineage (NCBI taxonomy): Eukaryota > Metazoa > Mollusca > Scaphopoda > Dentaliida > Dentaliidae > Pictodentalium > Pictodentalium vernedei. The sequence goes on from CM062292.1 coordinate 375,407,922, forward strand.
GACCCCCTGTTTTGGGGTCAGAAAAATTTGTCTGAAGGGCTATACTTGACAAAGATATTTGAATGCCAAAATTAAAATGATGCTATCATATTTTTTTTCTGCCCGAACGTTATAATGGCCGCCTGTGGGAAAATATTTAGTTCTGTGATACCAAATATACACACATTATTATACTGATTTCAGAGACAAGAGAAACCCTGTCCTGGACAGAAATATCCACCAGCATTATCCAAAGAGTGAACTGGAGAATTGTACTTATTTTTTGCTTCCTCATCATAAGATAACACTGACTATACAGGCCACCAAGACTTCTCTAGGCACCATAACAAATGTACTGAAACTTTTGCCATGTTAAAGATTTGTTTTTAACTATGGGATATGTACTGGTTGCACACATTGGTATGATAGTAATTGCAAATTATTTAAGAACTGAAAATTGATTCTTAGTGCAGGAGTTCACGAGAATCAAAACTGATTCTTTTGAATTGGGACAAGTTTTAAGGCCTGATGTACCACATTGTTTTGATGGAACCTCAGAATCATGAATATCATATTTTGGCCCACATTTACAGGGTCAAGGTTACTGTGAGGTCACAATCAGATCTCTCCACTGTTTATTAGTATTTATTTGTTTGGGCCCCAGCTTTTAACCACTGGGAGATTTTTGTTAGGAATTCATAAATATATGTGTCAAAGTGCCATGCATAACATTCAAGTCTTTAACTCTGAGGTCAAGATCACATTTAGCAGGCAAAGTGAAATTATTAAACTTTTTCGCCTCAATAAATTATCTGCTGAATTGCATTTGATTCAACTTCTGTTTTACTACTGGTATGTTGGTTGCAACAAAGCCAAAGTAAAATTTAGAGTCATGTTCACATCACTGTACTGGCTCTTCCAGATAACTGTATAACCACTGAACATTTTTCTAGCTCTGCTTCTTCTTTTCCAGCAGAGCATTTCTGATACCATTTTGTCTCTTGTTATTCCATCTGTCCATCAGTCATACCTTTACATTTGTCCATCATCATTAGTTGTCTGGACCATAACGTCTTTCTGTCATGAGATACCATGTTGAAACTTGAAATAATTATGTATTACCCACGGGCAGAGTGCTATGTCCATCTGAGGTTTCAGATTTGTAGGAACCTCCTATCCATTCCTTTTCTCCCCTGAACAGATCAGAACAGGATGAGAGACCTCTTGTTTTTCAAAATTGCAGATATAATAAAAAACCTGTTTCATCATCTAGAAATTGGTTGAAGTGAAGGGTTTGAGAAATAATCATATCACTAACGCATTGCCATGGATATGGTAACATTAGCAAGATCGCTGCCAGCAGGACATTAAATGCCAAGATTTTTTTTTTTTTAAATGACAAGTACAAAAATAAGCCATCTATATTCTGAATCCTTCACATGCAAACAGTGATGCATTGTTTGTGGTAACAATACCACTATCAAATCCACTTACAAGATTATTGCTCACGACATGTAATATTGTGATTGCTTCTCAGTTAGGGCAATTAAAAGTAACACTTGAGATTTTTATTCTTAACCTCTTTCTAGTCACATTTTATGGATGATGGAATAGTAAAATCATGTTAACCCTTCACCTTACATGAATACAACAAAACATTTGCCAAGAAATTGTGAATTATTAGAAAAGTTCAATTGAAATGAACTCATTCTCAAAAACATAGCTAAAGACCACTCATTGGAACGAGCTCAGTCAGCTTGTTTTAATGAGGGGTCAAAAGCTATATTTTTTAGAAAAAAAGTGAAAAAATCCTATGCCCTGTCATACCCTATTTCATGAATAGGCTCTGGTTATTTTTGGGTGTATCATTAGGTGAAGTGTTAAATGAAAAAGGAAGAGTGCTACAATAACATGGCTGTTTCTTTATCCAGAATTTTGTGAATCGCTTAGAATTACCTAGAAATTCTCATTAATTATGAATAACCCAAGTATGCCCAACAGTCAAGTGACACATCACTGTGAAGATTAATGCCTTGTCTTTCATCTGACACTAGTGCTCAAATGACTAGTGAATTCCAAAGTCGACTAGTCAATACCAAAAAGTCAAGTCGACTTCGACTAGTCATTGGTGATAACTTGTCTCCTTATAACAGTGTTGGTGTTCCGGTAGAGTGCTGAAGGTCCAAATTTGGCTTCACTTGTGCATTCATATACAGCAACTTACTGGAACATTATTCTGTTAATGTGCTTCTAATTATCCTAAGAGTGAAATTATATAGTCTTATTTAATTTGCCTTGTTGCGATTTATGGGAGAGTGCCTATAGGCACTCTCCCATAAATTGCAACAAGGCAAATTAATAACATATCCTGATAGCCCAAAATAATTCAGCACTCTACTAGTGCCAGTTAAAACAAACTACTGTCACTACTATTAGATGGCAATAGATGTATACATTGATTGCCCAATATTGCTGTTCAAACTGTCTGACCGTGGCACAGAAGGGACTATTTACCTAAAAGCTTGAACTCCTCCGACTAGTTGACTGCACAATTGAGAGTCGACTACTGGTTTGCCCAGAGTCGACATCGACTAGTCGACTAATCGTTTGAGTACTATCTGACACTAGATAATGTATACAGGAATACATCCTGTGGACCACATTTGTGATGGACAGAAAGAAGGCCGGTTGGTTTGTTTTGAAAAGGGGAGTTGTATACTTTGTTATATTTATATATCTATTAAGGGGTCAAAGAGGATCAATGAAAAATAAGTTATCAGATATAATTTTTCCGAGTTCACAGCTGCCAAGTACCTGTGTTAACAGCCCGTCTGATAATGCCAATCCTTCTTTATTTACCCAGTACTGCTTGTAGACCCCATTTTGAATTTTTAGAAAAAATGGTAAATAATCATCCTAGATGTATATTTATTTATTTATTTATTTGTTTATTTATTTATTGGAGTTTTATGGGTGGAGGAAGCCAGGGTACCCAGAGAGAACCACAGAGCAATGACGAGCAACTGTCAGACTCCCCAACTTACTAACTCCACACAAGCAGAGTTAGCATTGGTTGAACACAAGTGCACCATCAACGTGCAGTATGCCTAGGTATGCAGTGCCACCGTGCCCCAACAGGGGCAATCAGAATTAAGTGCCTTGCCCAAGGTCACAATACAGTTGCCCCCAGTGGGGATTGAACTTTGAGCCTTTTATTTGAAGTCCAATGCTGTAACCACTTGTCCCTTCACCCTTACAATACTCCAGCAATCTGAATGTGGTGGCTGGACCTATCCTGGGATCGTCGCCCTGTACTCATTTTAAAATAGGCACATTGCTCTGAAGGGTAAACCAGAATTATCTAATTTATGGGTTTGAGAAAACTTAAATTTTCACTCTCGTCAAAGCCACTCATGAAAATGTTCAGTTCCTCGTTTCCACTAATGAGATAATTCCGGTATCCACTTAAAAACCATAGATTTTCTTTTTATTATATGCTTAACACATTGATTTCCTTTAAATCTGAACTTTGAGAGCAGAAAAATGTTATTTGATGTCACACAAGCTATAAGGAAATATATAAAATATGTCACATCATGTCTTTGGATATATTGTGAAAAATATTTTCACAGTTTTGCATTATCATATGATAAATATAGAGTCCTTCTCTCACTAACTTGTAATTTATGGGTAAAATTTCTATTGGATGCACAGTACCGTAATCACTCACAAAAGCAGTGTTTTTTCGCTATCAGATCGCGATTGGATCGTGACACAGTTTAGCCCTTTGAACTCTAGTGGTATATTCCATGCCAGTTCCATGTCAGCAATGGGAAGAGTTCATATTCTTTATTTGGGGTAGACCAATTAATATTTTCAACGTGCAGCCATGGGGCTGCACGTTGAAAATATTGATTGTTCTACACCACACCTTCACTCAAAAGTCAACCTATTTAATGAAATTATGAAGTATCATGTTTCTTGGCCGGAAAAGTGGCCTCTGGGGTTCAGAGGGTTAAGTGTGTCAAGTTTTCGGAAATAATCCTTTTAACTGGTAGAGTGCTAAATTATTCTTTGTTGTCAATATTTGTTCACGTGTCTTTGCTTTCTTAACTGGTTGAGTGCTAAAAGCCACTATCAGGGTTCTGCTGAAAAGTGCTGAAAGCCTCTTTAGTGGCTTTACACTATGTGCATTAGCTTGTCATTTGTGCAGCAGTAGATAAAGAAATGTTCATCTAAAATTGTTTTGTTACAATTTATTGGAGAGTGCCAACAGGCACTCTTCAATAAATAGTAACAAAACAATTATTGATTAACAAAATCTTGTAAAACTAAGGCTCCCCTTTCTGGCAGAATTGTATCTTTGAAAAAAAAATAGTCATGTTAAAAATCACCTTTGAAAAGTCATTTTGCACTCTACCAGTTAAAATTTATGGGAGAGTTCCTACAGTCACTCTCCAATAAATTGTAACAGGAAAATCCATAGAGCGTAAATAACTTCATGTTAAGACAATAAACAATTGGAAGCACATCCAAACAATGTGAAGCCTTCAAGTTGTCTTACTTGCACTCCAAAATAAAGTCCAAATATGGGCTTCCAAGACTCAATTAGTTAATTGAAAATCCACTTTGCTAGTGAAAATTACATGTATTCATTGTCATATGGAAAACAATGAGAAATAACTTTGATTTATACAAAATGTTCATTTTTATTCTGAAAGTGTCCTTAGAGGCCTCGAGAATTCTACTTATTATGCCTCCAAAGGAGGATTAGGGGGTATCTTGTGAAGCCCTCTGTCCTTCCATCTATCCGTCTGTCTGTCCATCCGTCTGTCTGTCCATCCACCCATCCCTCTGTCCATCCAGACAAACATTTTGCACTGTAACTTCAAAGCCATTGGTCGCATTTGGATCTCCTTTGGTATGCTGATAGACCTGCATGGGGGAACAGATATGCACTAGGAATGGGTTCCGTCCAATAATTTTTCCCAGAGTTATGGCCCGTTTTCACTCTTTTGACTTGGAAAATTTTTATCGATCTCTGTATTGCATTCACTGCATGTTGGATTTGATTCTTTGTATGCACATGGACCTGCCTTGCAAAAGAATATTCACAAGTAACAGGCTCTGTCCCATTATTTTTCTAGACTTATGGGCCTTTTTTTGACGTAGAAAATTTCACTTTTTCTGATCTAGTATGTTCTGGATTGTAATTTCAAAGCCATCAGTCAGATTTGGATCTCCTTTGGTATGTTGATAGACCCACATGGGGGAATGGATATGCAAGAGGAACAGGTTCCTTCATTAAATTTTTCTTAGAGTTATATGACCCTTTTTCACTCTTTCGACTTAGAAAATTTTTTCAGTCTTTCACCCTAGAAAATTTTTTGGCCCCACAATATCTTTTAGGCTGCTTTGAACATGCCTGCAGGTCAGGTGCAGTGGCCCACGCTTCATGTTGCCCTTGTTTTTTGTTTCTGCATAATAAGGTGGTAACACTTCGACTTAGCAGTGGTGTCTACTGAAGTCTTGGCAGCCAATACCTCACTAGAAATCACTGCCTGGTACTGTATCTTCCATCAGCAAGACTACCAAAATGTACAAGTATGCTGGAACATGTGTTCTACATGTGCATGTAAGACAAGAAGCTCACCCAAATTGGAACTAGTAGGCCCTTAACTCTTAACCTGCTAAGTGTTTTCTAAATATTTTTCATCAGATCTAGTCATGGCTGCTATGAAGCAGCCATGACTAGATTTGATGAAAAATTTATCTAAATTTAACTCCAAGAGTTATTGATGAAAAACTCTATACAATTGAAAGGGGTAAAATATGATTAAATATGCCAAAATTATACTTATTTCAGCAGCAAGAGAAATCCTGTGCTGAGCAGGAATATTAGCCAGCAGCATGCAAAGAGTGAACCCCTAGCACTCTTGTAGTGCAACAGAATTTTCTCCAATCGCTCTGTTTTTCACTCGTTTAACTGTGCACTTAACCTATTATATCTTGAACGACAGAGCATAATGAGCTCAAAACAAAACCATATCATGTGACCCCTCATTGGAATGAGCTTGACGAGCTGGTTCAAATAAATGATCACATGACACTGTCTTGTCAAAATATTTTGAAAAATAGTATTCTTTTAACTGCTTAGTTTGTATATTCCATGGGCAGATCCATTAGGTAAAGGATTAAACTCAATAGTAACCATATAAATAGAAGTTTTGGGGGCGCTGTGGCATTGCGCCAACCGGTTCTCGTCAGATCACTGAAGTTAAGCAACGTCAAGCCTGGTTAGTCCTTGGATGGGTGATCATATGAGCGATCGATTCGGACTCCCGCGTTGTGTCCTTGGGCACGGCACTTAACCCCGATTGTCCACATGGGGGGCACGATGATGCCGTGTACTATGGCGTACTGCACGTCGATGGTGCGCATGTCCTCAACCAATCTAACCCTGCCTGTGCTGCAGTGTGGAGTTATGATGTTGGGGAGCTGGCAGCCACCCGTCGTTGCTCGGTGGTTCTCTCTGGGTACTCCGGCTTCCTCCACCCATAAAACTGTCACTGACACGATATGACCTTGGCTGTTAAGATGTCATTAAACCCTAATAAATAAATAAATAGAAGTTTGTTTTTTTTTCTCTATGAAATATGTACTGGTTTCACTTACTAGGGTGTAACAGTGCTCTCTAAATTATTTAAGAACTGAAAATTGATTCTAGAAAAAAAGTTTGAGAGAATCAAAACCTATTTTCACAAATTGAGACAAACTTTAAAGGCTCGTACACACCTTGTCTTGAAAATCTCTAAGAGCTTCTTAACCCTTTACCTAAAATGAATAGAAAACAACACATACAAGAAATTTTTATGAAAAAAGTAAAAATAATTTCATTTGTTTGCCTGAAAAATATGGCCTATGCCTTATAAGAACAAGCTCAACCAGCTCATTCCAGTGTGGGCGCAAGACTTATGTTTTTGAGACAAAAGTTGAAAAAATAAAAAAAAATTGAAGGGCGATTCATGTGAAGAGCACTGATGGGTTTTGTCCAACTCATTAGATATTGACTCTTCCTGTTCATCAACAAAAGAATAAAAAACAAACAATTGGAATTTTTGTTGTGGTTATTCTACAGCTTATTTCAAGTGTTGCTGTACATTGACCTTGAACGGGAGTAGTTACATTTATGACTTCCAGGCAATTCACAAAGCAATTCATTCATTTGACACTGAACTGCGATAGCATTGTATGATTCTTTGGATGATCAAGTGAATGCGGAGCTGCTGTATACCAAAAGGCAAATCCAGAAAATCAATACTAGTATCTCGAGATTACATTTCCTTGAAACAAGTTTGGAATAGATCATAAAACATATTCAGGTAACTTGGACCTATAATATCGGTGGGCGATAACAATGGCAATGTTGTCATCAGTGCAGCCAGTGTAGCTGCACTGATGATCATTCAAGGGCACATTGGTTGATTTGAAATTTTTTTTTCAATGCTGTGGTGCCCACTTAACCCGTAATGCAACGCACATAATATCAAAATTTGTTATTTTAATTATTGTTTTCAAATTTTTCAAAAAATTTCAATGAAACCAGATGTGAAGCCTCATTGGAACGAGCTCAAAGTGCTCATTTGTATATTACGCTAGTGGATTCATTAGGCACAGTACGTCTGCCGTGGACTGGTCACTTTCCACACTCAAGCAATATTTACACGGATGCAGTAATATTAGATATCAAACCCTAATTATAGGAGAAATCATAAAAAATTTAATTAATGAAGCACCGGGTAAAAACTTAATTAAAATTTTGCTGATGATTTTTATTACCTGGTAAATGCATGCATGGACATCACTGCCCATGCGTGGATTATGACTATACTGTAATGAGTTAATTGCATGTTTTTTAATTGAATGACTCTATTCTTTGCAAATTACTTCAAAACACAAAACCATTTACCATACCTTCAGTGCAAACTGAACCTGTTAAAGGCAATAGATTTAATTATTACTGTTAATTGGATAAAAACTTTTGTGATCTATCAAAGAATTTCTCTTAGAGCTACTGAATTTCCCATGTCTTGACCAGGGATGGGTCCAGAGAGTAGATACTTGCTACAGGTATGGGCCCCCAAACTCTGGAGCCCAAATGTACCCAAATTCCTGCAGGAAAATATCATTCAACTTTGAAATCTTCCAGTTTGAAGCAATTATTTCTATACACATGTAGTTGATAGAAAGCACTTCAAGACACATGCAGTGGTCTAATCATCTGTATTAAAAATCTCAGTTTATTTGGGGACATCCTCAATTGAAAAACAGGTGTCCCCAAAAAATTCTGGGATCCGTCCCTGGTCTTGACTGCCTTATCTTCAGTTCATCCAATATAAACATCTTGTTTCACAATGAGCACTTATCAAGCAAGATATTATAGAATAAATGCTTTGCTTAGTTTATCACTTTATGCCAAGATTATTGTGGCGTATTTAACCAGGGCCATATCCAGGACATTTTTGGTACCAGTGCACTGGTTTGGGCACCCAGACTCATTGTATTCATATATAATCTCCATCCCATAGTCGGCTAAAATAGGCACTCTCCAATAAGTTGTAACAAAACAATCTTTCATGAACAAGCCTGAATATAAGCAACCTGTCATTTGTGGGGGCTCGGTGGCGTTGCGGTAACCGGTTCTCATCAGATCACCGAAGTTAAGCAACGTCGAGCCCAGTTAATCCTCAGATGGGTGACCATCTTAGCGATGGTTTCGGACTCCTGCGTTGTGTCCTTGGGCAAGGCACTTAACCCTGATTGTCCACATGGGGGCATGATGACGCCGTGTACTAAGGCGTACTGCACGTCGATGGTGCGCATGTCTTCAACCAATCTAACCCTGCCTGTGCTGCAGTGTGGAGTTACAATGTTGGGGAGCTGGCATCTGCTCGCCGTTGCTCGGTGGTTCTTTCCAGATACTCTGGCTTCTTCCACCCGTAAAACTGTCACTGTCATGATTAGTCACTCCTGCATAAGTATGTGACCTTAAACACCAATAAATAAATAATAACCTGTCATTTGCAAAATGAGGTCCCCAGAGGGTGAATTTGCTGATGTTATTCCATACATTGGTCCAATTTATCCTCTAGGTACATCTTTCTATTTTGGCTTGAAACCTTGATTCAGACTGAGGTTCACAGAGGGTCAATTTTGTGATGTTACCCTACTGTGCAGGATAGCATCACCAAATTCACCCTCCGGGGACCTCATTTTGCAGATGACTGTCTACTTATTTTCAGGCTTGTTCATGAACAAAATCTTGCTAAACTAAGGCTTCCTTTGTTGGTTGCAAGGCATCTTTGAAAAAAATATTCCCACTTCAAATCACCCTTGAAAAATAATTTTTGGTGGCTCAGTAGGTAGAGGTGCAGGTTGCAAGCTGAGAGGTCCTCGGTTCGAATTCCACCTGCGGCAACCGCGTTGTGTCCTTGGGCAAGACACTTCATCTCCATTGCCCGCGTGGGGGCACGATGACGCCGTGTACTAAGGCATACTGCACGTCGATGGTACGCATGTCTTCAGCCAATCTAGCCCTGCCTGTGCTGCAGTGCGGAGTTACGATGTTGGGGAGCTGGCAGCTGCTCATCGTTGCTCGTGGTTCTATCCGGACCTCTCCGGCTTCCTCCATCCGTAAAAATGTCACGGTCATGGTTAGCCATTGTGCATAAATATGTGACCTTAAACATCAATAAATAAATAAATTACTACTTGGAAGTTGTGGTGTTCAGACTTTGCACTAACACGTGTAAATAACGAAACGGTTAACTGATTAATTGATTAACCAACGATCAACATCTTGATCGATCAAAAAAGTTATTGTTCGATTAACCGTTACTTTTGAACTACTGTATTTTCTGGGTTAACAAAGGAACAAACTTGCTCCAAAACAGGCAAATATTGTCACACTGCCCCACGTCAATTATATGAGACAGAGTAAAGCATGCAAGTTACATGATGACATATTTGTACTAAATCATGCTGCACTCCAATGGTGCATTTGTCTTCAACCAATGTTAAGCCTGCTTGTATGGAGTTAGTACATTGGGGAGTCTGCCAGTTGCTCGTCATTGCTCAGTGGTTCTTTCCAGGTACTCTGGCTACCTACACCTGTAAAACTGTTCGACACAAAGTGACCCTGGTTGTCGAATGTGTTGTTAAACATCAATAAATAAATAGGTTACATCCAAAAGATTATCAGGTCTGACTGGCAAAACATGTAAGATTAGGAATTTAACTTATGTTTGTTGGTTTGTTGTAACCCGTACTTCGTTCATCTATTTTACAATTGAAGCAACTCCCAATTCTATAAAACTTTTACAATTGTATTTCTAGAATCGTTTTTTCTACCCATCAATATAACTGATTAAAATAAATCATAAGCATTTTAAGTTAAGTCAGCCTTTTTTTCATGTCCACTGAATTTCTAATTAGTGCAGGCCTGAAGAAATTCCAGTATATTTGTCAAGTTGAAAATACCAAATGTAGTTTCTTAATATCACTTAAATGGAACTGTAATTTGCCAGTTGTTCACTGCAATATTTTTTGTTATGCCTTTGGAATCTCTCATCATGGGGGTCGACAGTGCAATGCCAATTAGCCGAGTCTGGCAGCCAGACTTTCAACCCCTCAATGTTTAAGATTTTTAGCATCAGTGTTGAAGAGTTCTTATCTAGAAAATATGTGTTTTCTCAAGTTTGGATGGTATTTTGCATCAACATTCTCTATATTTATCACTAAGAGTAAAGCAATAACAAATTTTATGTTTATGAGAGCAAAAGATTACGTGTCTATATAAAGAATCAGGGAGAACATGAACTTGGTTGTTTACTTTCTTACATTTCTTGAACTTCTCTGCCTGATCTCCTCTTCCTGTTTTATTCTGCACACATTTGGATGATTTCCTATATTTCACTGGAGGGGCATAACGGAAGGTGGGGAAATGTAGAAGTGTGTGACCTCTAAGCCTGAAAATAAGCAATCTTGTCATTTACAGAATGAGATCTCCTGATGATCATGCTTTCCATACAGAAGGCTACAGTCCCCTAATATATGCACTGGATACCTCTCTGTTTAGGCCTGAGACCTTGATTTAGATTGAAGTTGACAGAGGGTGAATTTAGTAATGCTACCCTGCTGTGCAGGGTAGCATCACCAAAGTAACCCTCTGGGAACCTCATTCTGCAGATGAGAGCCTGCTTGTTTCCAGGCTTGGTAGAAGGAGAATCCCCAAATATGAATACCGAAAACATACAGCAATATACATTTGTTTCCAGTTCATTTTTTTTTTAATGAGTTCCCTAGTGGGTGAATTTGGTGATGGTAACCCCAATCTGAATCAAGGTCTCAGTCCAAAATGGAAGGAGGTACCAGCAGATAAACTAGGGTACTGTAGCCTTCTGTATGGAAAAGCATAAACAAATTCACCCTCTGGGGTCCTCATTCTGCAGCTGACAGTATGCTTATTTACAGTCTTGGTGACTTTTTTGTCTGGAATGGAGTCTTAGATATAGATTCTCTCTTGCTAGTAGTACATGTAATCATATACTGCCTTACAAGACTAAATTTGAACTTGGAGTTATGTAACACACTGTCCTGACTCAGTGGTTACTCTTGTGTTCAAACATACATGTATGCTTGTTAATTTTGAGGAATTTTTCCACTCTGAATGAAGCTTTTTTGAGCCTGTATGTTTGTTAAATTGCCCTTCCAATAGGGAGGAGTTCTTGAAATCAGCTAATCTACACTGGATTGTGTGGTATTCTTTTGTGTAAGACGGTGAGTGTATTCATTCCTATAATCATGAGGCATAAATGTCTGTTAATTTTCTATCAAAACTAACTGCAATGCTGGCAAAATAAGTTGGCCTTTAGATTAAAGTTACTAACATTTCCGTTGCTGGATTTCAACCCTGTATTATTTTTTGGACCTATACTTTTATTTGATTTTGATAAGTTTTCCACCGTGTACTTTTATTTCCACCTGTTCTTTTATTAGGAACACAAGAGTTGAGCATTGAATTTCAAAGTGATAGGCCGACAGTTGAATCCTGATCAGAAGTAACTGCATGGTCTTGGACAAGACCCTTAACTCTTAACACGCTTAGTATTTTCAAGACAGTTTTTATGAAATCTGGTCATGGCTGCTGTTAAGCAGCTATGACTAGATTTGATGAACAAATCATCTACATTTAACTCAAGAAATGATTGGTGAAAAAAACATTAAATTTACAATGGCCAGAGTCAAGGTTTGATCCACATAAATTGGGAATGGAGCCTTTTTCTTGATCTTGGGGAAAATTATTCAGTTGGTCATTTAAACATAAATCCACCTGGAAGCTCTTTTTCCAGAGAGAATGCAGGTTAAAATCAATATCACTGCATTAGAATTAACTAACAGTAGAGCACAGTGGCCTTATAACCTGATTATGCTGTAAAAGTTTGGGGATAATAGCGTTTTGTGCCAGAAATTTTAAATTTGATAGCATGTCCCCCATAGGATGTGGGGACTTATTTTGGTCCCAAAGGGCCTAGATTAAAACCCTGGCCAGATTTGATTAAATGTTAAAAAAATATGCTAATTTCTGTAGTAAGAGAAATCCTGTCCTGGGCAGGAATATCTGCCAGCAGTATGCAAGGAGTTAATCATGATTGCCCATAAGCTTGTCGATGGTGTACTCTGTTTGTGCAGAGTCAGTATGTTGGAGAATCTAACGATTGATCACCACTGCTCGGTGGTTCTTTCTGGGTAGTCCAGCTTCCTCCACCTATAAAACCAGAGAATAAAATCACAAATTTTGAGATAAGTTGTTTACCGTTCACCTGGATATGATAAAGCGGACCGATTACAGAACAGTCATCGTGGACGGGTCAAAATCTATGGGTGGACATTTTTCCATACATACAATTCAGAAATGATCCGCTATGACACCTAGTGAAATTTCCACCAATGAAGCACTGGGGTAATCCCGGTGCTTCATTGGTGGAAATTTTGCTAGGTGTCATAGCGGATCATCTCTGAATTATATGCGTGAAAAAAATGACAATCCATGGATTTTGATCTGTCCATGATGGCCCTACTGTATTACAGTTCACAGATTTCGAAAGCATCTACAGAAGCACAGGGGGCGTCAGTTGTCTTAGGGAGTTTGAGCATTGAAGAGAGAGATCCTCCCACAGGAACATTTTAAAACAGTGCTATCAAATATAAGGTGATAAGACACAACTTTTTGACGAACTGTTTGTAGTTCCAGATGAACAACTTTTTGGTTATCTGTTGTTTCATTTACATAACCACCAGAGGAACGATAAAATCGTTCCTGTCAAATTTTAGGGCCTGTAAAACTGTACTACATGATGCGACCCTGGCTGTTGAAATCGTCATTAAACCTCAAGAAACAAACAAGCAATGTCACACATACTGTTGGGCGTACAAATGGAGGTCAGTGGTAACAAATTTAGGCTGTTGGGAGCCCAGTACAACCAATTTGGAAGTGTAAATTAAATAAGAAGTAGGGGAGCATGTGCTTCACAACTACTACTTGTATTTATCCCAGGCATGTCAAAGTACCGCCAGTACCAACCTAACTGGTACTGGGATGGGACAGAGCCTGTACTGCCGATACGGGTACTGGTACCGGCACAAGTTAATTGGGTGACATATCACTATCAGATGAGAGAAATTCGCATTTAAACTGACCCAGTCCCCAAGATCGCAAAGACAAACATGGCATCATACCAATTATTCTGTGGCAACATCAAAGTAATCATAAAGCACGAAGATCATGCTTTATGATTACTTTGAGGTCACACAGAATAATGTCTTTAAAGTAGCAGATGACGGTGCTTTTATTGTCTTTGATGCCACATTTGGAAAGTCAGAAAGGCCTGCCTTATCGAGGTTGTGGTGCAGACAGAACATGCACCTTTAGAGTGTTTTGATATGTTCAGTCACATATAAGCTGACAGAATGTCATGCAAGTGGGCCATACACGATTATCAGCCTGTTTACCCTCATTCAATTAGGAATTTCCCCATAAAATAATTTGTCCCAGTACCGGCGGGACAAAAGCTTCTGTACCGGTACCAGCTGCAGGATGAGGGGACCAGCAGTAGAGGTACTGGTTGACATGCCTGATTTATCCACAGATAAATTTCCAAGAACTATTGAGTGTGTTAGATATACATGTAATCTAGGCTCCTGCAAATTTCAATTATTCTTTTATCATTCGATTCCACCTCCCGTTTTCGATTCAAATTTGGTTCGAGTTTGAGGCTTGGATAATAGTTGCAAATAATTACCAGGTTTTAAGTTTGTTATCGAGATTTTGTGGCAAAATTACCCATTTTGTTTAGTTCAATGGATAGAATTCTACCGATAAAAAGGTGATACAAGTATGAAAGTCCACTTGCATGTCGCGATGTGTTCTGACACCTGGAGATTGCAGCGGGTGTTAACACTGGCAAAACTATCCAATTGAATTCTGGATTTTCACAAGAATAAACTGTGGTTCACACAAGAAGAATAAATTCTCTTTAAATTTTGAAAACACTTTTCCAATAGAAGAGATGCTCAGATCACAAAATAATCTTCTGTAGAATAAATATTAAACTCAACTACTATCTAAAATAATGCACTGTCCTGTAATAATAATCTCAAATGCTGAATATACAAACAATAGTCAGGTCACGTCTCAATTTTGTGTGAGATGAAAGAATGTCAGAAGTCTCTTGACAGAGACTAATGTAGTCTTCGATTAGAAAGTTCTAGAAGGAGAAATTTCTTCAATGTTCTGTTGTTCCATCAGTTTCTGATTGTCTGATTGAAGTCACCTCATTAACTCTTAACCTGCTGAGTATTTTCACAATATTATTCATCAAATCTTGCAGCAGCCATGACTAGATTTGATGAAAAATTTATCCATATCTAACTCGAAAAATCATTGGTCAAAAGTCTGTTTAATTTACAGGGGGAAATTTGATGAATTGAACCCAAATTATACTTTTTTCATTGGCAAGAGATATCATGTCCTAGGCATGAATATCCACCAGCAGCATGCAAGGAGTTAAGATTCTAGATGATTCTTTCCAATTTCAAGTAAACAAGTGTGACCCAATAAATAGAGAGCTAAAAATAGATCCTGTTTAAGAGTATTTGTAAACATGTTAATAGATACACTCAAAGGTCCCTCAGTGATCAGTCAAGCCAGAGTCTCCTTATTCCAATTGAAAGATAATTTTAGAAAATATTGTTTATAATTATTAACGAAGGACATATGAATTCTGCTATTAAAGTAAAGGCTTATAACACACCCCTCCTTAAAAGAAAAAATTTGAAGGTACTGAAAACTTTTTCATAATAATTTTAGCAGACTTTGGCTGGTTTACAGTAAAAACTCACAAGAAAATTTTCACAAAATTTTATAATGAACATATATACACTGAAGTAAAAGGAGATTGATCAGATCATTTAAAATTAGGATACTCTGGAAAGAGCAGCAGCTGCTACAACATTATCTCTTCCCAACTATATTCTTGCTGGACTAAGTTCCACTACCGTAATCTTTTCTTGTCTTCCATTTTACTGATGAAAGTAAGGGGATTATGTTTATTTATTTATTAGGGTTTAATGACACATTAACAGCCAGGGTCACATCATGTCGGTGACAGTTTTATGGGTGGAGGAAGCCAGAGTACCCGGAGAGAACCACCGAGCAACGATGAGCAGCTGTCAGCTCTCCAACATCGTAACTCTGCACCTCGGCATAGGCAGGGTTAGATTGGTTGAAGACATGCGCACCATTGACGTGCATTATGCTATAGTACACAGCGTCATCATGCCCCCATGTATGCAATTGGGCAGGGGGTTATGATTGGTGTAAACTATAATTGGGAACTTAGTGGGCCCATGATGTGCATCAAAATGGGTTAATGTCAAAAATTAAAGCCAAAGTTTCTTTTTCTACTGTAGAGTTATTCCTTTGATGTTTGAGAAATAACACACAGGGTGATTGATACCTTGGGAGTCTTCCTTGGCAACATTCCTACCTGCCCCTATTGTCACTTGCATCTATAAATACTTTAAAGGGCTTTTCATAATCAGGACTGGCCAGGATACAAGGTTGCTGGAGATGTGGGGGAGGGGGGGGGGGGGGGGGGGCTTCAGCTGAGTATGTTCATTAGAAGCGATCTGTACAGCCTCTTTCACCAATTAACAACACTTGTTTTGGGTAATCCTTGTAAGAAAGTAACAAATTATGGCAAACTTGAATTATTTTTCTGCTTTGTATGATCTTGTTTGACATGCTTAATCATCAGATACCCAATTTTGTTTATTGGGCTCCCAGGGATGTTCTCGATCTAGATTTTGAAACTTTCTGCTCACAAAGACGCAGCGTTTCTGCGTTAAAAAGATACTGAAATGCTAGGAAATTGAGTGTTTTGGGTCTAATTTATCAAAATTTCCATAGTTGCCCCGTGGGAGCTTGGACTCTCCAATCCGGCATTTTTTAGCCCCCCCCCCCCCCCCCTCCCTTCAAATTAGGCTCCGGGTGTCAAAGGATTTCTGACACTATTCAGTCCAAACAAACTCAACCTTTTTGCCAAATAAATAGGGCAAAGAGGATACAACATCTGAAAAATTTAAACAAAATTTTCTGTAGTATCCATCCATGCCTAAGAATCTCATGAGCTCTTTCTAAGAGCTTGGTGCTGGAAAATTTACAGTGGTTGCAACTTTTGCCTCGAGTGTTCTTTAAGAATCAACAATTTTGAGGTTTTGAATTGATTTTTAATGATTGAAAATCATGATGTCATTAATTGAAGATCATGATGTCATGGTGTTGAATTCTTGCGCTCTGCATGACATAATCCCCATTCATTGTTTTTCTTGTACTATAACTGCCAAAGTTTATAGTGGTGTTTCAGCTGTGTGTTTTTTTTGGTTTTATTTTTCATGTTTAATGCATGGTAGGCCTACATAAAAATATCATGATGGCAAAAAATTATCTAGTCTAATTTTTTTCATTGATTTATTTATCATTTAATTACTGTTACCAAAAACTGTCACCTTGACATGTGTAATAACTCAATGGCATTTATTGAGTCCAGTTAAAAAATTTTTTTCTCAATCAAATGATCACATGTGCAGTTGCTACCCTCAATACAGATTTGTATTTTGTCTAGACAGTTTTAATTGTATTGGGATGTTTTTATTTGTATTGGGGAAAATAGATTCTTGTTGTAAGATAACACATCATACACCTGGAGCTAATTGTATTTTAATGATCATACTTTACAGCTTTTAAGGTATGAGTTTAATTAAGGTCTGTAGGAACTGGTGAATTTCCCCAAATGGACAAAAACAAAAGAGTTCCAAAACAAGTAAATTAAACGATTTTCGTACAAACGGTGTTAAGCAATGATACTGCTTTGATCTAAAAAGTATTTTGAGTCCCCGCGGGAACCCTGGGAAGTGAAGCAGTGCCTGTTCACTGTGGTAAACAGGCTCTGTTTTACTGGTAAAATAGGACCCAGTCACCAGTGCTTGGGAGGTGCAAACCTTCTCTAAAATGGGCAACATGGCTTAATAACGCTCAGCCCTGGTCTTGAGTTGATACCCATGTTGTGGTCATGATTAGCCATTGAGCAAAAATATGTGACCTTAAACACCAATAAATAAATAAATAAAGTATTTTGAGTGCTGAAGCTTTAAACTAAAAAGTAATTTTATTGTTGAAAATCAACTTTTAAAATGTAGATCGCACCAACAACAGAACGGAACCTTCACACACGGCACTCTTAAATTAATGAAACCAGAATTAATCCAAACCATAATATCTACAGCACTTTACCGAGAAATTAACACTGAGGTGCTTTTAAAATTTTTAATGTTCATTCCAAAATATTTTTTCAGTAATGACACCACGATGTGACACCTAAAGAGAAAAATGACACATGCAAGATGTACACAACACCTTCGCTGATGTATTTCAAACTATTTTGCCTACATTTTTGCATAAAGAATTAACTGGTTGAGTACTAAATTATTTTTTAAAGGTCATTTGAAACATGGGCATTTTTTTTTTCAAAGATACCAAACACCAGCAAGAGTAGACTTAGTTTAGCAAGATTTTCTTCATAAATAATTGTTTTGTTATAATTTATTGGAGAGTGTCAGCAGGCACTCGCCAATAAATTGTAACCAACAACTTTATATAATTTTTTTCTTTACTGCTGAGCAAACAATGAGCTGATAATCCAGTGTAAAGCCAGTAACCTTGTAGCACTTTTCAGTAGAGCTCTGATAGTGGCTTCCAGCACTCTGCCAGTTAAATGCAGGCAACAAAATGAACACCAAATTTGGAATGAGCCTATTTGGCTGCACTCCCTGTGAGAACCCCGGGAAGTGAAGCAGTGCTTGTTTACTGCGGTAAACAAAATCTGTTTTACTGATAAAATAGGACCTGGTCACCAATACCTGGGTTGGAAGTCCTCTAAAATGAGCAGCATGGGTATAAAATCATTGGCTGCCTTTGTGCAGAAATCTTTGACCTTAAACACCAATAAATAAATGAATATTGGGCTGCAGAGTTAAATTATTAATGAACCTCACTACAAATATAACATGGTCTCAACCATTTCTCTGTTAACAGAAGTGGATGAGATTATACCATTTAGGGGGTAAGGGTGGAAAGGGTTAATGGTTGGAAAAAGGGGTAGATTAAATACTGATTTCGTTACCAGAGTTTTAAAAATATATTTAATTTTGGTGCATGTTTCTATCCTGACCACCAGTAACTACATTGTGTCCTTGTGCGAGACACTTAATGTCCCAGTTGCCCACGTGGGACACTCTGTACTAAGGCATACTGCACATTGCTGGTGCTCTTGCCAGGGTTCATACAAATCATGAAAACTGCAGAAACCAAGCCTTAAAATCCATCCCAATTTGCAAGAATTGGTTTTGATTCTCAGACTCCTGCAAGAATCAATTTTCAGTCCTTAGATTCATGAGTACGGTACTGTGAGTGTAACCGGCACCAATTCCATAATCAAAATCAAACCTGATTTTTATATATTTTCTAGAGTTTAACCCTTGTGGGCCTAATTCCAATTTTGTTGAGTTTTTTGTCTTATGTGTACATGCTAATCACATGTCCCAACATCTTCAGACCCTTGGGGGTTAAAATTGCATATTGCAATCAAAAAGTAATAAAATGTATGTTGATAATTCAAAAACATAAAAGTTGTGTAGCCTTTCAGTTTTACCTGCTATTAAGCAGTCCATGTTCTGGATGTAGTTTTCAAGGTTCTGATCTCTTCACTATTTCCAGTACCCTTTTACCCAACATAACAGTCTAAAACAGTCAGGAAATTGACCAAAATAAGCCTACCACAGCCTAAAATTCTTCAAATGTCTTGATAAAAACCATACAGATATGTATATCATTAGTGATAATTAGTGATGAACCTATTATCAGCCATTGACATTGTCCGATAATGCAATAATCGGTGAATCATCGGCATCGGCGGAAAAGGATATCCTTTGCCGATAGGGTTGCACCGATTGTTATGAGGTCAAAATAAACCGTCAGGTTTTTTTACTCACAGCCATATCGTCAAAAAAAGAGTTTACACGTGAAACTTCTGGGGAATGTGGGGAATGTGTCAGTACTATTGATTCCAGAATTCTGTGCATTTTAATATTCTATGAATAATTTAAAGCTTAGCCAAAATTTCAATTAGTCACATGGTCATGTATGATTCTTTTTACATGGAAATCCCAGCCAAGTTTCTTAAGTTGTAACATCATTGTTTAAAATTGAGCTTTCCTATACGATTCCGTTCCACCATGGAACGTGATGCACACTGCAGTATTGTTCATGCATTTTCAGGCACTTGAAACATCGGTATTGGCATCGGTATCAGCCAATTATTAGATTTTTAACATCGGTATCGGCAGATGGTTTCGTTCACCATATCGGTTCATCACTAGTGATAATGATTTCCATACTTGTATGGTTTTATTGAAAACATTCTGAGAATTTTTGTGGAAAAATGAGAAATTTAATTTATTTTTTGAAAAAGCTGTGTTAGGTAAAGGGTTAAGATTTACAAACAGTCCTGGAAATTTATTAAAGAGATCATTGAAAGCATAGAAATGTTTTTGGACTATGTGTATGAACTCTGCTAGCCTTCAACAGTGATAACTCTGCTTGTGCAGAGTTAGTAAGTTGCTTGCCATTACTCAGTGGTTCTCTCTGACTTCCTTCATCTGTAAAACTGCCCAACATGATGAGATCCTGGCTGTTGAAAATGTTAACCCTTAAGCCCCCATATAGCCCCAAACCGCCACTTTTATATTGCATTGAAGCAGGTGCTCCCTTGTGTAATCTTTTTTATTACTCTTGTGTGTAGACTGAATTTTCCCTGGCAGTGGTTCTACATCACTGCTGGCTGCCTGTATAGGCAGACAGCAGTGATGTAGAACCACTGCCAAGTCATCAATAACTGTGTAAGCAGAAAAAGGCCATAAATACTTTAAAATTAATCTGAGGACTTAAGGGTTAAACCCCAATAAAACTAAGTTTGGTAAGCAAATTTTCAGTCCATTTTTTACTTCTCTTGATAATTACAACACTTCACATCAATTCTTTGGAGGCTGTAGCTAATATCCCGTCCCCTCCCCCCTGCCCTCACCAATGCTTTGATGGGTTGGATTTATCAACAAAGGAACAAAACGACACAAAATGTCCTGTGGTTATCAGGCTCTCTATCAGCACATCACATGGAATTTTGCCATAGGCATATCCCGAAGATCAAAGTCTTGATCTTGAAAGTCACATTTGTCAAGTCAGGGTGGGAGTATTATTTTTCAAAATTTCTCTTGGGCCTCCTCTCTTGAGAAATTTTGTAAAAAAATGTGCAAATGGTGCTATTTTGAGGCTTGAAAGAACATCAGGCATTGAATGTCATCAGTAATTTTGTTTGCTGATGCTCCATGCAGTTAGAAGAATTAGAATTTTTGAGGGGCCATTAGGATTGGGGGAGGGCCCAATGGTTCCTGCAGATGCCCACATGGCTACATCAATAGTTGTTATTATAGAACATATTTTGACAGGTAATGCAGCATTGTGATTATGTGAACTGTGGATTAACCCTTTACCCAAAACCGGCCAGCACTATTCACAAAAATCGCCAATTAATTTTTTTTATTTTTTCATTTTTTGTCTCAAAAACATAGGTTATGACCCCTCTTTGCAACGAGTTCATCTAGCTCGTTCCAATGAGGGGTCATAACCTATGTTTTTGAGGCAAAAAATGAAAAAAAATAGTTATTCAAGAATTCTGTTTGCAAGTGTCGTCTTCTTTTCATGTTAGGTAAAGGGTTAAGTTCTTGTTAGGAAAATTTCAATATAGCACTGTTGAACTTACACAAAAACTTCTACTTCATATCAATTGTGATGCATTTACATGTAGACAAGAATTTTCGTCCAATTAGTTTTCTAGTACCAGTGATCATCACAATAGAGAAGTGGCGTTATGACATTTTTTCCATAAAGAAAATCAATGGAAGCTTGTACATGTAGTGGCATGATACTTTTTAACCCATTACATAATATGAATTGCAGATGACACAAGTAAAACAAAAATTCTTGAATAAAAAAAAATTCCATTTTTTGCCTCAAAAACATAGAATCAAGCTTTGGGGGGGGGGGGGGGGGGGGGGGGGGGGGGGGAGGGGGGGGTTAGGGTGGGTTGGCAATGGGTGAATATGATTGGTGACACTTTCGACAGCCAGGGTCATATCATTTAGGATGCTTTTACAATTTAATGGGTGGAGAAAGCTGGAGTACTTTGAGATAATCACCAAACAATGGCAAGTAACTGTCAGATTTCTTACTTACTATTCCAGTACAAGCAGAGTAGCTATGGTTGAAGACAAGTGTACTGTCGGTGTGCTGTATGCAAGCCAGAAAATAAGCAGACTGTCATCTGTAAAATGAGGCCCCCAGAGGGTGAATTCAGTGATGCTACCCTGCACAGCAGGGTAGCATCACTAAATATACCCTCTGTGAACCTCAGTCTTAATCAGGGTATCAAAACTAAACAGAAAGAAGTACCCAGAGGATAAATTGGCCCACTGTATGGGATAGCATCATCAAATTCACCCTCTGGGGACCTCATTCTGCAAATGTCAGAGTACTTATTTTCAGGCCTGGCTGTATGCATGGGTTTGAAGTGTCACCATGCTCTAGTTTGAGGTATTGAGCTTAAGTGTTTTGCCTAAGAATACAATGCAAATGATGCAGGTCATGATTGAACCATTATCTTAGCAATCTGAAGATAAGTGTGCTAACCATTAAGCGACTGTGCCTATGGTGCCCCTGCGAATCTGGATTGGATTCAGTTTCAAATCTTAGGTTACTATTCAGTTTGATCTGAGACGGCTGCATGATTCATTTCCATTTGAATCTTTTCACTGGAATATAGTTTGGCATCACTCATCTTAGTTGTCTCACAGTACGTATAGTTCTGGTGGAGATTGTACATGAAGAATATTGAAAATAAATTCTGAGTGTAGTTTGCACCAACTAAACAGAAACGCCATCTGTACCCATACCACCAGCCATGCTAATTCTAGTCTCACTGGACTCTACCACTGTTGAATTTTTTTTTTAAAGTTTCCAAGCAATATCAACGATGAGCTGTTGCTGGCGGCTAATATCAATGATTCTCAAACCCGATTCTGTTTTTGAACTATAATCCTTACTGGGTAATATTCCAACTACACCACCAATGCATGCCTTCAATGAATACTTGCCTTGGTGATGTGACTGGAATATTTTGTCAGTCAAGATTTGAGCTATTACTATCAGAACAAATCAGGTTTACAACACCCTCTTCCCCCAGTCGGTTATTTTCAAGACAGCCCTGATTTGATTCAAGATTTGATTCGAATTTGAATAAAAGATCTGATTCGATTAAAGATCTGATTCAAAGCAAAAATGGGTGATTTGCAGGGCCCTGTGTGCCCCCTATTTCTGTGAATCGTGCTGGCAGATTTTGGGCATTACAGCAGATAAAAGGTTAAACAACTTTTCTAGGATGGGAAAATTTCTCAAGAGTGTCCACACACTTCCATAATTTGCATTCACCCGTGCATTCTGTACAATGATGTTGCTTGAAAAAAGCTGACTGAAATCTCATGATAGCTAAACATAATGGAATGCCTCATACACATGTGTGTCCAGAAAAGTATTGGATTTTTCATGATTGACTGCCACTGCCTTTGGCACTGAAGGGTTTAATAAGACTATAATTCAGAGCCGAAGCTAATTGACAGTACTTGAAGTTCGTTTGGAGCTACCCTCATTAGGTATATTCATGTTGCAATTAGTGGTAGCGGCTATTATAACCATTTCCTCAATTTTTTATCTTCTTTGATGTACAGTATTTTCCAAGAAACTGTTACAGAATAACTCTTTGCATTGTTAACCAAATCCAAGACAACATCATAAACAAAAAAACATCATTCAAAAGTTTCTTATTACATTGGGTGGAACCCTGTTAATTAAATAGCCACTTTGCCAGAGAATATTATTCAGTTAAGAGGAATATTTAATTAACAGGAATTTTGTCATATTCCTCGATTCCAGTGGTAACCTGAGCATTTATTCTGTTATATTTTGTTTGACAGAGCTCATAGAGCTCTGTCAAACAAGATATAATTGATTAAATGCCTATATTGGATTACTGAGGCTATGTATATACAGATTTTCCATAGTTTTTCGAGATATTCATCAATATATTACATGAATTTTTATTTTTATTCAGTTAACAAGAATTTACTCTGTAATGTAATTAACAGTTCAGTTTTGTACTGATTGTATGGTAAATGGTTTAGTTTTTTGAAATTATATGCAATTAACAGGGTTATACAAATAAGTGATATCCAACTAAGTAAGGTCCACTGCATTTCGTTTTTTCTTTCAAACCATAGCTTATGCTCCTTCACTAGAATGGTCAAATCAAGCTCATTTTAATGATGCTTTCATCATGAAGGAAAAAGTCTTGGTCGTGTAAGCTTCTGTTGGTTGAAGAGTTACTTGCAAAAAGTCAAATTTTGGAATATTTTATCAGTTAGGACTTCAAGACATCTGTATTCTATTCAAGGTTCATTTTGATTTGAAATAATAGACTTTATTCGATTCAAGATTCAATTCGAATAAAAAATTTGTGATTCGCAAGGCCCTAAGTAAAATTCATTTTTCTTCCACTGATAACACCAGATGCTGACATTATTTATTAAAGACAGTTCTCGAGATTTTTCCAAGGCATGATAATTTTAACTGAAAATGTAACTGGGGTTCCCAAAACTCATGGTAAATCTTTTAATTTTTAAATTATTCATCATCTAAAAACCATTGATTTTGGCCCTGTGAGCATTAAATCATGAAAATCATGCAGTTGTAAACCTGTTAAACACAAGTGTGCCAATCTAATCAAGCCAAATACCTTGGGATAAGGGCTTAGGAAGAACTTTTCAAACCATTTACCCAGTGGAGTCGAGGATAACAAAAAGTTATCGTACAAACTCAAAAAGCACTCATCAAGTAAAGAACCCAAGTAATAATAAGACAGAACACAACAAGGGTGGAATATGGGGGACAGGAATGAACGACCCAAGTTGGAGTTTAACAATACACTGGTGCCCACTTAATTGGATATCTCCTAACTGAATAACCCTGTTAATTGAATATAATTTCCCAACACAATATCATTTAGCATACCTCCAGTACAAAAATTTGGTCTATTAATTGAATATAAATTATAGAGTAAACTCCTGTTAATTGAATAAAAAATCTTGTAACCTGTCTAGAAATTACGCTGACTCCACCAGTTTTCCTTTGTTTATTGACCTATTTGGCCTCAGTACATACAATACGGGCATTTAATCTATTATATCTTGTTTGACAGAGCTCATGGAGCTCTGTCAAACAAGATATAATAGAATAAATGCTAAGTTTATCTCTAGAGTACAGGAAAGTGACACAATCCCTGTTAACTGAATACTGTAAATTGAATAATTTTCTTTGGCAAAGTGGCTATTCAATTAACAGGGTGCCACTGTATGGGAAAACTCCCAACAATGATTCCTGTTGTTATGGTTTATAATTATATTAATTCTTTAACAGAAAAAATCCAGCTATCCAACAACAATAACTCCAATTTAACTACTCTAAAATTTAATCAAATAAATAATTTGAATGGAAAATAGTACAAAACTATTGATACTGTGTGTTCAGTAGAAAAATATAACACAAATACTTATCAGTTACTCGAAAATAAAATTCAAAAGAATCCAGCAACAGCTATGATGAAGAAACTTTCCAGCTGATATTGTAATATCCCAGAATGTTCTGCAGAAACACTATCCAATAAATTGTAATGAAATATCCACTAAAAAATCCAGCAGTATCCAATAAATTCTAATAAAACACTGCAAAATTCAAACGGAAATAATTTCCAACAAGTATTGGCTTTTAGTTTTTAAAATAGGTAGTTTTAAAATAATCCAGTAGAATCTTGGGTTTTTTCACAAGAGTATGTTTCAAGTTTTGAAAACACTTTTTCAGTATAAAATGACTCAGCAGCCAATGTCACAAAATGCTTCACAATAATAATACAGCTGCTACAAGTATAATGCAGTTTATTATATGCTAGCCTGTGTATTATGAGAAATTATCTAAAAGATATTTCTCAATATCCATCAACTTGATGGATAACGAGGAATATCACTCAGTAGCTTCGTAAATGACTTCACGCTTTGCGCATGACGTAGCCTTGAAAGAATGATCAGCTGATCATTGTTATTGTTTTTGTTTTGAACGTACATGTTTGCAGTCGAATTAGGCTGAATATTGCACAGTAAAATGTGTAGCATATAATAAACAGAAAATCTATACTATTTTCAGGGGTGTAGCCAGCAATTTTTTTAAGGGGGGTCACCCACAATGCAACTCAAGAATGAGAATGTCTGGCAATTAAAAAGACTGAAATCTTGGCCAGAGGCATTAGCCAAAGGTTAAGTTGGAGGAGATTATGGGAGGGGATGATTTCCACAATCTCTTCCAACTTGACCTTTGGCCATCAGGGGTGGGGGGGGGGGGGTCTCCCTAGAAAAAAATCTTCAATATTTGATATCAGCAGTGATCAAAGATTTCATGCTGAGTGAAAGTGAATCAAATTCAATGTAGGTATTGTATTCGATTGCAGACTTTTGGGATTCGGTGGGGGGATGTACCCCCCTGCCCCTCCCTGGCTACACCCTTAATTTTAGTGAATATCGGGAATTAGCTCAGGAGTGTAAACTTGAAAGTTTTATTTTTCATGAGCAATTGCACGAGTGAAATATAATATTGTCAGGTCCACAGGATATTCATTAAAACAGCATAGATATCCTGTGTATCTCCAACATTCAGTGAATGCTGAATGTATATACTATTGTCACTTTTCAGTGCAATGTTTGTGAGATTAAACTTCAGGTTTGCTGACAAGTGTGTATATAGTAAATATAAGGACAGTTCTGGAATAATGTACAGTACTAATGTCGTAGAAAGTTCTGTTATTCCACTACCTGATCGGCTGAATTAAATGATCTCATTTAGTCTCTAGATGATGCGGTAACCGGCTCTCGTTAGATCACCGAAGTTAAGCAACGTCGAGCCTGGTTAATCCTCGGATGGGTGACCATCTGAGCGATCGATTCGGACTCCTGCGTTGTGTCCTTGGGCAAGGCACTTAACGCTCGTCGTTGCACGGTGGTTCTCTCCGGTTAATCCGGCTTCCTCCACCTGTAAAACTGTCATGGTCATGATTAGCCATTGTGCATAAGTATGTGACCTTAAAAACACCAATAAATAAATAAATAATTCTAGATGATGCTGTCGTCTTAATTTCAAGTAAACAATTGTGACCTAATTAAAATAGGTTCTGTGTAACAGTGTAGTAAACAGTGTATGTCACTTGCAATTTCAGGTTCCCTTAGGTAGCGAGAATGTAATAAGATGTCCCACAAACACAGTAAAAGATCAGAGTCTTTGCCAAATACCCTGAATGCTGTAGTTGGGAATGGGCATCATACTCAAGAAGAAAATCCTAATTATTTATTATATAAGAAGGTAAGACTAACTAAATATTTTTTATCACATAATGATCTCCAAATAGCTCATTATGGAAAATATCGTTCACAACACATCTGTTACAGGAATGATGTCAGAAGTCAATGTCGTAAAGTTGTGAGTGAGTTTGTTTTACAAGTAGAATTGAATTAATCGTATCTTGTATTTCATTAACTGTTTACCTAATACAAATAGCAGATGACAGATGCAAGAAAATCTGTTTCATGAACAAGTAAATATTTTCATTTTTGGTATTGGAAACATATCTTATGACCTCTCATTGGAATGAGCTGTTTTTCAAGGCAAGAGTTGGAAAAATAATAGAATGTGTAAAGCAGTTGTTGTGAATAGTGCTGGGCAGTTGAGTTGTTATGTTTAGGTAAAAGGTTAAATTACACATATATGTGATAAAAAAAATCACAAATTTGTCACAATCCACCTGTTATTTCCAAACTGAGCTGTTGAAAAAAAAAAAATTGGAAAAAAACCAAAAAAAAAAACATACCATTTGACCCCCTTATTGGAACAAGCTCTTTCCAGTAAGGGGGGCACATGATATGGTTTTGTTGAAATTCTTTAAAAAATTTGAAAAAACAAAAATTAAAGTAATCAATTTTGATATCGTCTGTATTGGTTAAAGTGGTTAACAAAAGAATTCAATTCCCTTGACTAGAATTGGGTTAACTTTCTTTACTTTTTTGGAGTATACCTTATTTAGTCCATTATATCAATTATATTAACTGGATGGGCGCTAAAGTCCTTTTTCCATGTGAGAACTTTGGTAAGTTTAGCAGTGCTTGTTCACTGTGCTAAACAAGTTCTGTGTTAGTGAGTAATGTCTGTGATAAGCCTATAAATGGCTCTCCTAAAATGGAAATAGGGGAAAGGCAAAATTAACCCTTTACCGAACGAATCGCCTGCATCCGCCCACGTAATATGCAAATTGAGCAGTTGAAAAAATTAAATTTTTCAAAATATTTCAACAAAACCATATCATGTGACCCCCTCATTGGAATGAGCTCATTGAGCTCGTTCCAATGAGGGGTCACATGATATGGTTTTGTTGAAATTTTTTGAAAAATTAAAAAAAATGCTATTTAAAATAATAAATTTTGATATTGTCTGCGGTGGGTAAAGGGTTAAAGTGGGTGATTCATATCTTGCCTTATGGATTAAGGTGGCAATTGTGGCTCCCTTGATAGTCAGCTATAGCCTTCACCGCTGTCTTTGAAGAAGCTGCATTTGAATTCTATCACATCACGTCATAATTATAAACATAGAATTAGCTTTAACCAAATCAGTAACTTGATTGTTACATACATATGTTATATATAAAAAATTAACACTCACTCACCAAGTCGATTTTAAATCATGTTTGTTATTGTCACACAAATTTAGGAAATACCCACTTTCCAAAAATTCTTTCCCCAAATGCAAAATTCTTTTCATATCTTACTTTATAAAATCATAAATCAGAATTCCATTGAAATTACCACCACTCATAATAGTCATTTAAATCAATACCCCATATATAAATAGTATCATGTTTATAAAGTTGGAAAAAAATCACACTCGCAACTCATTCTAGAAAAGTTTGCAGCTTTACGATGCCCACTTCCAACACGCATTACTAATAATCTGTGACTTGAGCCAGTGATTCCTTAGGCTCCACTTAGAGATCATGTGTTCAAGGCAGGCAAAAGTTGACCTGTTAGGCAGGCAAAAGATGACCTGTTAGGCAGGTGTTTCAGGTGGAAAGTGGGAGCAATTGCAGTCGCCCACCTGAAAAGGCCAGGCCTTTCCCTAGCACTTGTAGTATAAAAAGCTGATCTGACATCACATTGCTGTACTGCTTTTATCAGACTGTTGTGCACTGACTGAATATTCCCATGGACTGCACTGCTGACTGCTATATTTTTTCACTGACAAAGTTGGGATTCAATTAACCCCCTAAGCGCTGATATCAAAATCTCACTATTTCAACCTGCAAATTTTTCCCATAATGCAACTACTACCTGCATTGTGTCTTTGGGCAAGACACTTCATCCCAATTGCCCATGTGGGGGCATGGTGGCACTGTGTATGAAGGCGTACTGCACGTTGATGGTGCACTTGCCTTCAACCAATGCTAACCCTCCTTGTGTGGAGTTAGTATTTTGGGGAGTCTGGCAGTTGCTTGCCATTGATCGGTGATTCTCTCTGGGTACTCCGGCTTCCTCCACCCGTAAAACTGTCCGACACGAGATGACCCTGGCTGTTGAAAGTGTCATTAAACCCCGAATAAATAATTAACTTAATACAGTGGAGCCCACTTAATTGTATATCTCTTAATTGATTAACCCTGTTAATTGAATATAATTTACAAACACCAAACCATTTACCATACTTTCAGTACAAATTTGACCTCTTAATTGAATATAGGTTATAGAGCAAACTCCTGTTAATTGAATAAAAAAATCACGTAATTTGTCGAGAAATTATCCTGACAATCACCAAATACCTAATGTTTAAATACCTATTTTACACAAGTGCATCTAATATAGGCATTTATTCTATTATATCTAGTTTGACAGAGTCCCATGGGCTCTGTCAAACAAGATATAATAGAAGAAATGCTCAATTTATCTCTAAAATACAGGAAAGTGACCAAATCCCTGTTAAATGAATACTCCTGTTAATTGAATAATTCTCACTGGCAAAGTGGCTATTCATTTAACAGAGTTCCACTGCAGTGGTTACTTTGGGAATTAACTGATGTATCCTCATCTATTGAAAATCAGCTTTATAATAAAACTGAATATAGTGCGTGGCTGTAGTAATGGCAAATCATGGATTTTATGTTGCATCAGTGGATTGTCCATGAAATCTGCTAAAACTCGTGGATTCAGTTGCTCAAAAGTTGTAGATGCTCCGGGAAGAAAATACTAATCTTGTTTTTCTACTTATCTGTTAGGCAGTGTTCAACATAATATTGTTTTTAGTGTGCACACCTTCAGACATTTTTGATTATTCGGAGTAATAACAGATTTGAAGGAAATAATTTATTTGATGTCTTGTCAAGTCTCACACTTTATTGATCTCGGGCTATACTCAGTGTCAATTAATTTGGTTTCTTGCAGGAAGCAAGGAATACGGACAAATTGATTGCCATAAAGTGGAATGCGTATGCATACAGACTTGGTCTTTTAGAAGTTTCGATATTTAGGTTGGAAATTAAGTTTAGCTGTCAGTAGTCCACATGTGTGATGAATTATTTTTACTGCTTATGGCTTTTGGGTTTTTAGGACTGATGATTAAATATGAAAAGAGCATCATAATTCTTGCAGTAGAATTTATCATGGAAACCATTTCAGAACTTTCAAAAGGCTGAGGAAAACTAATTCATTTAGTGCTATATGTATTTGGGAAATTATTATTTTTTTTGGAGTGTGGTGGAATCAGTTTGTTAGGTCATTGTGAATATTGAGTATCATCAGCTAATCAATCATTAACCAGGAGGGTTCATACAGGTTATGGAAAGGTATGGAAAGTCTTGGAAAACAGTAAATTAATTTTTCAGTCCCTGGAAAAGTATGAAAAATTGGGGTGAGTTTTGGAAAAGTTATGGAAAACGAACATATATGTGTAACATGGGTATTTTCCTGTCTAATGTGTCGATTCAAAAATTCTTTGTACTCCCAATTGTAAGGATTCACTAAGAATTGCTACTTGAGTCATTGGTGTTTGAGGCTTCTTTACCATTAAAGGCCTGGTGGTTTGTATAATTTTTGCCATACTGAGAAAGTACATCTGGTGGCCTTGCATTGTTTCTAGGCAAGTCTTGGCTGCCTGTATAGGCAGCCAAGACTTGCCCAGAAACAACTGCAAAGGTACTTAGAATGTAACTTAAGAGCTTCCCTAAAGCCTCCATGTTCAAACCTCGGTTTTATTGCAGGACAAAGTAATCAAAGTTGGAATTGGGCCCTGTATGGTTAAAAGAATTGTCAAGGAGTGCGGGGGGGGGGGGGGGGGGGGGGCGTGGTGGTAACCGGTTCTCGTCAGATCACCGAACTTAAGCAACGTTGAGCCCAGTTAGTCCTTAGATGGGTGACCGCCTGAGAGATTGATTGCAAAGCCTTGTTGCAATCAAGTTTTAAATTTATCAGTTTTATTAACTTGGGTAAAATATCAGACATGAACCATTTAATTTTTATTTTTTCAAGTTTGTATTGGTTATAAAAAGAGAGCATGTGGCAGCCAAAATGACCATTGCGGGAGGGCCTGAGAAACAGATTTAAACTTTTTTAGGCCTTATTCAGTTATTTTTATTATGACTTCCTTAATATTGCTTGTTATGACACCTGCTTGAGGCATTGGAGTATGCTAGAATTTTGCTTCTTGGGATCAAGTCTTGTCGTTGCATACTGTATATGATAAATCATTACAAAAAAGTACACAACATTATGTTATTGTGATGAATTGAGGATAACATGGCCTGAAATTTTCAGCTTGGAGCATATATGTTCAACCAAGACGTGGTATATATTCTAATAAGACCTTGCTTACAGCCCAAAGCCTACATCTTGAAATGAACAAGGCAACTTGAATGAACAAGGCAACTTTAACGATAACAAATTTAGTAAACCTCTTGTGTGCCCCCACAACGTCATTCAATTGGACAACAACAAATCAATACCTGGTAAATTAGATAAGGGTCAAGGTTACTCCATCTCAGTTCAAATCAAGAATTTTTAGTGGGTTGTGAGAAAAAATTCACAGAATGATCACTGGCATTGAAAAATACGATTTTATAGGCAGTAAGCACTTTGAATCTCCTCCCAGTGTTATCCTCTCTTTTCAAATATTTCGTGTTGTGATGTCAGATGGCAACATATGCTAGTGGAGCTGTAAATAGAAAAACTAAACAAGATCTTGTCCAATCAGAGGTCGAGGATTTTAGTCTTATTGGAACATATTAAATTGTTTTGATGTGAAATGTGACATGTACCTGACACCAAGTCTCAGACTTGTATTCTGGAAATTTGAGTCCAGTTCATCCACAAAAGATGTGTATAACAACACAAAACATCGATAAGTATGGTTTTGTGATCAGTGTCTCGCCCAGTATGTGAGGCAAAGCACAGGGCTTAGTTTATTGGAAGTATTATAGTTTTTGATTGGCCAACTCAAAATGCAAGGCCTAAGTATTGATAAAAGACCTCTTACTAGCATCTACAGATGTTCTGTCATGAGAATACTTTATGGTATGTTAATTTACTTTGCATGACATGTGTAGATAAAGCTGGTTGAGAACTCACATGAAGTAATAGAATTCCGACATGAGGTGACCCCGGCTGTCGAAAGTGTCGTTGAACTCCAATAAATAATAAGTAGAAGTAACAGAGTTCACACAGGTCTTTGAAAGTGCTTAAAAGTGCATTGATTTTAAAACTGAAATTCCAGTAAGTACTTGAAAACTAGACTTTCCTGGGCAGAAGTCATGGAAGTTCTTGGAAATATATTTGCAGGTAATTGCTTGGCTTGGTTTGGCCAAAATATGTACAGTGGAACCCTATTAATTGAATAGCCACTTTACCAGTGAAAATTATTCAATTAACAGGAGTATTCAAATTCAAGTAATAGGGATTGTGTCACTTTCCTGTATTGTAGAGATAAACTTCTCATTTATTCTATTATATCTTGTTTGACAGAACTCTATGAGCTCTGTCAAACAAGAGATAATAGATTAAATGTCTGTATTGGATGTACTGAGGCCAAATAGGTCTATAAACAAAGGAAAACGGGGGAGAGTCAGGGTAATTATCTCTTTAGGTTCAAGATTTTTAGCTCAACTTTGGCGAAGCCAAATTTGAGCTTATGCCATGGCCCGTCGTCCATTGTCCGTCTGTCCGTCAACAATTGGATACGGCTCGGGCTAGAGGCTGTATTTATGAACCGATCTTTACGAAACTCCTTGGGTACCTTTGTTATCACCGTGGGACGAGAATGAGTGTTTTTGGGTCCAGTCCGAAATTCAAGATGGCCGATGGCAGCCATTTTGTACAAAATTTGGTGCAATCAGATTTTTGCACAGAACTTCCATATGAAAGCGCTGATTTGAATAATTTGTTGTGTGAACCATGGGATACATCACATATAATACGGGTACCTTTGTTATCACCTTGGGACGAGAACGAGTGTTTCTGGGTGCGGTCCAAAATTCAAGATGGCTGCCAGTGGCCATTTTGTACCAAAATTAGGTCTAATCAGTTTTTTGTACACAACTTCTATACGGCTCAGGCTAGAGGCCGTATTTATGAACCGATCTTTACGAAACTTCATGGGTACCTTTGTTATCACCGTGGGTTGAGAACGAGTGTTTTTGGGTGTGGTCCGAAATTCAAGATGGCCACCAG
Source organism: Pictodentalium vernedei (assembly GCA_031216915.1). Taxonomy (NCBI): domain Eukaryota; kingdom Metazoa; phylum Mollusca; class Scaphopoda; order Dentaliida; family Dentaliidae; genus Pictodentalium; species Pictodentalium vernedei. The sequence goes on from CM062292.1 coordinate 375,441,540, forward strand.
CAGCCATTTTGTACCAAAATTAGTCCAATCAGTCTTTTGTACAGAACTTCTGTATGAAAGTTCTGATTTGAATAAATTTTTGTATGAATGTTTAGTAACATGGAATACATCACATATAGTACGGGTTTTTTTCTCGTGCAGAAATTATGCAAATTAGATGAACTTTGATTTATTTAGTGCTACTTATACACTGTAAGTGCACATGTCAATACGGCTCGGGCTAGAGGCTGTATTTATGAACCGATCTTCACAAAACTTCCTGGGTACCTTTGTTATCACCTTGGGACGAGAACGAGTGTTTCTGAGTGCGGTCCAAAATTCAAGATGGCTGCCAGTGGCCATTTTGTACTGAAATTAGGTCCAATCAGTTTTTTGTCACAACTTCTACACAGCTCATATTTGTGAACTGATCTTCACGAAACTACTTGGGTACCTTTGTTTTCACCTTGGGACAGGAATGAGTGTGTTTTGGGGTGCCTTTGTTATCACTGTGCTATGAGAACAAATATTTTGGGGTTCAGTCAGACCCACTCTGGGACTCAAAGATTTCTTTTCTAGTTTAGCATCTGACTGTCACCCACCTTTACAATACTTTACCTATACATTTGTTACAGGCAACGGCCAATATTTATGTACAGACCGTTACAATACTTTATATGTACCTTTGTTATCAGGTCATTACCTAGATGTTTGTCATTGCTGTGTCACATACTATACATGTACATGTCTTTGTCTTGACAAGTTGAGCTACAGTGTCATTGACACTTTCATTTATTCAATTAGCAGGAGTTTACTCTTTAACCTATATTCAGTTAACAGGTCAAATTTATGGTAAATGGTTTTGTGTTGGGAAATTATATTCAATTAACAGGATTATTCAGTTAAGAGATATCCAATTAAGTGGGCTCCACTGTACTTAAATGCGTATAAGGTGTGATATTGGTGTGTTTTTGTTGCAAAAATTGCGTTGAAAGAACAACCGTGCCTGATACCTAACCCTTGAGAAGCTCTCTCTGAGAATTTAGCAAGGATTAGTATCTGGAGCAGCAGGTTTTAATGGTTGGGAACACATGGATAAAATATGTTAACTGATATCTTTTTAAACATCAGAGAAAATAATTTCAACAAAAAGTCAGTGAAAGCACTTGAAAAATCTCAAGAAAAGTCCTTTTTAGCATGACTTGATGAAGTCAAGGTAAGCTGTTGCCATGGTGCGTGCAGACGTCTTTGAGTCTGTCCACAATTTGTTCAGCACAGGCTATAGTTCACAGTTCTTTTCTAATCATCATCAAATTTCATTCATAGGCATGTTGAGGTTCATGCCTAGATAAGAACATCATATTGTGGTCATGATTGGCCACCTTCAATGGCCACCACAGTAAGTGGAATAGAGTAGATGAGAATGTCATACCTGCATATATTTATTTATTTATTGGTGTTTAAGGTCACATACTTATGCACAATGTCTAATCGTGACCGTGACAGTTTTATGGGTGGAGGAAGCTGGAGAGAACCATCGAGCATCGACAAGCAACTGTCAACTCCTCAACATTCCAACTCTGTTTAAACTCTGCTCAAGCATGGTTACAGCGGTTGAAGACATGGGCACCATCGACGTGCAGTATGCCTGAGTACACTGCATCATCATGCCCCCATGTAGGCAACCAGGATAAAGTGCCTTGCTTAAAGACACAACGTGGTCATCCCGGACGGGGACGTGACTATCATACCTGCATTTCCATCCTGGTTGGCTGTCTGGAATAACTGCCATGGCTCATGTTTTTATCTTTCTTTTTTATGCTCAGCCATAGTGTTACCCTTGTCCATCCATCATTCCTTCATCCTGCCTTTCCATCATTATGATATAACAGTTTTCCAGACTTTTGTCATTGTGCATTGAGATAATTGGCTGATTTCTGGTATGCGGCTTTGTCATGGGTGCCTACAAATCAAGTTTGGGTTTGCTTATGGTGAGATGATTTTTCATGGAGTTATTAACCTTGAAATTAGTTTGTGATGTGAAAACTCAGAGAATCAGTTTTCCAGACTATGTTTTTGCTGTACGTTCAGATAATTGGCTGATTTCTGGGATGTGGCTTTGTCATGGTTACCTACAGGTGTGTAAAGCAAATGGTTTATCATGCTACCTCACAGGAGCTTATGTGTCGTACTGAGACATCCAGTTTTCTGATAGAGAACAAAAAAGTTAATAATTATGACACAATTTACTTAAATGCACATAAGTTAAGCAATTATGACATGAATTTCATAAATGCATTTATAATCGGCAAAATGATTGACAGTGACACTGGCCAGGGAGAGGGTGGAAAAATGTGCTGCTCCTCTGTATTGTAACAATAAAATGGCGACTTGATGAGGTCAGTTTGTCACAAGACTTGATGGAATTGGTGAAAAAGTTTATTGGTCTGTGTAAGGCTAATTATAGCACTGAAACAAAGAACTGGTCAAGCTGAAACGTAGTCCCATGGAGTTATGTTAACACTAATCAGTCTGAGTGATATCACTGCGCTGATTGGTGTGAACTTGGTGAATCGTGTACAAAATGAAATGCCCGGTGTCTGCTTACCGAAATTACTGATAATCATGTTCATAGACCCCTGTCAGACTGTGGTGAAAAATACCTGGAAAGAATATTTTGCTTCTATAAATGTGGCTAAACCTGTGGTGTAGCCACTCATTATAAAGTCAAACAACATTGTTATTGACACTTTCATTTCTTTCTATTTAAACCCTTGACTGGTACAGTGCTGAATTATTTTTGGTCGGCAAAATTTGCTCACTTGTCTTTGAATTCTTACTATTCATAGAAGGGTGCCTCAGCCCTGGTAATTCACCCTCATCAATCAGCAGTGCCAAGGAAAATGCCAAGGAAAGGAAAATATGTACAGCAAAATTACTGCCGAGGATGGTTTCTTCAGAAAGCCTTGTGGTGGCAGAAATTGCACAACTTCCAGGTCACACAAGGAATCAAACCATGTGGGTTGCACTACTCTGTATTGCTAATCTTATAATTTACAGTACAAGTTGCAGCATACTCACTAAAAACTATGTGTTCTGCTTCTTCTATGTTGATAAAACCAGAATCGGACATTAGTTTCTGGAAAGCTCTTAGTTTGTGGTTATACTGCATCTTATTTTTACTCATACTATGCATATTGAGCAAGACGCCTGCTTAATTCCAAGAATTTTTCTCAGCATTCACATGATTTATGATACTGGTATGATCTAATTGAGTGAAAGATTCTGCACATTGATTGTGATTATATACGCATGTATCTCGAACTACTTTCATGTGTTAAAGTTACTTAAAAGTTTTCACTTCACCCCATACTACATATACATGGCAGTTGAGACAATGTCCTACCCCCTGATGATTTTTACACAAGCGAACAGGCTTCACGGCAATTCCCATAGAAGCACCAGTTTTCCACAGCAATGTTTTGCCGAGGAAACAAGGATGAATTACCAGGACTGGTGAAAAGAGGCACTCTCCCATAAATTGTGACAAGGCAAATCCCCTCTACGTCATTGGACAACAAAAAATCAATAACATAGATAAAGGTCAAGGTTACTCCATCTCAGTTCATATCATGAATTTGAATTGATACAATGAAGCATATTCATAGAATATTAAACCTTTAACATGCACATCAGAATAAAGACCAAATATGGACTTTCAGTACTCTACCAGTTAATAACCTGATTGCGCAGTGGCCCATTGGTTAGTTCATTGTACTTGTAATTGATGGGTGATGAGTTGTGACCCATGTCACTTTTGTCCAAGTTCGAAAGCCATAACCTATCTTGCTGAAGTCAGGTCACAGTGGCACAGTATGCATTCAACTAATGTGGGCTAGAATCACTTCTGTCCTGCTTGTATATTGAAATGTCTCACAGTTACTTTCTGCTGTTGTTGGTTTTTTGGTTGAGTTGTGCTAACAACCTAGACCTATGGTTTGGCGATGTTTGGTGTGCATCTGGGCGGGCAGGCATCCTCACACTGTTAGCATTGAGCAAATGTTCTCCAATTTAACTAATATTTGCCATACAGGTCTTTTACAATAATATCTCAAGTGAGTTAGAAAACTGCCCTGGTCCGATTTTTCGTTACAGAGGTACGGGTCTTAATTAGTCAATTTTTACAAATTTTGAGCCCGTTAGCGCAATAACTTGAACAAACATTCTCTGATTGGACTAATATTTGCCATACATGTCTTTTGCAATAATATCTCAAGCTTGTTTGAAAACTGGCCTGGCCCGGTTTTTTGTTACAGAGTTATTGTTCTTAATTAGTCAATTTTTACGAATTCTGAGCTCATTAGCACAATAGCTTAAACAAACGTTCTCCGAGTGACTAATATTTGCCACACAGGTCTTTTGCAATGATGTCTCAAGTGAGTTCAAAGACTGACCCAGCCCATTTTTTTTCATTACGTAGATATGGCCCTTAATTAAATATTTTTTATGAATTCTGAACTTAACATTATAACTTGAACAAAGGTTTCAGATTTGACGTGATTTGATATGACTGATAACTGGGTTATATACATAAAACCCTCTCTAATTATCACCACAACTCGACGTCTGCATCTCAGTTGCACACCTCTTGTTCTGAGTACTATTGCTACCCCAATTTGCCAAACTATCGGTGCAAAAACAAAAACACCACTGAAGTTGGCCTGAAGCGTCTTGCCTAATGACAGACTCTTCCTGGGGCTACAACCCATAAAATCCCTTCATCTTCCTTGAGGAAGTGACCTGGTTATCTTCAACCAGAATGTGGAAACTAACTTAAATTCAAAATAGATTGTTGATGTGCAGAAATTGTCACATGAATGTTCATGCCTGGTAACATGATGATTGTGTGCCAGGTAAGTTGAGTTGCACCTGCTGTCTATGACTGTATTCTGGCCATTGATGTCTGGAATGGGAGAGTGTTTCCCTAGAGTATCAATAGATAGAGGTGAGAACAAGTAAGGTTACTTATCGTCTTCATCTCCCATGGGTCGTTAGGTTGCAATAAAGTTTGCTGAACATAATTTCTATTCAGGATACCATTCCTGCTTTGGATCTGTAAGAATTAGAAACAGTAAGGTAGAAAAACAGTGGATGTTGAGGTTGTGATGGTAAGAACTATAGGTTACAAAACACTAAATGATTTGCATTGACAGCATTTTTAGCTCACCTACTTTAGTTGTGTGAGCTTATGGCATGGCTCGATCGGTCGTGTCAGCGTCGGCATCAGCGTACGTGTCCAATAATGTTAAAGCGTCTGTTTAGGTCATTTACTCGCCCTATTTCCATATCATGGCTTTTATAATGCTGCTATATGATGATTATTATCATTTTACCATGATTTAACACCTCATACTCTACATTTTAGACATTTTTTTTTACATTTTTAGTTGCGTTTAGTTTTCTGTTTAGCTCAGAATTTCATGTTCAACTAAGTGTTTAGGTCAGCTGCTGTGCTCCTTCTCTTCCCATGGCACTTATATTCATCATACATGTTCCTCAGTATCATTGTTCCATGATTAACCCCTTATACCCTGCATTTTAAACATTTTTCTTGACATTTTTATTTGCGTTTAGTTTTCTGTTTAGCTCAGAATTTCATGTTTAACTAAGTGTTTAGGACAGCTGCTGTGCTTCTTCTCTTTCCATGGCACTTATATTCATCGTACATGTTCCTCAGTATCATTGTTCCATGATTACCCCCTCATACCCTGCATTTTAAACATTTTTCTTGACATTTTTAGTTGTGTTTAGTTTTCTGTTTAGCTCGGAATTTCATGTTTTACTTAGTGTTTAGGTCAGCTGCTGTGCTCCTTCTCTTCCCATGGCACTTATATTCATCATACATGTTCCTCAGTATCATTGTTCCATGATTAACCCCTCATACCCTGCATTTTAAACATTTTTCTTGACATTTTTAGTTGCGTTTAGTTTTCTGTTTAGCTCAGAATTTCATGTTTAACTAAGTGTTTAGGTCAGCTGCTGTGCTCCTTCTCTTCCCATGGCACTTATATTCATCATACATGTTCCTCAGTATCATTGTTCCATGATTAACCCCTCATACCCTGCATTTTAAACATTTTTCTTGACATTTTTATTTGCGTTTATTTTTCTGTTTAGCTCAGAATTTCATGTTTAACTAAGTGTTTAGGTCAGCTGCTGTGCTTCTTCTCTTCCCATGGCACTTATATTCATCATACATGTTCCTCAGTATCATTGTTCCATGATTAACCCCTCATACCCTGCATTTTAAACACTTTTCTTGACATTTTTAGTTGTGTTTAGTTTTCTGTTTAGCTCAGAATTTCATGTTTAACTTAGTGTTTATGTCAGTTTCTGTGTTTTACTTTTAAGAGGTTGTGTTTAGGTAAGCTTTGACATATGTTATGAGCCTGTTTGATACAGTTCTTGTGTTTTGCCAAAGTTACTATCAAAGAGGAATGTTGGTGAGCTATAGGGCGTTGGCGTCCTTCTTGTTAACATTTTCCTGTCTCTTCTGCTCATCAAGCTCACTTTGGAGAAGCCAGTCCTCTATCCACTTGGTAGATCATCTCATTAAAAAAATGAACCAGAAATAAAATATATGTTACCGTTTGTTTTCTGTATTCAAATTTCATTGTTTCCTCTACTACTGTCCAGTTTTTCACTCATTTGAAAAGGCATACTTTTTCTTGCCCCCACACCTTGTTTTCAACAAAACAAAACAAAACTCAAATATTTTAAGTCTTTTCCAAAGAGACACTTTAACATTTTTGTTCAGGATTCCAAAATCAATAGATATTTCCACTATTAGCTAATTTCCTACATTTTATGCTCCATTAAACGTTGAGATAAAAACTGCTGGGTGGCATTTTTGCCCGCATATATAAGCTGTTGTAACCTAAAGTTTTGTCAAAATTGACAAAAAATATTTGTAATTTTTAGCTTAACTTGACAAAGTCAAGATAAGCTATTGCCATCACGCGTGCGGAAGTCTGTTAGTCTGTGAGTCTCTGTGAGTTCGTGAGTCTGTGATTCTGTTCACATTTTCCTTTAGCACAGGTTACACCCTGTAGTTTTTGTCTGATCGTCACGAAATTTCATATGCAGGTTTGGGGTCATGTCTAGATAAGAACGTCCTCTTTTGGTCGCGATCGGTCAACCAGTATGGCTGCCCAAGCCCAAAACCCAAAAACCATTAGCACAGTCTATAGGTCGTATTTATGAAGGGATTTCATTGTAACTTGGTAGGATGCCTCTGTGTAATGCTTAGATGAGAACATCCCCTTTTGGTCATGATCTGTCAACTGTGATGGCTGCCCAAGCTCGAAACCCAAAAACTTTTAGCACAGTCTGCAGGTCATATTTAATATGGAGGGATTTCATTGTAACTTGGTAGGTTCACTTTATATAATGTCTAGATGAGAATGTCCCCTTTTGGACGTGATTGGGCAACTATGACGGCGACAGGGACCTGAAGCCTGAAAACCTTTAGCACAGTCTACATGTCATATTTATTAAGGGGTTTCATTGTAACTTGGTAGGATGACTCCAAATAATGTCTAGATAAGAATGTCCCCTTTTGGTCGCAATCATTCAGCCTTGATGGCTGCCCAAGCCCAAAAACCTTTAGCATAGTCTATAGGTCGTATTTATGGAAGAATTTCATTGTAACTTGTTAGGTTGACTCCATATAATGCCTAGATGAAGACAACCCCTTTTGGTCGTGATTGGTCAACTGTAACGGCTACAGGTACCCAAAGCCTGAAAACCTTGATCACAGTCTACAGGTCATATTTATGAAGGGATTTCATTGTAACATCGTAGGATCACTCCAGATGATGCCCAGATGAGAATGTCCCCTTTTGGTTGCGACATTTCAACCATGATGGCTGCCTGAGCCCGAAGCCCAAAAACCTTTAGCACAGTCTACAGGTCATATTTATGAAGGGATTTCATTGTAACCTGGTAGGTTGACTTCATATGTCTAGATGAAAACAGCCCTGTTTGGACGTGATTGGGCAACTGTGACGGCTACAGGGACCTGAAGCCCAAAAACCTTTAGCACAGTCTACAGGTCATATTTATGAAGGGATTTCATTGTAGCTTGTTAGGATGACTCCAAATAATGCCTAGATGAGAACATCCCCTTTTGGTCTCAATCATTCAGCCAAGATGGCTGCCCGAGCCCAAAACCAAAAAACCTTTAGCATAGTCTATAGGTCGTATTTATGTTAGGATTTCATTGTAACTTGTTAGGTTGACTCCATATAATGCCCAGATGATGACATCCCCTTTTGGTCGTGATTGGTCAACTGTGACGGCTTCAGGGGCCCAAAGCCTGAAAACCTTCAGCACAGTCGGTCATATTTATGAAGGGATTTCATTGTAACTTCGTAGGATCACTCCAGATGATGCCCAGATTAGAATTCTCCTTTTGGTTGCGACCATTCAGCCATGATGGCTGTCCGAGCCCAGAGCCCGAAAACCTTCAGCACAGTCTACAGGTCATATTTATGACAGGATTTCATTGTAACTTGGTAGGTTGACTTAATATAATGTCTAGATGAGAATGTCCTCTTTTGGAAACGATTGGGCAACTGTGACGGCTACAGGGGCCCGAAGCCTGAAAACATTGAGCACAGTCTACAGATCATATTTATCAAGGGATTTCATTGTAACTTCGCAGGATCACTTCAGATGATGCCCAGATGACGTCTCCTTTTGGTCGCAATCATTCAACCATGATGGCTTCCCGAGCCCTAAACCCGAAAAACTTTAGTACAGATTACCGGTCATATTTGTGAAGGGATTTCATTGTAACTTAGTAGAATGACTCAGTATAATGTCGAGATGAGGACATCCCCTTTTAGTAGTAATCGGTCAACTGTCATGGATGAAGGGATTTCAATGTAACTTGATAGGATGACTCGTTTTGGAATAATTTCACTGCAACTTGGTAACTTTTGTTGACATATGTTAACTGTGAGGGCCACATACATTAACTGTGAGGTCATATTAACCCACCCCTTTGCCCTTTAGTACAGTGTACACCTCATATTATTTTTATTAAAAACATAGTATACAGGGAACAGAAATTAACATATTCCCAATTATCACAATTCTTGTCTCATTTCATAATCCTTTCATAAACATTGAACATTATCCTTTTCATCAAACACAACACACAGCCAAGTTAAGCTACAGTGTCATTGACACTTTCATTTGGTTGAAATTGCTGAAAAAATATTTTATAATTGTTTTATATTTTTTTCAGTTTAAATGTGCTCTGCCTGCTCTATCAACATAGTTAACCCATCCTGAGCTAACAAAAATTGTGTCATTTTCAGCTCACCTGACTCAGTCCTGGAAATGAGATGGGTGCGAGTGCAATTGCTCCTGTTAGCACCCATGATTTCTATTTTACGGGAGCTAAAAAATGCATTTGTTGAAAAATATTGTGGAGCACTAATATACCGTAAATGTGTGTTGTTTTGAGAAAGCAGTACACTGTGGCCAGTGGCAAGTTACTGTCATAATTCAGCAATTCCTTATACATTTAACCCTTTAGGCACTATTGGCCATGCAGTTCAATGACAGCAATTAGAAGGGTCCATAATCATTATTTGGGGTAGACCAATCAATATTTTCAGTGTGCAGCCTCGGGCTGCATATTGAAAATACTGATTGGTCTACCCCACACATTTACTGAACAGCCATCCTATTTAATGATGTTATGACGTATCATGCTCCTGGCTGAAAAGCAATCGTTCAGGATCAAATGGTTAAGGTTTCTGGTATTTGTTGACAGTATTCCCTCGAAAATTCATATACTAACATTTTACCGGTGCAAATTACTTTCGTCTCTGATTTCACGGGAGCTGCACCCGTCAATTTTGTTCATTTCCAGCACTGCTGACTGAATGCCAGAATGAGCCACAGTAACCACTCTTTGTCCATCGTCTGTTGTAAAGGTGGTGTTTGAGTCTTCTCTTCCCAAAGAGCTGGACTGATTTCAATAAAATTTCATGTGAATGATGACAGTGGAGGAGCAATTGAGTTTTGTTGAAATTAATATGCTTCTCCATGTGGAAGTGGATAAGGGAAAATTGCCCAAATTGTTTTTAAAATCTACACGTGATCACGTTTATGGAATAGCTTGATATATGGCATTTAGCTTCCTTTTGAAGTGTACACTAAAGTTTGTAGTAGTTGTTGGGATCACATTTAAAATCAAGTCTCTTGGTTCATATTTGAGATCCTTATGGTATCTCAAATTTTAAAATTGTGTAATGCAATATAAGGATTATATGATCTTCTGATACACTAGTCAGAAGCTTTGGATATTTAGAATACATGTACAGCATCCTTATAGTGGCCTGATTCATGTTGTTCAAATCAAGTTCCTGGGTTCATATTTGGGGTCCCTGTGTGAGTCCTAAGTTTAACTTTGTGCAAGATGAGGAATAATTCTTTAAAAATCGTCGTCTTCTGATGATTCACCCATCACAATCATTTGATATACAGCATCTTTACATGCAGATTCAAATTTGTTCAAATCAAGTCCCCGAATTCATATTTGTGCTTCCTCAGGGAGTCTAAATTTTAACTTAGTGCAATATGAGCATAATTCTGTCAAAATCTTCTTATTCAGATTTACCATTCAGAATCTGTTGATATTTGGTATATGAAATCCTTAGTGAGGTCAGATTCAATCTTGGTAAAAGCATTAATAGATTAACCAGTTGAACTCCTGAAGGCAGAAAGTTATTCTCATGACAATGAGCACCGAAAACAGTAACATGAAAAAAATGACTTATGTTTCAAAAATGTTTGAATGTAGTGTATGTAATTTATAGGAGAAGAGCAACATTTGGGAGAGGAATACCCTGCCATGAGATACCATATTACTTCAGGGATAAAATAAACATGTGATTAAGCAGTGATGGCTATATGAACGCCCTCCCCTTCCATCAATTTAGTGAACAAGGTCTACGCAAAGCGTGGGCCACTGATGTTGACCCGTAGGCATGTTCGAAGTAGCCTTAATGGTGTCGTGAGACAGAAAAATTTTCCAAGTCGAAAGAGTGAAAAAGTGCTATAACTCTGGAAAAATTTGTTCCTTGTGCATATCTGTTCCCCCATGTGGGTCTATCAGCATACCAAAGGATGTGGCTTTGAAATTACAATCCAAAACGTTTATAGAGACAGATGGATGAATGGATAGGTGGATGGATGGAGGTTTCCACTAGATATCCCGAAATCTTCCTTTGAAGAACGGGGGGATAAAAAGCTTACACTCAACCTATTTGAGTCCTTCCATTTTAGTTTCATTGACAGAAGCTCAGAGTGTGTCCACATATATAGTGCAAAGAGATAACAAGCAACTTGAAGAAAATCAATAGATCACACTTTCAGGTGATATAGACACTGACAAAGTGAGATTAAAGGGAAAAATTCCCTTGGTTGTGTACATTATGAACTGCTGTGCACTCAGCTCATAGAGATGTTCTTCAATGTTGTGAGGCACACATTTGTGTGCAGTATCACAGCTCTTCATTTAACCAACATTCACACGCATCAGGCCTTCACAGTACTTTCAATCCTGAACCCAGCTTGCCCTCTCTCCACTTGTTCAACCTTTTCAATAAAAAAAGAATGATACTGAATAGAGATGGGCAATACACCAAAAAACTGAACCGATACCGATATCAAGGCATACCAAAAAACCAAACCGAAGCAATCATTGAATATTGAAACTGTCTGAATTTTCAAATTTCCTACATTCACTATTTACAAGGCTCTGTTGAGGCTTGATAGCAGTTGAAGGGTTCATTTTCATGAAAGAAGGGGCTGATTCTTTTTTCAGTTTTGTTCACTCTCAGGGGCGTGGGCAGTTGTCCTGAATTCTCACTACACTACATTATTTATTTAGTATTATTTATTTATTGGGGTTTAAGGTCATATATTTCTGCACTGTGGCTAATCATGACCATGACAGTTTTATGGGTGGAGAAAGCCGGAGAGAACCACCTAGCAATGGTGAGCAACTGTCAGCTCCCCAACATACTAACTCCACACCAGCAGGGTTAGCATTGGTTGAAGACAAGCGCACCATAGACATGCAGTATGCCTTAGTCCATGACGTCACCGTGCCCCCAGATGGGCAATGGGGGTGAAATGTCTTGCCCAAGGACACAACGCGGTTGCCGCAGGTGGGATTCGAACCGAGGACCTCTTGGCTTGCAGCCTGCACCTCTACCTACTGAGCCACCGCGCCCCACACTACACTACAACCTATACATGTCCAGCTGCTTAGCAGTGATTTCTAGCCAAGTCTTGGCTGCCTTAACAGGCAGCCAAGACATGTCTAGAAATCACTGCCCAGGTGCTCTGTCTGTTGTCAGTGGGACCTCTTAAAGATGGCATGGTCAGGGCACATGCTCTGAGATTGCATACAACTAAAATGGGACTTTAAAGGATAAGGTATGTTCAGAAGAAATCACAAAATTACTGTAGATATAAATTACTGTAGATATGATTTGTTTTTGTAAAAGAATGCCACTGTTGAGCTCATCGGCAGTGACATTTGCATTGCTGTGGTAGAATGATACAAGAACAACTTATTCTGTATTTTCCTGATATGAATTTCCCTTTTGTACTATCATCAAATCTCAGTCAAGTTGGATACTGAACCGACACCGAGGTATACCCCCTTAAAAATACCGAAACCAATACCAAACTCTAAATTCCAAAACCGCCCATCTCAAATGTTCAGTGTTGTTGGTATGAGCATAGTGCCCTGATTCCAGAAGAATCCAACAACATATTTTAACTGAAATATTTTGCTCAGCTGATCACTCTTATGAACTGTTGGCTGTCCCTATTTGCATGATGGCTGTTTGACCCTAATGGAGGGAGCTGAATCTGTGATTGTGAAAAGAGACACAAGTGTTAAGTGTGGTGAGTGTAGAATTCTGCACCCAGTGGAAAACCAAAGTTACTTACAATGTAGTGGTTTTTAACCCTTTACCCAACGCAGACGATATCAAAATTTATTATTTTAAACATCATTTTTTTAAATTTTTCAAAAAATTTCAACAAAACCATATCATGTGACCCCTCATTGGAATGAGCTCGATGAGCTCGTTCCAAAGAGGGGGTCATGTGATAAGGTTTTGTTGAAATTTTTTTTTTTTCAGCTGCTGAATTTGCATATTACGCGAGCGGATGTGGCCGATTCGTTGGGTTATGTGTTAAATCTAGAAAATGCCAATATAGTGGTTGTTGGAATCTTGAGAGCAAAACATCTTCAAAGCAGATAGTTTTTCTCCAAAATGAAATTATAAAAACTGTTCATAGGTATCCAGCAAACAAGGTTAACCCTTTACCTAACATAACGGTCAAAACCGGCCAGTGCTATTCACAAAAATCGCCAATTAATTTTCATTTTTGGTCTCAAACGAGCTCGTTGAGCTCGTTCCACGAGCTCGTCGAGCTCATTCCAATGAGGGGTCATAACCTATGTTTTTGAGACAAAAAAATGAAAAAATATAGTTATTCAAGAATTTTGATTGCAAGTGTCGTCTGCTTTTCTTGTCAGGTAAAGGGTTAAGTAATGGTCACTACAGTTCTGTTCAAAGATAATTTAAAAACAGTTTTTTCAACATCGAAAAATTCAAGTAGCACGACACCAGATTTGCCTCCTTGGAGTTAAAAACCTCCTGCACATCTCAACACAACATTTGATTCAAATCACAGGCTTAACTGGTAGAATGCTGGAGGCCCATATTAGAGCTTTAATCTGAATTGCAGGTAACCCATCTAAAAAACTTCATATTCAGTGGATGTACTTCATATTATCCTTGAAGTGAATGGTATGGAATAGCATCAGCAAATTCACACTCTGGGGACCTCATTCTGCAAATGATAGATTGCTTATTTCCAGGCTTGCCTTCTGCCAACCAGTTTCTGTACTCAGTTGAAAAGACATACTTCTAACTCCTACATCTTGGTTTTCAACTCTCACGATTTTGAAAGAACAGCCAGTACAAATATTTTAAGTTTTTTTCCAAATCAGACACTTTTATGAGGATTCCAAAATCAGTAGATATTGCCCCAATCAGCTAATGTCCAACAGTTTCTGTTCTAATAGACCTTTACCTAACATGAAAAGCAGACGACCCCTGCAAACAAAATTCTTGAATAACTAATTTTTTTCATTTTTTGTCTCAAAGACATAGGTTATGACCCCTCATTGGAACGAGCTCAACGAGCTCGTTCCAATGAGGGGTCATAACCTATGTTTTTGAGACAAAAACTGAAAAAATAATAAGAATTAATTGGCGATTTTTGTGAATAGCGCTGGCCGGTTTTGGCCGTTACATTGGGTAAAGGGTTAAATATAAAAAGGGTGTTTTAGCCTACATATAGACTATTGTAACCTAAATATATGACAGCAGTGTTAGAAACATGTATGTATATATGGATCACAAAAGTAGTGTTTTTTTTCCGATTAGATCACGATTGGCTCGTGATACACTTATGCGCCAGTAGGGCTGGGCGATTTTTCGGTTTGGTTCTGGTTTTTGCAGCAAACCAGAAAACCAAACTGCAAGATCCGGCAAACAGTTTTGATGCATTTGTGCATAAACTGATCTAACCATCTTACTTTGAGGGAACTGGCCTAGTGACCACCATGGACTCTTATCGCTTAGTCTATCTGGCAAAGGGGTGAATACGTTGTTTTCTGATTGTCAAATTTTCTCCCTTATTGACCAGGCCTGAAAATAAACGGTCTGACATTTGCAGAATGAGGTCCCCAGAGGGTCAATTTGATGATGCTATTCCCATATATTGGGCCAATTTATCCTCTGGGTACCTCTTTCTGTTTAGTTGTGAGACCCTGATTCAGATTGAGGTTCACAGAGGGTAAATTTAGTGATGCTACCCTGCTGTGCAGGGTAGCATCACTAAATTCACCCTCTGGGGACCTCATTTTGCAGATGACAGTCTGCTTATTTTCTGGCTTGTTATTGACTCATCCACCAGACGAGTCAGTAAGGAAGAAATGTGACAATGAGAACACTACACAGATTAGATGAACTTTATTCATTTGTTACCCTGATTTATGTGGGGTTTTTCTGACTATATAGGCCTTGTAATTGATCCCCTAGAACCCCTAAGAATGATCAAAGGGAAGTCAGGCTGAACCCAAAAGTGATGTTGGACAAACTATTGCGAATTTTGTCGCAAGTTAAGGAGTCTGAAGTATTTATTATCTGTTCTTAACTCATAGAAAAACTGAACTGAAACCGAGTTGTTTTTTTTTCTGAAATCGCACCCAAACCCGATTCTGAAAAATAAAAACCTCCGAGCTCTACACACCAGTGGTCGAGATTTCGTAAACAAAATATTGCGAATTCAATACCAAATAAAGAACAACAAGGGAAAATAGCATCTCAGAATTTATATTTTCAAATTTTGTTTGGGTGAGATTCCATAGTGTTGTAGAAAAGTGGAAAAATAATTGTAATTTTGCCCAGATCATGACAAAGTTGCAATCCATTGGAATTATCTGTCCATTTCTGTGAACACAGTACTGTACATCATTATTATTATTTATTTATTGGTGTTTAAGGTCACATACTTATGCACAATGGCTAATCGTGACCATGACAGTTTTACGGGTGGAGGAAGCTGGAGTACCCGGAGAGAACCACTGAGCGCCGATGAGCAATTGTCAGCTCCTCAACATGCTAACTCTGATCAAGCTCCACTCAAGCAGGGTTACAGCGGTTGAGACATGTGCACTATCGATGTGCAGTATGCCTTAGTACACGTCATCATCGTGCCCCCATATAGGCAACCGGAATAAAGTACCTAGCCAAGGACACAATGCGGGTCGTCCCGGATGGGGATCGAACTCCGAACTCAGGACCTTCAGAAAAGTCCAACAGTCTAACACTGAGCCACCGTGCTCCCCCTGTACATTATTGGGGTGAAAACAGAATGAATGAAATATGCAAGGATCAAACATGTACAGTGATAATTCTTTACCTAACACATTTTTTTCATTGATGATGCAATATGTTCAAAATACTTGATAATTTTTTTCCTTTTACCCTGAACTTAACCTAAACTGCAGACAACACAAACAATCTTTTTTCTCCTTAAACCCCTGCACACTGATGTCAAAATACTAAAATTTCAAGCAGCAATTTTTTCCATAATGCAACAGAGAATTTAACCTCACTGAGCCCCCTGCCCCCCACCCCCCCCCCCCCCCCCCACCACACACACATGGGAATTGTATGTAGGACACAATGCATGTGGTGCAGGTCAGGATCAAATCATCAGTCTTTTGGTTTAAAGTCCAATGCTCTAACCAATGAACTATCACACTCCTAATGCAGCTTGAAAATTCAGGGAGCACAGTGGCTCAGTGGTTACAGAATTGGACCTCAAACCGAAAGGTCCACAGTTCGATCCCCACCAGGGGTAACTGCATTGTGTCCTTGGGTAAGGCACTTCATTCTGATTGCTCACATGGGGTCATGATGGCACTGTCTGCTGAGGAGTACTGCACGTCTATAGTGCACTTGTCTTCGACAAATGCTAGCTTTGATTGTGTGGAGTTAGTACGCTGGAGAGTCAGGCATTTGCTCCCTATTGCACGGTGGTTCTCTCCAAGTACTCCAGCTTCCTCCACCTGTAAAACTGTTTGACACGAGGTGACCCTGTCTGCCAAAAGTGCCATTAAATTCCATTAAATAAATAAATAAATAAATAAATAAATAAATAGTATTTTAAGATCTGTGTGCAGAAGGTTGTGGCTATATCCAGATTATACAGAAAATCAGCCTTCACATTTAATGAGTTGAAAAACTTACTAACACACCTAGTGTATTGACTTTTATACCAAAATGGAGATAAATATGGCCCCACAAAGTAAATCTTCTGTTTCTCAGGCCATATTTTGTAAAATTGCATGTGGGCCGGGGCTTTTTCATTTTATTTTTGTAATTATTTCTTTGCCATCAAAAGTTCATAATGTACAGAATAGCATGGGTGGTGGTGTATTTCGTCCCTTGAGTTTACAAAGGCTTTACAATGCTAAAGCATTGCAAAGCCTTGTTGCACTCAAGGGAGAAATTTATCAGTTTTATTAACTTGGGTAAAATATCAGACATAAACCATTTAATTTTTATTTTTTTAGTTTGCATTAGTTATAAAAAGAGAGCATGCGGCAGCCAAAAGGACCATGTGGGAGGGTCTGAGAAACAGATTTTTAACTTTTTTAGGCTTATCCAGAATGTTTTTCAAGTTGAATTTCGGTAACTTTTATGACTGCGTGAAAACATTTTTCTGTTTCTTTGTTACTTTTTTTTTAAAGCATTGAGATCGGTCGATTGCAATATGAAAAGAGCCAACTATTCCTGTTGCATCTATTCACACATAACATGACAACAAACACTTCCACACCCATGCTTTTCACAAAACTATTACAAACATGACACCAACAAAACATGAGGAAGACTGTCAGACCATGCCATGTCTATGTGATGATGACCTGGTAAAATGTTTGTTGAACTTTATTTTAACCATGAAATTTTCACAAAATATCATGAAAAACATAAATTTTTATTGGAAAAATATTGTCTGTGTATTATTTTGTGACAGTAGTTGCCATTTTCTTTATGATCTCTTCAGTAATTTCACATTTTCACTTTGAATGAGTTTGTCCATGTGCAGGTTTTTGATTGCTCAAATTAGAGTTGCACAATATTCTAAACTGAATACTGGTATCAGTACTCCAAAAAGTACCACAGTATACTGACATATTGACAGACTGTTCAGATAAGTGAACATACGTACCACAATCGGGACTTGAACCATCCCAGTGGAATGAATAAGCATGCCTTGATGATGCATTTTGTATAACACCTTTACCCTATGTAGTCAATATCAAAATTTATTAGTTTAAACATTAGTTTATCAAATTTTTCTAAATATTTCAACAAAGAATATCATGTGACCCTCATTGGAATGAGTTCGATGAGCTCATTCCAATAAGGGGGCACATGATATGGTTTTGTTGAAGTTTTTTGAAAAAAAAATTTTTTCAACTGCTGAATTTGTTTTTTAGCAGCGTATGGTTCATTGGATAAAAGGATAATATTATTCATTTGGGACTACAGTTAAATCAAGACACCTTGAAAATTAAATTGTAGGTAAATAAATGATGACTATAAACCAATATTTTTGTCATTGCACTGGTATGATTCTGATCAATCGATACTGGTTTGAATACCGGAATGTATCGGTCCCATTTTGGTTGCAATCAGTCAACCTGATGGCTGCACAGGTTTGAATCCTGAAAACCATTAGCACAATCTACAGGTCATACTTTTGAAGTGATTTCATTGTAACTTGGTAGGATAACTCCATATAATGTCTAGATGAGAATGTCCTATTTTGGTCATGATTGATCAACCATGACGGATGCACAGGCACCTAACCTAGATTTGTTTAGCACAGTATACAGTTCATATTTGTGAAGTGATTTCATTGTAACTTGGTAGGATGAGTTGGTATGATGTCTTGATGAGACTGTCGTATTTTGATCATGATCGGTCAGCCATTACTGCCGCTCTGGCATGTGACCTTGATTCCTTTTGCACTCTACAGGTTGTATTTATAAAGGGATTTCATAGTACCTTGGTAGGATGACTCATTTTGGAATGATTTTACTGTAACTTCGTAACTTTGGTTGACATACATTAACTGTGAGGGCCACATTAACCCAGGCCTCAGTTCTTTAGTACAGTATGTACCTCTAATTATTCTTATTGAACACATAGCATGTAGGGAACAGAAATTAACATATTCTCAATTATCACAATTCTTGTCTTATTTTATAATCCTTTCATAAACATCGAACATTATCCTTTTCATCAAGCACTACACACAGTCAAGTTAAGCTGCAGTGTTAATGTCCACACTTTCATTAAATTACGCAGTTGGATACAGCTTTTTTGTTAGGTAAAGGGTTAAACATAGTTTTTGACTCACTCAGTGAAACTCTCTTGTTCAAATGAAGTGAAATGGTTAACCGAATAACTGGTTTGAAACCAGTTACCAACTAAACTGATTAGAAAAACCAGTTATCCAAAATATCAGTGTGTGATCGTCTTTCCACCATTAAAATGTAGTAAATCTACTGCATCTCCTTTGGGATAGATTACACCTTGAGGCCGTGTTGTATATATATTGAGAATTAATTGACTTTGGTATCAAGACTTCGTAAATGATCGGCAATTTTCATGAGTACTGAGTAATCGCAGAAACTATTTTGTAGTATGTATTCAGACGAACGTTGTTGAGTACTCGGTACTTGACAATGTTCGTTTGTATACACGCTTTGGAATTGCTTCTGCTAATACTACTTTCTAATCCCTATAGTTCTGATCCCATATTCGGTGAAATAATGCCACGGATAATTGGTTATTGTTCGGTTATAGTTCTCGATTAGTTAGTTGTGAAAATGAGCCAGCCGTTTCAGCCCTAGTTGCAAGCTACATTTCTCAGGTAAAGAGTTAATTATGTTTGATTGTTTTCACTTTGGGCAGCAATCATTGGGTGAAAAGAGCAGACTGTCCTTCAACAGATCTTTAACTTGAGCTGCAGCACACTAAAGTCAAATTATCAACTTTCAAGCTGCTTTTTTTTCCACAAGGCAGCTAAAAATTTAGACAATTCAGTCTTTCATTGGGGTCAAAAGAAAAGACTACTCTGTAATAGATCTTTAACTTAACCCTTTGCAGCACTCTTATTTCGAATTTTCAAAATTTCAAGATGCTAGTTGTCCTCCACAGTGCAGGTAGAAATTTAAACAGTCTGTCATGTTTGATGGAGCTCATTGAGCTCAGTGAAACTAGATCAAATTTGTTAACCCTTTACCCAATGTAATGGCCAGAACCGGCCAGCGCTATTCTAAAATATCGCCAATTATTTTTCATTATTTTTTAATTTTTTTGTCTCAAAAACATAGGTTATGACCCTCATTGGAATGAGCTTATCAAGCCCATTCCAACGAGGGGTCATAACCAATATTTTTGAGACAAAAAATTAGTTATACAAGAATTTTTTTTGCAAGTGTCATCTGCTTTTCAGATTAGGTAAAGGGTTAAATTCTAAGTTGCATTATGGCAAAAATTTGATTCTTGAAATTTCAGTCTTTTGACATAAATGTGAAGAGGGTTAAAACATTCTGTGTCGGCATGCTGTGATGATATACCATTACTGTGTTATGGTAGGTGAGTGAAAAATCTTGTATAGCATGTGGAGAGTGACTTACCAGTAAAATACTCACAGAGTATAATCTGTGAAAAAGCACAAGCAATGTTTCAGCCAATGGATCTCTGGAACACCATTTTCTGAAAATTTGTGTCTTTTTTCTGTGATTTTTTCAAATATTTTGGGAACTATTGTCAGGGAGGAAATACTACTCCATTTCACTCTGCAGGTGCTTCAGCTATAATTCAACATTGACTGCTGGAGTTTAGGTTACTCTGTTAAATTAACCTGGAAATATTGAAAACAGTGGAAACTTCTCTCTGCAGGTGCTTCAGTGATAATTCAATATTGACTACTAGACTTCAATTTACTCTGTTAAATTAACCTGGAAATATTGAAAACAGTGTAATAATTTGGAAGTTTGAGTTAGACAGATCAGTGTCAATCATTAGCTGTATTAAATGCACAATGTACATAAAGTCATGTGATGTTTCATCAATAATAAGGTTACAAAGAAAACAACTGACTGTTCCTATTGGGAATTGATGGTTGTTTTGATAACAAGTAGCTTTCTATGAACATAAGTACAGGTATATTCCTACTGTTGGGTACAAAATGATGTTTTCAATATTTGTGTAAAATTGTCTTTAGGAATTATGACATACCTTCAGAGTTTTATTTTTATTGGGGAGTTTTAACTGGTAGAGTGCTAAATTATTTTTGGCCATCAAATCTTGTACACATGTCGTTGCCTTGTTACAATTTATGGGAGAGTGCCAATGGGCACTCTCCCATAAATTGTAACAAAGCAAACCCTTACAGACTAAATAATATCACTTTTAAGATAATACAAAGCATATCCACCGAATATGAGCCTTCAAGTTGTGGCACCTGCGTTTCAGAATAAAGCCCAAATATGGGCTTCCAGGACTCTACCAGTTAATGACACTTTTGACAGCCAGGGTCACCTCATGTCGGACAGTTTTACAGGTGGAGAAGTCCAAAGCACCTGGAGAGAACCACCAAGCAGTGGCAAGCACCTTCAAAGTTAATTTTGCATATCAACGTTCTTATTTTAACCCCAAGCACTCATGTAATGCATCAGCATTTTCTCCAAATCACTCTGTTTTTTCTCTTGTTTAAACATGATTTAAACCAATTATATCTCATTTGACAGGATGCACTGAGCTCTGTCAGACAAGGTTTATTTGGTTAAATATCAAACTGCATTATGGAAAATAATATTTACCACTGAAAACTGCCATTTTGACATCAGAATGCAGAAGGTTAAGCTCCTCACTTTTTTAATGCGAAAAATAGATCTGTCTTTATCAGGCCTGTTGATTTGAGGTGAAAGAAGTTTTGGGTCATGTGGAGGTTACCTAAAATAAAAAAACACGCAAACGAAAAATGGGTCATGCCAAATGGTCGCCACGTCATGCAAAATTTTCTCCATGTTGAATGATCTAGTAGAAAGAATGGTGGAATGATGTTGAGCACCAGCCAATCATGAGCTGCACAATTGTGCAAAAAGATAAATGGGGGGAAGAGGTTAGGTTAAGGGTTGGTTCTAGGTGCTATGAGTGATTTGCATGTGGCCGGAGCTCATTATCACGCGGTCTGAAGAGCTACATTTACGAGTCCAAGATCTGCAGTGTCCACAGCAAAGCAGTTCGTTTACACTACCTCAGCAGATTCAAATCCCGATGCGAAGCTTTGAAATTGGTGGTTGCTTTCATGAACTATAACCAATCCCTTACTTGGAATTCAGACGACTTGTTCAAATTGTATGGTGAGTGTGGTAATAATTTATTTCCTGTCAAGTTTTTGTTTCTAAGCTTGCTGAGAAGTATGGCAACGACGTTATAGTCCTTTCCTTGCCAGGGATAGCCACGATTTTAGCAGATAGATTGAGAGCTGGATTGTTTCCACGTGTTACACAGGATCCAGATGATTGTGATGCCAAAAGCACAATGAAAGTTCAGGAGAAAAGTATATGTGGCGAAATAAAGGGTATGGATATATATCGAAACACTTGTGATCTTGAGCTCAACTGTGACAAAATATCGGAGTTTTCAAGCGAGACAATGTTGGCTTTTCTGGGTAGCTTGTCACCGATATTAGACCGCCCCTATCCGGGATGCTGATTAGCGACATTGTAACATCACTGGTATGTCACCGTGTGTGGGATACCAACAACAATGCAAAGTGGTCTTGCTGCTATGATAAGGGATTCGAAAGACTTCCTAAAAACGATCCATGACTTCGGAGTAATATGCTCCTATGATAAATTGTTGCTTTTCAAGAAATCAGCATCAAATACGGCAACTTGAATGTTGACTTCGCACCAATGTCTAGTTCTGATGGTGTACTAATACAGTTAGTGTTAGATAATTTCGATGCTGACATTGCATTTCAGACTGGAAAACTTAGTACAGTGGAATTGTTAATTGAAAGCCACTTTACTAATGAAAATTATTCAATTAACAGGAGTATTCAATTAACAGGGATTGTGTCACTTTCTTGTATTCGAGAGATAAACTTAGCATTTATTCCATTATATCTTGTTTGACAAAGCTCCATGAGCTCTGTCAAACAAGATATA
Organism: Pictodentalium vernedei; assembly: GCA_031216915.1. Taxonomy (NCBI): domain Eukaryota; kingdom Metazoa; phylum Mollusca; class Scaphopoda; order Dentaliida; family Dentaliidae; genus Pictodentalium; species Pictodentalium vernedei. The sequence continues at coordinate 375,464,458 of CM062292.1, forward strand.
ATAGATTAAGTGACTGTATTGGATGTACTGAGGCCAAATAGGTCTATAACCAAAGGAAAACTTTGGAGAGTCAGGGTAATTTCTCGACATGTTACAAGATGTTTTATTCAATTAACAGGAGTTAATTCTATAACCTTTTTTCAGTTAACAGGTCAATTTTGTACTGGAGGTATGGTAAATGGTTTTGTGTTGGGAAGTTATATTCAGTTAACAGGGATATACAATTAAGAGATATCCAGTTAAATGGGCTCCACTGTACCCATCCTCTGGCTTTTTTGTTAACTCGAGAAAATAAGATGTCCCAATCACAACCCAGTCAGCTCCCACAACTTAAAAATTCTTGATCACATTCTGCTCTTGCAACGCCACATTAGAGTGTTGAAATGAACAAACAAGGTTAGCAGATACATCAGCTATGAATGGCACTGATGAACAGAATCACCAAACACCCCAAACATCCCTTGAAAATGTATATAGGTTCAGATGCAGCCTCTTGTATGTGCCCAGAATGGTGTATTAGCCTCTGTCAAACATTGCAGTCCGCAAAATGATGATGTCATCTTAAACATGGATATTTCAAATTGATCCAGGCTGCCAGATGTTCAGTAAACTTTTTCGTAGTCAGGAGATGTTACTCTTACACATCCCATCAAGATAAAAACTTTGGATGCCATTTTGAGGTTCAGTGCCTTGGCGGCCAGGCTAATATTGGATGTATTGAAAAACAGATAAGTTTCTTAACGTGGTGAATTCATTGTATGTTAGTGTTATTCTTGTACAGATCACAAGAGTTTATGTGCCGTTGGCATGTTGGATGCTTGCAACAGACACACTGCAGTGGCTCAAATTCTCAACGTAACTCAATCGGTGACTAGCAGGTTGTGGTCACGCTACTGTCAGACAGGCAATGTTGATGACAGACGTCAGTCAGGTCATCCAAGGGTGACAACTGCTAACCAGGATCGTTTCATCTGAACCACAGCATTACTTAGCCGTCATCAAAGTGCCTCAGAAATCCAGCTGGAATTTGCATGCTCGACGACCTTGAATAATTCCACATTTGACTGAACGTCACATTGCAGCAAGGCATAATTGGTGTGGCACGACAGCGCTGGGACTATCGTCGATGGAGCAATGTTATGTTTTCCAATGAATCAAGGTTCACTCTCAACTTCCACGACATGCGAAACAGAGTATGGCAGCACGATCGTTTTGGTGGTGGATCGGTAATGGTGTGGGGAGGCATAACCATGACAAGCAGAACAGCATTACATGTCATCCAAGGGCGTGTCACAGGGCAGTACTACCATGACAACATGTTAGCAGCTCATGTGGTGCCATTTGCACAATGTCGCGGCCGTCGATTCATTTTCCAAGATGACAATGCAAGAGCACACAGTGCCTGTGTCACTACAGAGTTCCTCCAGGAGCTGAACATCACTATACTGCCTTGGCCAGCACTAAGTCCAGACCTTTCAGCAGTCGAGCACATCTGGGATGTGCTTGGCAGGTGCCTACGACAATGCCAACAGCCCCCGACCAATGTCCAGGAGCTTGCCGCTGCTCTGCAGGAAGAATGGAATAACATCAGTCAAGCTGATATTGGACGTTTGGTGAGGAGTATGCCACGTCAGATCTGTGCTTGTATCGTGAACCGAGGAGGATTTACAAGATATTGAGGTCTTGGACTGAATGTGGTAAATTCTCTGACTGACCGCCCATGTCTTCTACAGTTCAATGCGTGGAATGTGTGCTTGTCAGACACCCAACTATCACTGAAATCATTCACCAGATGTCACAGTGCAATGCCTCAACTGTCTTTTTGATGAAAATATAAATATATTTCTTCATGTATCTCACTTTTATCAAATATCGCCTACTTTTTTTTAATAGTATATATGCAATTAACTCACTGCACACTGTTGTCAAAATACCAAAGTTTTCAGCAGTAAATTTTACACACAGTGCAATTGAGAATTTAATAAATTATATCCTGTTTGACAGAGCTCATTGAGTGCTAGGAGTTAACAGATCAAGTTTTTACTGAAGGTATGGTAAATGGTTTGATGTGAGGCATTTGTATGCAATTAAAAGGGTAATTCAATTAAGACATATCCAGTGTACTCCATTGTATTGCTGAGTAGACATTCTGTTTGTCAAACATGCCAAGAGTCTCTTACACTTCATCTTTCTATTATTATGCTGTAATGACTGAAATAGCGGAGTTCTTTGGTTTGATCTTTCATCAATAGCTGTCTCTGCAGGGTTCTCATTCCTCAAGTATTCTTTACTCTGCAGAGAATATGATCTTGTCATTTAACCCTTTGCGCAATGCACATAATAGAGTTGAAACGGTTAACCGATTAATTGATTAACCAATGATCAACATCTTAATCGATCAAAAAAGTAATTGATCCATTAACCGTTACTTTTGAACTACTGTATTTTCTGGGTTAACAAAGGAACAAATTTGCTCCAAAACAGGCAAACATTGTCACATTGACTCACATCAATTTTATGAGACAGAGTAAAGCATGCAAGTTACGTGATGACATACGGCTTATTCCTGTTTTTATTATCGGGTCGGCCAGTGTTATAGTCTATATCAAATTAATTAGATGTTAGAGTGTTAGAGCAATGTTTGAGTGTGGCGCATTTGCCGTGTTGATATAAACCAAACATTTTCTGATTAATTATCAGTGGTCCCCACATGAGATATTTTCAGGTGAATAATGGTTAAGTTGTGTAAGTTTTGTAAGTATAATGATATATATAGAGGACACTGCACTAGAAATGGCATATCACCATGGCTAACGTTCAAGTAAATGCCCGATTCCTTCCAAATGGTAGAGGAGGCACCCATCTGACATCGCCCAGGTAGCAGCAGATGCGTTCTTTAGTGAACTAAAGGCAATGGTTAAGATTGATTCCAAACCTGTCACATCAATATACCAAGAGGAGCTTGCAAGTAGGTTTTCATTCATTGCGTATAATATATATTCTTGGATTGTTCACTGATGCGTAAATATGAGTATATAGTATTATTTTTATTTCCATTAAATTATACTCAAATGATCCACCGTCGGTTATCTTTTTAAATACCAAGTCACAGACACCTTAAGATGACGAATCTGCCCCAACAAAAACCACAACACCACGAGGCCGAGAGATGTATGTTCACTCGAAAGCCTGGCTGTCCTCTCTGAGTACGGCCGAGCCCTAGAGTGATCATAAATCTCACATATCTGCCCCAACGTGTTGTGACAGGTGCTCATGGCAAAGAAATGTGGAACCATTTCAACACAGTTGGCCCAAGAACCACTAACCATGTAGAGGGCTGGTACCGCAAACTACAGCAATTTATAGCAACATCTCATCCAAACATGTTCCGCATGATAGCATTCTTGCAAAGAGAACAGGCTTACTATGAAGTTAGCATCATACAACTTAGAAACGGAGGTGTCTTGAGGCCTAGACAGAAGAAATACAGAAAAGTGGACAACAGTTTGCGACACTTCCAATGGGTATACAGACTGGGAGATATTTTTTCAATGGAGTACTTAGATGCCGTTTGCCACATCACCAGTTACAAGTCAAATTTTGTTTTTCATGTTCTATCATCTTCTATTTGTATAATCTTGTTTTTCATGTGAAAATTTTTCATATTTGTAGTATTTATAAGTTGTAACATATAGTACTATCTAAATATTTGAAAAGAAAAAAAAATAAATGATTGAAATTCGACGTTGTTGCATTATCTGTTATAGACTCCAATATTTTTAAATTGACTATTTATTTGCTCATATCTTATAAAATGTTGTTTAAATTACTCGTTTTACCTTCTTAAATATAACGAAAAACAAATAATTTAAAAAAATATTTTGTAAAATTTGAGCAAATAAATAGTTAATTTATATCCTTTATTCCTCTTTACCCAACATGTAATATGTGCGAATGCAGGCTAAAACCAACCAACAATTAAGATACAAACTATAGTCGACAGCTCTCTTATGTAAAGGATTATAATACCTTGACCCGAAACAATAGGTGCTGGATAAACAGGAACATCCCTGACATACTTGTTTACTTGCATGATCATTATACTGTATCTGTAGCTGGAACTGGTCATTCTTAAGTTAACCTTTACCCAATGCAGGTAGCATACAACACTTGCAAAATAGATTCTTGAATTACTAAAAAATTTCAATGTTTGTCTCAAAAACATAGCTTATGATCCCTCATTGGAATGTTCTCGTTCCAATGAGTGATCATAAGCTATGTTTTTGAGACAAAAATTGAAAACATAATAATTTCAGAATGGAGATTTTTGTGTGTTGAGCTGGCCGATTATGTCCTTTATGTTGGGTAAAGGGTTAATGCTATAATTCATCAACGGTACAGCAATTATTCAGCTACCTATAAGGGCAAGTGATTAATCAGTTAACCAAAGTTTATCCATGTGATTAATCGATCAAGAAAACTCTTTAACCATTTCAGCTCTAGCACATAATATCAAATTTCTCCAAAAAATTTCAACAAAACCACATCGTGTGACCCCTCACTGGAACAAGCTCACTGAACTAGTTCCATTGAGGGTTCACATATGGTTTTGTTGAATTTTTGTTTCAACTGCTCAATTTGTAGCTTATGCAGGCAGATGCAAACAATTTGTTAGGTAAAGGAGTAAAGTATCTTAATCCTTTACCTAACGAATCGGCCGCATCCACCCACATAATATGCAAATTCATCAATTGAAAAAAGTTTATTTTTAAAAAATTTCAACAAAACCATATCATGTGACCTCGATGAGCTCATTCTAATGAGAGGTCACATGATATCGTTTTGCTGAAATTCTTTGAAAAATTTTAAAAAAATATTTAAAATAATATATTTTGACATTGTCTGCATTGGGTAAAGGGTTAACCCTTCATCTCATATTTATTTCTATGAGTCTTAAGGGAATGTACTCTTGTATTTTAGAAAGGTGAATGGTGCGCCCCTTGGAAACAATTATAGTGACCTTAGATACGAATTGGAGCCTGCTTATCATATGCAATTGAGGAAATCTTTTTTATCACATGACCAGTCCCTTATTCTCACCATTATATCCATATTTTAAAAGTGTTAAAATGTCATTTAACCCTTTACCCAATGTAACAGCCCAAACCGGCAGTGCTATTCACAAAAATCACCATTCAATTTGCATTATTTTTTTACGTCTCAAAAACATAGCTTATGATGCCTCATTTGAATGGGCTCGGTCAGCTCATTCCACTGATGGGTCACAAGCTATGTTTTTGACCCAAACATTTTTTAAAAATTAGTTATTTAAGAATTTTGTTGCAAGCGTTGGCTTCTTTTTGTGTTGGGTAAAGGGTTAACAACATTCTGTGAATAGCCACACAGGTGTACAAAGTTGAATTCTTATGCGAAACTTGAACCCTGACCACTATTTAAAAAAAAAAATAAAATAAAATAAAAATTCCAGGGAGTTTTGAACCATTTTTTGAATAAAATTCATTTATGAATGCTTTTTGAATGCTTCAGAATATCTACATCACCAGGGACTATTTTTTGGTACAGTGCCAAACAGTGCATTGTTTTCAGCCATTTACCCAATGCATACAATATCAAAATTTGTTATTTAATTTTTTTTTCTTCAAATTTTGGTGTTTTTGGTTTGCTGACATATGTCGAAAAAATTGGGCCAACCTGGAGTTTTAGCCTGGTAAAGGGGCTCTTAATAAAGTTGATAAGAACAAGTATAATATCAAATAAACCACATTTGATACAAATCAAATAAATCACGTTTGCCGTAAACCCATCAAATAGACCGCATTGTTGGCTGTAGGAGGCATTCTACACATGCCCAAACACCAGCCGGTGACTCTAATCTAATCATGAGTGGTATCATGTTGCATCATATAGTATAATAGTCTTCCTTGGTGTTCTAATATCCACAATGGGAAGTCATTAAAATGCCAGATAATTTTTATATTGCAGTGCAGGAAGTTCGACATTGTGACAAACTGTTCAAACTTCACAGGTCACAATGTGAAAGGTGGTTCAAGTTTACAAATATAGTGTTCAGCATAATTGCATTGATGTTTTAGCTTACTTACAACGTAAGAAAATTTGGAGGCATGAGTCAGGACATTAATTAAAATTACAATCCACCTAATTGGACAAGCTGATATGGTCTATTGTCTGCGATAATCACTGATAGCACCATATATGCACTTGTGTTGGGAGCAAGCCTGAATATTAGCAACCTGACATTTGCAAAATGGAGTCCCCAGAGGGTGAATTTGCTGATGCTATCCCATACAGTGGGCCAATTTATCCTCTAGGTACACCTTTCTGTTGTGGCTTGAGACCTTAATTCAGACTGAGGTTCACAGAGGGTAAATTTTGTGATGCTACCCTGCTGGGGACCTCATTAGCTTAACTTGACAAAGTCAAGATAAGCTATTGCCATCACGCTTGCAGAAGTCTGTTAGTCTGTTCACATTTTCCTTTAGCACAGGCTACACCCCATAGTTCTTGTTTGATCATCACGAAATTTCATATGCAGGTTTGGGGTCATGTCTAGATGAGAACATCCCCTTTGGGTCGCGATCAGTCAACCGGTATGGCTGCCTGAGCCCAAAACCCAAAAACCATTAGCACAGCCTACAGGTCGTATTTATGAAGGGATTTCATTGTAATTTGGTAGGATACCTCTGTATAATGTCTAGATGAGAACTTTCCATTTTGGTCATGATCTGTCAACCGTGATGGCTGCCCAAGCCCGAAATACAAAAACTTTTAGCACAGTCTGCAGGTCATATTTAATATGGAAGAATTTCATTGTAACTTGGTAGGATGACTTCGTATGATGTCTAGATGAGAACTTCCCCATTTGGTCGCGATCGGCTAACCATGATGACAGTCCGAGCCCAAAACCCAAAAACCTTTAGCACAGTCCACAGGTCGTATTTATGGAGGGATTTCATTGTAACTTGGTAGGTTGACTTCATATAATGTCTAGATGAGAACGTCCCCTTTTGGATGTGATTGGTCAACTGTGATGGCTACAGTGGCCCAAAGCCCGAAAACCTTTAGCACAGTCTACAGGTCATAACAGTCTACAGGTCATATTTATGAAGGGATTTCATTGCAACGTCGTAGGATCACTCCAGATAATGCCCAGATGAGAACTTCCCATTTTGGTCACGATCATTCATTCATGATGGCTGCCCGAGCCCAAAACCCAAAACTCAGTATAATGTCGAGATGAGGATGTCCTCTTTTGGTTGTGATCGATCAACCATGATGGCTACACAGGCCCGAAGCCTGAAAACCTTTAGCACAGTCTACAGGTCATATTTATGAAGGGATTTCATTGTAACTTGATAGGATCACTCGTTTTGGAATAATTTCACTGTAACTTGGTAACTTTTGTTGACATACGTTAATTGTGAGGGCCTCATACTTTAACTGTGAAGGCCATATTAACCCACCCCTCAGTTCTTTGGTACAGTCTATACCTCATATTATTTTTATTAAAAACATAGCATACAGGGAACAGAAATTAACATACATGTATTCCCAATTTTCACAATTCTTGTCTTATTTCATAATCCTTTCATAAACATTGAACATTATCCTTTTCTTCAAACACAGCACACAGACAAGTTAAGCTATGGTGTCATTGACACTTTCATTTTGCAGATGACAGTCTGCTTATTTTCAGGCTTGGTTGGGAGCTGCATGTGCAAGCACCTTTTGTTTGCATGCACATTACACATAGGTATTCCAGGGTTTCACCTAGGGTAAAAATGTTGGGGCCGGTAATTTGGGGAAAATGGGTCAACCAAGAGTTGTCGCTACCACAGGGCGACCATAGTTCAGCCTGTGGTATGAAAATTTTAAATTCTGGGGTCTCAAAACCCCCATTTCGTTGCATCTGAGGGATATATTGAGATTTTCACAGCGATATTTATGTAGGTTTCACATTCCGAGAGCTGATAATTGCGGAAGAATAAGGACCAATGAGGAGAACTTCAGGTGAAAATCATTCATATAAATTACAGTATTTACCGGCAATACTGGCCCATGGTGCCATGGATGACCCAGTTCAACAATGATTGAGTGTGTGGGGGGAGGGGGGGGGGGGGGAGGGTCAACAACCGTTACATGTCGCAACAGTTTACTCAGAAGCGATCACATGGAAATCAAAAAGCATGCAATTGTTATGCCAGTTACTGATTGACTTGAAGTTTGCCGATCGTCTCATACACTGTTGCACGACCTGCACATGGTCTTTGTGAACTCGGCGAGGGTCATTGAGTGATCTCTGACTGACATTCGTGTATAATTTTACAATGTGTTTCCTGCTCCTGTTTGGTGTAACCTTTGATTATTACTGTTGAATGTGTTGCCTTGGTAGCATTAGAGTTTTGTTTCATATTTTCCCCATTATCAAACTACTTGTTGCAATTTATATCAGCTATTGAATGCACAGTTAGGGGAGTTTAGGGCGACGGGAATGGAGCTGTTCAGGGCATTCCAGGTGAAGCTAGTGGAAACCCTGGGTATTCACAGTTGGCCTGTCCTGACTCCTTGTTTTAATTGCGTATAGGTCATAACAACAAACACAGAGTATAGGTTTACTGTCGATTTAAGGTGAAGGTCCATTTGGGTCATGTAGAGATTACTAAAAATGAAAAACCTGTGAAAGAAAAACAGGTCGCACCAAATTGCCACTGAGTCACAAAATTTTTGCCAGGTTGAATAGTCTGGTACGAATGAATGGTGGAATGATGTTGAGCATCAACCAATCATCAGCTGCATAGGTGTTTGCATCTGCCTGAAGTATAGCTGCTCTGTTGGCCACTTATAGGCCAACAGAGCAGCTACACTTCAGGCAGATGTGAAAACACCTATGTTTACGATAGGTTGATGCTCAACATCATTTTAAACTGTTGATCATCTGAAGATATGACATAGGTACAAAATCTGGAAATGGCAATAATTCATGTCTCTGTCACAGGTACTCGGCACAAGCTGGGAAATTGAAAGAAAAATGATATTTGATACCATTTTTGAATCTATGCTGACGTGCCCCTATAATGGTATATAAATATTAACAAGGTAAACAACTCGCTTTTCGAAAACGATAGCACTCTTCTTCGTTTTTCCCCCCTCAAATTTGATTCACAAAACATATCCAACAATACCCAGTATCAATGGAAAGGGGAATGAATAAGCTTTACAGTGGTGTATTACATGACCTTTGGGAGTTCTTGGGTTGTTCATGATAACTGGGAGAAGTTGCAGAAAAGGCCGAAAAACATTTAGTCGGACAAGAAAGTGCACAGTGAAATGAGGTTTACGAGCGACAGTTATCCGATTTATTATAAATAATTCGAGGTCCCGTTGTATATGGAGGGCAGATTCAAATATTAACCATATACCTTTATCAATTACTAATCTCGGATCCACATTTATTATTTTCTGGAGTTCACATTTAACGTTTATACACTTTTTAGCCGTAACTCTGACATTTTTCCCAAGCTGACCTGAGTAGACGGCGTCCTTAGATACGCAACTTCCGCAAAAGCTTTCCCCATTCTCCCATTGGCTTATTTTCATCGATGATTTTCTCGGCATAAATAGTAGCCAATGGGATGTCATTGTGCTTCTATGGATGCCGCTGGCTTGTTCAAAGCCAAGGGAAGGTTAAAAAAATGTATAAACGGTAAATGTGATCGCCAGAAATGAATAAATGTGGATCCGAGATTAGTAATTGATAAAGGCATACGGTTAATATTTGAATCTGCCCTCCATAGTCAATGTGACCTCGAATTATTTATAATAAATTGGATAATTGTTGCTCGTAAACCTCATTTCACTGTGCACTTTCTTGTCCGACTAAATGTTTTTAGGCCTTTTCTGCGACTTTTCCCAGTTGTCATGAACAACCCAAGAACACTCAACGGTCGTGTAATACACCATTGTAAAGCTTATTCATTCCCCTTTCCATTGATACCGGGTACTGTTGGATACGTTGTGTGAATCAAATTTGAGGGGGGAAACACGAAGATGAGTGCTATCGTTTTCGAAAAACGAGTTGTTTACCTTGTTAATATTTATATACCATTACAGGGGCACATCAGCATAGATTCAAATATGGTATCAAATATCATTTTTCTTTCGATTTCCAGCTTGTGCCGAGTACCTGTGGTCTCTGCCACAAATAGTGTTTATGGATGCCATACTCTTCTGCAGCATGCTAGCCCATGCCAAGATTAGGCTATAAGTGCAACTAATTTGTGTCTGAATTGTTGCCACACAGCCTCATTATTGTTCGTAAGGATTCACCTCCATTCATCAAGATATTGCCCATAGGAGCAAGAACTTGGCTATGATACAACGGTTCACATATCAGCATAGTTACGATACATATATATTTACGTTACATAATGGGTTACCTGAATCAAGTACAGGTGAATGAACGAGAGGTTACCAAAGCTCAGACCAGGTGAACAATAAACTGGGTTACGCAAAATTTTAAAAACAGGAGGCCTCGGTTCAAGCTCTTTCCATTGGGGTTCACACATTATGGTTTTGTTGAAATGTTTTGAAAAATGTGAATAAAGAACAATTAAAATAATGAATTTTGATATTGTTCACATTGGATATAAAGTTAAAGCCATCCTAATGGCTTTATCTTGGAAGAAACGAGAGCAAAAGAAATTTTGCATTTCCTAGACTCTTGGGTATTTTACATAGCAGGGATCACAGTGAACCGGTGGCTCATTGGAAGGAGCCTTGGACTTTTACCCCTTACCTTGGATCACAGTGAACCGGTTGCTCATTGGTAGGAGCCTTGGACTTTTACACCTTACCCAACGCACAGGGTATAAAAATTTATTATTTTAATTTTTTTTTTTTTTATTTTCAAAAAATTTCAACAAACCATATCATGTGACCCCTCATTGGAATCAGCTTGACAAGCTCGTTCCAATGAGGGGTCACATGATGTGGTTTTGTTGGAATTTTTAAAAAATATATTTTTTGCAATTGCTTAATTTGAAAATTACACGGGTGGATGCAGCAGATTCGTTAGGTAAAGGGATAAATCAAAAGGTTGACGGTTCAATCTTCACCCCCATGCCATCTGCATTGTGTTTTGGGGAAACACACTTAATCCCGATTGCCCATGCTAGGACAAGGTGGTGGTGTGTAGTAAGGCATACTGCATGTCGTTGGTAAGTGCCCTTGCCTTCAACCACTGCCAAAACTCTGATTGTGCAGGATTAGTAAGTGGGAGTGTCTGGCAGTTAATCTCCACTGCTCACCGGTTCTCTCTAGGTACTCAGGCTTTCTCCATCCATAAAACTTTTTGACATGATTGACCCTGGCTGTTGAAAGTGTCATTAAACCCATTAAATAAACAAATATTTTACACAAATGTGCTTTTTGGACACTAAGTTTTCCACTAACTGAGAAATTGAAGGTATCAGTCAATATCTCTCCTCCAAGTGGACAGTTAAGTTTCAGATTACCTTGTGTGTACTGTTAACAAAGAAGGGTCTGTAATGCAGAATACTAGTTAGACCTTTTAGCCCTTAAACTTGTTGAGTTCTGGCAGTCAATATGTAGACTTTATTCTAATGTGCTTAACATTCATGTGAGAATCAGCATGGATTCTAACAAGGAAAATGAGAATCAACTTTCATTCTCACAAAATGTTTATTTTTATTTAATGCTCAGGCATCAATTCACGCTGAAAAATTAAGTCATATTCCCCTGTCGGTCGGCAAAACGAAATATCAAAATGATATTTAGAAATCGATATTTCATCGTAGGTTCGGATGACGAATCACATGTACTTTAAACGAGTCAGCACATCAGTAATGAATTCCAGAGTCCCAAATACAAACGAATTCGAATAATTGATAGTGACAGTGACTAAATCAATTCATTAAATCAGCGGTTTCAAAGTTTGACTTTCTCATTCACCTTCCAGCGAAAAGCCGAAATCACTTTCAAATTTCTTCAGTTCAACTTCACACGTCTTCAGTGCATTGAGTTCAAAAAAAATAAAATGACGTGTCTTGTTATTGAAAATAAGAAAGTGGTGTTTTTTGTTATTGTTCTATTTCTTCGAAACACATTGCGATTATTTCAATTCGCCAGCCTTGGTAAATCGTAAAGTTAGGGGAGAAATAAGACGGGACTACTTTTTGTGCGGATATTCACACATTCCAATGGTTGGAGTTTGGTTGTTGTAATTTTTGTATGGACGCCGGTTCGGCACATAAATTTTGCGCCTTAATGGCAAATAAAGGCCACAAATTGGAGAGTTTGTAGTCGTAGAGCATTAAATAAAAAGAAAATTCACGAAAATTTGATGAATACCGAAAATATCTTGTTCGTGGCTACAAGAAATATGAGGATCTTCACTCGCGACTGCGTCGCTCGTGAAGATCCTCATATTTCTTTGTAGCCACTCACGAGATATTTTCGGTATTCATCAAATTTTCGTGAATATCCTCTATGTTTCTTGTCATAGATTCTCTAAGTTTCCTTAAGCCTTTGAACCCGAGACACTGTTTTTCTGGCTAAGGAACATGATATGTCATACTTCATTAAGCAGGATGGCTCCAAGTTGAAGTGTTGGGTAGACCACCAAAGCTGCATGTTGAAACTGTTAATTGCTCTACCCCCAAATAATAAATATGGACTCTTCCAATGGCTTCCATTGAACTGACATGGAAGATACCATCAGGGTTCAAAGGGTTAAAGGCCTGGTGAATTCTTATTTTCTTTGCTTCTTCATAATAAGGTAACACTAACAGAGATAAGATGTCTAATGATGGCTTGGCTGTCTATACAGACAGTCAACACTTCACTAGAAGTCATTGCCAAGGTACTATTACTTGTATAAGCAAGACTAGCAAAAGCCTGTGTGTTTGAATATGTATTCTATATGTCCCAAGTTATAACAAGAAACTCACCAAAATTGGAACCAGGCCCTTAAGCCTAGGGATAAACTCGAGTAAATATATAGTTTTTTTTACAATGCAGTATATACACAGAACGATACACGCGTGTGAATGGGTTAATTGATATGGCACGAGTGCCAGCAGGAAAGGATAGAATGAATGGCAGCAGGGCTCACGTTTTATCCTTCCAGGATGGCACAAGAGCCATATCTATTAACCCATTCACACACGTGTGTCATTCTGTGTTTATTACATGCCTTCACATCTTTAAAAACAATTATTAGAAGGACACTCAGAAATTTATTTGACAACTATCAACACAAAAAACACATTTTATCGCCAACCAAATTTACGAGGGGAACCTGTGTTACTATTTCGGCCCCTGAGTTCCAATGTGTTCTATGTGCCTACTGGCACATGGAACACATTGGAACTCAGGGGATGATTTTCAGCTGTCGCTAGTGATTCAAATTGTATTTGCGTTGCATGATTTGTAGAAAATTCCAGTGAAATTTTGCTTCTGTTTAAAAATAATAAAATAATAATAACGAGCATATGTGTGGAACAGATTTTCATTTTCCGGATGGTTTGGTGTTGCTGTAGATGGGGATTTCATAGAACAGGCATGCAATAAACACTGGTTGTTGGGTTATGATTACCCATTGTGCCGAAATATGTGACCTTAAACACAAATAAATAAATAAAATAAATAAATAAATAAATAAATGCACTAGTGTACTTACAAGGGTATGACTGCACTATGAAATTATTAATTATAATTATTAACTGAAAATTGATTCTCGCACCAGGAATTTGCGCTAATCAAAACCAATTCTCACGAATACTATCAAACTATTAATTATTTAAGAACTGAAAATTGATTCTCGCACCAGGAATTTGCGAGAATCAGACCAATTCTCATGAATCAAGACAAATTTTAAACCCTGTGTACTTGTACCATGATTTAAAAGCCTTCATGTTCTGTGGATGTGGATATCATTTTTGAAGTGGAATTATTTAATTTACATGGATTCGCCTTATTACAATATATGTAAGTTGTAACAAGGCAAAGACATGTGAACAAATTTTGATAACCAAAAAAAAATTAGCACTCTACCAGTTAACCAACAGTACATCTAGAAGTCCGTCCCTCAATAATAGGTTTCCATTGTTGTAAAAATTAACACATCTGTTGGAATCAATCAATGCAGACTCCTGGAGTGATCTTTCCGATTTCATACAGCACTATTTGACAAGATATTACTAGGTTCATTCTTTCTTGAAAAAATATGTCGAAAGATAGATGTTTAGAGAAAAGATTTGATGAATGGATTTTGTAAAACTCAGTATGTGTATTGAGCGAATTTGAGCGTATTGTATGTAGATATTTAAATTTTTGTATTTAATATTTCATTCAATGATTGGCAAAAATTGACAGAAATATAAACATTCTGAACAGAATTACAGTTACAGTTATACTCAGATGTATGTTTGTCATTCTCTGCAGATTGTAGAGTTGTTTTAGTAGTTTGCAGTCTTTTGTCTAGATCTTGAAATCTACACACAAATATTTGCTTGACTAGTATAAACACGAGTAAACATATGTAGGCAGCTGAGTAGACCTAGAATTCTTTGCTATGATCTAGTACTACCAGCTATGAAGCATCTGAACTTACCATGTAATAAAATTTGAGAGGAACAATTTTATTGTTCCTCTGGTGGTTATCTGAATGAAAAACAGATAACTGAAAAGTTGTTCATCTGGAACTATAAACAGTTCGTCAAAAAGTTGTCTTATCACCTTATTTGATAGCACTGTTTTAAAATGTTCCTGTGGGAAGACCCCTCTCTCCAATGCTCATACTCCCTAAGACAGCTGATGCCCCCTGTGCTTGTCGCAGATGCTTTCGAAATCTGTGAACTGTCATACAGTAGGGCCATCGTGGACAGCTCAGAATCCATGTGTTGTCATTTTTTCACGCATTTAATTTATTTATTTAGGGTTTAACGACACTTTAACAGCCAAGGTCATATCATGTCGGTGACAGTTTTACGGGTGGAGGAAGCCAGAATACCCGGAGAGAACCACCGAGCAACGACGGGCAACTGCCAGCTCCCCAACATCGTAAATCCGCACTGCAGCACAGGCAGGGTTAGATTGGTTGAAGACATGCGCACCATCGATATGCAGTTCGCCTTAATACACGGTGTCATCGTGCCCCCATGTAGACAATCGGGGTGAAGCGCCTTGCCCAAGGACACAACGTGGGAGTCTGAATTGATCGCACAAACGGTCATCCATCCAAGGACTAACCGGGCTCGACATTGCTTAACTTCAGTGATCGGACGAGACCGCGAAAAATTCAGAGATGATCTACTAGTATGACACATAGCAAAAATTTCCACCGATGAAGCACCGGGATTACCACGGTACTTCATTGGTGGAAATTTCGCTAGGTGTCATAGCAGATCATCTCTGAATTATATGCGTGGAAAAATGCCCACTCATAGATTTTGACCCGTTTACGATGGCTGTATTGTAATCGGTCCTCTTTGTTATATCTTTATTATATCCAGATGAACGGTAAATAGGTTATCTCAAAATCTGAGATTTTATTCTCTGGCTGATGCCAGCCAGTTAACCCTTTCTTTACCTAATGTAATGGTCAAATTTGACCAATGGCGTTATGCTGTTTACAAAATTTATTGTTCAAAATTTATTTTCAATTATGTTTGCATCCAAAACAAAGCTCATTAATCCTCATTGGAATAAGCTTGTTAAGCTCATTCCAGTGCCTGATTACAGGGCTACATGTGATGTTTTGAAGGTAAGAGACTGAAAAATAAATGTCTATTTATTCAAGAAACTACTTAGCCAAATGTCATCTCTCACGTTTGGTAAAGAATTATTTTATTCAGTCAGCAGTTACAAAATTTTTTAGTTTCAAAAGACTCAGACTAGAAATCCACAAACTAGTCACAAAATTTTCAAAATTGTCACATTCCAATGTTTTCTGACCTCCCCCATTCATTTACCACACCATTAGCTGATATATTTCTATCAGCACAGCGTGGAGATAGAAATGTTTGTCTTGCCGGTGAGGGAATGACACGGGTTAAGTGATTGGTACTCAGTCAGTATTGCAGGTGACTGGTCAAGCGTGTAGAAAAATCAGTTCTAGCACAGCCTTCGTGAGGATCAGTCATCTTTACAGTAAAAATGGATCGCATATTGTATTGTCCGGTCTCTTGGGTCTTCACTTTAACATAACATTTTCAAAAACTGTATTCAGAGGTTGCAAACCAGAATGGTATTATTGTTTGTTAATGTATAATCTGTCTAAACAGTTGGATGTAGGTCTGGCATCCTGGTCAGAGAGGGCTTATGCATTTTCCACCGGATGCAGGTTTCCAGAGCATTTGCCAAGTTAGGTTTATCTCTGGTTTTTCTGGGAGGCATGGTTCTCTATGATGGCCGAATGTACAATGTGGTTTATCAGTATTAAGTTAATGAAAATGTTTTGATACGTTAATATGTGTTATGAAGAAAGTAAATAAAAGTAGTGGCTCGACTGCATCTAGTATGCTGGGTCGCTGTCTCCGGTAATCGTTGGTTTACGTCTTTTATTGTACACACGGTTAACCCTTTACCTAACATAACGGCCAAAACCGGCCAGCGCTACACACGCAAATTGCCATTCAATTTTTTTAATATTTTCATTTTTTGCTTCCAAAACATAGGTTGTGACCCCTGATTGGAACGAGCGAAAAATGAAAATTTTTAGTGATACGAAAAAATTTTTTACGAGTGTCGTCTGCTACTAGCGTTAGGTAAAGGGTTAAGACATAGTGGATTCCTAACAGAATAGCCATTTTGCCAGTGAAAAATATTCATTAACAAGGCTATTTAATTTACCAAAAATGAAGTTATCCTTCACTCTGATGGTAAACTGAGCATATTATTTCTTGTTTGACATAGCTCTTCAAGCTATAAAAGATAAAATGCTTATAATGGAAGTAATAAGAGTCTGTGAAGCTGAGGAACTGGATGGTTGCCTGAATAATGTTTTGACATAAGTCAAAATTAAAAAAAAATTTTTTTTTATTATTATGAATTTAACAGGGATTACTTTTAACCCACTTGCAATAAACTAGCCAGTTTGCACAGAAGGTATAGTAAATGGTTTGGCAGTAAACAGTTATATGTAGTTAACAGGATTATTTTATTAAGAAATATCCAATTATGTGGGCCTCACTGTATTGATATATCCAGGTCCATAGATGTACACAACAAGCAATCAACACTTGTTATGAATAGTATTCACCTTTAACCCTTTATATGCTTGATCGCATAATTTGCAAGAGTCATATTTATTATCAATTCATTGTGTGATAACTTTATGTTAATACTAATTTACACAGCCTGTAAGAGAGCATAATAAACTTGAAACAAATTTTGTAAAGTGCAGCCGGTGGCTAATGGCTATTTTTAGTCATTGGCACGCACAGACCGGCTAGCATGTGCTGATGTTCTGCACATGACCTCATTTTGTCTTCTTGGAAATCTGTTTACATTTCCCTAACAAGCTTTGCTTTCATTGATGTTGATTGGGATAAATGTAAAGTGTTCTACCTCAAATTGCTTAATAAATTGTGTTTCAAATTGATTCTTTTCACGAAATAATATAAATCCAAAAGGGGCAAAAATCGTTCCTATAATTTCTAAGTATTGAAAAAAATAATAATAACCTGATTTTCTCAGGCGTCATTTGGCTCCATCACTGGACCCCAATCTGTCATTAGCAGCCCAACATCCATTAGTGGCTATTGCCTCGGCCCGCTAATTACTGCTGGGCTGCTAATCTCAGATGGCAGTCCAGTAATGGAGCCCAACACCCTTGAAAATCATGTTATTGTATAGTTATTTCGGAGTAGACAAATTACTATTTCCAGTGTGTCATGGGGGTGGACATCGGAATATTGATTGGTCTACCCCACATATCCACTGAGGACCCAGGATAATGAATAATTATCCTGGCCAGTATTGATTTCCAAAATTAAGAAATGGTGAAACAGTCAACATTCTGAAACAACACTTAATGCAAAGCGATGGTCGATGTAGGGTTCATCACTGTGGAGAGACTCTGAGGGGGTTTGTCCCTCATGTAGGGGGCATGTAGTAGAGGTGGGCGGTATACCGTAAATACTGTTCTGTATCGGTATCGAGTCAATACCGATTTACCGTACCGAGGGAATCTCAGACTACCGAAATTTCGGTATTGAAAATATTCTAGACATTTGTTAAAAAATAAAAGCACATACAACAGAACATTACGCAAATGCTTGATAAAAATGACCCATGAATTTCTAGCGGCAGTCACCGCCGGTTATTTGATGTAACAAAAAAGCTGAGAGAAAAATATCCAGGGTATTTTCTCTCAGCTTTTTTGTTACCTCAAATCACCCATGTCGATTGTCTGTCTTACTTCCAACACTTTGACAATTCGTTCACTTTGTCTGCTGTAAAACGGCGCTTTGCAGCTGGGATGTATATCAAAAATAACATTCGATATTGGTATTGGTTGAGTACTTGTATACTGTTGATACCGAATACCATACCAATACCGTGGTAAAGCATTCTAAAAATACCAATACCAAACCCGAACTTAAAATTTCAATACTCCCCAGCTCCAGCATGTAGTGGAAAATTCTGAAATGTGGTTCTCAAAACTCTTCAAAATAAGCGGTCATTGTTGTCTGAGCTGTGTTGGATATTCATGAAGATTAACCATTAAAGCCTCAGATTGATTAATTTTATGATAATTACTAACGTGTATACATTAGACAGCAGGCCTGTCGATTTGAGTCAGATGGCTGTTTGGGTTGCATGGAGGTTTCCCTAAAATGAAAAACACACAAACGAAAAATGGGTTGTGCCAAATTGTTGCCGGGTCACGCAAATGTTTTGCCAAGTTGAAGAATCTAGTTCGAATGAATGGTGGAATGATGTTGAGCATCAACCAATCATCAGCTGCACAGGTGTTTGCATCTGCCTGAAGTATAGCTATTGGCCAACAGAGCAGCTATACTTAAGGCACATGCAAACACCTACCTATGCTGATGATTTGTTGATGCTCCACATCATTTTAAACTGTTGATCATCTTAAGATGTGGCATAGGTACATGTACAAAATCAGAAAATGGCAATTATTCATGTTTGTGCCATAAACAGTAATCATGGATGCCATACTCTTCTGCAGTGTGCTAGCCCATGCCAAGATTAGGCTATAATTGCAACTAATTTGTATCTGAATTGCTGCAGTGCAGCAACATTATAATGTTCCTGAAGATATTGCCCATAGGAGCAAGAACTTAGCTATGATAAAACAGTTGATACATCATCATAGTTGCGATACATAAATATTTAGGTTACCTAATGGGTTACCTGAATCAAGTACAGGGAAATAAACGATAGGTTACCAAAGATCAGACCAGGTAAATGATAAATGGATTACGTAAAATTTTGAAAATAGCGGGCTTGGACAGCTAGCTGTATTTATCTTGGCAATGTTTTTTCATCATTATTAGCTGCCTGCACAGGCGGCCAACTATACTACTCAAAGTTTGCTAAGCACCAAATATTTGACACATCATTGTGAAATTTGCTTGTGACATATTTGCGATATTTGTGCTGGATATGATTGAGGGATGTATTGAGATGGTCCCCAGTGTTTACATTAGCTCTCTTGACGGGCAGATTGTTTGTGACAGTCATGGAAAGCTTGTACCCCTTGATTTTCATGATGTTTTCGTGTACTGTCTACAGGTACATGACGTGTAAGGTATTCAGTATTCATTTCAACACAAACCCTTGTGATTTAATGATTGAATATGGTGAATGCAAATGTAAGAAGACGTTTGTCTGAAGCAGAAATGTGGTGGGCTGTAGGGATGGTAGAGCAAGGTGCTACCCATCATCAGGTTGTTGAAGCCCTTGGTGTGCACCAAACGGTGATCACTAGAGCCTAGGCAAGATTTCAACAGCAGGGCGCACCAGTAAGACGGTGTGGTGGTGGCAGAGACTGGGCAACATCTGCAGCTAAAGACTGGTTTTTTATCATTCAGACCTGTAGGAACCGCTTTGCCCAGCAACCCAGCTTCGCAGTGATCTTCAGAATGCATCCGGGGTAAATGTTTCGACACAGACTATCCGGGATAGGTTGCACGAAGGTGGTCTCCGATTAAGGAGTATAATTCGCATTCTGCTGTCCCAGAACCACTGCCAAGCACGATATGAATGGGCCATGGACACTGTTGGATGGACCAGAGAAGATTGGCGGCCTGTCCTTTTTACAGATGAATCAAGGTACAGCCTAGACTACACAGATAGGCATTCTAGGGTATGGAGAAGACCAGAAGAGCGATTCCATGCAGCCAATACAGATGAATCAAGGTACAGCCTAGACTACACAGATAGGCATTCTAGGGTATAGAGAAGACCAGAAGAGCGATTCCATGCAGCCAACATTGCTGAGCATGACCGTTATGGTGGAGGTCAATAAAGGTCTGGGGCAGCATTAGCTGGGATGGACGTACAGAGCTCTGTGTCCTTGACTATGGTACATTGACTGCACAGCGGTATATTGATGAGATCATCGATGCCCACGTCAGATTGTATGCAGGTGCAGTTGGTGATAGATTCATTCTGATGGATGACAATGCCCGTCCTCATGTTGCTAATGCTGTCCGGCAGTACCGACAGAGGGAAAGGATTGAGCATATGGACTGACCAGCAAGATCCCCTGACCTCACTCCAATCGAACATGTCTGGAATGAGTTGCAGCTTGCAATTTCATCCTGCCCAGTCCAGCCAAGAAGTGTCCAGGAGCTTGGTGCCATACTATTCCTAGAATGGAACAATACCCCACAAAGGCCCATCGTGAACCTGATTGGGAGCACGGGAAGGCATTGTCAAGCTGTACTTAACAGTAATGGGTCTCATACTCGATATTGAACCCATACCAGTTCGCTCCGTCAGCTTTTTGGAAAATTTGAAAAATTTCCTCTTTTACCAATAATATCCATTTTCCATGGTTATCGTATTCAAAAGCTAAAAAATAATGTCAAACACAAACAAAATCTTAATTTCTGTACTAAAATCATTAAAGGTATAATTAAATAAAAAATATATACACTTTTCCTAACAATATTTCAACTAAACTGTAAAATTGATAGTTCGATATTCTTGGTGCTTAGCAAACTTTGAGTAGTATATGATATAAAAATATTGCCATGATAAATGCAGCCTACTGCAGTTAAGTTCTCCAGTTAGAATGCACTTGGGGTAACTTTTTCAAAGCAATATAAAAGTGGTGGTTTGTGGTTGTAAGAGGACTTAAGGTCTTGAAATTGCCACTAAGATAAAGGCACGGGAACAGCATCCTCCAGAAAAGCACCACTGATCCTGGCACAGAAAAGCAAGCTTCTGGGTTTGAAGAATTAAGGCCTAAAAAAATAAAAAATCTGTTTCTCAGGCCCTCCCGCATGGTCCTTTTGGCTGCCTAATGCTCTCTTTTTATTACCAATTTAAACTTAGAAAAAATTAAAATTAAATGGTTTATGTCTGATATTTTACCCAAGTTAAAAAAAATTGATGAATTTGTCCCGTGAGTGCAAGAAGGCTTTGCAATGCTTCAGCATTGCAAAGCCTTCTTGCATTCAAGGGATGAAATACGCCACCACCCATGCTATTCTGTAGATTATGGAGTCTAAAACTTGAACCAAGAACATGAACTTTTGATGGCAAAGAAGTAATTACTGAAATAAAAAATAAAATAAAAAACCGCTCGCCCGCATGCAATTTCACAAATAATGGCCCGAGAAACAGGTCTACTTTGTGTGGCCTAATCATTTGTCTAAACTGTGTTTTATGATTAAAATAATTAATATACTAGAAGTCTTAATTTTTTTTCTTCCTTGCTATACTGTATGATCGCCTGATTGGCTCCGTGGCCAGGGTGTCGTGATAAGGTATATTTTGGAGCAAAAAATAAAAAACAAATCAAGGGCAGTTTTCACTAAATTGCCTGTAGGCACTCTCCCATAAATTGTTACAGGGCAAATCCATAGAGACTAAATAATTTCACTTCAAATACAATAGGAGCACATCCATAGAATATGAAGCCTTTAAGTTGCAGAACTTGCTTTTGGGAGTAAAGCCCAAATATGGGCTTCCAACACTTTACCAGTTAAATAGCAATGGATGGAATTTTTTCATTCCTGAGATAAAGGATTATACTACTAAAGTCGACTCAGCTGCTGCTGAAATCTAGCAACCAGCTCGTCATGAAATTAATGAGGCATGATGTGAAGCTTCACTCTATGATCATATTGGTGAGTTGGAGACGTTCACAAGAGGGAGTATCCCACTCTTGTCACTTGGGTTGGAGGGGGTGGGGGGATCTCATGGGAAAATATTGAAACATGGAAGGTCAGTTTGGCCCTCTGCTGGCTTTTTTGCACAGGACCACAATTTTTCCAACCAAAATATTCCAGCATTCCAGCATTCCAATTTTGAAGAAAAGAAGTCAATTTATATCAGCTCATATGAGACCTACTAGGCATACAGATTTACGCTTGGGGTACGCTATTATTGGCAATATCACATGGACATACTACCCAAGGTAGTGGATGTCCATGTGTTATCGTCAGTAATATTGTGTCCCTTGATATCTGTGCTGGTAAAAAAATAAATTACAAATATAGGAGGGGCACATGCCTCACCCCCCAATCTGCCTATGCGCTCCAATAATTTGTAACAAGACAAATTAAAACAGTCAAATAATTTGGTATCATAAGGAAATGTGAAGGACAGGCAAAGAATATGAAGTGTTATCTCAATGTGTAAGTCTTCTAAAAGCAGTATTAACACATTGAAGCATCCTTGTTAAAATATTTAGAATTACATATTCTGTACATTTTGTTTGAGTTCCGTTTTGGCATCATGCAGATCTAAAATCATGTTGTGTACTTGGTGAACCATGCTCATAAAAACTCACAGCATTTTTTTTCATTAAGCTGAACCTGATAAGATAATGTAAGTATTCCAAAAAATTGATATTCCGTTACTGCATACCTTTTCCATGGATGGATTGATTGCGAGTACCGCTAACCCATACCTTTCTGTTTAATAAGTGAAGCTAGTGATTATTGAAATATTAGTAGCACTCAGATTAAGACAGTATCCACTGTGTTGTAATTTTAGATTTATTTACTTTTTAGTCCCCCATGGGTGACAGTGTGGGGACTTGTGGATTGCACTCAGTCTATCTGCCTGTCAGTCCATCAGTCTGCCTGTCCTGTTACCATCTGCATCCCAGACACTTTGACGCTTTTGTTTCCAATTTTCATCATTGATCAAACATTATGTAAAATTGATGCACGTCAATTTTTTCGAAAAAAAATTCAAGATGGCTGACTGGCATTTTTTTGTCTTACATAAATTATGCAAATTAGAGGAAATTAAGCTTTTTTTATCCATATTTGTATATATTATCTTGGTGTGGCCTGTTACAACCTGTATCTCAGAGACGCTTTGACACTTTTGTTCAAATTTTCAGCAATGATCAGACATTATGTAAAATTGATGCTCGTCAATTTTTTGAAAAAAATGTCAAGATGGCTGACTAGCAGCCATTTTTGTTGGAAATTGTTTGTGTTTAGTTTTCTGCCTAGAACTTGTAAACGACATTCCCGATTTCAATTATTTTTGGTATGGAGGTAGAGCAACATACGATAAATTACATATCATACAGTATGACACAGGTTTTTTTCTCACACATAAATTATGTAAATTAGATGAACTTAAGCTTTTTAGCTCACCTTGACAATGTCAAGCTGAGCTGATCTAATCGCTCTCCGTCCATCATCCATCTGCCATCCATCAACACCATTTGTTGGTCTTCTCCTCCAAAACCACTGGGCCAATTCAAGTGAAAGTTTGTGTGAGTGATGGTCCTGAAGGGGCATTGCATTTTGTTCAACTCAGCATGCTCAGCCCCATAGGGAGGGGGTGGTGGAAAATGCTCCAAAATAGTTTTAAAATGTTCTTCTTATGAACCAGTGGGTACAATGACTTGATATTTGTTATGGTCCTTCCTTTTGAGGTGTAGAATAAAGTTTGTTCAAACAAAGTTCGTGAAGCAATATTTGGCTTTGTGATGGGAGGGGGAAGATTTTTGGCTCCACCCAAAATTTGTATTTTCTGACCGGATGGTTCGATTTGAACCAAATTTGGTATGTGGTATTATTGGGTCATAAGTACTTGACTTGTGCAAAAAAGAATTTCCGCATCCCCATGGGAACCCCAAAAGCTAAAAATAGAAATTTTCAAACGCCCATATTTCCCAAACCACACAGAACAGAGAGCTGTTATTTGGTATGAAGCATCCGGAGGACCAGTAGAATTGAATGGTGAAAAAAATTGCCATCAGTTATGTTAGGATGTTCTGTAGAGGGCATCGAAATAATGCTGAGTCAGCATATTTGCAAAAAATTTTTAAAAATTTTTTTCTAGAACCAATGGTCAGAACCATTTGATATTTGTATACAGCATCCATAGGTGGGTCAGATACAAACTTTCTCTCTCTCTCTGTGCATCGCATTGTGAGGAAAAATAGTGATTCGCATCGCATCGTGAGCATCCACATCATTGCAGCCCTAATCTGTACAATGCCCTGGAGTAAAATATCATCTGCTCATGAGAGAGCCAGGGTCCTTGGGTAATATCAAACTGGTATTTGCACTGACATGTCCGCTAAAGGGATTGCTAGAAATTGTGGTATAACATTCTTGTTTAGGAATTGGTCAGGATCAAATTCATACTCCCATTCACAATAATATGAGGCAGAGGTGTCTGGCATGTTTACAGGTCTGAGGTGGACAGACAGGGATTCTTTTTGGAATCTTCAGGGTCTATTTATGAGACCCTTTCCCAATGACATTTGGGCATGATTTTTTCCAATTCTTAATGCCAGATTTCCCAATCTCAGTTCCCACCCAAACAAAAATTTGCACGCAACTGGTGCTCTGAACTGGGTAGTCATAAGGCCTCAGAAAAACCTCTTGATCACCATGTTTAGGACACCAATTGTACATTAACCCTTTACCTAACATGAAAAGCAGACGACACTTGCAAAAATAATTCTTGAATAACTAATTTTTTTCATTTTTTGTCTCAAAAACATAGGTTATGACCCCTCGTTGGAACGAGCTCGTTCCAACGAGGGGTCATAACCTATGTTTTTGAGACAAAAAATGAAAAAAAATAATGAAAATTAATTGGCGATTTTTGAGAATAGCGCTGGCCGGTTTTGGCCGTTACGTTGGGTAAA
This sequence comes from Pictodentalium vernedei, assembly GCA_031216915.1. NCBI lineage: Eukaryota > Metazoa > Mollusca > Scaphopoda > Dentaliida > Dentaliidae > Pictodentalium > Pictodentalium vernedei. The sequence continues at coordinate 375,489,845 of CM062292.1, forward strand.
GGGTTAAATTTAAATTGCTTGCCTAACAAAGTTTCTCGATTCAATGGCAAATGACAGGTTCTTCTTTAATAGTATAAGAACAGTTTAATAGAGACTACAGACTGCGTGGACACGATTAAATGTGAGTTTGTTATAAAACTTACTTGTAGTAGACTTGCAGTTGTTTAAGCATAGATCTTATTGTTCTCTGCTCAATTATCGCCATGATATAGCCTTAGCTGCTGATGTGGCATTAAGCACCAATAAATAAATAAATAATAAATCTGCTCAATTCGAATATAATATTTACTCTTTGTGTTTGTTCCACTCCAAAACAAATTCCCGATTCGAGCTCCCACGATGCAAATTTTCCCAATGGCATGGACCCTGGACCCTTTCCCAAAGAGGGTAGAAATATCCCTGACAGACCCAATACTGACTAATAAAATATGTTTTTTGGATACCAACCCTTTGTGCACTTTATGGCTGATACCACAGACATTCTTCAATGAATTTGTCCGAAATTCACCACTCTTTTTATCCCCGCATTTTAAAAAATGCGGGGATATTGTCATGATCTCCGGCCGTACGTCCGTACGTCCATACTTCCGTACGGCCGGTTTTGTAATTCGAAACGCTGTAACTTTCTACAGTTGTTCGATAGGGTCTGTGTAACCCAAAAATTCAACTTTTAAATTTTTGTGCCACCAGGTGGCTTCTGTGGAGCCACTTAAAAACTGCGTTATTTTTTCACTTTTTTACTGAATAGTCCCAACCTATGTAATTCGGAGTTCTAAAATTACACTAGGGTGTTGCTAAATGATCTGTAGATATGTAGGAAGGTTTCGTATTTTTCGGGTGCCACGTGGCTGTGCCACCGTAGCCACTTTTGTGTTTTCTTAGACTGTTTCCGGCAAAAGGCTCGTAGGATATGTAATTCGAAATGCTAAATCCATGCTCAGATGTTGCAGTAGGATCTATAGATGCGCACGAAGGTTTCGGATTTTTCGAGTGCCACGTGGCTGTGCCAACGTAGCCACTTTTGTGTTTTCTTGAACCGTTTCCGGCGAAAGGCTCGTAGGGTATGTAATTCGAAATGCTAAAACCATGCTCATATGTTGCAGTAGGGCCTATAGATGCACACGAAGGTTTCTGATTTTTCGGGTGCCACGTGGCTGTGCCACCGTAGCCACTTTCGTGTTTTCTTAGATCGTTTCCGGCGAAAGGCTCGTAGGGAATGTAATTCGAAATGCTAAAACCATGCTCATATCTTGCAGTAGGGACTATAGATGTGCACAAAGGTTTCGGATTTTTCGGGTGCCACGTGGCTGTGCCACCGTAGCCACTTTTGTGTTTTCTTAGACCGTTTCCGGCAAAAGGCTCGTAGGATATGTAATTCGAAACGCTAAATCCATGCTCAGATGTTGCAGTAGGGGCTATAGATGCGCAGGAAGGTTTTGGATTTTTCGGGTGCCACGTGGCTGTGCCACCGTAGCCACTTTTGTGTTTTCTTGAACCGTTTCCGGCGAAAGGCTCGTAGGGTATGTAATTCGAAATGCTAAAACCATGCTCATATGTTGCAGTAGGGTCTATAGATGCACACAAAGGTTTCGGATTTTTCGGGTGCCACGTGGCTGTGCCACCGTAGCCACTTTCGTGTTTTCTTAGATCCTTTCCGGCGAAAGGCTCGTAGGGAATGTAATTCGAAATGCTCAAACCATGCTCATATGTTGCAGTAGGGACTATAGATGTGCACAAAGGTTTCGGATTTTTCGGGTGCCACTTTAGCCACTTTTATGTTTTCTTAGACCGTTTCCGCCGAAAGTCTCGTAGGGTATGTAATTCGAAATGCTAAAACTATTCTCAGATGTTGCAGTATGGTCTATAGATGCGTACGAAGGTTTCAGATTTTTTGGGTGCCACAGGCTGTGCCACCGTTGTCACTTTTGTGTTTTCTTAGACCTTTTCCGGCGAAAGGCTCGTAGGGTATGTAATTCGGAATGCTAAATCAATGCTCAGATGTTGCAGTACGGTCTATAGATGCGTACGAAGGTTTTGGATTTTCCGGGTGCCACGTGGCTATGCCACCGTAGCAACTTTTGTGTTTTCTTAGACCGTTTCCGGCGAAAGGCTCCTAGAGTATGTAATTTGAAATGCTAAAAGCATGCTCAAATGTTGCAGCGGGGTCTGCAGATGCGCACGAAGGTTTCGGATTCTTTGGGTGCCACGTGACCGTACCACCGTTGCCACTTTCGTGTTTTTTTAGACCGTTTCCGGCGAAAGGCTCCTAGAGTATGTAATTTGAAATGCTAAAAGCATGCTCAAATGTTGCAGCGGGGTCTGCAGATGCGCACGAAGGTTTCGGATTCTTTGGGTGCCACGTGACCGTACCACCGTTGCCACTTTCGTGTTTTCTTAGACCGTTTCCGGCGAAAGGCTCCTAGGGTATGTAATTCGAAACGCTAAAACCATGCTCAAATGTTGCAGCGGGGTCTGCAGATGCGCACGAAGGTTTCGGATTTTTGGGGTGCCACGTGGCTGTGCCACCGTTGCCACTTTCGTGTTTTCTTAGACCATTTCCAGCGAAAAGCTCCTAGGGTATGTAATTCGAAACGCTAAAACCATGCTCAAATGTTGCAGTAGGGTCTGCAGATGCGCACGAACGTTTTGGATTTTTCAGGTGCCACGTGGCTGTGCCACCGTTGCCACTTTCATGTTTTCTTAGACCGTTTCCGATGAAAGACTCCTAGAGTATGTAATTCGAAATGCTAAAAACATGCTCAGATGTTGCAGTAGGGTCTGTAGGTGCGCACGAAGGTTTCAGATTTTTTTTAGTGCCACGTGGCTGTGCCACCGTTGCCACTTTCGTGTTTTCTTAGACCCTTTCCGCTGAAAGGCTCCTAGGGTATGTAATTCGAAACGCTAAAACCATGCTCAAATGTTGCAGTGGGGTCTGTAGATATGCACGAAGGTTTTGGATTTTTCAGCTGCCAAGTGGATGTGCCGTTGCCACTTTCGCATTTTCTTAGACCGTTTCCGGCAAAAGGCTCCTAGGGTATGTAATTCGAAATGCTAAAACCATGCTTAAATGTTGCTATGGGGTCTGTAGATGCACTGGAAGGTTTCGGATTTTTCAGGTGCCACGTGGCTGTGCCACCATTGCCACTTTCGTGTTTTCTTAGACCGTTTCCGGCGAAAGGCTCCTAGAGTTTGTAATTCGAAATGCTAAACGCGTGCTCAAATGTTGCAGTAGGGTCTGTAGATGCGTACAAAGGTTTCAGATTTTTCAGGTGCCACGTGGCGGTACTACCGTTTTGCTTCCATGTTTTCTCAGACCGTTTCCGGCAAAAAGCTCCTAGAGTATTAATTTGAAATGCTAACACTATGCTCAAATGTTGCAGTAGGGTCTGTAGATGTGCACGAGGGTTTCGGATTTTTGTGGTGCCACGTGGCTGTGCCAACGTTGCCACTTTCATGTTTTCTTAGACCGTTTCTGGCGAAAGGCTCCCAGGGTACATGTATGTAATTCGAAACGCTAAAGCCATGCTCAAATGTTGCAGTGGAGTCTGCTGGTGCACACGAAGCTGTGTCACCTGTGCCACTCAATATGATTTTAGGGTGCCATATAATACATTTCATCTTTGTATCAAGCATTCATGCAAAGTCAAGGATGCAAATGCGGGGATACACTATAGTGTGCTTTGAACACAAGTGACACCATCTAGTCTTTCTATTTTTTTTGTCATTTACACTGAAATGTTTGGGGTGGTTCAAAATTTTTTTTGTGTCGTATATATTGACCTGTCAATTCAGAATACTTGAGGACCAACATGTGTGCCAAGTGTGGCTACTGCTGCTTTAACCCTTTACCTAACGTAGAAAGCAGATGACACTTGCAAAAATAATTCTTGAATAACTAATTTTTTTCATTTTTTGTCTCAAAAACATAGGTTATGACCCCTTGTTGGACCGGGCTCGACGAGCTCGTACCAACGAGGGGTCGTAACCCATGTTTTTGAGACAAAAAATGAAAAAAATAATGAAAATTAATTGGCGATTTTTTAGAATAGCGCTGGCCGGTTTTGGCAGTTACGTTGGGTAAAGGGTTAACTCTTGGCATGCTGCTGGCAGGTATTCCTGCCCAGAACAGGGTTTCTCTTGTCACTGAAATAAGAATAATTTGGGCATATTTAAACATATTTTCCCCTGTAAATTGAATGGAGTTTTTCACCAATGATTTCTTGTTATATTTAGATTAATTTTTCATCAACACTAGTCATGGCTGCTTTACAGTATTTGATGAAAAAATATCTTGAAAAAACTCAGCGGGATAAGAGTTAATAATTGCTCTGATACCTTGTGAATCATAAAAATAGACAAGCAGATGATATCAAACATTTTTCGGTCACTCAGATCACATCAGCTTGGATTATTTGATAGGACAGTGGAACTCAATTAATTGGATATCGCTTAATTGAATAACCCTGTTAATTTAGTATAACTTCCAAACAAACATTTATCATACCTTCAGTACAAATTCGACCTGTTAATTGCATATAGGTTAGAGAGGAAACTCCTGTTAATTGAATAAAAAATCTTGAAATATATCGATAAACTACCAACAATCACCAGTTTTCCCCATGTTTATAGACCTTTTTCCAGTACAAGCATCCTACATCCAAAACAAGCATTTAATCTATTATATCTTGCTTAACAGAGCTCCCTAAGCTCTGTCAAGCAAGATATAATACAATAAATGCTCAGTTTATCTCTAGAATACGGGAAAGTGACCAAATCCCTGTTAATTGAATACTCCTGTTAATGGAATAATTTCCATTAGAAAAGTGGTTATTCGATTAACATAGTTCCACTGTATATTCTCTTCCACTTAAAATACTGAAAGAGTATTTATGAGAACTTGAAAATAACTTCCCTAAATTTTACTCCATTACTGTAACTTTGTTGTATGTTAACTTGGAAATGCAAACTTGATCAGAACACCTTGTGAAAAGTGTACTCTCCAGGGCATTAATGATGGCTGAAAGTATTGGCAGATCCAAAGGAGGTTGCATCCAGCACACTCCCCACCTATCTTTTGTAACTCGGATTTTTTTCACAGGAACCAAGAACAGGGGCATGCCTTTAGATTACCCCAATTTCATGCTGGCAGATGTGCCTAGATAAGAGAAAGTGTGAAGACATCAAAAAAAATATATAAATTCTCTCTGCCTCTTCTACATTTGAGAATAACTTCCATCATAATATGACCATAGAAACACAAAGAAAGGGATGGCAGTAAAACCTAACAGGATAAGACTGTTATTTCTGGTTTTGATGTGTCCAAATTGGGGCAAAAGGGTGTGTCCAAAATAAATGAATTTAAAGGCCTGAAAAGGGACATGGTACTATCCAACACATGGACATCCACTATCAGAGGCAGTAGATATTCAAGTGTTGTCACAGATAATACCATACTACATGCATACAGATTTAGCTCTTGTGAAGAAGATACTTCATATCATGACCCATGATTAAAAAGTGCCCCTCCCCACTCGCACACACCTCTAACCATTAGGCCATTCATGCTCAAACAATTGATGAGATGTGCATGCCAGATCAATGACAGCAATTAGAATAGTCCATATTCATTATTTGGGGTAGACCAGTCAGCATCGGGGCTGCACGTTGAAAATATTGATTGGTCTACCCCACACATTTACTGAACAGCCATCCTATTTAATGACATTATGACGTATCATCTTCCTGGCCAGAAAAGCGGCCGATCGGCTTGAAAGGGTTAAACACTGAAGGTTGTTGATTTAGACCATGTTTGTACTTAAATGTGTTGAGAATTTCAAACAAATGGAATGTTTGGCCAGAGTGTTCACCATAAATGCACTTGAGTTTTTACTTTTTACTTCGCGTTTGTAAAATTATAACCTCAAAAATCTGCACACCTCAGTAACATCCTTTGAGCTTCATTTTAGATAGGCTTCTTATGGATTTGGAAAAGCTGAGACTTGTTTTCTAGGGAGCCAAACTTGATTGGCAAACTACAGTGGCATTGAGGAGTAGATTTGATCAGTATACTGTAAATACCGTTTGGTATCGATATCGAACCAATACCGACTTACCATACAGAGGGAATCTCAAAATACCAAACTTTCAATATTGAAAAATATTCCTGACATTAGTTAAAAAATAAAGGGACAAATTACAGAACATTACTCAAAATTCATGGCAAGAAGAGCCCACAAACTACGTATTTCTGAAGGTACTCACCACCAGTCATTTTATGTAACAAAGAAGCTGGGAGAAAATACCCAGAGTGTATTTTCTCTCAGTTTTTTTGTTAAATCAAATAACTGATGGCAAATGCCCATGTTGGTTCCAATACTTTGACAATTTGGTGGCTTTGCCTGCTGTAAAATGGTGAACCAAAGTCATATACCAAAAATACCATATGATATTGGTATCTGTGTTAGAACATGTACATTATTGACACCGAATACCGTACCGATACCAAGGTAATTCATTCTAGTACCAAAACCAAACTTGATATTTCAATACTGCCCAACTCTATTGAGGAGCTTGTGGTAGTCATGTAATAAAAGAAAACATCCATGGATATTGTGAGTTATCACATGTGGAGCAACAGTTTTAATTGAAACTAGAAGAGCTGGTTGTTCAATACAAACAAGTGGCATCCATCTGTGCTTTAAGATAATAATCTGACATGACTCCCAATAATCAAGAGATCTGTGACCTCCTTGCTCTATGTGGTGTAACTGCATAGTCAATTGCACACATTGTATCATCATTTGAAAAAGAAACCATATAAATTTTGCTAAGTGAGTCAATCATTACACCTCGTTGGGAAAACCCTTTAACCCATAAGGGCCAAATCCAGACTTTGATCACTTTTATTGCAACAGAACAGGTGCCCCAACATGCAGTATCATTGTTAACTCACAAATTACATTCTAAGTACCCTGGAAGTTATTATACCCCACGCAACGAAGTTGCTGGGGTATAATGTATAATGTTTTTGACTGGTCCGTCCGTCAGTCAGTCCTACTTGTTTTTCAGACTTTTTTTCTACACGCTTCCAGATATTGAGCTGATTTTTGGTATGTGAGTCTAACATGGTGGCCTACAGATCAAGTTTGCATTTTTTTCCGCTCCACTGATTTTTACCGAAATTACGGCCCTTGGACACTGAAAAATTCATCAAAATTACAGTTTTCCGGACTTTTTTTCTACACGCCTCCAGATATTGAGCTGATTTTTGGTATGTTAGTCTAACATGGTGGCCTACAGATCAAGTTTGCATTTTTTTCCGCTCCACTGATTTTTACCGAAATTAAGGCCCTTGAACTTTGAAAAGTTCATCAAAATTACAGTTTTCCGGACTTTTTTTCTACACGCTTCCAGATATTGAGCTGTTTTTGGGTATGTTGGTCTAACATGGTGGCCTACAGAACAAGTTTGCATTTTGTTCCGCTCCACTGATTTTTACCGAAATTATGGCCCTTGGACTTTGAAAAGTTCATCAAAATTACAGTTTTACGGACTTTTTTTCTACACACTTCCAGATATTGAGATGATTTTTGGTATGTTAGTCTAACATGGTGGCCTACAGAACAAGTTTGCATTTTGTTCCGCTCCACTGATTTTTACCGAAATTACGACCCTTGGACCCTGAAAAATGATTAAAATTACAGTTTTCCGGACTTTTTTTCTACACGCTTCCAGATATTGAGCTGATGTTTGGTATGTTAGTCTGACATGGTGGCCTACAGATCAAGTTTGCATTTTGTTCCGCTCCACTGATTTTTACCGAAATTACGGCCCTTGAACTTTGAAAAGTTCATCAAAATTACAGTTTTCCGTACTTTTTTCCAACACGCTTCCAGATATTAAGCTGATTTTTGATATGTTAGTCTAACATGGTGGCCTACAGAACAAGTTTGGGTTTTGTTCCGCTCCACTGATTTTTACCAAAATTGCGGCCCCCATAGACTTTGAAAAGTTCATCAAAATTACAGTTTTCCGGGCTTTTTCTCTGCTTGAATTTTTTCAGTACCGTTGAAACTACAGAACACTGTTTTCTGCAGTATTCCTAGAATCTATGTTTATTTTTAAAAAATGATTAGAGCTTGAAATATCGGGGCGCGTGGGGTATGTGAGCGTGCTCACTAAGGTTCTATATTTTTTAGACAAGTCTTGGCTGCCTATATAGGCAGCCAAGACTTGCCTAAAAACAACTACAAAGCCACAGGATGAAGACTTCAAAAGGTAGTAAAACTGTATAAAGGGGGCATGGTGGCTCAGTTGGTAGGGGTGCAGGCTGCAAGCCAAGAGATCCTCGGTTCGAATCCCACCTGCTGCAACCTCATTGTGTCCTTGGACAAGACACTTCACCCCCATTGCCCACGTGGGGGCATGGTGGCATTGTGTACTAAGGCATACTGTACGTCGACGGTGCACTTTTCTTCAACCAATGCTAACCCTCCTTGTATGGAGTTAGTATGTTGGGGAGCCTGACAGTTGCTTGCCATTGCTCAGTGGTTCTTTCTGGGAACTCCGGCTTCCTCCACCCATAAAACTGTCTGACACAAGGTGACCCTGGCTGTCAAAAGTGTCATTAAACCCCACTAAATAAATAAAACAGTATAAAAATCTCCAGCCCCTTAAGGGTTAACTCTTTCAATCATATAGCTTGAATTGTTTTTCTAATATTTCCATGCTTCACCCAAAAAACTCGAGGGGAGCATGTAACAGTCGTTTTATCTGTCCATTTGTCTGGCATGATATCCATTTATTTTTCCATCTACAATTTTGTCCAGCCCATAAAACTTAATCCAGCTATCAGTTCTTGTTCAGACAATTGTTGCCCATGACACGGGGGTGTGTCTTGACTTGGAACCAATGCCACCTCCAATGTTGAGGTCACAGACAAGAAAATATTAATATTGTTGCCCAGCCTTGCCCTTTGATATAATCTTATCCAGTTGGTAAACTTCTGGGAACCCTGGGAAGTGAAGAAGTTCTTGTTTATTATGGAAAACAAGCTCTGTTTTGGTTAAATAGGGCCTGGTAACCAATGCCTGGGATGGAAGTCTTCTAAAATGGGCATCATGGGTAATAAACAACTAGATGGACTTGACTTTATATCCATGTTCCGGTCTTGATAAGCCATTGTGCAGAAATATGTGACCTTAAGCACCAATAATTTCTGATTGTTGACCTTGTACAGACTTCACACAATTGCAGAGGGATGTGTAGTATAGCCATTATTAACTCATACTTGCTGAGAATTTAAAAAAAAGGTTTTTTTGAAATAGATATGGCTGCTTTACAGGAGCCATGACTTGATTTGATGAAAAATTAAGATTAGAGTGGCACCAAGAAATCTTTGATGGGGAACATATTCTTTAAACAAGAGCCAGAATTATGCCTCAATTGGTCAAGGCTAACTAGCCATAAATGCTGAATGTAAGTAACTTCCTTCTTTGAGCAACTTTCTCAGGTGAGCGATTAATTCCCTCTGGGATCTCTTGTTTGGTTACCAGCAAAATGAAGGCCGCATTAGTTCGTGCTGAAATGAATATAATAAAAAGCTAATGTCCAAGCGGTATGGACAGTTCGAAAAGCTGTTTTACTGAGTGAAGCCTTACTGCTTTCAACCCTACTGGGATTCATCAGAGGTGATAGAAATATTCTGTGAGAGCTACCCTAATGGAAGCACAAATTTCACCTGTTAATTGCATGTAGGGTATAGAGTAAACTCCTGTTAAATTGAATAAAAAATCTTGCAATTTATTGAAGAATTACTCCAACATCAACTGAATTTCTCACATTTATAGATGATTTTGGCCTCCATATATCCAATACAGGCATTTAATCTGTTATATCTTTTTTGACAGAGCTCACTGAGCTCTGTCAAAGAAGATACAATAGATTAAATGCTCAGTTTATGGCTACAAGGTAAGAAGTGATCCAGTTCCTGTTAATTGTATACTACTGTTTATTGAATATTTTTTTTGACCAAATAACTATTCCATTACCAGTGTTCCACTGTAATTTGAATGAATTTGTGAACCCTAAAAACTGATATTAGTGTACAACATAGCCAAGACCATTAACCTAATAATTGTCTATATTAGTATCACATGAAACACAGCACTCTGTCCATTCCAGTTTCTAAGATCAGTTAAGCATAAGTCAAGCTTCAAAAATTTGTCCTCGCAAATGAATCAATTTTCAGTTCTTAAATAATTTAGAATTTGAGAGTATTGTTAGATCCCTGTGATAGCAGCCAGTGCATCACATTTTACTAGTGTTTAACCCTTAAGGACCTCATTCCAATTTTGGTGACTTTCATGTCTTACATGTGTATGTAGAATACATGTTCCAACATATAGGCTTTTTGTGGTCTTACTGATGGGAAAGTTACAGTATCTTGGCTTTGGTTTCTAGTGCAGTCTTGGCTACCTGTACAGTTAAGTTAGCCTCTTGGCTACCTGTACAGGTAGCCAAGACTTCATTAGACATGTACCACTCCCATTGACCACGTGGGGGCATGGTGTTCTAAGGTGTACTGCATGTCAATGGTGCACTTGTCTTCAACAAATGCTAACCCTGTTTGTGTGGAGTTCATATGTTGGGGAGCTAGACAGTTCCTTGGTGGTTCTCTTCGGGTACTCCGGCTTCCTCCACTCATAAAACTGTCCGATGCGAGGTGACCCTGGCTGTCGAAATTGTTGTTAAACCCCCCAAAATAAATAAATTTGACACCATTGCTAAGTGAAAATGCTACCTTATAATGGACCAAAAAATAAATAGAATTCTTCGTACCTTACAGGACACTTTCAGAATTTGTGACAAATCAAATGAACATTTTGCAAGAATCAAAGGTAATTGTTATTGTTTTCCTTTCAGTTGCAAGAATCGATTCTCACTTGAATTTTAAGTCCTGTAAGTTTAGGGAAAAAAACGATCAAGAATAATAATATATCTAACCATTACAAATAAGCATACACAGAGAAAACTCAATTAAAAAGAATATTGCTTATGGCCAGTATGTAATTAACGAGTCAGATATGTTATTATGTTGAAAATTGGGTGTGTGAACGCAGTTAGTGGGAATATTTAATTAACAGTTTGTATCCAACTGAGAACACTGTATAATGATGTTTTTGAAAATAAGAAAATTATGTAACTATTTTCATTTCCTCTTTCACTTAAAAAACAGTTTCCACTTAATCACTAGGTTTGATCATTAACCCTCTGCACAGTAATGTCAAAATACTGAAATTTCAAACAGTAATTTTTTTCCTTCAGTTTGAACAACTAGAAAATTAACGAATGTAATCTTGAGAGTCCAGCGTACTATGTTGGACAAGATTGAATTGTTTAAATTCCTACTTAAATTGTAGGAAAAATTTGCAGCTCAAAATTTTGTTTTGACATGAGTATGCAGAAGGTTAAAAGCCGATTTCTGGGGGTTTTTTTTATATCTTTTTTACTCACCTTTTGCTAAGGATCACCTATATTTCTAAGGTCTAGGGTAGATATTTGGCCAGTATTTCGACATTTTGTTGTCATTTGAGATATTTTGTCACCGTTTCAATAATAGAGGGGTTCAGCCTTACATTGGTAGTGACAACAGGGCGTTTAGGGCAAAAACAGCACCTTTGCATAAAATCACAAAATGCATGTTGATCAATAAACACCACTTTAATTTATTCAAGACAACCAAAATCACATGCCAGGCCCCATCTGCGTATGCCATTGACCAGAGTACAGAAGAGCTGGCGAGGTATTTTGTGCCACTCCTCCATCCACACGTGGATCATTTCTTGTAAAGTCGTTGGTTGGACTGGTCTTGTCGATACTGCAGCCTGCAATCTGTCCTAGGCATGTTCTATCAGGTCCAGGTCCGGAGATGCGGCTGGCCAGTCCATACGTTCGATACTTTGCTGTTGGAGATATTCGTTGAAGAACTGAGATCGATGTGGTTGGGCATTATCGTCCATCAGGAGAAATTCCTCACATACAGTCCCTGCATATGGATGCACAATCGGATCGAGAATTTCAACCCTGTATTGTTGTCCACTCAAGATGCCATTCTGTATGACGTGAAGGTCAGTCTGGCCATCCAAATTTATCCCGACCGAAACTATTACTGACCCACCACTGTACTGGTCACGTTCTTGAACCATGGCATCGGAAAACCTCTCGTCAATTGCATCTTCTCCATGTAAGAACATGTCTGTTGATGAAATCTAGACAAAATCTTGAAGGGTCATTGAAGAGAACATTGGCCCAATAGCGCGGTGTTCACTCGATGTGTTCCCTAGAATACCTGTCATTGTCTCTGGTGTCTGGACTTAACCTGTTACATATAGCTTGCCTCAGAAGTCTGATGTCCGCTGAATTTTATAGGGTATTCTGTAGGGTTGTGACATTCATGGTTCGATTCCGAGTGGCAGTGGTGACAACATAATGGCCATCACGATGTGTTGTCACCTGCTGACGACCACAACTGTGCATCCGCCGAACACTCGAGTGTGTCTGGAATCAGTTCCAGGCCCTGAATACCAGGTTGCACAGCCACCTGTCTCTGTTAGAGCCCAGACTTGAGCATTCCCACCCCTCTGGATAGTTACTCGGGACTCAAATGATGCCGAGTGTGCATTGGAAACATGACCAAAGTGACAGAGAGCATGTACAAGGACCATTTTGTAGCCCCAGTTGAGGTATCGCCCTGATTTTGGGAAACCTCTGTTCCCTTTGCGAAAAAACGCTTGATCTCTTTATTGAGCAATTTTTATTACGCAATCATGTATGAGGGAGACCTGGCAGCATATTTACAGTTGTCCAACAATCATCAAAGTAAGCTACAGTAGGCCGAAATAGGCAGTACTTGCTAAAATGTACAAAAATATGATTACATGGGTGATCCTCAGCAAAATATGAGTAGTATATTTTACTACCTTAGAACAGGTGCCCTAGCATTCAGTCTTGGGGCAAATTTGCAAGATGCATTCCAAGAATCTTGGCAGTTTCTAGACTAGTCTTGGCTGCCTAGATAGGCAGCCAAGACTTGCCTAGACACAACTGCAAACATGCAGAACAAAAATGGTCATAATGTTGCAAAAATGCATAAAAAATCGCCAGGCTTTTAAGGATTAATGTTTTGGGAATTTTTTTCAATTTCTTGACAAGGGTTAATGTATTTGACTGTACTTATTGCATTTTCTTTGAATTGATTCAGAACTTGTTTCACACATTAAGATGAAGATAAGTCAATACTTTGTAGATTGATTTGGATATTGCCCATGTTCATCATGTAAGTGAATGTAAGTCAATATCTTTGTTTTTCAAGACTGTGTGTAATATAGTACACTATGATAAAAATAGCATGTCATGTTGTTCATGATAGAAAGTGGTTGGCTGTCATGAAAATAACCCCTCCGTGGTGGTGAGAGGTGTCATTGTTCATGGGATAGGGAGGTAGAACAACATAGAGACCAATGTTCTTGCAGAAATAAACTTCCAATATGCTAAAACTGAAATTCCACTAAAATTTTCATGGAGTATGTTTTCCATTCTGACAGGAAGTCCGAAATTTGTAAAATTATTTAACCCTCAGCACCCTGATGCAAAATATCAATATTTCAAGGCCCAAATTGTTTTGTGTAATGCAAATATTAATTTAACAAATTCAGTATTGACAGAGCTCATTGAGCTTTGTCGGACAGGACTGAAATGGTTCAATTCCAAGTTGCATTTTGGTAAAAGTTTGCACTTGAAACTTCAGTATTTTTACATTAGTGCAGAGGGTTAACCCTTTGAACACTGGTGGTATCTTCCATGCCAGTTAAAGTTATACGATATAGCCTTAGCTGCTGATGTGGCATTAAGCTCCAGTAAATAAATAAATAGATTGACATATCTTTTTTGAACAACTTGTCTCACTTTCTCATATAAGTTAACAGTCCTACGTTTGATTCCTCACATTTCATATTTCATCGACTTATTTTTAATTATTTCATACTGGATAATGTTTTTTTTTAAATGCATACTTTCATCGCCACGATACAGCCTTAGCTGCTGATGTGGCGTTAAGCACAAATAAATAAATAAATAAGTTAAAGGGCAGAAATTGGAAGTCTGTATCCATTATTTGGGGGTAGAGCAATTAATATTTTAAAAGTGCAGCATTCAGGCTGTACGTTAAAAATATTAATTGTTCTACCACACACGTTCACTGAGTGGCCATCCTACTTAATGAAATTATGATGTATCGTGTTGCTGGACTGGAAAAGCGGCCTCTCGTGTTGAAAGAGTTAAGAAGTGAAAACTAAGTTTTAGTTAGTCAATATCTAGGTAAAACTAGTCCTGTGGAAACCCTCGAAAGTGGAACACTGCTTGTTTACAGTGGTAACCAAGTTCTGTTTCTCTGGGAAAATATTCTGGGGTGGAAGTCCTGTAAAGTGGGCAGCACATGTACAAATGATGATATATCAATTGATGCTGAAAATGACCTTAACACCCATAAGGCCTAAAAAAGTTAAAAATATGTTTCTCAGGCCCTCCAGTATGGTCCTTTTGGCTGCTGCATGTTCTCTTTTTATAACTCAAAACAAAAAAAAATCAAATGGTTTATGTCTGATGCTTTACCCAAGTTAATAAAATAGATAAATTTGTCCCTTGAGTGCAACAAGGTTTTGCAATGCTTTAGCATTGCAAAGCCTTCTTGCACTGAAGGGACGAAATTCACCACCACCCATACTATTCTGTAGATTATGAGGCCTAAAACCAAAAAAAACAATCCAAGACCATGAACTTTTGATGCCAAAGAAATAGGTACAAAAATAAAAAATAAAATAAAAAACCACCTCCCACATTTTACAAAAAATGGCCTGAGAAACAGAAGATCTACTTTGAGGGGCTAAATAAATACAATGTATATTTCAGTTTGCGTTTCCCATTATGTTAAGCAGTACCAATTGCCTTGGAAAACAAAATTTGTTTTACAACATTGCAAAGCCTTTTTTGCACTCCAGACACAAATTTATCAGTTTTATTAACTTAGGTAAAATATCAATCTTGAACCATTTAATTTTTAATTTTTAGCTTAACTTGATAAAGTCAAGATAAGCTATTGTCATCATGCATGCGGAAGTCTGTGAGTCTGTAAGTCTGCTAGTCTGTTCACATTTTTTTAGCACAGGCTACAACCCGTAGTTCTTATCCGATCACAAAATTTCATGTGCAGCTTCGATGTCATGTCTAGATGAGAACGTCCCCTTTGGTCGTGATCGGTCAATTGTGATGGCTGCGCAGGCCTGAAATCTAAAAAACCTTAAGCACAGTCTACAGGTCGTATTTATGAAGAGATTTCATTGTAACTTGGTAGGATGACTCTGTATAATGTCTAGATGAGAACTTCCCCATTTGGTCGTGATTGGTCATCCTTGATGACTGAGTGGGCCCAAAATCGAAAAAGCTTTAGCACAGTCTACAGGTTGTATTTATGAAGGGATTTCAT
Source organism: Pictodentalium vernedei (assembly GCA_031216915.1). Taxonomy (NCBI): domain Eukaryota; kingdom Metazoa; phylum Mollusca; class Scaphopoda; order Dentaliida; family Dentaliidae; genus Pictodentalium; species Pictodentalium vernedei. The sequence continues at coordinate 375,505,386 of CM062292.1, forward strand.
TGTACCTTGGACTGACGTCTCTATATTGTCTAGATGGGAACGTCCTATTTGGTCCTATTTTGGTCTGGTTCATTCAACCGAGACAGCCAGAGGAGCATGTTACCTAGATTCCGTTAGCACAGTCTACAGCTTGCATTTATGAAGGGATTTGTAAATTGGTAGGATGACTCTGTATAATGTCTAGATGAGAACGTCATATTTTGGCCGTGATTGGTCAACCATGACGGCCTCACAGGCAAATGACCTAGATTTGTTTAGCACGGTCTACAGTTCACATTTATAAAGCTATTTCATTGTAACTTGGAAGGATAACTCTATGATGTCGAGATGAGACTGTACTACTTTGTTGACAGTCAGTCAGCCATTACCTCCGGACCGTCAGGTGACCTAGATTCCTTTAGCACTGTCTACAGGTTTTTATGAAGAGATTTCATTGTAACTTGGTGGGATAACATGGTATCATATCTAGATGAGACTGTCGATTGTTGGTCTTAATCAGTCAGCCCTGACCACCAGACCGTCACATGATCTAGATTCATTTAGCAAAGTCTACGAGTTATATTCATGAAGAGATTTCGTCAGTCTGCACCTCAAATTAATCTTATTGTAAACTTAGCATGTAAGAAACAGAAATTAATATATTCTCAATTATCTCAATTCTTGTCTTATTTCATAATCCTTTCATTCATAAAATATTAAACATCCTTTTCATCAAATACTACACACAGTCAAGTGGGGGCGCGGTGGCTCAGTAGGTAGAGGTGCAGGCTGCAAGCCGAGAGGTCTTCGGTTCGAATCCCACCTGCGGCAACCGCGTTGTGTCCTTGGGCAAGACACTTCACTCCCATTGCCCATGTGGGGGCACGATGACGCCGTGTACTAAGGCGTACTGCACGTCGATGGTACGCATGTCTTCAACCAATCTAACCCTGCCTGTGCTGCAGTGCGGAGTTACGATGTTGGGGAGCTGGCAGCTGCTCGTCGTTGCTCGGTGGTTCTCTCCGGGTACTCCCCCCGGCTTCCTCCAACCGTAAAACTGTCACGGTCATGATTAGCCATTGTGCATAAATATGTGACCTTAAACATCAATAAATAAATAAATAAATACACACAGTCAAGTTAAGCTACAGTGTCATTGACACTTTCATTTAAGTTTTCATTGGTTATAAAAAGAGAGCATGCAGCAGCCAAAAGGACCATGCAGGAGGGCCTGAGAAACAGAGTTTTAACTTTTTAAGGGCTAAGTATAAATGAATGACTGAACTTGACTTTATGCATGTGTTGTGGTCACAAAGTTCACACTAGTCCTAGATGCTAGAAGTGTCCTTAACCCTTTGAACCCCAGCGGCCACTTTTCTGGTCAGGAACATGATACGTCATAACGTCATTATATAGGATGGCTGTTCAGTAAATATTGTGGGGCAGACCAATCAGTATTTTCAACGTGCAGCCCGAGGCTGCACGTTGAAAATACTGTTTGGTCTACCCCAAATAATGAATATGGTCTCTTCTAATTGCTGACATTGAACTGGCATGGAAGATACCACTAGAGTTCAAAGGGTTAAATACTAATAACCCAAAACTCAGAATTGCTCGTCTGATTAAAACATGGAAAACCCAACAACCCATTGGTCCATGAACTGCCATTTGCTCCTGAATTTCCATGATTCTTGCATGCCAATTACATCTTATGCACATTTTTTTGTAACATACAGATCAATACAAATATGTAATATACAAATCAAAAAAGTGGAAATATCAGGTCTCTAGTTTTTTCTTCTTCAATCAACCAACCTTTTCAATGGACTTTTCTTATCGACCAGCGAAAAATGGCCAGCACTGTTCGCGAATATAAACATTCAATTTTGATTACCTTTCAGTTTTTGTTCCCCCAAACATAGCTGAGGAACCCTCATTGGAACAAGCTCATTGTTTTTTAGGCAAAAAATGAAAATTTTGGGTTATTCAAGAAATTCTTTTGCAAATATCGCCTACCATTCGCCTTGGTTAAAGCGTAAGTCATTTTGAAACAAAACTTCCTTTTGACGTGTAAGTAAACTATGAAATATTTCTGTTCAGGGCTATTTATATGTACAATGGAAAAGAGAGTTCAAAGATAAAAATTGAAAGAAAAATGTCATTTATTTGTCACTCAAGGTAATGGGTTGGTCAATAGGTAATATTCATAAGTAGGTCTCATATTTAATAATTGGAATTTCCTGTGATAATTGTTGTCTTATTAGGGAAATACAAATTATCAGTAAATTTATATTTGTGGGTGCAGTTAACACTCTGGAGAAGTCAATATTTTTGTCCTGTAGAACATGTGTGATGCAAACCAGCATCTGATTAACCTTCCACCTAAGGAATCAACCACATTTGCCCACATAATTTATAACTAAGCAGTTGAAGAAAACATTTTTACAAAAATTACCATAAAAGCATATCATGTTACCCCTCATTGGGATGAGCTTATTCCAATGAGGGGTTTTCTTGACATTTTGTGAAAAAAAATTTTAAAAAATAATTAAAATACAAAAAAAATTTATATTGTGTGCTTTGTGTAAAGGGTTAGCCCTTTCACCAATAGAATGGTATCAACTGTGTTGAGTTGTTCACAAAAATCTCCATTTATTTATTTATTGGAGTTTAACAACACTTTTGACAGCCAGGGTCACCTCGTATCGGATAGTTTTATGGGTGGAGGAAGCCGAAGTACCCGGAGAAAACCACCGAGCACCAGCGAACAACTGTCAGACTCCCCAACGTACTAACTCCACACAAGCATGCTTAGCATTGGTCGAAGACGGGTGCACCATCAACATGCAGTATGTCTTAGAACACCGTGCCACTGTGCCTCCCACATGGACAGTCAGGATTAAGTGCTTTACCCAAAGACACAACACAGTTACCCCTGGCAGGGAGCGAACTGTGGACCTCTTGGTGTGAAGTTCAATCCTGTAACCACTGAGCCACTGTGCTCCCAAAATCTCCATTAAGATTTTATTATTTTTTTGACTTTTGACTCAAAACTATAGTTTATTACCCACTGAGCTTATTCCAGTCAGGGATCATCTCCGTGACTTCATTCCTCTTAATATTGGAATGTCAATGAGACTTCTCCCATGGGAACCCTGGGAAGTGAAGCAGTGCTTGTTTACTGAGGTAAACAAGCTCTGTTTCACTGGTAAAATAGGACCCAGTCACTAATGCTTGGGGTGCAAGTCCTCTAAAATAGGCAACATGGGGTATAAAGAATTGACTGACCTTGACTTTATCTCCATGTTGTGGTCATGATTAGCCATTGTGTAGAAGTATGTGACCATAAACAACAATAAATAAATATAAATAAATATGTCAATGAAACCTCAATGACTAAATTGTGGGCCTTTCAAAAGAGAAGTTTTTGTTTGGTCGTTCCTTTGACCCTCTCAAATTATCAACCTTCCTTTGATGTGTGATGTACTGACACAGTGAAGCCTCTTAATTAGGTATCCCTTAATATTATAACACTGTTAATTGAGTATCATAATTTCCAAACCTGGGATTTTTTTGGACATCTACAGGAGCTGTTTATGGGTCCCGTTTCCAGTGACATTTGGGGATGCCTTTTCCCAATTCTTAACCCCAGATTTCCCAATCTCAGTTCCCACACAAAAAAGAATTAATGCACAACTGGTGTCCTGAACTGGGTAGTCATAAGGCAGGGTTTATGCTAGGGGAAAGGGAATGAGGCCGTTCACGTGTCGACCGATGATCATCGTACCATGGTTGGGTCCGTGGTATGAAAATTTGAATTCCGGAATCCCAAAACCCCCATTTCCTTGCATCTGAGAGGATCTTTTGCATCTTTTCACGAAGAAAAATCTGTCCGATTTTACACATTGTCAGCCAGTAATTTCTGATGAATAAGAATAAATAAGAGAATATGGTTGCTCAACCGAAAAATAATTCGTAGTATACATCACTTTCTATTCGCCCAGGGCGTTTCGTCTCAATAAAACTGTCAAGCCTTGGCATTTTCATTGGGACTAAACATTCAGGGCGAATAGAAAGTGTGAGTAGGAAGGGAAGATTCGCTCATAATTTAAAAATTCAATTTTAATTTAGGGGTGAAACGACGCTTGTGAGATATTTTAGCAGACACAAGCACTGCGCAAAAATCTCATTGCACATGCATGGTATTTTGATGTTTGCAGCCACTGTGAAAACGAATACTAAAGTAGACTCAGGTTCGGTAAATCTCTACTTTAGAAAAACATTGTGGGTACAATAGCTAGGATCTTACCAATTTTTCCCGACAAACACACCAAATTTAAATCTGTGCAGAATTTCTGAACTCCTGATTCTCGCGGTCAAATAGAAAAAAGACAGAGGCTGGTCTTCTTCTTTGTTCTCTGATTCCAATTGGTTAATCCCAGTCACATGAGGCCTCAGAGTGGTGGAATTTGTCTTCACAGCTGGAACAGGTTCCGGAGAGTTCTGGAAGTCTTTCCTGGTTCACAAACTGTCTCTGATGACGTCACGTGAGTGGGATTATATAGCAATTCTACAACAATACTCGATATTACTATTGTTTGATGTTGAAAAACCACTTTTTTTTCAATTACTCTCCAGGTGCTGCGACAGAACGGTGAAACGGACATGCGTTTTGTTTTCAATGAAATATGTGTAAGGAAATGGGCAAAAGAAGTTTAGAAATGGCAATTCTACAAGTTAGGAACTAAATGTATTCTCGGGGGATGGGCAGATCATGGCGAATTAAAAAAATTCTGTTATGTCGGGAAGGTGACCTGGCAGGGGAATGCAGTCATTTGACGGCTGCTGTACCGGTACAGCGGAAACCCTGCATAACCACCCAATTCAGGACACCAATTGTACATTAAATTTAAATTGCTTTCCTAACGAAGTCTCTTAATGTAAAGGCAAATGACAAGTTCTTGTTAGCCCACCTGACTTTCAGCCAGGAGAGCTATGGTGATCACTCACCGTCCGTCGTCTGTCTGCCGTCGTTCGTGAACATGGTGTTTGCGTCTTCTCTTCCAAAACTGCCAAACTGATTTAAGTGAAATTTGAGATAATAGTTTGTTATGACATCGCATTTTGATTTTGTTCACACCCAAAAAGTGTGCTTAAATCTTAAAAAATCTTATGAACCAGCAGCAGCAGTGACTTGATATTTGGTGTGCAGCTTTCTTTTGAGGTTTAGACTCAGATGTGTTCAAGAGAAGTTCGAGGAGGTATATTTGCCGTCGTTATGGAAGGGGCAAGATTTTTTGCCCCTCCCAAAATTTCTCTTTTCCAAACCGAGAGGCTGATTTGAACCAAATTTGATATGAGGACTTATTGGGTCATAAGTACTTAATTTATGCCCAAAACATTTTCCTATCACCCCATGGGAACCGCAGGAGCTAAAAATAGAAAAAATTTAAAACGCCCATATCTCCAAAACTACATGGCACTGTGAATTCTTATTTGGTGTGTAGCTTCCTTAGGACCAACAGAATGGAATGGTCCAAAAAAATTGCTATCGGTTTTATCATAGGGTACTTTTCGGGACTTTGAAAAAGTACTGAGTTAGCATTTTTAACACTGGGTAATGGGAAAAACATTTAAGACTACTCTTCTCCCAAACCACTGCTCCAAAAGCTTTTTGGGGGGTGAGATTCAAGTTTGTTCAAGCCAAGTCCCTGGGTTCATATTTGTGCTCCCTGTGGGAGCCCGAATTATAACTTTCTTCAATATGAGGAATATTCTTTAAAAATATTTTTCTTCAGATCCAGTAGTCAGAATCTTTTGATATTTGGTATACAGCATCCTTAAGGAGGTGAGATTCAAGTTTGTTTAAGCCAAGACCCTGGGTTCATATTTGGGCTCCCTGTGGGGGCTCAAATTATTACTTAGTTCAATATGAGGAATATTCTTTAAAAATCCTTTTTTTTTAGATCCACTGGTCAGAATCTTTGGATATTTGGTATAAGCTTTTCTTAGGAGGAGCAGATGCAACTTGTTCAAATCAATTCCCTGGGGTGATATTTAGACTACCATGTCAGTGGGTGCCCTCAGGCCCCCTGGGGCCTCTTGTTTAATAGTACAAGAACAGTGTGATAGAGACTACAGTGACTGCGGGAACATGATTCCGTGTGACTGTTTGTTATAAAACTTACTCATAGTGTACATGCAGTTGCTTAGGTATCGGATTTAATGTTCTCTGCTCAATTTGAATATAAATCTCTTTGTATTTCTATCTTTCCCCCTCCAAAACCAACTCCCAAATTGGAGCCTCCATCACACAAATTTTCCCAATGGCATGGTCCCTGGACCCTTTCTCAAAGAGGGCAGAAGATTCCCCGAAAACAGAAAACTATTTACCATAACTGCATTTCAAATTTGACCTGTTAATTGCATATTTGTCAGAAATAATGCCCTGTAAATTGAATAAAAAACCCTGTTAAATGGGGACAAATTATCTTGACAATCACAAAATTCCCCATTGTATGCCTTCACGAACATCCAGTGCAGAATTTTAGTCTATCATTATATCATGTTTGACAGAGCTCCATGGTGCTCTGCAAACAAGATATAATAGACTACATGGTCAGTTTATCATTAGAATACAGCAAAATGACCAAATCCCTGTTAAATGAATCCTCCTGTTAATTCAATAATTTTCATTGGAAAACTGGCGACACTATTCAGTATTTAGTTAACAGGGTTCTGCTGTATTATGTATGATCTGCGTGAGTTCTGCCTTGCTTCAATGAAGGATTATAAGACTTTCATGTCCAAGCCAAAAAATAATTAACTTTAAAACATGTTAACCCTTGAGGGTCTGATTTAAACAACACTGTTGCTTTTGATCAAGTGTTCCAACTCACATTTGTGAGAACACTTTCCAGAAAATAATCAAATTTTAAAGTGATTGGATTGCAGTCAGTTTTTTGCTGTTAATACAAACAGCCAAGACTTGGTCTTGAAACGTCTGTTGAGTCACTGTGTTTATTGGTTGTGGTGAAATAAAATTTCATCAGAATTGTCTGGTTTTTGTCCATTTGGCACTATGACGACTCATTGATTAGCATCTTCAGACCTGGAAATGACTCTGAACAATCGTTTAACCCTTTACCCAACATAACAGCCAAAACCGGCCAGCGCTGTTCTAAAAAAATCGCCAATTAATTTTCATTATTTTTTCATTTTTTGTTTCAAAAACATAGGTTATGGCCCCTCGTTGAGGGGTCATAACCTATGTTTTTGAGACAAAAAATGAAAAAAATTTAGTTATTCAAGAATTTTGTTTGCAAGTGTCATCTGCTTTTCATGTTAGGTGAAGGGTTAAGTGATGTGCAGGTTACATGAAGTGTAAAATACACAAACGAACTACAGATTATGACAAAATAATTCAACATGAAATTAATTTTACTCCCCATGTTTGACTTGACATTATTTTGGGACCAATTCCAATTCGATCTCACCAAAGTCAGATCGCATGTTAGTTGTTGCTATTTATTTTGGCAGAAATTCAGTTAAGATGTTAACAACATGGCTGGCATAGTACTGAATAAGAGAAGACAGAAAAGCATCCTAGCACATTTTTTCCTCTAGGTTACCACCATGTTACATGGTGTAACATGTTAATAGGGTTGTGATGTAATCTCTTTATTTCCAGGCCTGTGTCTCTGACCATTGTGTAACCATAAGTTTGAATATATTCAGCGAGTCAGAGACCTTTGCATTGTGTCCTTGAGCTCATGGGGATCAGGGTTACATAGTGAGCTATTGCATTTGACATGCTGATGGTAGTAATATACCTTTACATGGGAACCCTGGAAAGCAGAGCTAGGGGTCGGGTTACGAAGTTCTGCTTTACTGGGAAAATAGAACCGGTAATCATTGCCTGGGGAAGAAGTTCACTTATGTGGACAGCATAAGTATAAAGGATTGGCTAAACTTGACTGCATACCTATTTGCTGTGATGATTTAACCATAGTGTTATAGGCCCCTATTATTATATCAGAATTGATATGTCCTTTATTAATTATTATAAACAATTAATATTTTCTGGAATTATTTTTTTTGTTAAAAAAAGAAGGCTCTGGCTGGTGTGATCACATATTTGTACTGAGTGACCTTTGAATGTACCTATCAACATGTTTACAGATACTGTTACTAAGTATCTATTTTTAGCTCACCAATTGTTTATTTATGTCACACTTGCTTACTTGAAATTAGACAAAATCATCTAGAAACTTAATGAGGTGATTTAATTCAGCCAATCAGAATAAATGGATCATTAGAACATTAGAAAAATGTCACATTCTGGAACTTTATTTGAAGACTATATAATAACCTCTGTCAAGAGAGAGACTGCATCATTCTATTCATCTCATACAGCATTAAGGAGTGACTTGTTTTTTCAGCATTCATTGAACAATGGAGGTTATTATTACAGGACAGTGCATTATTATAGAAGCAGCTGAGTTTAATATATATTCTACATATCATTTTGTGATCTGAGCACCATTTTTTATTGGAAATGTGTTTCCAAAATTTGAAGAGAATTTATTCTTCTTGTGTGAACTAAGATTTATTCTTGTGAAAACAACAGGATTCAGCTGGATTATTTTTAAACTACCTGTGGAGCCACTACTTGTTGGATATTAATTCCATTTGAATTTTGCTGAGGGCTTTATTGGAATTTATTGGAGACTGCTGAATTTTGAGTGAACATTTCATTATAGTTTATTGGATACTGTTTCTGCAGACACATTCTTGGACATTATAATACCAGCTGGAAAGATTCTTCACTGGATTACTAGATTCTACTGAACTTTATTTTGGACTAACTAATAAGTATTTCTGTTTTATTTTTCTCTAAACCAAATAGTGTAAAAGATTTTGTATCATTTTCATTTCAAATTATTTTTGTTATTAAATTTTAGAATAGTTAAATTTGAGTTATTGTTGTTGTTTCTCAGATTTTTTTCTGTTACCATTGTTGTATTACACCCCGTAATAATAGATGCTGAAGGTGACCTTAACCCTCAGCCCACTGATGTTAAAATTCTGAAATTTCAAGCTGAAAGTTTTTCTAATAATCTGAGAATATAAAAGAACGATGTGGAGTATTCTGAGCCATATTTTACAGTCATAAATTTCTCTCTTTATATGTCTTCTCTGCAAGGACACCATCGGGTTGGACAAATTAGTCCACCTATTTGAACAAACTGATGGCACCCCATTAGCATTAAAGGACGCCTAAGTGTGCTTCCTAGGTGTGGCCAACCATTATAATTACCCTCCATAGCAAACTGACCGACAGCAGATTCTTTTCTTCTTTTGCAAGTAGAAACAAATTTAAAATTCTCTCTGTAAAGTGTCCATGCTGTAATAATGTGATTTAATGAAAAAGGAAATTAGAAATTGATCTTGGATAAAAATACTATACACACATCTATTCATTTTAATTTTTGTTGTAATATAAGTTTTTTGTTATTCACATTATTTGTGCATTGTCATATATACTGCCTACAATGCTTCTTGTTTTTGATCCTGTATGTTTATCTGAATAAATTTTTTTTTAAAAAACAAGATTGAATTGGTTTAATTCCAAGTTGCTTTATGAAAATGACGTCATGTGTCTTTTATGGGTACTGCAATAGCGATACAAGATCTTTTCTCACCAAATTGTTATTGCTACTGATATTGATATTTGTGATTGCATTTTTAGGCAAATGGTAGATAAAAATAATTATCACATGATTAGTGTAAATGTTGACATTATTAATGTTACCTGGGCAATATCAGGCTTGTCATTTTCAATTTTCACCTCTTCCAAGTTAATGATATCAGGAAATTATAAAAGCGGTGAATGGTGTTATTCAGTTTGTTGGCATGTTATGTTCACAGTTGCAGCAACCTACCAGTGAGAAAAGTAACATTCCATTGTCTCAGGTGTCAGGATATGGTATTTCAGACTCCGGCAAATGAAAAAATCTTTTTCGTATAGGACACACTGCCACATGACTTTAGCTACTGAAAGCACTGTTGTCTCTTAAAGGGCTATTTCTAATTTTTGCAGATTTTTGACACTTTTTCAGCCATAGGACATGTAGTTATGAAAAAATCCTTCCAGAGAATCATACGACTACCATATATAGGCAGCCAGGACTTGACTAGAAAGCACTACATACATACATGTACAGACATTAAGTTCTTTCTGGTAGACATTCCATCCCAGCACTGGAAATCTCTTGCAAGCCACTGAAAGAACTATAATTTGGCCATTTTTAACCACATTTCCTCCTGTAAATTCAGTCGACTGTTTGACCAATATTAGTTATCCTTGTGTTTTCTAGGGGTGTATGGGAATTTACACCGGTTTGGGAACTCATTCACCCTGAGGCCAAGCCGAAGGGTGTATGAGTTCCCAGACCGGTGTAAACTCCCATACACCCTGGAAAACACAAGGATAATGGATTTATTTCCAAGAATTTTGGTGTACTTAATACTTTAACCTAAATTTTGGGAAAAAACTGACAGAAAATTTGTACATTGTAAGTTTCTTAATAAAACCAGACAAGTATGGATGTCACTGGAAGTGGCTCAATAAGCCAGTTCCACTGACATCCATATCTGCAATATTTTATCACACATAAATATTAAATTTCCTGTATTTTTATTTTTGTTCCAACATAACCAAGCAGAAGGTATAAATTAATAATTAAAAATGGGTACTTTTTTTTTTAGCCATATAGCCTGCTATTGTGTATTCTTGTTTTTACACCGTGGTTAACCAAGGTGTAAAAAAAACCCTGTGGATTACAAATTATACCGTACCTCTCAGCCAATCAAAATGCAGTATTTTGTTTCATTTGGAAATAATGATTTTTATGCCTCAGCGACGAATAGTCAGGGGCATTTTTTTTTTTACCCCTGTCCATCCGCTGTCCATCCATCTGTCAGCTGTCCATCTGCTGTCCATCCGCATCCATGGTACATTGTTTGTCCGACTAATTCCTCTCACAGTTTTCAAGTTAGGACTTTATTTTACATGATGTTTGTATATATACCAGAGGTGTGGACATTATCTGGATTTCGATTTGCTTCAATACTTCACAAAATTATGGTTGCTGAACTTGGTCATTTTTTTTTGTAGAATTTCACACTTTGCGGGGGGCATCATATGTGTCTTGCAGACACAATTCATGTATGAATAACAAATCACAGTTTGCACGTCAACCTCCTGTGTCCATATGCTGTGCGGGACATTCTTCAGTGCAGTTAGAGTTAAAGTTTCATTAATTTTTCTTCAGATTTAGTCATGGCTCCTGTGAAGCACTCATGACCATATTTCATAGAAAGTATTTTTAAAATACTCAGCAGGTTTAATTAACTCTATGAACGCTGATGACTAAATACAAAATTACAGGCAGCAATTCTTCTGGTAATGCAACTAGAAATTTAACCAATTCAACCTTGTTTGACAGAGCTCAATGAGCTCTGTCAAACAAGATTGAATTGATTAATTTCCTAGATGCATTATGGGAAAATTAATAGGTTGCAATTTTGATATTTCAACATTAGTGAGCAGAGGGTTAAAGAGGTCAACTATTTTACATCCTATTCTGTTTACTCCCTATCAATAACATGAAGAAACCCCCACTGTTACTGAGTTCTGTACCGTATCGCATGCAGTGCCAGGTAATTCTTCTAGTGTAGTTATATTCATAGATTTTATTGATAAATGAACCTCTTTCTATCAGTACATCTGTATTGCTTACCTAACTATCTTCAAGGAGAGCTACTTTGATCGCCTGGCCAATATTTAAGGGGAACTCCATATAATGCTGACTTCATATTTCTTTTATAAATGTTTGCTATAAATAATTAATAAATAAGGGTTAAGAAAATCCATTTTGACTTTTTTATGAGTAAATAAGCACATATTGTTTCATTCTCACCTTCTGTGATATCAAAGAATACAAAGGGAATTATATATACATTTCTCATTATGAGAAATTTTCCTGGAACAATTACATGAATTATTTAGTATTCAAATGGAGGCATCATTTCATGAGGGTTTAATTGAGACTTGAATAGTTTTTCTACAATATTTCATAAGAATTTTCATCCACTATTTTTATAGAAAAAATAAGAATCATTGCAGAAGAAACCTAGTACAGTAGAATCCTCTTAATTGAATATCCATTTTGCCAGAGAAAATTATTCAATTAACAGGAGTATACAATTAACAGGGATTTGGTCAGTTCCTGTTTTCTGGAAGTAAACTGAGCATTTATTCTATTATATCTTGTTTGACAGAGCTCATAGAGCTCTGTCAAACAAGATATAATAGAATAAATGCCTGATTGGATGTAGTGAGGCAAAAAAGGTTGATAAATAAGGGGAATTTGGTGCGTGTCACAGTAATTTTTTCAACATATTACAAAAATTTATATACAATTAACAGGAGTTTACTCTACAACACACATGCAGTTAACAGATCAAATTTGTACTGAAAGTATGGTAAATGGTTTTGTGTTTGAAAATTTTATTCAATTAACAGGGATATACAATTAAGAGATATCCAATTAAGTGGGCTCCACTGTACATATAGATGCAAAATTTGTCCATCTAGTGCTGCAAGGTGCCATCTGCAATACAGATGGCAGCTTGTTACAATTAACTCATGAAATTATGTATTGGTTCACATCATTTTACTTGTAATTTCAGTTGATAGGTAAGTTATAATGGAAGTAATATTAAATTTCATTGTATTGACATAATGTTTATGAAAGACCGTGATGAGGTGTATTAGCCAATATCAAATTTAATACTGTGGATAATGCTCTTGATTTAAAAAGCCATTATATCGCCATCACTGAATGTATGGTCACTGAACAAGGTTAAAAGCTTGAATGCTAAATTTATGCTTCTTTAGAACTTCCTGTACATGTAGTATTTTCAGTTCATTGGTGAGTTATAATGGAAATATGAAACTCCTCCAAACCAATAATTGACCTATTGCTTATGAAAGACCATGATGAGAAATATTAGCCTGCATCAAGTTTAATACTGTTGTTGATGCCCTTGATTTTCAAAAGCCTATACTATTTAGAGCTGAAACGGTTAAACCTTTACCTGACACGAAAGGTAGACGACACTTGCGAACAAAATTTTTGAATAACTAAAAATTTCCATTTTTTGTCTCCAAAACATAGCTTGTGACCCCTCATTGGAATGAGCTCAATGAGCTCATTCCAGTGAGGGGTCATAAGCTATGTTTTGGAGACAAAAATGAAAAAACTAATGAAAATTGTATGGTGATTTTTATAAAGAGTGCTGGCCGGTTTTTGCCGTTACATTGGGTAAAGAGTTAACCGATTGATTGATTAACCTATGATCAACATCTTGATCGATCAAAAAAGTAATTGATTAACTGTTACTTTTGAACTACTGTATTATATAGGTGAACAAAGGAACAAATTTACTCCAAAACAGGCAGACATTGTCACACTGGCTCACATGAAATTATGAAATGGAGTGAAGCATTCAAGTCAAGTGCTGACATACTTGTTCACTTGCATGCTCATTATACTCTATCAGAAACTGGAAATGGTCATTCTTAACCCACTACCCAATGCAGATAGAAGACGATACTTGCAAAATAAATTCTTGAATTACTAAAAAAAATTCTATTTTTGTCTCAAAAACATAGCTTATGACACCTCATTGGAACGAGCTCATTCCCATGAGACAAAAATTTAAAACATAATAAAATTTGCATCCAGATTTTTGTATATAGTGCTGTGCCATTTTGTCTGTTATGTTGGGTAAAGGGTTATTGCTGTAAATCATCAGTGGTATAGCAGTTATGCAGCTATCTATTAGGACAAGTGATTAATCAGTTAACCAAGGTTAATCCATGTGATTAATCGATCAAGAAAACCCTTTAAGTGTTTCTGCTCTACATATATCACCATCACTTGCAGGCAGGTAATAACTTATAGTCATTGGCCCAGGACCAGGTTTTCCCCAGTTTGATCACTTATCACTTTATGACCCAGATACTTTGAATAGTATTTTTTGTTTTATTTTAAGCTTTGTTATCCCCCCCCCAACCTCCAAAGGAGGGGGTATCTAGTGAAGCCCTCCGTCCGTCTGTCTTGCCATCCATCCATCTGTCCATCCATCGATCCGTCCGTACATCCGTCTGTCCATCCGTGTGTCCATACAAACATTTTGCCTTGTAAATTCAATGCTATTGGTCGGAATTAGATCGCCTTTGGTATGCTGATAGACCTGCATAGGGGAACAGATATGCACAAGGAATGGGTTCCGTCCACTAACTTTTCCCAGAGTTATGGCTCATTTTCAAAAAAATAATTTCTGTTTTCACTCTTTTGACTTAGAAAATTGCTCTGTCCCACAATACCTTTAACTGGTAGAGTGCTGGAAGCCCATATTTGGGCTTTATTCTGAAGAACCGGTACTATAACTTTAAGGTTTCATACTCTGTGGATGTGCTTCATATTACCATTGAAGGGAAATAATTTAGTCTGTAAGGATTTGCTTTGTTGCAATTTATGAGAGAGTGCCTGTAGGCACTCTCTCATAAATTGCAACAAGGCAAAGACTTCTGAACAAACTTTGACGACCAAAAATAATTTAGCACTCTACCAGTTAAGGCTACTTTGAACATGCCTACAGGTTGGGGGCAGTGGCCCACGCTTTGCATAGCCCTTGTTTTATGAGGACTGGCAAGCAAGTTATGCAACTTATATTAATGTCTCTCCTTGTCCCAATGGCACAGTTATGTGGAATGACCTTCATAGTGGCAACTTTGTGGCTTTGCCCTTCTCGAATACTATGGAGGGATCTTTAACCTGCATGGAGTGTGTCTCTCTCTGCATGGGGGACAGCCATTTTATGTCCCCACGCAATAGGACTGTACGCTGTGACAGCATCAACCCCACAGTTGATGCTGACAGAAAGCCAATTCATGTGTCCTGTACTGTGTGGTCATAAGCCCTCAGAAAACCAATAGTTGCAACCTAATGAGGTAAAAAAACATCAGAATGCAAGGGCAAATGTCACGTTCTTCTTTGGTAGTACAGGCTGACATGTAGTATACGCATAGGAGCTTTTGTAACAATATTCTGAGTTCAACATGAAAGTAATGTTTCTTCTTCTTCATATGTTTCCTCTCTTTCAAAACAAATTCCCAATTGGAGCCCTTAGCAAATTGTCACAAAGATGTTGTCCTTGGACCATTCACAAAGAAGGCAAAAGAATCTCTGCGTGCAGCAAGTGTGTAAGCATGGCATCATTCTTTAGAAATGAAGCACAGCACTTCACAAACTAAATGTTTTATGTCATTCTTTGAGTAGAACAAGGCTTCAGCATTGCAGATGGTGTCTTGTTCCACTCGAGGGATGAGATGTCAGTGCAGTTGGTTCATTTCTACAATGCAGAATGATTACAGAGTTTCTACTTTTTATGATCTCCTTGCAGTCCCACTATTTATTACGCCCCCAACCTCCTTAGGAGGTTCGGTGGATATATAGTCAAGGTCTCAGGCTGTACAAACATTTTTGTATTATAGCTCTGGCATAGATTGTCAGATTTGATGTCCGGTGTAGTGTTCAACCCCAATCAGCCACCCCAATCAGCCGATTGTGGGCAATTGGATGATAATGGCAATGGCTCCTGGAACATTGGTTCAACCGATTGTTGCCAAGCATTTTGTGATGATTCATTAACCGCATTTTATTATCTTCTGCAATTGTTCTGTTGTTAATGTAAAATGATGTCAGTGATACCATTCAATAAAGCTGAGAAACAACCACAATGTGTATTCTCAATCTCTCCAGATGCCCTTTTACGGGATATACAAGTTAAATGACATGTAAAGCTTACAATTGAGCGTACTTGCAGTAATCGCAAGTTCATACCGGAAAAGTAAAGGTTGCACTCCATTTACTCAGTAAAATTACCAGTTGCACGCACTTGGGTGGTAAATGTGGCTCTGAGAGCCACGTTTACTGCCCAATTATGTGCGATTGGTAATTTTACAACAACTCCAGTCAACGAAGTTTGACACTGTGAAAAATGTTCAGTTTAATGTAGTTCTTTCGAGCCGTGACTTGTCTAATTATGCACAGTATTACAATTGGAGTCGGCATTAGAATCGGCCGATTGTGTGCTAAATAACCAGTAATCGGTCAGCAACCATTTTGGGTAATCAGTTGAACACTAGTCCTGTGGTATGCTGATAGACCAGCATGGGAGAAATGATATCCACAAATCGCGTGTTTTGCCCACACATTCATACCAGATTTATGGCCCTTGTAGGACTAAGAATAATAAAATGAATGTGTTGTATAATAACTCTGGCATTGGTTGTCAGATTTTGATATCCTGTGGTATGATGATAGACCAGCATGAGCAACATGATATCCACCTATCGCGGGTTTCATCCATGCATTCACACCAGATGTATGGCCCTCGTTACACTAAGAAAACTCTCTGTTTGAACATTTTGCGTTATAACTCATTTGTATGTAGATTTTGATGTTCTTTGGTATGGTGAGAGACTAGCATGGGGGAGAAGACATTCACATATTGCTTTTTATCATCCATGCATACAGACCAGAGATATGGCCCTTGTTATATATATAAAACTTTCCGTACGAATATTTGGCATTATAACACCGGCATCGGTTGTTGGATTTTGATGTTCTCTTTGGTGTGGTAATACACCATTCTGGAGGAAAACATTTCCGCATATTGCGGGTTACGCCTGTGCATACTTACCACAGTTATTACAGTTATGTCCCCTTTTAGACTTAGAAAAACGGTCCGTGTGAAGTTTTTACATTGTTTTGGGGCAATGGGAATAATTTTTGTTGAATGGCAGCAGAAATAATTTTTGTTGAATGGCAGCAGAAAATTGAATAATTTTTGTATTGCCTATGTTGACATTGCATGAAGGGGCATATGCAATGCTTCACATTGCACAATTTTCTTTTAAATTAACCTGTAATTTGCAGATGGACCTTTTGCCCTTCTTTAGGACTTAACATGAACTAAAGTGTGCTTACACTCGAATTATTGTTGGTAGCGTAACTGGTAGAGTGCTAAGTTATTTTGGGCTGTCAAAATTTGTTTACATGTCTTGCATTTGGTCTGTAACAATTTATGGGAGAGTGCCTCTAGGCACTGTCCCATAAATTGTAACAAGGCAAATCCATACAGTCTAATTTCACTTCAAATTTTATACGAAGCACATCAACAAAATATTAAGCCTTAAATTGCAGTACCTGCACTTAAGAGTAAAGCCCAAATATGGGCTTCCAGCACTCTCCCAGTTTAACAGTATATAAAGTGTATGTATGAAAGACAAACATAGACTATAATCGCCAGATGTGTCTATAGTTGTATTCTCTTGGTGATGCACCTGATTTCGGATTGTCAGGATTGTTTCTTCAATTTTCAATAATGTGTGGACATGCTACATGCACACTGACAGATTTAAGATAGAAATGTTTACCACCAGGACATATCTGTCAATATTTAGACAACACAGTGGTCAGATCCACCCATTGTAATACTAATACACAGATGTGCCTGGAATAATCCTCATTCTATACTTCAAGGCCTTGAAAATCATTTTTTTTATTTAAGAATTTTCTAGGATATTGAGGACCAACAACTTCTCAGTATCACCTATCTCCCAATAATATTATTGGCTATCTCCCAGTTATATTACTAACCCTTTACCTAACATGAAAAACAGACAACACTTGCAAAAAAATTCTTGAATAGCTAATTTTTTACATTTTTTGTCTCAAAAACATAGGTTATGACCCCTCGTTGGAACGAGCTCGACACTCTCGTTCCAACGAGGGATCATAACCTATGTTTTTGAGACAAAAAAATGAAAAAATAATGAAAATTAATTGACTTTTTTTGAGAATAGCACTGGCCGGTTTTGGCCATTACATTGGGTAAAGGGTTAAGGCCTCTTATAGGCTATTACATAAGTACACTGAAGGTGAGGAACTCATAACTCACTTGTATTTGAGTCAGGGTGATAACCAGGAAGATAATCAATATTGATACAGTGGAGCCCCCTTTACTGGATACCTCTTAATTGAATAACAATAACCCTGTTGATTTAATATAACTTCCAAACCCAAAACCTTCAGTACAAATTTGACCTGCTGATTGTTATAGGTTATAGTTTAAACTCCTGTTAATTGCATAAAAAAACTTGTAATACAGTGGAACCCACTTAATTGAATATTGTTTAACAGAATAACCCTGTTAATTCAATATAATTTCCCAACACAAAACCATTTAACATACCTCCAGTACAAATTTTACCTATTAATTGAATATAGGTTATAGAGTAGACTCATGTTAATTGAATAAAAAAATTTGCAACCTGGCGAGAAATTACCCTGGCCCTCCCCAGTCAAGCCTGAATATAAGCAACCTGTCATTTGCAAAATGGGGTCCCCAGAGGGTGAACATGCTGATGCTATCCCATACAGTGGGCCAATTTATCCTCTAGGTCCATCTTTCTGTTTTGGCTTGAGACCTTGGTTCAGATGGAGGTTCACAGAGGGTATATTTAGTGATGCTACCCTGCTGTGCAGGGTAGCATCACCAAATTCACCCTCTGGGGACCTCATTTTGCAGATGACAGTCTGTTTATTTTCAGGCTTGTCCCCAGTTTTCCTTTATTTATAGACCTATTTGGCCTCAGTATATCCAATACAGGCATTGCTCATGGAGCTCTGTCTAACAAGATATAATAGAGTAAATACTAAGTTTATCTCTAGAATAAAGGAAAGTGACATAATTCCTGTTAATTGAATACTTCTGTTAATTGAATAATTTGCAATGGCAAAGTGGCTATTCATTTAACAGGGTTTCACTGCATGTCGAAAAAGTACCCTGACAATCACCAAATCTACTGTGTTTATAGACCTTATTTGGCCTAAGTACATTCAATACAGGCATTACATTTCTTATATTTTGTTTGAGTACTTTATACAAGATATATTAAAAAATAAATAATAAATATAAATAACAATTTAATAACAAAGATATAAAAGAATAAATGCTCAGTTTATCTCTAGAATACAGGAAAGGACCAAATCCCTGTTAATTAAATCCCTGTACTCCTGTCACTTGAATGTGATGAATAATTTCCACTGGCATTGAAAGGTTCCGCTGTGCAGAAAAGCTGTTCATCCTCAATATTCTGGAAAATTTTTGTGTTGAAAATTAATTTTCAAACCCTTGATATTATAGCGAGTTCCCCTTTATTGAATATTGGCTAACAGAATATGGTAGCCTATTCAGTGTTTCCGCTAGGTAAAAAACGATGAGGTCGTTTCCAAGATGAAAACACAAGAGCATCTCCATTACCATGGCTCGCAAATGAGAGTACTATTATGGAATGTGCCCAGGACAACTCAGTTCTCTCACACGAGGGGCATTTTTAAACTGTGTATCAACAGGTGGCCTTGTCATTCTTGAGAGTTTGCATCAATTAGCTGCTCTCAGGGAATAAAGTTATCTCTCAGTGTACTTCCTCGGCTACCATCTTAGCAAACCTTGAGCTCTCTCCTACAGAAGCACTAGGTAATACTACGTCTTCCCAGGGGCAATGTTTTGCAGCTGTGTGCGGCTGCAAACCATTGCCGTCGGGAAGACATAGTAATGCTTCTGCTATTTCTCTGTGCGTCCCTAGAAAACTATAGCCACTACCAAATCAAACAGCAGTCTTCTTATAAGAGGTAACTGCGTAAAAGGGGAAAAGTTGGTTTAAACAATGAGGCCGCCAAGCGGACATTCTGCCTTCCTAGTGGAAACCCTCAGCCTATTGGCTTCCCTTGCAAAGTTGAGGGGAACTTTGGGCCTCTGGTTGAAATCTGTTTTGAGGTCTCTGTAGTCTCTAGCTAATCGTCCCCTGAGTTCCAATGTGTTCTATGTGCCAGTAGGCACATACAACACATTGGAACTCAGGGGATGAAATGGTGTTGAACATGTGAGCTGAGTCTTGAAGTGGCCAGAGAGAGAGAGAGTATGAGAGGGAGTGACTGGCTACTTGATAAATATCAATTTTTGCAGACCAAATTTGAAAACTTGTGTAACTTTTAAAATCTCTCTGTAGTGAAGAATTGGCATTGGCTATTTTGGGGGTTTTTCAGCACATAAATTAAGGTCAATTATTAGATATTCTTGAAGGTTATGAGATGATCTTGAAAGTGTTTATTAACTGGTTGAGTGCTAGAAGACACTTTCATGACTCTATTGAAAAGTGCTGGAAGCCACTTTAGTACACTGTATGTATTAGCTTGAAGTTTGCTCAGCAGTAGAAGACAGGGTTGATGATTTTTTTGATTTTTTAAAAAAAAATTTAAAAAATCTATTTTTTCTATTTAAATCAGATTTTTTTGATTTAAATCGATTTATTTGATTTTTATTTCCATGCTATAAATTATTCACCAGAGGCTACTTTTTCTCTCATGATTCCTTTAGATAAAAAGAACTGAGTGTATTGGCAGCAGTTTGTATCAATGGCTGCCCAAAGAATGGACACAAATAACTGATACTAAAACATTTACCTGTGTTAACCATTTCAGTCTTTAAGGTGGAATGAGGGAAAGAATTCCAGAATATATTTGGCACAGAATAGACATTTGGCATAGATGGAAATAGAGAGGAATTATTGAAACTTATGTTTTCTCACTGTTATAGCATTGCTGGATGGAAGATGACTTCTTGAAAAACATTTTTGATACTTTTGATACTTAAATCACTGATCTTTAATCTTGGAGTTGATTTTGTATTTTTGATGGGTTCATTGAAAGATTATGATATATATGGTTTAAAATCTATGTTCACTTAAATATAGTTTTATTCATGTTAGCTGAAAATTATATAAACTTATAAAAGATTCTGGAACATTTAACTTCCCTACAGCATGTTCCAGCAGTCAAGACACAGTGGGATGTATATCTTCCCACTCCAGATTAGTTCTAACTAACATAAACAAGGGCTAATAACTGTATTTCAATAGTTAATATGCATTTCATCTTTTTTCAGCTCATTTCCAAGTTGTTTTGAAAATATTTCTGAATATTCGTAAATTTTTTATTTAAATCAATGATTTTTAAAAAAAAATCATTGATTTAAATCATGATTTAAATCAGTGATTTAAATCAATTGATTTAAATCAGCCAACCCTGGTAGAAGATCAATTTTTATATAAAATTGTTTGGTTTCAATTTATTGAAGAGTGGCTACTGGCACTCTCCAATAAATTGTAACATTACAAATTTATGTATGTCAAAATTTTTCTAAATTAAGGCTAGTGTTGCTGGTAGTGTGGTATCTTTAAAAAAAAATTCCCATGCTTCAGATCACCTTTGGAAAAAAATTAGCTCTCCACCAGTTAAAAGTGGTGTGAAATCTTGTATAGCAGAAGCCTGTAATTAAGTACTCACTTTGCCAGCAAATAATATTCAGTTAACAGGATAATTCAGTTGATGGGCATTTGGTAATTTTCTATGTATTCTGTTACTAGACTGGAGCTCTGTCATTGTACAGTAGAATAAATGCTTATATTAGGTGTACTGAGTGAGGCCAATATATAGAATAAATAGGTACTAGGGCTGGTAATCAAATTTAACCCATGAGTAGGATAAGGGTTTTAACAATGAGGCCCTGCCAAGTGCTTAAAACCCTTATTCTACGAGTGGTTTAAATCTGATTACCAGCCTTAGTACCTATTTGTTTTATTTATACCATGCTCTTATTAAATAATCAACTTTGTCACTTAAAATGGATACTTTCTATCGCAAAGACATGGGGTTATTTTGTTTACATTTACGCAAGTGGGCAGTACTTCTGGCTGCATGTGAATGCTTGATTGACAGCTAGACACATCATCAAAGTTCATTGAATTTACCTTGTTTTTTTCAGTCAAATTATTATTTACAATTCTTAAATTTTATTTTAAATATTTAAATTGTAGGTATTTTAAACTTAATAAGTCATTGCATATAGTAGTTAGTACTGCAGAATGTTGTATGTTGGAATGAAATTTTGCGAAATGTGAATGTATCAAATTCGAGCCTGTTCCAACGAGGGGTCACATGATATGGTTTTGTTGAAATTTTTTTAAAAATTTGAAAAAATGATATTTAAAATAATAAATTTTGATATCGTCTGCATTGGGTAAAGGGTTAACTGCAGTTAGAAGCTTTACTCTGTTCGTGGGGTTAACCCTTTACCTAACACGAAAAGCAGATGACAGTTGCAAATAAAATTCTTGAAGCACTATTTGTTTTGATTTTTTGCATCAAAAACATAGCTTATGACCCCTCATTGGAATGAGCTCATTGAGCTCGTTCCAATGAGGGGTCATAAGCTATGTTTCTGAGACAAAAAATGAAAAAGTAATAAAAATTGAATGGTGAATTTTGTGAATAGTGCTGGCCGGTTTTGGCCGTTACGTTGGGTAAAGGGTTAAAAGCTAAAATTTAACATACAGGCTTTTCACAGGTAGTAACATAGATGAGCATGGTATAAAGATCTCTAAACAGATTATGATTTTTTTTATTTTTATTCAGTTATCAGTTAACTCAAGTGCCTGCATTAATAGATCAAATTTGTACTGAAGGCACAGGTGTGATACATGATTTCGTGTTTGAAGGTTATATGCAATTAACTAGGTTATTCAGTTAATAAACAGCCAGTTAAGTGAGCTCTGCTTTACAATTGTAGTTGCTTATAAAGCCACACCACCTTGTATAATGTACTTTAATTTAATATTCCACATTTACTTTCAGATGGAGTCACTTATCGAAAGAATGCAGGATGAAATGACTGGTGTCCCTGTAAGAACAGTCAAAAGTTTTATGACTAAAGTTCCAAGTGTTTTCACAGGTGAGTTATACTTTTTATCTCAAATAAGTACAGTACGCGGAGAGTGTATTATCACTAAATCACCTGCAGAGTGGAGATTCCACCTGAGCAATAATTGCAAATTTGTTGCAAAGCATAACCAGCACCAGCAAAGTTTCAGCCAATGGACCTCCGGGTTAAACCCGGAGGTCCATTGGCTGAAACATTGCTTGTGTTTTTTTCGATATGTACAAAATTTTAAAGTTATAGCTTGGGTGATAACTGCACCCCGCGGGTGATTTAGTTACAATCCACTCTCCACGTACTGTATGTATTGGGGTCTGAAATGTATCATGTACCTGGGCCAAATTTGTATCTTGCAACAGCATGCTACAAGTGCGTACTTAGTTATGATTTGTTCATGTTATTATTTATAGAACATAACACACTTTTGAAATGCATCTGTGAGTAACCTGGTATATTTCTATATACGAAAAGAGAAATAAAAAAACAACACTTATCAAAAGTATTATTATTTAGTGCACATGCTCGTGTAATATTTGGAACAATTTTTGACACAGTTCATGGTGACTTCAATTCTCAAGGAAGATTCAGTTAACCAGAGAGAAAATGGACATTTGCAAAAATCTGAAACAAATATTTGTAATTCTTCTTTATTTGGTTTTGCTTTATTTTCTTTTCTCTGTGTATTGTTTTTGAACTATACAAGCAAAGCAATCCGTTATACATGTATGCTTTTTTGTCGTCTACTGAATTGTTTTTGCAACATTTAAACAAAAACAATCTGACTGTAAAGTCCGAACCAATTTTCAACTCATCTGACTGAAAGTCAGGATAAGCTATAGTGATCACTCTCCGTCTGCCATCCATAGTCCATCATGCGTGAACATGGTGTTTTCACCTGCTTCTCCTAAACCACTGAACCAATTTTAGTTAAATTTGACATGATTGCTTGTTCTGACATCGCATTTTATTTTTTATTCAAATCAATGTGCCCAGCCCCAAAGAGAAGGGGTGGAAGAAAATGCCCCAAAATTCTTCAAAAAATCGTCTTCTCAGGAACCACTAGGTACAATGACTTGATATTACGTATGAAGCTTCCTCTTGAGGTGTAGAATCAAGTTTGTTCAAATGAAGTTCATGGAGCAATATTTGCCTTTGTAATGGGAGGGGAAATAATTTTGGCTGCGCCCAAATTTCTATTTTCTGAACCGATGATCCAATTTGAACCAAATTTGATATGTGGTGTTATTGAGTCATAAGTACTTGATTCATGCAAAAAAATTTTTTCCTGTGCCCCTGTGGGAACCCCAGGAGCTAAAAATAGAAATATTTTCAAATCCCCATATTTCCCAAACTACCCGGAACAGAGAACTGTTATTTGGTATGAAGTATCCTTAGAACCCTTAAAACTGAATGGTAAAAAAAAAATGCCATCGGTTGTTCAGGCTGTTGGGGGAAGTCGGCATATTTGCAAAAATAAAAAATAAAAATTCTCTGAACCAATGATAAGAATCTTTTGATATTTGGTATACAGCATCCAGTGTGTGGGGGGGGGGGGGGGGGGGGGAGGGAGGGGGAGGGGATATAAATTTGTTAAAATGAAGCCCCTTGGTTCATATTTGGGCTCAGTACAGGAGCCCAAATGTTTTACTTTTTGACTTAACAATATGGTGAATAATCTTTAAAAATCTTCTTCAGACCCACCAGTCAGAATACTTTCATATTTGGTATATAACATCTCTAGGGGCGGCGTCAGATTCAAGTTTGTTCAAATAAGGTCTCTGGGTTCATATTTGGGCTCTCTATTGCAGCCCAAAATTTTAATTTAGTGCAATATGATGAAATTTCTTTAAAAATCTTCTTCAGATCCATCAGTCAGAATCCTTTCATATTTGGTATACAACATCTCCAGGGAGGTCAAATTTATGTTTGTTCAAATTGGGTCCCCGGATTGATATTTGGTCTCCCTATGGCAGCTCGAATTTTAATTTTGTGCAATATGGGGAAATTTCTTTAAGAATCTTCTTCTTCGATCCACTGGTCAGAATCCTTTCAAATTTGGTATACAACATCTTTAGGGGTTTAGATTCTAGTTTGTTCAAATCAAGAACTTGGGTTGATATTTGGACCCCCTATGGGAGCACAAATTTTAACTTAGTGCAATATGAGGGAAATTTCTTTAAAAATATTCTTCTTCAGATCCACCAGTCATAATCCTTTCATATTTGGTATATAACATCTGTAGGGGGGGGGGGATGGGGAGGGGGGGGGGGGGGGGGGTGTCAAATTCAAGTTTGTTCAAATTGGGCCCCTGGGTTCATATTTGGGCTCCATATGCAGGGCATTTAATTAACCCTAGGCAATAGGCATTGCCAAGGTATTTGATGACCTAAAATCCATTTCCTAGGCAATAAATTTGCCGAGGCATTTTCATGAATTTTGTGATTTTTAAGCATGTTTAATTTTTTTTCTGTAGGGAACACCAAACCCAAAGGATTATTTCATTAAAAATGGGTATTGAGGTCGATTTTGATGTTTATATATCAATTTTTATTCTGAACATAATTTGCAGTGTCGTTGAAGTTTGAGGTAAATCCACTGAACATACTGAAAACAAACGTTATCCGTGTTGTGTTTGGTGCCACAAAGTGACTGTAATAATGAAATCTTAAACCTTTAAGAAGTTTATTGTCAAATACATCATCCCATATATTCATTCAATTACCTTATAAGGCTATTGTATTCAATAATAAACAATTTACTTGTCGTGTTTGAGGTGTTACACAAATAAAAGGATTGTCACTGAATATCATCAATGGGTACGAAACGACAGTGGCATAAATTGTACTGGAGTTATTTGAAGTGGTGCAACTTACTTTATACCGTGATTACCTATTCTACTATATATGAAAAGCCTATGACATAAATTTTAGCTTTATACATCAACCGCGGTGAACACGCCAGCAATGGGATTTCAGTAGTTAAAATTTACACCTACAGTGGAACGACATCCAAGTTGACCTTTGGTGACATCGATCTGAATGTGAACTTGTCTAAATTTATGGCACGTCCTCTCTCGAAGAGTGAAATGAAAGTGGCAATTATTTATTATGTTTTTAAATGAATTTACCCCATAAAACACCAAAAAATTAATAAACATGCATTGTCTCATGTTAATGAAGCATCCATAACTCGAAATAGTATGTTATTATGTTATTAAAATGAAAAAGACCCTTTCTTTTTCTCTTTCGTTTCGGTGATAAAATTGACAGTGGAGGTACCGCATACCGATGCTCATGTGAACAAAAACAGATTCGCACGTATGTACGGCTGCTGCTCAGTAAAATCGAGAAAAAATAATAGCGACTCTTTAATAATCTGACGATCATGGTATAAATAAAATATACCCAAAGTAGCTTGGTGTACCAAATGTTCACCACGAGTGGTGAAGTGGTGTTAACTGCGAGCCTTCTTATTACGTTTTTAAATGAATTTACCCCATAAAACACCAAAAAATTAATAAACATGCATTGTCTCATGTTTATGAAGCATCCATAACTCAAAATAGTATGTTATTATGTTATTAAAATGAAAAAGGCCCTTTCTTTTTCTCTTTCGTTTCGGTGATAAAATTGACAGCGGAAGTACCACCCACCGATGCTCATGTGAACAAAAACAAATTCGCCTGTATGTACGGCTGCTGCTCAGTAAAATCGAGAAAAAATAATAGTGACTCTTAATAATCTGACGATCATGGTATAAATAAAATATACCCAAAGTAGCTTGGTGTACCAAATGTTCACCACTCGTGGTGAAGTTGTGTTAACTGTGCACCGAAGGCTCGTGGTTAACACCACTTCACCACTCGTGGTGAACATTTGGTACACTAAGCTACTATGGGTGTATTCTATATTTCTCAAGTTCTATTTCTATTGTAACACAGTTGACTTGTGGTGAAGAGTATAAACATTTGTTTTCAAGTGTTATTCATGATTGAATTTCGAGAATGGTGAAACATAAAGCGGTCAATGATTGTGGATTTTTGGATGGGGTTAGTGGGTAATTGAATACAAACTGGATGATGATGGAGAAACTGTATCGAAAATGTACTGTTTTAATTGCAGTGATTATTTGCCAAGAGGGAAAATGTGTCGCACAATGTCACAACACAGGGCTGTTGCTGATGTGTTGGATAAGTGAATTACTGGTACAACAAACATCATTTTTATTTTCTTGCCCACTTATGATCTGTTCAATTGACAGACTACTGTGGTGTGTAATAAACAGAACATCATCGATTTCTTACCCAATTTTGTTGATTTTATGTTCCTTGAACAAATATATAAACCATAATTTACTTTATTTAAAACTGCCTAGGCAAATGGGGTTTTTGGCTCACCAACGATAGTTGTGGTAGCCTATGGCATAGCCCTCATGTCGGCTTCATCGGCGTTGGCGTCTGGATTCATTCATTTTGAACTTTTGTGTGCAGGTTTTGATTTTATTTTTTTCTTTTGCTTTTTTTTTTCTTTTTTTTTATGTCAGCATGCTTTTCAGGGATAGTAATATTTTATTCAACCCTTTCCATGCTTAGTCAATTGAATTTTGGACTTTTGTGTACAGGTTTTTGACTTTTCTGTGCAGGTTTTTGACTTTTGTGTACAGGTTTTGAAATTTTGTCTCCAAGTGGAGTTTTACCTTACTCAGGCATATTGCCATGGTGGTTATCTTAACATTGCAGGGTAATTTTCTCAATTTTAACCCTTTGAAACAAATGTGATACTTTTTTTTACTTTTATGTGCAGGTTTTGAGGTTTTTCTTTCTTTACTTCCAAGTGGATATTTTTCAGGTAGAGTTTCACCTTACTGGCATATTGCCATGGTGGTTACTGTGACATTATCAGGGTATTTTTCTCAATTTTAACACATTGAAACAAATGTGATACTTTTTTTTTTTACTTTTATGTGCAGGTTTTGAGATTTGTCTTTCTTTTCTTCAAAGTGGAGACTTACCTTGTAGCATATCAAATTGCCATGGTTCCTATTTTATGTTAGGATGCTTCTTGGGGCTAGTATTATATTATTTAACCCTTTAGCTGCTTATTTACTTTAATTTTGGACTTTTGTGTGCAGGTTTTGGACTTTTTTTTTTTTACTCCAGCCACCCCTTTACATTGGCCATCTGTTGGTGAGCCACGGGGTACTGATACCCCCTCTAGTTTTGCTGAGGGAACACCATTTTCCTAGGCAATTTTTTTTGCTGAGGCGAATTTTCCTAATTAAATGCCCTGCTATGGTAGCATGAATTGTAACTTGTGCAGTATGAGGAATATGGGGGTCAGATTCAACTTTGTTCAAGTTGGGTCCCTGGGTTCATATTTGGGCTCCTTATGGTAGTCCAAATTTAAACTTAGTGCAATATAAGGAAATTTCTTTAAAACTCTTCGTCTTCAGATCCATCAGTCAGAATCCTTTCCTATTTGGTGTACTAAATCTCTATGGTAGCCCACATTTTAACTTAGTGCAATATGAGGAAATTTGTTTAAAAATCTTCTTTTCCAGATTCTCTAATCCGAATGGGTTCATATTTGGTATACAACATCTCTATAGAACGTGGTGGCTCAGTGGTAGACTGTTGGACTTCTATGCTAGAGATCCCGAGTTTGATCCCTGTCCCGGACAACCCAGAGTTATGTCCTTGCGCAAGGCACTTTATCCCGGTTGCCAACATGGGGGCACGATGACACTGTGTACTAAGGTGTACTGAACGTCGATGGTGCACATGTCTTCAACCGCTGTAACCCTGCTTGAGCGGAGCTTGAACAGAGTTAGAATGTTGAGGAACTGACATTTGCTCGTCGATGCTCAGTGGTTCTCTCCGGGTACCCCGGCTTCCTCCACCCGTATAACTGCCACGGTCACGATTAGCCATTGTGCATAAGTATGTGACCTTAAACACCAGTAAATAAATACAACATCTCTAGGGGGATCAGATTCAAGTTTGTTCAAATCCTGTGCGTGGGTTAAGATTTGGGCTCCCCATGGGAGCCTGAATTTAACTTGGTGCAATCCTGTGGATAATCTTTAAAAATCTCCTTCAGATCCACCAGTCAGAATCCTTTCATATTTTGTATACAACATCTCTAGTTCACTACTCAGAACTTTGATATGCAGCATAAGTGGGAAACAGATATTTGATTTGTATGAAAAAAAATTAACCCTATTTATCGTAGCACTCAATGAGTGCTAAAAATAGAAACATAGTTCCAAGTTAATTTTATAAGGAGCCATGTAGCTGAAGAATTAGAAACTTTTTATTTATTTAATTATTTATTTATTAGGCTTTAACAGCACTTTAACAGCCAAGGTCATATCGTGTCTGTGACAGTATTATGGGTGGAGGAAGTCGGAGTACCCAGAGAGAACTACCGAGCAGCAGCCAGCTCCCCAACATCGTAACTCCGCACTGCAGAACAGGCAGGTTAGATTGGTTGAAGAAATGCGCACCATCGACGTGCAGTACGCCTTAGTACATGGCGTCATCGTGCCCCCATGTGGATCATCGGGGTTAAGTGCCTTGCCCAAGGACAAAACATGGGAGTCCAAATCAATCGCTCAGACGGTCACCCATCCAAGGACTAACCGGGCTCGACGTTGCTTAACTTTGGTGATCTGACAAGAAGCGGTTACTGCAGCGCCACTGCGCCCCCAGAAACTTTTTATTAAGTACCCTCTAGAGGTGTGTAACTAAGATTAATCCACATAGGTTGTATATCAAGGGGCTCAATAAGGGAGCTCCACCTTTTACATTATGATTAACTGAAGAAAAGGCATGATGCTTGGACTATTTTAGGGGGGCTCAAGGATTGACAATGGATCCTATGGAGATTGATTACTTAGCCCTCTGCACACTGATGTCGAATAGGGCTGTCACGATTTTTTAATTTAGGAATCGATTAATCGTCGCAAATAATCAATTGATCATACCTAGATGACCCCCATCTCCTTCTCTTTGAAGTCGATAAAAATGAAGTTGAAGTCAGTTGACCTACCTCAAGTAAACAACGAAGACGTTCCTCTTTTAGTTACATTCAAAGCTTTGATGTTCTGAACTTTTGAACCGTCAGTGTAATAATCAAGACTGGTCGGCAGTTGCGAACTTCGCAACTGCCGACCGGTCTTGATTATTACACTGACGGTTCAAAAGTTCAGAACATCAAAGCTTTGATGAATGTACCTGAAAGACAAATGCTTCCAATAGCTTCTGGGGTTTAACATCGATGTTCTTAACTCTTTACCTTTAGAAACAATAGTTTTTTCAACATATTTTCTTTTAATTATTAAACGTCTAAAACGGGATATAATTTACCGATTATTCGACAACGAAAAATACTAATCGATTTTGCCGTGACCGATCAACAATCGATTAATCGATCAATCGTGACAGCCCTAATGTCGAAATATCAAAATTTCAAATTACAAATATTTCTCATTGTGCAACTAGAAACTTAACCAATTCAACCTTGTTTGACAGTTTTTATTAACCCTTTACCCAACGTAGACAATATCACAGTTTATTATTTTAATATTTGTTTTTCCAAATTTTTCAAAAAATTTAAACGAAACCAAATCAGGTGACCCCTCATTAGAAACCAAATCAGGTGACCTCTCATTAGAACGAGCTCGACGAGCTCGTTCCAATGAGAGGTCACATGATATGGTTTCGTTGAAATATTTTGAAAAAGAGTTTTTTTTAATTACTTATTTTGTAAATTACGCGGGCGGATGGGGCCAATTCGTTAGGTAAAGGGTAAAGCGTTGTCACACAAGATTAAATTTTTTAAATACCAAGTTCAATTTGGGGAAGAATTGACAGAATGAAATTTTGGAATTCTCACATCAGTGTGCAGAGGGCTAATGTAGATTCATTTGTGGCCTCGGTTTATATCAGGTTCTGTTCAAGGTGAGCACTTCAGGCCCAATGGGGCCTCTTGTTTTATAAAAAAAAATTCAACAAAACTCTATGTGACCCCCTTATTGGAGCGAGCTCATTGAGCTCATTCCAATGAGGGGGTCACATGATATAATGTCTTTGAAATTTTGATAAAATAATGTTTTTTTAACTGCTACATTTGTAAATTGCATGGTAGGATCATTCCAATTTGTAGATAAAGTGTTAATGAAGTTATTACAGTCAAGAAAATCTATCATCACCATAAAATGTTTATGTGTACAATAAGTATCAAGGTCGCCTCTTCTTTCTAAGGATGTATCTCAACTGGTCTTTAACTCTTTGAAATATGGTCTGAGAAAGAAGAGCTTGACTCTAATATAACATTTTGTACATAAACATAATGATGATTAATATATATTTGTGCACTCGGACAGGGCAGGTTTAAATATAACGCTAAAAGAATGAAATGCTATTTGGGCTACTTCCCATATTTATTCAAATAGAGTTAAACATTGATATACTATATTTTATTATTGATAGCAGTGTATCCAATAATCT
Source organism: Pictodentalium vernedei (assembly GCA_031216915.1). Classification (NCBI taxonomy): domain Eukaryota; kingdom Metazoa; phylum Mollusca; class Scaphopoda; order Dentaliida; family Dentaliidae; genus Pictodentalium; species Pictodentalium vernedei. Next base: position 375,536,851 of record CM062292.1, read on the forward strand.
GATGAAAAACATTGATGTTGACATATATATAACAAACATGTAAATCTCTCTCCTTCAACATGTATTCCTTGGGCCTAGACAAATGCCACCAAATGAAACAATGGAAATGGCAAGGTACTGAAATGGTGATGGAATGGGTGGTGGAGGGTGAAACTTTTAAAATCAGCTGCTGCTCGATTTATTCCCAAAAGTAATATGGCAGAATGGATAAGCCACTTAAGGCACGCGTGTTAAAAACCCGGCTAATTACACATAACAATGCGCAGCACTGACCAATGCACTGACCGGAATTGCTGGAAACAAAGAGAAATAGAGTGAGAGAAATTAGGTCGCACTGCATGTTAATTCCTACACGTTGTATGCAGCTCTCACAAGCAGTTCTGTACAGTTGTCATAATGAATGGTATTAATTTACATGAAGGAAACCTGTCCTCGTACAGAAATCATGCCAGTGATATGATGGCGTGCCATATATGTTTTATTACCCAACATTTACTGCCTCAAAGGTGAAAAGAGTGACGAAAAGAAAACTTGGTTTGTTGATATTGGACTAAGCCACTGTTTATTGAAATATTCAGATGGGATATAACGGCCAAGCTGAATACATGAACAATAATAAAAAATGAATGTACATGAAATGACGATGGAAAAAACACTTAGTGAAATATTATGTACCCAACTACGGACATGGACGAACCATAGCCTAAGTAAAGTGATGAAGAATAGACCTGTAAACACAATTAAGGGCAGACACAATACAAAGTTAGCCAAACAAACGAAATACAGTTGGTGAAAGTTCTAATGGGAAAGGTGGTGGGTTGAAACAAATTAACCGTCGACAAATTTTTCAACTGAATTCCAAAACGCCAACTTAACAAGTGGCAGTTAAGAACAAAGAGTGAACTATTTGTTATTCCGTACCGCCGTGGTCGACTGCTGACAAATTAGTCCCTTGAATATAGTGGAGGAACTGACCACCGAGCTAATTTTAATTGGCTGTTAATCCCAAAAACACAGAAATTTAATCTCCCACTTAAATGTATCCTTGTGCTCCCACCCTGAGTATTGTTAACTTATTAAATGGGATTCCCAATTAAAAACCACCACTATAGAAATTTGTAATTGATACGTATGAGACCAAGGAGCTGAAATTTACTTGTTGTATTTTGCCTGCCATTATAATGAACTAACAACAAACAACTTGATTGACTTACAATAAAAAATGATTTAAATATTAGGTAATAAATACAGCAACTTTCTTGTGAATTTGCTGCCCATAAAAACATAATGATGATTAATATATATATATCGGATCTGAGCAAAATGTTTAAAATGTATTTTAGTATTGATTAGATACATTATTATTTTCTCTTTGTCTGTACTTCCAGAATATGTGTGTATTTTCAACACTGTAACTCTCATTCCCCTCTTGAATGACATTTTTTTAGTCCTAGAGAAATAAGTGCAACCTTCTTCATTCTGTTGCAGCATTCCCCAACTTTTTCTGCATTTTAATAATCTTTCAGCACAGTGTGCATACATTTTTGCATAATGATAAATATGGCAGTTTTGCCAAATTTTCACTTTGCGAGACACATGTTTCACTCCTGTTAATCTTATCTGGACTCAAAGGTCTTCACTTTTTCTCTACCAGTGATGCCTGTAGTCACCATGCTGGATATTCTATACTGCAGTACAAACCAAGCAGTACACATTATTATTATCAATTCATTGTGCACTACCTTCATGTTAATACTAATTTATACAGCCTATAAGGGAGCATAATAAACTTGAAACAAAGAATGTAAACCCAGGCGCTAATGGCTATTTTTAGCTTAACTTGACAAAGTCAAGATAAGCTCTTGACATCATGCGTGGAAGTCTGTTAGTCTGCGAGTCTGTTCACATTTTCCTTTAGCACAGACTACACCCCGTAGTTTCTTTTCAACCTACTCACAATTGTTTACAATTGGCTGTAACATAAGTGCAAGCCCTACTTCGGAACTAACTCAAGCTTTTAGAATCTTTTCCAAACGAGTTGGAAAAGTACTAGAGTGCAAAAGCACGAAAAAGATCGAAAAAAGGGTCGAGCGAGACCAGCGCTCGAAATTACAGGTACTCTCTCTGCACACCTCTTGCGTTTACCGAGCGCATGCGCAACAAACCGTGACGTCAATTCCTTTATTTTCCGCCATTGTTCATGGTCGGAAATTTTTGTGACTGTGCTGTTTATGATACTAATTCTTCGTGAACAACTTATTAATCGTCTTTAGTGTGCTACTGGATTGTATCCTTTTTCAAGCTACCAAATTATTACTCTACATTTAATGTTAATTTGTATTATTATTGCTGTGCTTTTCACACTTTATCTTGCCTTTCCCCCACGTGTGAACACGACCTTCGTTCTGTTTTCCGTCGGCGGGAAGCTTGATTGTTGTATTTATATCATGCCTAAGACTATTCCTTGTACCTCTTGTTTGCAGGTGAAACATGTGGACGATTCCCATACCACATGTGTCACTTGCAACAATTGCACTCAGGCCCAATCATGTGGTATCTGTGGGGTTTGGTCCTCTAAATTTTGGGCTTCTGTTAACAAGGTGGTTCTTTCCAGAGCTAGAACCCCTCGTTCTCGGGGTAAGGGTAGCCGTGCCGTTGCAGACATTTCTGCTGGTGCACGTGGTGACTCTGTCACACAGGATTCGGATCTGACTTCTGTGGCGAGCTCCTCTGCAACTGTTGACGGTGTTTGTTCTGTGATACCTGATGAGGAGACCGCGGTCTCTTTGTCTTCGGATGTCACTATTGAGGCGTCTGTTTTCGTTGAGAGCTTTTCCGAGGTCAACTCGGTAACCCTCTCCGATCTGCCTCCAACACCGTCCACCGTTGTTGAGGGGGTTGCTACTCCAGATCCTATTCTGTCTGATGGTGGCTCTTCCATCTCTTCTGGGGATGGTCTACAGTCTCGGGGGACCGAGGCTGTATCTGCTGGTGTGTCTGTGTGTTCTCAGCCTCCCCCAGCCTCGCGGCGAGGCTGTGCGGGTTTGCTGTCTGCTCCGTCTCATCTGGCTAGGTTTGCTCCTAGTCGGTTGAGCCGGCCGGTCGCTTCGGCAGCGATTCCTCGTCCCTCGAGTGAATCGTTTATTGTTCCACCTTCGCCTGCTAGTGTGCCGACTAGCGGGATGCTGTTGGGACGTTGGCATCCAGGGCCTGCTGTTCGGCAGCGGTCAGTGACAGCCCCGGTTAGCTGTCACTCTCGGAACCTTCCTCCGGTGATTCCTCACTGTGTTCCGAGTCTGGGTGTCGATCGATGCTTGCCGTCGGTCTCAGAGGATAGGCAGTTGGGGCCGTCTGCTGCGCAGAGGTCAATGACAGGTTCCTGTCATTCTTGGGACAATCCTCCGGTGTCTTCTCACCGTGTCCTAGGTCCAGCTACCGATCGACGTGCGCCGTCGGTCCCTTTCGAGGATTTGCAGGCAGGGCCTTCTGTTTCGCAGAGGCCAGTGATGGCTCCTGGGCGTCACAATCGGGACTATCCTCCGGTGTCTTCTCACCGTGCTCCTATTCTGTCTGCCGATCGACGTTCGCCGTCGGTCTCTTCTGAGGATTTGGGTTCTTCTACCAGAAGGGTCCATTGGGAGGACACTCCGTCGGGCGTTTCTGCTGCGACGGATTCTCAGGGTGACCTACGCCAGGCCGTTTTGGCGCTCACCCGGTTGCTTTCTGGCAACCCTCAAGTTGGCCTCCCTGTGCCTCCTGAGGCACAACCTCCTTTGGTCGGTCGCCGAGATGTCTCGCCTGGCCCCTTGGATACTGCACAGTATTCACAGGAGGTTTCTGCTGGTCAGCCCGAGTTGGGCTACGTCTCCTCTGCTACGGAGGATGACGAGTATCTTGAAGGTGATGGTCCCCCCTCGTCAGTCTTGGGGCAGGCTTTGGATTTCGTCTTTGGCTTATTGCCGGACGTTCTACCTTCCGACCAGCCTTCTGTGACCGTCCGGCCGCGGTCCACTGTGGAGCGCCGTAACCCTGTTGAGCCTTCTAGCTCCGGGGCTTTGCGTCCTCTGCAATCGGCTCAGGTGGTTGAGTCCTTCCAGGGCTTAGACGCCAAAATGCGTTCTAAGGCCCTTAAGGGTTCCTTCTTTTCTAGAGCTGATGCCTTCCTGCCTCCATCGCAGTTTCGTGTTTACGATTCCGTCTCTCCACCAGTCTTCCAAGGGATGACTACTGTGGATGAGGATTCTTCTTCCCTCGGGTTGACTAAGCCTAAGTCGGCAGTTCTCCCGATGTCGGTAGTTGAGTCTATGGTGGGCCTGTCCCGAGAGATGCTGGGTATGTTATCTCTCGCGGACCATGTTGTCGCTGCTCTGGCTGAATATTTTCCACCAGGGGAGTTTGATGACGCTCAGGCGCCTTTTCGCGTTTTGTCACAGGCTCTTATGAACTTGACTCACGCTCACGCCTGTAACACGGCCAATTTGGAGCTGGCACGCCGGGATGCGGTTTTGGATTCTTTACCATCCCTTCCTTCTGAGCAACGTGCTGTTCTGAGGTCTGCCTCTTTGGTAGGACCTCAGTTGTTCCATGGTTCCGTGGAAGCTGTTCGTGGCGAAGTTCTTCGTCATTCGAAGGACCAGCTTTTGCTGAGACAGCTTGACCCACCTGCTGCTGCGGGTGGGGGTCGTTCCAGGCCCGCCAAGCGTGCTGCTGCGTCTGCCTCGTCGGCGACGTCGGCTACGCCTTCGGCTCCGTCTGCTCCTTCTGCTCATAAGAAGCGCCGACGTGGCCAGGCCCGCTGGCAGCCTCAGGCTGGAAAGTCTCAGGACTCTGTCACTTCCCGAGGTGGTTTCTCCTCTCGGGGGCCTCGTCGAGGCCGCAAGTGAAGGTTCTCACCTCGATTCGCCTCCAGTCGGAGGAAGGCTGTCGCTGTTTTACGACCGTTGGACAGAGATAACGTCGGACTCTTGGGTCCTCGACGTCATTCATTCCGGTCTGCGACTGTCCTTCCATCGGCACCCCAGTTTATCTCGGGTGCCCCTTCCGACTCAGGTCCCTTCAGATTCTCTGCGTCGGGACCTTCTGGTGCAGGAGATCGACAATCTCCTCACCAAAGGGGCGATCGAGGTGGTCAGGAACACCCTTTCACCGGGGTTTTACTCGAGACTTTTCTTGGTGCCGAAGAAAAACGGCCAATTTCGTCCTGTCATCGATCTGAGTACCCTGAACGAGTACATAATTGCTCCTCGTTTCAGTATGGAGACTTTCCGGTCGGTTCGACGTTCAGTTCATCAGGGCGATTTTGCGGCCAGTATCGACCTGAAGGATGCCTACTTCCATGTACCCATTCATCTGGCGTCACGGAAATACCTTCGGTTCTCGTTTCGGGATCGAGTTTTTCAATTCAGAGCTCTCCCGTTCGGTTTGAACCTGGCTCCTTGGGCCTTCACCCGACTGATGTCACATGTGCTTGCTTTCCATCGCACTCAGTCGGCGGTGACTTCGTCCGCCTACCTAGACGACATCCTCCAACGGCACCACGATGCTGCTGTTCTGGAGTTCGATGTCCGGCAGTTTCTTTGCCTTCTAGCGTCGCTGGGTTTCAGAGTCAATCGCGAGAAGTCGGATCTTCTTCCTTCTCAGCGATTCCGTCATTTGGGGATGGATTTCGACACTCTTCACAATGTAGTGTCGGTTCCCCAGGCTCGGGCGACGATTCTTTCCGCCTTGACTCGGGACCTGCTTCAATCTTCCTCGGTCTCGGCCAGGACTTTCCTTCGGATGCTGGGCCTTTGCGGTTCGGTGACCGATCTCATTCCGCTCGGTCGCTTGTTTGTCCGACCTCTCCAACACTTCCTGTTGGATCATTGGCGTCCGAATGTAGATCCGCTGGACCTGGAACTCACTATTCCTCGGTCTCTGCTTTGTCACCTCCGCCCTTGGGCAAATATTCCCTGGCTGACGCAGGGTGTTCCGTTGGATCTTCCTTTGGCCGATCGCATCCTTACTGCGGATGCCAGCGATCGGGGCTGGGGTGCGACGTTGGACCCTCTCGGTCTGTCTGCTCACGGAGAGTGGGACAGCGAGCAGGTGGACCTTCATATCAACCAGAAGGAGCTCCTTGCTCTTCTGTTGAGTTTTCGGCTTTGGATCCCTCATCTGTCGGACCATGTTGTCCTACTTCTTTCAGACAATTCGACAGTAGTGGCCTACATACGGAATCAGGGAGGCACTCATTCGATTCCTATGTATCGGCTGTCTCGGGATCTTCTTCTGTTGGCACGGGATGTGGACGCTCGGGTGTCCATTCGACACATTCCCGGGCGTCTCAACGTCCTAGCAAACTCCCTGTCCCGACGCGACAGTGTCCTTCCAACCGAATGGATGCTACATCGGTCGGTGTTTCAGGCGATTTGCGAGCAGTGGGGTCGTCCTCAGGTCGACCTTTTCGCTACTCGCTGGAATCATCAGGTAGAGACTTTTGTCTCCCCTTGTCCAGATCCTCTGGCATTTGCAGTAGACGCTCTGTCTCTGGACTGGACAGGCTGGGTCGGCTATGCCTTTCCTCCTGCACCGATTCTTCCTCAAGTTTTAGCGAAGATTCGTGCTTGCAGTTGCAGGATCATTCTGATCACACCCCTGTCTCCACAGAGGGTGTGGATCAATCTGCTGCGGCCTCTATTGGCCGATCGACCGATTCGTCTACCTCTACGTCGCGATCTTCTTTCACAGGGTCGTCCCAGGAAGTATCACAACAACCTGGCGAGCCTGTCCCTTCACGCCTGTCTTTTATCAGGTCCAGTCTCCGACGTAGAGGTTTTTCGAGACGATCAGTGGAGTGCATTTCTGCATCGCGGCGACCTTCCACTGGAATGACTTATGCCGCCAAGTGGAAGGTTTTCTGCCGCTGGTGTTCAGATCACAATGTGAATTACCGTGATCCGTCTATCGCTCAAATTGCGGATTTTCTGGTTTTTCTTTTTGACTCCAAGGGCCTCCAGCCTATTACGATTAAGGGCTATCGGTCTATGCTGTCTGATACTTTCTCTTATGTGGGAAAGCGGTGTATCGGTCGTAATCTTTTCCTCTCCAAACTTATTCGGCACTTTTCTTTGAAGAGGCCTCGAGTTTTGCGTCTTACACCCAAGTGGAACTTGGCATGGGTGTTGCACTGTTTGGAGGGGGCGCCTTTCGAGCCTTTATCTGAGACCGACATGCGTTTTCTCACCTATAAGACGGCTTTTCTTCTAGCGTTTGCTTCTGCTCGTCGAGTCAGTGAGCTTCATGCGCTATCTGTTGATTCTGCCTTCTTCCGAAATGAGGCTAACAGTGTTACATTCACTACTGATTGCTCTTTTCTGGCTAAGAATCAACTCCCCGATTCGGTACCTCCTCCCATCTGCATTCGGGCTCTCCCTGCTGTAGATGGACGGAGGCCTCTTCTTTGTCCTGTTCGTGCGGTCAAGACTTACATTACTCGCACTCAGTTCATTAGGAGGGATCGGAAGAGATTTTTTCTGTCTCTCATTCCTAAGCGGCAGTCTATCTCTTCCCATTCTATTTCCAGGTGGATCTGTCTTGCAATCAAGCTGGCTTATTCTCGCTTGTCTGCATCGGATCTTGTTTCGAACCGGCTTAATGCTCACGAGGTTCGTGCCATTTCTACATCCTGGGCGTTCTCCAATTCTGTTTCGCTCCGTGATGTTATGAATGCGGCTTACTGGAGGAATGCTTCTACCTTCTCCTCCTTTTATCTCCGCCACCTTCAGCAGCAATCTGAGGACCTTTATTCTTTAGGTCCTCTCGTTGCTGCTCAGGCTGTGGTGCACCCTCGTTAAATTGTTTTTGTCGAGGTTGCGCTTCTCTCAGCCTTGTTCTTTTCAGGTGCCTTCTCTCTTTCTTCATTACAGGTTTTAGTTTTTGTTCTCTGCCATTCTTGCTTTCGTTACTGCTACTCTTGTTGGTATTGGTTATGTGATTCACCTCCTCCTATTGTTTATTCAGCCAATTGTAAACAATTGTGAGTAGGTTGAAAAGAAATTAAAATTTTTTAGTAAATTTTGTTTCTTAACATACCTACCACAATTGTTTACCGGAGGCCCACCCTCCTTGGGGATATCTTTGATATCGATGCCTCCCCGCTAAATCACAAACTTCTCGTTGGCGGAAATACGGAATTGACGTCACGGTTTGTTGCGCATGCGCTCGGTAAACGCAAGAGGTGTGCAGAGAGAGTACCTGTAATTTCGAGCGCTGGTCTCGCTCGACCCTTTTTTCGATCTTTTTCGTGCTTTTGCACTCTAGTACTTTTCCAACTCGTTTGGAAAAGATTCTAAAAGCTTGAGTTAGTTCCGAAGTAGGGCTTGCACTTATGTTACAGCCAATTGTAAACAATTGTGGTAGGTATGTTAAGAAACAAAATTTACTAAAAAATTTTAATTTTTGTCCGATCATCACAAAATTTCCTATGCACGTTTGAGGTCATGTCTAGATGAGAACGTCTCCTTTTGGTCATGATCTGTCAACCATTACGGCTGCCCAAGCCCCAAATCCAAGAACTTTTTAACACAGTCTGCAGGTCATATTTAATATTGAGGGATTTCATTGTAACTTGGTAGGATGACTGCATGATGTCTAGATGAGAACTTCCCCATTTGGTCGTGATCTGTCAACCGTGATGGCTGCGCGGGCCTGAAACCCCAAAACCTTTAGCACAGTCTGCAGGTCCTATTTATGGAGGGATTTCATTGTAACTTGGTAGGATGACTCCATAAAATGTTCAGATGAGAACGTCCCCTTTTGGTCGTGATCAATCAACTGTGTAAGGCTTCCATGTTTACACGTGTAAACGTGAACGTTTCATTTATGGGCATTAAACGTTTACAGTTCTGGTAAACGTGTACACGGAATGAAGTTTTAATAGAGTAATTTCAAAATTGCAGATTAATGCAGAAAGTCAAAGAAACAAAAAAAAAATTCCAACTTTGCAATGCAATATTTTGATAATGCTTCAGAAAAACTGTGTACAGGTTCCGACTGGTGCCGCCTCCACAGTAACCGAGCGAAATCATCTTCAAATCATGTGATATCATATGTGACACAATCACGTAAGCCGCATGGCACATGCTTATCTTTGGTGTTTTAGTTTATTCGGATTTACATGTATATTCCCAAAGTGATACACAATTGTTCTCGATGATTTCGTTCACCTGACATGGATTATTAATTTATTATTCACACATGGGATGATCTTAGAATCGATTTATGGAGTTTGACAGACAGACTGGCACTCACTTGCGGTGTTTGAAAATTTGGATTCCCCTGCATGGTTTGTAGACTTTGTTTATTTTTGCGACATTGCATTCCACTCCCAAGTCAGGTACTGTCACTATTGTGTGCCATGGCAACTCGCTCCAACATTACTGTTTGAAAAAACACAAGGAATTTCACCCCGAACCCACCAGAATGAGCTCAGAGACCCCCATAAATTTCAAAATTTACCTTGGGGAGAATCCCCCAGTCCCACCCTGAACCCACCAGAATGAGCTCAGAGACCCCCATAAATTTCAAAATTTACCTTGGGGAGAATCCCCCAGACCACCTCCCCCTCCCCCCCCCCCCCCCCCCCCCCCCATACACCGAGCGACTTTGCCTTCGGCGTCTGCATGCTGTGATCGTTCGTCTACGTCGTTTTTGGACGAACTGTAAATCGGCTGTCTCAATAACATAAATTGTATGCCCTGTACGCAAAGATATGATGAACTTACTGTGTATTATTACACACTTCTATCAAATATTGACTACTTGCATTGTTAGTACGTGTAAACATTTCTGTTTCGTTTACAGACAGTCGTTTAAACGTTTACAGTTTTGTCTAAACGTGGAAGCCTTACAACTGTGAGGGCTACAGGGGCCCTGAAGCCCAAAAACCTTTAGCACAGTCTACAGGTCGTATTTATGAAGGGATTTCATTGTAACTTGGTAGGATGACTCCAGATAATGTCTAGATGAGAACGTCCTCTTTTGGTCTCGATCGTTGAACTGTGACAGCTGCCTGAGCCCAAAACCTGAAAACATTTAGCACAGACTACAGGTCGTATTTATGAAGGGATTTCATTGTCACTTTGTAGGATGACTCAGTATAATGTCTAGATGAGGACGTCCCCTTTTGGTTGCGATCGGGCGACCGTGATGGCTACACAGGCCCAAACCCTGAAAACCTTTAGCACAGTCTACAGGCCGTATTTATGAAGGGATTTCATTGTAACTTGATAGGATGACTCATTTTGGAATAATTTCACTGTAACTTGGTAACTTTGGTTGACATACATTAACTGTGAGGGCCACATTAACCCACCCCTCAGTTCTTTAGTACAGTCTACACCTCATATTATTTTTATTGAAAACATAGTATAAAGGGAACAAAAATTAACATATTCTCAATTATCACAATTCTTGTGGTATTTCATAATCCTTTCATAAACATTGAACATTATCCTTTTCATCAAACACAACACACAGTCAAGTTAAGCTACAGTGTCATTGACACTTTCATTAGTCATTAGCACCCAGGTCTGGCTAGCACACGCTAAAGTTCTTTGCATGATGTCATTTTGTCTTCCTTAACATCTGTTTACATTTCCCTAATGAGTTTACCTTTCATTGGTGTTGATTGAGATAAATATAATTTAAAAGTGTTCTGCTTTAAATTGCTTAATAAATGGTGTTTCACATTGATTCTTTTCACAAAATAATATAAATACAAAAGGGTCGAAAATCATTCTTATAATTTCCAAGTATTGATAATAATAATAATATGATTTTCCCAGGCGTCGTTTGGCTGCATTACTGGAATTCCATCTGTGATTAGAAGCCCCACACCCTTTAGTGGCCCTTGGCGATAGCCTTGGGCTGCTAGTGACTGCTGGGCTGCTAATTACAGATTGTAATCCAGTAATGGAGCCCATTGTCCTCGAAAATCAAGTTATTGTACAGTGGAACCCTGTTAATTGAATAGCCACTTTGCCAATGAAAATTATTCAATTAACAGGAGTATTCAATTAAGAGGGATGGTGTCACTTTCCTGTATTATAGAGATAAATTTAGCATTTATTCTATTATATCTTGTTTGATAGTGTTCCATGAGCTCTGTCAAACAAGATATAATAGATTAAATGCCTGTATTGGATTTACTGAGGCCAAATAGGTACATAAACAAAGGAACACTGGGACGAGTCAGAGTATAATTTCTTGGCTGGTTACAAGATTTTTAGCTTAACTTGACATTTAAGATAAGCTATTGCCATCACACATGCAGAAGTCTGTTAGTCTGTGAGTCTGTTCACATTTTCCTTTAGCGATCGGTCAGCTGTGATGGTTGCCCGAGCCCAAAACCTTTAGTACAGTCTACAGGTCGTATTTATGAAGGGATTTCATTGTAACTTGGTAGGATGACTCCAGATAATGTCTAGATGAGAACGTCCCCTTTTGGTTATGATCTGTCATATTTAATATGGAGGGATTCATTGTAACTTGGTAGGATGACTTTGTATGATGTCTAGATGAGAACTTCTTCTCCATTTGGTTGCAATCTGTCAACCGTGACAGCTGCCTGAGCCCAAAACCTGAAAACCTTTAGCACAGTCTACTACTATTGAAATTTGAGGTTTGGTATCGGTATTTTTCTGGTAAATACCTTTGGTATTCGGTATATGCACTGAACACTGAAAGTAGTCGCAAATGGACCCAATTTCCCAACATTCAACCATATAGTACTAGTAACTTAACAGGTTCAGTGCTGACATCTCATGAACTTGACAAGTTAATTCAACTGCAAAAACTGATTAGTCTTGCAAGTTATTTTATGAATCAGTCAACTCAGCGTGAATCATCACACTGAATCGAGTGATTCATTTAGTAACCTTCCAAGCTAATGAGTTGGCATCTATGTCCTTCATCCCCAGCCCTGTCCCTCAATGAATCAGATAGAAGAAACCTATGTTCTTCACCTTGAAAGCTTTTCAGTAAGTTTTCACTAGTTGGAACACTCTTAGTCAGTCCCTCCCTCCTTTTCTTTCAAAGTGGCAACAAGTTTAATGTCCACTGTCCAGTGAATCCAGTGTCCAATGTCCACACAAAAAAGTAAGTAAATTGAAGTTATGCAACTGTAATTAATCTCTCTATGATAATCCCAGTTGTGAAAACATTGTGCAATCATTGCCAGTCTTGCAATGCGTCAATGACATTTGTCATCCACCTTTCATTGTTTGGGTTCATCCTTGATAAACATGTAAAACAACATGTTTTATGACATTCATATAGTTGCAATTATACGTATTTTGAGTGGAATCACTCTACCAGTGTTCACTAACTTCACTTCTGATTCCTGTCTTCATGCACGTTTCTGAAAATTCCAGAGAATCTACGATTTTCCATGATAAATTAGGGTACATTTTCATTTTCCATGAGAAGAAAATGTACAAATCGAATAGCAGCAAATCATTTTCAAAGCATTTACTGTGCCATGATTGATCAAATGAACTTCGATAATTCTGAATCAGATGTCGCCTGCTGGCTTCTGTATATTGTTTTTTAATGCATCTTAAAATTAAGGTCAATCATGTCTTTCCACTGTGTGCTGGTGTGCAGTATAAATTATTTATTCGACAGAATATAAGGCAGATGATCAGGTATTAATGTTTGGGGGGGGGGGGGGGGTGCTTTTAATAAAATGATCAGTTGTTAAATGTATCTGCAACTTAAAATAACAAAGCTGAATTGAAAGAAATGCTAAAAAAATCACCTTGAAGCGATAACCACAAGCAGTATTACCGTTTGTATGTCAACAGTGAAGTTGTCAACCTATTGAATTGTCAGTACCAGCGGATTATTTCCAACCAATTGTCAACCACCCACCCGACCCCTAAATCACACAGAAATTTCCAGAAAATATATTAAATCAGCCAGAATGTTTGGAACACTGGATCCAGGCCGTATTTCTTCAGAAACGAAAGTACCAAGTTAACAACTTGCCATTTTTAGCTCAACTTGACAAAGTCAAGCTGAGCTGTTGCCATCACTTCTCGTCCATCGGCGTACGTACGTCCACAATTTCCTTTGGCACACCTCACAGGTCACATTTATGATCAGATCGTTTTTGCTTGTGTGGGGTGAGCTCTAGATGGGAGCTATCGATTTTCTTCAATTTCCGTCAAAAAATGTTGCCACGGCCAACATTCTTAGAAAATTAGTTTAGTCAGACCTCAATATTTCCCTTTGGCACGCCCTACAGGGCACATTTATGATCGGATTGCTTTGAAACCTGGCATGCTTGTTTGGAGTGACCTCTAGATGGGAGCCATCGATTTTCTTCCATTTCCGTCAAAAAATGTTGCCTTGGCCAACATTCTTAGAACTTAGTCAGACCTCAATATTTCCCTTTGGCACACCCTACAGGGCACATTTATGATTGTATTGCTTTGAAACATGGCGTGCTTGTTTGGGGTGACTCCTAGATGGGAGCTATCAATTTTCATCCGTTTCCGTCCGTCAAAAAATGTTGCCGCTGGCAACAATCTTTGAACTTAGTTTAGTCAGGCATCAATATACTCCTTTGGCATGCCGTACAGAGCACATTTTTGATCAGATCAGTTTGAAACTTGGGATGCTTGTTTGGGGTGAACCCCAGATGGGAGCTATCGATTTTCTTTTATATCTGCCAATAAATGCCAATAAAGGCAACAACCTTTGATGAACTTAGTGCAGTTATGCATCAAAATGTCCCCTTGGCACACCCTGCAGGGCATATTTATTATTGGATCACTTTGAAACTTGGTATGCTTGTTTGGGGTGACCTCTAGATGGGAGCTATTGATTTTCTTCCATTTCCGTCCAAAAATGTTGCCGCTGGCAACATTCTTAGAACTTAGTTTAGTTAAACCTTAATATTTCCCTTTGTCACACCCTACAGGGCACATTTATGATCGCATTGTTTTGAAACCTGGCATGCTTGTTTGGGGTGACCTCTACATGGGAGCTATTGATTTTCTTCCATTTTCCGTCAAAAAATGTTGCCACTGGCAACGACCTTTGAACTTAGTTTAGTCAGGGATCAACATATTCCTTTGGCACACCCTACAGGGCACATTTATGATCAGGATGGTTTGAAACTTGGTGTGATTGTTTGGGGTTACCTCTAGATGGGAGCTATCGATTTTCTTCCATTTCCGTCAGAAATAGTTGCCATTGGCAACAACCTCTGATAAACTTAGTAAAAACTTAGTGCAGTTAAGCATCAATATTTCCCTTTGACACACCCTGCAGGGCACATTTATGATTGGATCGCTTGCAAACTTGGTGTGCTTGTGTGGGATGACATCTATATCGGAGCTGTTGAGTTTCTTCCATTTCTGTCAAAACATGTTGCCACTGACCTTTGAACTTAGTTTAGTCAGACCTCAATATTTCCCTTTACCACACCCTTCAGGGCACATTTATGATGGGATCACTTTGAAACTTGGTATGTGTGTTCGGGGTGACCTCATGATGTGAAAAAATATTACCACAAGCAATGACCTTCTACTTAATGCATTTGTGCATTAACAAATTCCTTTGGCTTGCCTCAGAGGGCATATTCATTATCAGGTTGTTTTGAAACTTTGTATGCTTATGCAGGGTGACAAAGATAGGAGCTATCGATTTTCTTTTCATTTCCATCAAAAACTGTCGCTGTTAGCAACAATCTTTGAATTTATTTGTTTTTCTGCCGTTACTTTTTTTTTTCTTTCTCTGATGTATTCGCTGCTGCTACCTATCGCTTACAAAGTTCATATTTGCATGTTTTCTTAACAGTTCTTTGAAAATATGCAGCCCACAGGCTTTTAGATTTACGATCCACCTTGATGAGTTGACTTTCTGTCAATTTCGCAGAAAAATATAAATAACGAAATTTTGATTTGGTTTCGGTACGATTTTCGGTATCCCTTTAATACCAAAACTGTACCGAAAATTTGGTATACCGCACAGCACTACAGTCTACAGGTCGTATTTATGGAGGGATTTCATTGTAACTTAGTTGGATGACTCCATATAATGTCTAGATGAGAACATCCCCTTTTGGTCACGATCGGTCAACTGTGATGGCTACAGGGGCCCGAAGCCAGAAAACCTTAAGCATAGACTACAGGTCGTATTTATGAAGGGATTTCATTGTAACTTGGTAGGATGACTCGTTATAATGTCCAGATGAGAACGTCCTATTTTGGTTGGGTTCAGTCAACCATGACGGCCCCAGGGGTTCGTTACCTAGATTCCTTTAGCACAGTTTACAGCTTGAATTTATGAAGGAATTTCATTGTAAATCGGTAGGATGACTTGGTATAATGTCCAGATGAAAACGTCCTATTTTGGTTGTGATCTGTCAACCATGACTACTGCACATCCACGTGACCTAGATTTGTTTAGCACAGTCTACAGTTCATATTTATGAAGCAATTTCATTGTAACATGGAAACTTGGAATGATAAATCGGTACGATGTCTAAATGAGACTGTCCTATTTTGGTCAAGATCGGTCAGCCATTCCCTCTGCTTGGTCACATGACCTAGATTCCTTTAGCACTGTCTACAGGTTGTTTTTATGAAGGGATTTCTACACCCCATAGTCCGATCATCATGAAATTTCAAATGCAGGTTTGAGGTCATGTCTACATGAGAACGTGCCCTTTTGGTCGTGATCAGTCAACTGTGATGGCTGCGCGGGCCTGAAACCCAAAAACCTTTAGCACAGTCTACAGGTTATATTTATGAAGGGATTTCATTGTAACTTGGTAGGATGACTGTGTATAATGTCTAGATGAAAACTTCCTATTTTGGTCGTGATCGGTCAGCTGTGATGATCCCACAGGCACATGACCTAGATTTGTTTAGCATAGTCTTCAGTTCCTATTTATGAAGAGATTTCATTGTAACTTGGAAGGATAACTTGGTATGATGTCTAGATGAGACTGTTCTGTTTTGGTCACGATCGGTCAGCCATTACCACCGCCTTGTCATGTGACCTAGATTCCTTTAGCACTGTATACAGGTTGTTTTTATGAAGAGATTTCTTTGTAACTTGGTACCATTACCTAGATTCCTTTAGTGCAGTCTACAGCTTGTATTTATGAAGGGGGTTCATTGTAGGATGACTGCATAATGCCTAGATGAAAACGTCTTATTTTGGTCGTGATCGGTCAACTGTGATGGTCCCACAGGCACATGACCTAGATTTGTTTACCATAGTCTGCAGTTCCTATTTGTGAAGAGATTTCATTATACCCCCCGCAAACAAAGTTTGGGAGGGTATATAGGAATCATCCTGTCCGTCCGTCCGTCTGTCCATCCTTGTAAGCGCAACTCCTCCTAAACCGTTGGAAGAATTTTCATGAAACTTTACACAATGGAAGAACTCCATATGAAGATGTGCATGAAGCAATGTAATTCCGTTCTGACATTTCCAAGGGGAGATAATCTAACTTATACCGTCTGTCCATCCTTGTAAGCGCAACTCCTCCTAAACCGTTTGAAGAATTTTCATGAAACTTTATGCAATGGAAGAACGACATATGAAGATGTGCATGAAGCAATATAATTCCGTTCTGACATTTTCAAGGGGAGATAATCTAACTTATACATTTCAGACGCAGGGGGTATCACTTTGTGAGTTTGCTCACAGTACCTCTAGTTGTAACTTGGAAGGATAACTTGGTATGCTGTCTAGATGAGACTGTTCTATTTTGGTCACGATCAGTCAGCCGTTACCGCTGCCCGGTCATGTGGCTAGGAACCTTAGCACTGTCTGCAGGTTGTTTTTATGAAGGGATTTCATTGTAACTTGGTAGGATAACTTGGTATGATATCTATATGAGAATGTCCTATTATGGTCACGGTTGGTCAACCGTGATCGCCAGACCATTATGTGTTCTTGTTTCCGTTAGTAAAGTCTGCGAGTCATATTTATGAAGGGATTTCATTGTAACCTGGTAGGATGACTCGTTGTGGAATGATTTTACTGTAACTTTGTAACTTTGGTTGACAAATGTTAACTGTGAGGGCCACATCAACTCAGACCTCAATTCTTTAATACAGTCTGCACCTCAAATTATTCTTATTGAAAACATAGCTTGTAGAGAACAGAAATTAACATATTCTCAATTATCACAATTTTTTTCTTATTTCATAATCCTTTCATAAACATTGAACATTATCCTTGTCATCAAACACTACACAGAGTCAAGTTAAGCTACAGTGTCATTGACACTTTCATTTTTAATATGAAAATATGTGACACGTAATGGTGCACACCCAATATTGTTAATTTCGGTAATTATTACAGGCTCCAAGCAAGATTTTTTAGGAAAGAGACCTTATATATCGCAGAAATAGCAGCGGTTATGTGATATACAACAAATTGCCAAAACTTGTTGTACAGCAACATGCAATAAACACAGAACCACACATGTATGTTAATGTTGCGACAAATATGGCAATCAAGAAGTTTAGAAAGATTGCAGAAGGATCAAAATTGAGACAAGCTATAGTAAAACAAACCTTCATTTTTTAAATTGACAAAATATCATAATGGCAAATTGGTTCATTAGGGTTTAACAACACTTTCAAAAAACAACTATTTTATGAGCGGGATTGTACATCAGTTTCAATAACTACGGTTATTATATCACGTTATTAGTACCCAAGATGAAGGTCAAGCTGATCCACTAGATGGCCAATAAAAAACACCAACCCCTGGCGAGGAACTTGCAAGCTCACCCACACAGACATCGCAATATCCTGATGAAACAAATTCCTTAGAATTTGCTGTATCATTATATTGAGAAGTCCATATGAACAGTCTGGCCATTGCTGCAATGTATTAATTAACAATCTAGCTACCACAGATGTACCTATTTTATCCAAGACACCCTGCAGGAAAGCTGTCTGTGCATCAAAAGCTTGGCTACCAAAGCTGGGCCTGTGATGACCCCATCAAGGAACAAAGACTGGCTAAATGGCACGTGAATATTCAACAGGGGCCAACAGCTCCCGCAAATTATATCTTCAACGTGGGTCTGTTAAACACTGGGTTTTATGATATCGACAGTTCCCACCTGAAGGTAGATCCACAAGAAGACCCCATAAACTACTACTCTGCAATATGCAGCTTCTAGCAAGGAACTGAAAAGCTCGCCCACATAAGGATGATGGTATTCAAAATTAGCAGAATATGACAAAAATAGAAGATTCTGCTATATGTTGGCTCAGATCCCTACACGGGAACCCCACATCTGTCATAACATTTAGTTTCACCAACCTAGCTCTTCAAGCAAAATTAGGGGACTCTCATGATCAAATGAGGGAGTCTATTCTACCCCAGAAACACACACAGGGTAATCATTGGGCAAACACGGAGATCACAACACTTAATAGTAACAAGGAATTGACAAGCATGTAGGGATCTGCGAATCACAAATTTCTTTTCGAATCGAATCTCAAATCGAATTGTGTCTCTGATATCGACATCAAATCAAATCCTGAATCGAATCTTAAAAGACAAGTTATTTCATATTGCATCCAACGGAAAGTTCCGGAACACTGTGATGACCCTTACGCGACGGAGTGAACACCATAAACACCAATAACTAAATATTCTCTGAAGCACCGTCGCTGATACAGCTAGGCCTTTTGTCCATAGTTTTAGTTTTTGAAGGCCTAACTTGTTACTATTCACGTTTTTTAGAACGTGAATAGTAACAAGTTAAGCCTTCAAAAACCAAAACTATGGATAATGTTCTGGGCCAAATTCACACCTTACCTAACAATTAAACATTGTCAATTACTCAAATAAATAGGAATTGAGCCTACATGAATGAATTTTCTAATGACAGTTTTATCCTATTTTTGTTGGAAATGAAACACATTGAAGTTAGTACGAGAGATTCGAAAAAATTGAATCCTGAGACTGATTCGGGATCGATCTCGAAGCATACGTATGGTATCGATATCGAATCGAATCTCGAATATTTGCAGGACCCTACAAGCATGCTCACATATGGAATGGAGTTATGATAAATGATAATATTTTCTTATCGCCAGATTTGTCTATAGATTTGAATAATCAAAGTACATGGCATATATTATTTTTAAAAAATCTATTTCTATTGACCTGCAAAATATTCACACATGTGCATACTAGACTGAAACTATGCATACTGAGCTGGGGTAATAGTAAGTTTTACCAGGGTGGCTACTGGAATCATGTCAAGAGAATTATTATGCACATGTGTCTGTCTCTATTAATGATAAAACATAAAACATGCACATGGAAAAAAATAATATTAGAGAAGTGATTTTTTTTAGTAATTGTATGGTCCATTTTCGATTCGTTGTAAACAACTTGTTTTAGTTTTTAAAAGAATAAAATATGAATCAGGATTCGAGATAAAGATCTTGAATAACAGGACAATATGAGTAGTAGATCATGTACCCGATCAACCAGATGGATCTCATGTGCCGTCATAGCTATGTGACCAAGTTACGTCTCACTTTACGGAATCAGCTAGGAATCCCCCTTATGGAATTCCTTCAATAGCCTGTCTGTATCTACAGATTTTATACAAGGGATTTAAACTCTGTATAAAAGAGTACATATTGGGGAAAATGAAGTGATCTGATTGAACCTGTTGAAGGCTTGTCTAAGAGCAGAGTCGAGTCATGCCTGTAATAGTGCTACAAATCAGTAGTAGTGGTCCAAGGCTGCAAGGGTGATAAAAGATTATAGTATTGGGTGAATGCTGTATTTCCTTACCCTCATATACTAGGCTTGTTTTATGTTTTTGGCAGAATGATGTCAAAATATCAAAATTTCACCAACAAAATTCTCCGATAATGCAACTTGAAGAAATTTAACCAATTTAAGGAGTCATAAGCTATGTTTTGGAGGAAACATTTGAAAGAATTACTAAACTTTGAATGGATTTCTTGTGTCTGTATGTGTGGTTGTCATACTCACTTTATGCTTATGATGTGTAATAGGTCAAGAGAGAAATATGAGCGTTCAGGCTCAAACAATTGACCTCTATCACACAAATTGATTGATTTACCATGAGACTTAAGAGATCTGAACGCACCAAGGGTGGTTGGTAAATGGCCCTTATACGTAGACCGCTAGACTACTCACACATTCTTTGACATTCCCCCACCTTAAATCTCACCCAAATTCCACCTCAAAAGTGGTCAAAACACCACAGCATCCACAATGCCACCAAATGCTGAGGGTTGAATGAGCCCCCATTGTAACAGATCGAGAGAGAAGTGCAGGAGCCGACATTCAAACCATCGACCTCAAGAACTCGGAGTGAGCGGTTTACCATGAGACTAACACATCTGGATCAACCAGGTTAATTCTTTACCCAGTGTAATGGCCAAAACTGGTCAGCGCTATTCCAAAAAAATTGTCAGTTAATTTTCATTATTGGTCTCAAAAACATAGGTTATGGCCCCTCATTGGAACGAGCTCATCGAGCTCGTTCCAATGAGGGTGCATAACCTATGTTTTTGAGACAAAAAATTAGTTGTTCAAGAATTGTTTTTTGCAAGTGTCATGCTTTTCATGTCAGGTAAAGGGTTAACCCTTTACCCATGCAGACGATATCAAAATTTATTATTTTAAATAACATTTTTTTAAATTTTTCAAAAAAGTTCAACAAAACCATATCATGTGATCCCTCGTTGGAACGAGCTCGACAAGCTCGTTCCAACGAGGGGTCACATGATATGGTTTTGTTGAAATTTTTTGAAAAATAATATTTTTTCAAATGCTGAATTTGCATATTACGCGGGCGATTTGTTGGGTAAAGGGTTAATTGGTAAATGGCCCTTATATCAAGACCGCTACATGATGCTAAGTGTAGTACAAACTTAGTTGATGTGCGTTTTCACCCAGCAAAACATACTAGTCAAAGAACATCAATACTTGTTATTGCAGTGTTCTGTAAAGCAGCCGGATTTCCTTGTGAAGATATGTTCATTATCTGACAACTTCATCTATTTTATTTCTCTCCTGTAGGTGAGCTGAATTGCATGTTACTCATCCAACAACATTTGACAGTTAATAAGTACCTTAACAATACAAGTATTGAATGTATAGATGATTGCAAATGTATGTATCCTGTGTCTCACTACGGTCACAATTTTCCCGTTCTTTATGAATTTGCCTGTTTCGTGTTTCTACATTTATTTGAAATCTTTCGATTGAAATCAATGCCACATAGACTGTGCTAACTGAAATCTGCCACAAACGGGTAATTGATCATTTTCCTGGCTTATTTTTCATCATAGATTAAAAAAAGGGAATTGTGGATAATTTCAGATGCACATGTCTGCCTCCACAGCAATTTTCTATTTTTGAAAATACTTTCTGCAATGCAATTTTCTTTCCCCACAATTTTCTCATTCCCTGTGGAGCGTTTTGTTTGCTTTAATTGAATGAATAATTTGATTAGTTGATGACTTAATATTTATTAATGCAGACAGTTACATTACTTTATGAGACGTGATAGATTACACAGGATGTTTTCTGATTTATTTGTTCTTGACTGGAGAGAATGGGTTCTGATAAATGCCAGTACAGTAGAGCCCTGTTAATTGAATAGCCACTTTGCCAGTGAGAATTTTTCAGTTAACAGGAGTATTCAATTAACAGGGATTTGATCACTTTCCTGTATTTTAGACATAAACAGAGCATTTATTCTATTATATATTGTTTGAAAAGAAGAGATATTTCTGTTCATTCAGTCGCTACATGGATTTAATTGGCAGTAAGAATCGCTTACGAGAACCTTTCGGCGAATCAACGTTCTGTCAATAAGATTTCAGTGCATAAGGTTAGGGCACTGTCTTCTTGGGCTTATTCAAATAGTATTGCTATTACTGATTTAATGAAGGCAGCCTACTGGACGCAAGTTCACGCAACCGTCTTCATTTACAAAGTTCTATCTCCGGTGACCGGAGGTCCTTGGGTCCTCTTTCTGTCGCACAGAATGTCGTCCATTAATAATACAGTGGAACCCTGTTAATTGAATATCCACTTTGCCAATGAAAACTATTCAATTAACAAGAGTATTCAATTAACAGGGATTGTGTCACTTTCGTGTATTCTAGAGATAAACTTTGTATTTATTCTATTATATCTTGTTTGACAGAGCTTCATGTGCTCTGTCAAACAAGATACAATAGATTAAATGCCTGCATTGGATACACTGAGGCCAAATTGGGTAATATACTATAGTGATTCAGTGATTGTCAGGGTAATTTTTCGACATATTACAAGATTTTTTATTCAATTAACAGGAGTTTACTCTTTCACCTATATGCAATTAACAGAGCAAATTTGTACTAAAAATATGGTAAATGGATTTGTATGTGGAAATTATATTCAATTAACAGGGATATTCAATTAAAAGATATCCAATTAAGTGGGCTCTGAAAGTTGTGGAAAAAGATGAATTTCAAGATTATTTTTCCATGTCTACTAAGTCCTTGGTTTACTGGCTGGATATTACATCAGATGCCAGATTGAGTCCCTCTGCTTTACTTCAGATCAAAAGTCTATTATAGCACCTGCTCCCCATGAGAACTCTGGTACGTGAAATAATGCTTGTTTACTGTGGTAAACAAGTTCTGTTTTACTCATAAAATAGGACCCAGTCACCAATACTTTAGGATGGACATTCTCTAAAATGGGCAACATGGGTATAAACGATTGACTAAAATTGATCGTACCTCAATTCTGATACCTTTAATTCTTCAAACTCAGCATAATCAATTATCATATTACAAAATTTTATACACAAATTTGGCAGAAAGGACATAATATTTGAATATGATGCATAACAGAGAATGCTAGCTTAATTTTGGTTGTTAGAAATAAGTTAGAATTGATTCATACTAGCAAGATTGTCCCACTTCACAGGCTTTGAGACAGAGGTGACTTTTGTATGCAGAAGGAGCAATTTCTAGTTTCACGTCAGGATTTGAGTTTGTACAGTTAAACGCACTTTCATGGCGAATCTTCTCGCCTCGACTGCTTGAAAATTAGAACGCATGATCATACCAACTTTCCTTTTTTCAATGAAAACCTATATTGCTCCCGAAATTCTTCTGAGATATCCTCTCCAACTGACCATTTCAGCCTTAGCTTGCAGTGCAAACCATCTCAGAGGAGATGCAATTACATACTCCACTTACATGCAATGTGCCGCATTATGTATAGATGTGTTTGGCTTGTAACAATTTATTGGAGATTGCCAATGGGCACTCTTCAATAAATTGTGACAAGACAAATCCACATGAATAAAAAGATTTCACTTCTAAGAGAAGATGAAGTTCACTCACAGAATGTGGGGCCTTTCAGGGATTCTTTTGCCCCCTTTAGGAAAGGGTCTGGGGCCCACGTCATTGGGAAAATTTGTGTCATGGAAGCTCCAATTGGGAATTTGTTATGGAGGGAAAGAAACAAAGACTAAGACATTTTACATTTGAGTTGAACAGAGAACATTAACCATTTGAACTCTAGTGGTGAATTCAGACACTTTCTAAGCTTTGTTAGGTAAGCAATTTAAATATCAATGGTTTTCTTAGTCCTTATGACTACCCAGTTCAGGCCACCAATTGTGTATTAAATGTTTGTTCGTGTGCAAACTGAGATTGGGAAATTTGGGGTTAAGAATTGGGAAAAATCATGCCTAAAAGTCACTGGAAAAAGGGTCCCATATTTGACCCCTGCAGACACCCAAAAGAATCCCTTTTAAATGAGGCACCAGCTCTTTTGGGCTCCTAGCACTCAACCTGTTAACCCTTTACCCAACACAGACGATTTCAAAATTCATTATTTTAAATACCATTGTTTAAAATTTTTTTTTTAAATTTCAACAAAACCATATCATGTGACCCCTCTTTGGAATGAGTTCGACGAGCTCGTTCCAAAGAGGGGTCACATGATATGGTTTTGTTGAAATTTTTCGAAAAATAATATTTTTTCAGCAGCTGTATTTGCATATTACGTGGGCGGGTGCGGGCGATTCGTTGGGTAAAGGGTTAATATAGATGGATTTACTGAGGCTGGTGGCACCTTCACTGATGTTACTAATTCTTGTACTGAAACTATACTAAGAAAATAGAAGGTGATTGAATGGATTATAATCTGGCAATCAGTGTAATAAAATGTTTTTATGTCCAGTGACCTAACTTGCAGCCACATTGTCCAGCAATTGATATGGGTTTGTTTAATTAGAGTATAGCTTTATAGGGAGTTAACTGAGAATTATAATATGAATAAAATATGACTGTCTGGTGATGTACCACTGCCAGGCTACCCAGTAAGGAAATAGATTGGTATTTTATTCTGTCAGCATAATTGAGACAAAACCCTTCTGTTCTTGACCTGTTATTACTTTGTGATCAGTTAACTCGCTGCATACTGATGTCGAAATCATAAAATTTCAAACTGCAATTTTTTCCCATGATGCATCAAGGAATTTAACTAATTCAGTCTTGTATGACAGAGCTCCCCTTCTAAAAGACCTGCTTGGCTTCAGTACGTCCAGCGTAAAATGATCAGTTTATCTCTAAAATATAGAAGAGGGACCAAATACCTGTTAATTGAATACCTCTTAATTGAATAACAGGCCTGGAAATAAGTCGCAAATGGTCGTTCAGGTTACAGGGAGGTTACGATGATTTAAAAAAACGTGACCTCCGACCCGTCCGCGATCACATTTAACCGCGAACGGAACAAAAAAAAAAAAAAAGATCATCACGTCACTGTTTGTTAAGCACCTCAACTTGAAATGGTGATCAAACACCTGACAAACTTCTTTCATAAACTTTATGGTCCAGACCCATCACCTGAAAGGACTTTCTATGGGGAATGCTACTGACAAATGTGAAGAAATCCATTCAATTAATAATTTGAAATGGCTCCTTTCTCATTTTAATTTCGGGAATGGCAGACTGCTCTGCTCGATGGTCTGTAGTCTATGTGTGATAGTTAGCTCCCTTGATATGCCAGAAAGTGATGTTTCACCAATGTTGACATTGCTGCAATTTGCGCCGTTTTGTATAGCCATAATTTCACTTTTTCAGGGTAAGCTATGCACACTGAATATTTTCCAACCTGTTTCTGGCATTGGGCAATTTTTTTCAATTTTTGATATTTTTGGATACCTAAAGAAAAAAAAAAATTGTGTCTGGAAATTTAGATGAAATAAAGCCGCTGAGGCACTCAGATGCAAGGAAATTGGGGTTTTTGAACTCAGAAATTCCAAATTTTCCTACAGCGGGCCGAACCATGGTCGGCCCGTCATACTGGCAATCATTGGTTGCCCCATAACTTTAAACAGGTTATGACAATCAATTAGGTTACAGGTTACAAAACTCATTCCTTATTTCCAGGGCTGTAATAATGTTCATTGGTAAAGTAGGTATTCAGTTCAAGTAGGTACTGATGCAGCACGTCAGACGTCGGTACCACCCAGCTCTATGTGGCCTTGTGCTGCCAAACAAACTTTAATTCAAAGTAGTTACTGTACATGTGTCATGCTTGATAGTTTTCTTCCTTGTCTGGCAGAGTATCAGTTCTTTTTCAAAGGTGATTTATAGTAACCTTTTACCCAACCCACAAGATGATACCAAAATTTATTATTTTAATTAGTTTTTAAAATTTTTAATAACATTTCAACAAAACCATATCATGTGACCCTCATTTATAAAATATTGTTCTTTTCAACTGCTCCCTTTGTAAATTAAGTGGGCAGATAAGGCCGATTTGTTAGATAAAGGGTTAATTGTGACACAAGTATTTTTTCAAAGATATCATTCTTCAAGCATGAAGAGTTTAAACACATTTTGTTCATTCATTGTTTTGTCACAGTTGTCGCAGTAAGCAAGTTCTGCTTTTTTGGTGCAATAGAACCTGGAACCTACGCCTGAATTGGAAGTTGTCAAAAGTGGGCAGCATAGACATCAGGGATTGGCTAAATTTGACTTCATAATGATGTTGGAGTCACGATGCAGACAAAGAGGGTGAAAATTACCTTAACCCTTTATCCAACGTATTGGTCAAAAACTGGCCAGCTCTATTCACAAAAATCGCCAATTAATTTTTATTATTTTTTCATTTTTTGTCTCAAAAACATAGGTTATGACTCCTCTTTGGAATGAGCGCATTCCAATGAGGGGTCATAACCTATGTTTTTGAGACAAAAAATGAAAAAAAAA
The DNA here is from genome assembly GCA_031216915.1 of Pictodentalium vernedei. NCBI lineage: Eukaryota > Metazoa > Mollusca > Scaphopoda > Dentaliida > Dentaliidae > Pictodentalium > Pictodentalium vernedei. The sequence goes on from CM062292.1 coordinate 375,563,160, forward strand.
TAGTTATTCAAGAATTTTGTTTGCAAGTGTCGTCTGCTTTTCATGTCAGGTAAAGGGTTAAACAACAATAAATATAAATATTGGAGGCAGCCTGTTATTACCCTCCTATAAATTGTAACAAAGCAATTTCATGGTAACTTTATTTTTGTAATGATAATAGCACTTTGGTGAGACTCTGATTTGTCACTTTTCTTGGGTGAAAAGACCATGATTATAGCCCAGTTCTACCAAATGCCTCCTTATCCCCATGCCTCTTCTTTCCTCCCAACACTCTGAGATGAACTGCTTGATGACATCCTGTACCCCATTCTTCCCAATCTCTCCAACAAGCATACTAATCCTCTCTTTTGTGTCACCCACTAACCACATGTCCTTTATTCTCCCACCCCACTTCCCCATCATAATCCTGGTGAATCTTATTCTGTTAACCCTTTACCCAACGAATCGGCTGCATCCGCCCGCGTAATATGCAAATTCAGCAGTTGAAAAAATATTATTTTTCAAAAAATTTCAACAAAACCATATCATGTGACCCCTCGTTGGAACGAGCTCATCGAGCTCGTTCCAATGAGGGGTCACATGATATGGTTTTGTTGAAATTTTTTGAAAAATTTAAAAAAATGATTTTTAAAATAATAAATTTGATATCGTCTGCGTTGGGTAAAGGGTTAAACTGTTATTTTGGACATTCTAATAGAAAGTGTTCCAGAGTCTCCACTACGTAATGCACAGCAAACAACTAGCTGATGCTTACAGTGTAATGCCACTAGAATGGCTTTCAGAACTTTTCAGTAAAGCCATGATTACATATTCTGTAATATGAAGAAAACATTCTCTCCACAGAGAAACAATCAATAAAATTAATGGTGTGATTACATCATTTACTGGAGTAACTCTAATTTGTATTATATAACTGTGTGTTGATAAGCCACGCTGTTTACCACTAATTTGATGAAAGGTAATTAGAAGATTGGATGTGTTTTTAAATAACTTGCAGACAGTTTCCATTCATGTTATAAATAGATGAAATTACTCATGATTGCAGTATGATTTACCTTTGACTTAAAATAGTAACTACAGTGGAAACCTGTTAATTGAACAGCCACTTTGCCAATGAAAATTATTCAATTAAAAGGCTATTTCAATTAACAGGGATTGTGTCACTTTCCTGTATTCTAGAGATGAACTTAGCATTTATTCCATTATATCTTGTTTGGCAGAGCTCCATGAGCTGTCAAACAAGATATAATAGATTAAATGCCTGTATAGGTCTATAAATAAAGGAAAATTGGGGAGGATCAGGGTAATTTCTAGACTGGTTACAAGATTTTTTATTCAATTAACAGGAGTTTACTCTATAACCTATATTCATTTAACAGGTCAAATTTGTACTACAGGCATGGTAAATGTTTTGTGTTGGGAAATTATATTCAATTAACAGGGTTATTAAGTTAAAAGATATCCACTTAAGTGGGCTCCGCTGTATTTTCAAAGATGAAATAGAATGTGCATGTTCATGTGGGGTTCTTCTGGGGCTAATACAAAAAATTTTTTACAATTGTATTTTCTAGAATTGCATTTTCTAGTTACAACTTTAAAAGTGTTAAAATGAACCATTAACATTTTCAAAGATCTGGCAATTTGCCAGCTGGCAAATTGCCATATCTTTTAAAATGCTAATGATTCATTTTAGTCAGTTATATTAACAGGTAAAAAATACAATTCTAGAAAATACAATTGTAAAAGTTTTAGTGTATTGGCTTCTGGATATAAAGTAGGAATATATAACTGATACAGTTGGTACAGCTGACCTTTTAGGACAACCCCCTCCAAAAAAATTCCCTTAGGACTTAATCCACTCAATTTAAGTATCCGAAGTTGACATAATCTCCTCAGTTTATAAAAGTTAACGCCCTCTGTTTAGAAAATTTAATCCCCTCAGTTAAATTTCATATGGGGTTCTTCTGGATATAAAGTAGGAATACATAACTGATATAGTTGCATCTCATTTCATCACTCCACAAAAAGTTCCATTTTCACTTTGGTAGACATGAAGGCTGCCTTTGCCACCACTTGGCGTATCCAAGTGCACAAAGACAAAATTCTCCTATCAGTGGATTTTGACAGAACTCCTGAACTGAATCTTTGGACAGGTATAGCACCTTTTGTGGGGGGAGGGAGGGGGGGCATCTCCCCTCACACTTGTCACCCTCCAAGTGACTCAGAATTGCTGGACACTGATTTAACTGCCGGACCCCTCACAGGGACTAAGAAGGCCATGAAGAAGAGAAAGAGAAAGAACCCTCTTCCAGATGATGGGATGCCTGCCGAATGACAGAGTTCCTTTTAGAGGAAGAAGAAGGAGGCAAGTGAGGGTGTTGAAATGTCCACACCTGTTACCCCTGACCGACCCTTGTCCAGCCCAGCACCTCCCTTACAGGAGGAGGGTCCGGAGGACAATGGGTTGCCAGGAGACAAATCAAACTCTATCCCTTCTGACTCTTCATCTGAAGAGGAGATGGAGGAGGGAGACTTGTTTGTGGTGCGGGAAATTGTTTCTGACAACGCATCTTCCACCCCTCCAGCTCTTGCTACTCCGGCTTGATCTAACCAGAGCCTCGACCAGGGGTTGAGCCTTCCAGCATTTCTGGGAGTGAAGGTCGAAGATGAGGATCTGCTATCACAACTGCATAAAGAATGCGAGTTCTTCATGGGAACATTTGGACCAGACGAGAAAACATAGGAGACTCCTTCTAACGAAGATAGCTTTACACAGACCAACTACACCAATCTCATCCAAAACATCAACAGCAGCTAGGACAAGACCATACCAACCAAGTCGGCCCACCAGCACTCCTCCATCAACCCCACCTAAGGAGATGTCACCCTCCCAGCCACCTCCTCCAAAGAAGAATAGACGGAGTACCACAGCCTCTTTGCTTATTTGCCACATCCAAATATGATGGAAAATATTATACAGTTAAAGAGGGTTGAAAGGGACTTGCCCCACACCGTCTCTGCGTGTCTTATGGCTTCAGTGAGCAAAGACCATTGGATCACCATTATACAGTTTGAGCAGCTGACCTCTTAGGACACAACCCCCTCACAAAAAATTCCATTAGGACTTAATCAAATCAATTTAAGTATCTGAGGCTGACATAATTTCCTCAGTTTATAAAAAGTTCATCCCCTCTGTTTAGAAAATTCAATCCCCAATTGAAGTGGACATTAACCAAACACAATGACCAAAACTGACCCTATTCACAAACATCAAAATTTTATTTTTTTCACTTTTTGCCCTGAAAACATTGGGTATGATCCATCCCTCATTGGAACAAGCCCATCGTGCACTTTCCAATGAGGGTCCATACGCTATTTTGGGGAGAAAATGTTGTTTTTCAGGGGACATTTTGCAATTGTTGGCTGCTAGTCTTGTAAGGTAAACAATTAATGAAATATCAGATATCATTCAAGAAAATTAAATTATATACCATTGAACAATAATGAAGAATATATTTTATAAATGATCATCTCTTTGTTAACCCTTTACCAAACGTAAAGGCCAAAACCGGCCAGCGCTATTCTAAAAAATCGCCAATTAATTTTAATTATTTTTTTCATTTTTTGTCTCAAAAACATAGGTTATGACCCCTCGTTGGAACGAGCTCGACGAGCTCGTTCCAACAAGGGGTCATAACCTATGTTTTTGAGACAAAAAATAATTATTCAAGAATTATTTTTGCAAGTGTCGTCTGCTTTTCAGGTTAGTTAAAGGGTTAATTCTTATAGATTTAGTTTGAGGGGATAGGCCCGCCTCTGAAAATTAAAACAATCGAAAGGACTTTGTCAGCCTCTGAAACTTAATGTGAGGGGATATGTGCAGTAATAATTAAAGGACACAAGCTTGTTAACAATTTGGAAAGGGTATTTAGGTGGCCTAACAAATCTAAGAATGCAGTCCTTTCAAAAGTTAGTTTGAGTACTACATGAAGTGACCATTACGAGAATTGTATATCAGCCCACCTGTCTGTTAATTATCTGAAAGAATCTGTTTGTTCAGGCCTGGCCATTGGGAAATCGCAGGAGAGACACAATCACCCACCTTAAATCACCATAATGGCTCTCCTTAATTCACTCCAGGAGAGCATAACATCTTTATATTTCCCCATATTCTATCAGAAGTTCTTTTTGGCTCATCTGACTGGAAGTCAGGATGAGCTATAGTGATCACTCACCGTCCGTCGTCTGTGAACATGGTGTTTGACCTCCCCCTCCTAAACCGGTGAACCAATTTTTGTTAAATTTGGGGTGATTGCTTGTTCTGATTTGTTTTTCAAATCAAATTGCCCAGCCCATAGGGAGGGGATGGGGAAAAATCCTCCAATTTTTTTTTAAAAATCTTCTTCTCATGAACCAGTGAGTACAATGACTTGATATTTGGTATGTAGCTTCCTTTTGAGGTAGAGATGAGCCGATTAGTAAAATGCCCCATCAGACGAATACCGATTATTTTAGACAACAAACGGCCGATACCGAAGGCTGATGTCAGATGGTTTCTTTATTATTCAAGCTTACTGCAGTAGCTGGCTGATTTACAGTAATCAGAATTTAATTTACGTGCTGTTAATCCCCATCAACCCGGAAGATAACACAATTTTAATACTCACTTAAATAAGTTAAACAGACATCAAAGGGTTAATTTTATGTCATTGAAGCACCATCAGTGCAGTATATTTTTGATTTAAAATAAACAGCTAACAACTGAGTCGAGAAGTTATCAAAAGCCGTGTTGGAACCACACGTTTTAAAGTGGGAGTTTCTTTTCGGTAAACCCATATATGGGATTGTGTCACTCGAGTCATGACGTTGCACTGCATTATCTATTTTTATCACGTGCTCCACACAAAAATTCAGTGGCTTCGTGTTGATAAATCCCACCCCGAATGGCCCGATATTAAACTTATTGCACCCAAACCTCTCACAGTTAACACAGATTACTAATATGGAGGAATTATCTGTCCAATATGGGAATAAAGAATGCCATTATATATTTAATGAGACGATGAGCGTGGTTGAAAGAAATATTGCAACATTTTACAGAATGCAGTACAGTTTGGGCAGTGAAGAGCATCCGTATTCACATGATGGATTAAAAACAACTCGGTACACAGTTACACAATCAAAATCTTTAATATAATATTCTGCCTTTTCTTGCACGAACCATCACTTACCTGATATCAGCAACAGACGAGTGACGTACCGATCACTTGCCACTGGTTGTCCCACAAAGGGGAAGAAAGTTCATTACAGATCATCCATGCTCAGCAGCAGAAACACAAAAATATTTATATGCAAAATTGCTTTGTTACAGTTTATTGGAGAGTGCTAATAAGCACTCTCCAATAAATTGTAACAAAACGATTTTTATGACCAAAATCTTAATAAAATATGGCTTCTTTTATTGTAAAGCATGGTACAGTAAAACCTGTCTTGAGAGGCCACTGTCTTGAGAGACCACCTGTCTTGAGAGACCACCTCTGCCAGGCACCGATTGGTTTTACTCTATAATGGACCTGCTATGGGAGACCACCTGTCTTGAGAGACCACCTGTCTTGAGAGACCACTGTGACCTGGTACCAATTTGTATTTTTATGCCATAATGGACCTGTCTTGAGAGACCGCCCCTTTGAAGACTGAAACCATGACAAAAACTTTCTACTTGTTCTGGAATTGGAAAATCCATTGTGGTTATACTAACATAATTAAAAGTATTAAAAGCTCTTAGCTTGGTTTCAATTGCTAACTCATTACAGATTGAGATGTTTTTATAAAACCCCTGTGAAAAGATTAGGATTATTGCTGAATAAACAATTTCATACATACCTGAAATGTGACAGATAGGAATAAAAATAAATTTGTGTTGAAAATCTTTTTGTAACAAATTGAAATGGACTGTTATAAAAATTATAAAAATAAATTAGTGTTGAAAATCTTCAATGAAGATTTTCAACACTAATTTATTTTTATAATTTTTATAACAGTCCATTCCAATTTGTTACAAAAACTTCATAAAAAAGAACTACAAAGTAATTACAAAAACCATTCTTGGTTATTCACCGACTTGAGAAAACCTGAAACCTGTTATGAGAGACCACCTGTCTTGAGAGACCACTTTTGTGTGGCCCAAAGGGCGGTCTCTCAAGACTGGTTCTACTGTATACTTGAAAAAAATACTCATGTTACAAATCGCCTTTGAAAAATAATATAGCACTCAACCAGTTATGTTTATTTGTTCACTGATGCAGACAAGTAGTGATGCAATGAAAGGGCAATAATTCAACATTTCATTGATTGCCAAGATAATTTTTGATTTATTATTTTTGACATTTTTAGATTTTGCACAGTTCTGCCACATTTCTGTTACTTTGAACTGAAAACAAACTTTCTAAAGTGCCAATTAGCCAAATGCAGACTGATTTTTTCAATAAAAACAAAATAATGGGACAGTGACAAATAATATCCGCCAGTGTCGGCATATTGAATTAATACAGGGTCACTATTGACCATTATTGTTGGTGTATTCATTTATTATACCCCCTGCAATGAGTTGGGGGTGGGGGGGGGGGGTTGTAGGGTATACTGGAATCATGTCTGTCCATCTGTCCGTCCATAGACGTAATTTTGTCCAGAGATTTTCTCAGACGTTTATTGATCATTGTCCTCGAAACTTGGTCTGAATGTTCACCACCATGGGAACCTGTGCACCTGCAATTATAGTTCCAGTCAGACTATTTTTGCCAGAGTTATACCCCTTTTCGACTTTTCTTAGAATTTTAGAGATTTTCTCAGATGTTTATGGGGCGATTCGTTTGAAACTTGGCATTGATGTTCATTCATTTATGTTTAACTCCTTGCATGCTGCTGGTGGATATTCCTCCCAAGACAGGAAATCGACTACTATTGCAATACAGTAAAACATGTCTTGAGAGACCACTGTCATGAGAGACCGCCTATTTTGAGAGATCACTGTGACTTTGTACCATTTGGTTGTTTTACTCTGTAATGGACCTGTCATGTGAGACCACCTGTTTTGAGAGACCACTTTTGTCTGTCAAAAAGGGTGGTCTCTCAAGACAGGTTCTACTGTAACTCATATTTGAGGATATTTAACCAAATTTTTCTCTGTAAGTTGTATAGACGTTTTAACTAATGATTTCTTGTTTCAAACTTCCTTTAATTTTTCACCAAATCTAGTCATGGCTGCTTCACAGCAGCCATGACTAGATTTGATGAAAAATATTAAAATATTTTAAATTACTCAGCGGGTTAAGAGTTAAGGTCACATATTTCTGCACAATTTCTAATCGTGACTGCAATATCAAGATAAAGTAAAGTTTACTAAATCTTTTATACCCATCTTGTCCATTTTAGAGGACTCCACCACAAGCATTGGCTACAGGCTCCCCATTTTACCAGTAAAACAGAGTTCATTTACCACAGTAAACAAGCACTGATTCACTTCCTGGGGTTCCCACTGGGAAGTTGGTGTATAATAATAATAATTTTACAGCCTGAAATGGACACATGGTACTCTATTCTGTACATACAAAGTTGCAAAACAAAAGAGAAAAAAAATGATTAGATTTTGCAGCTGTCATAAATGTCTTACGAGTCTGAGGGGACAGGGTCAAGCTATGAGCAGTACCCAGCGATGAATGCTGTTATCTTTTCTGGAGTGGTTGTGAGGTGTGCAGTGGACAAAGTTTATGCTGTTCATTACTACAGTGGAGCCCACTTAATTGGATATCTCTTAACCAAATAACCTTGTTAATTGAATATAATTTCCCAACACAAAACCATTTACCATACATCCAATACAAATTTGACCTGTTAATTGAATATAGGTTATGGAGTAAACTCCTGTTAATTCAATTAAAAATCTTGTAACCTGTCAAGAAATTACCCTGACTCGCCCCAGTTTTCCTTTGTCTATGGACCTATTTGGCCTTGGCACATCCAATACATACATTTAATCTATTATATCTTGTTTGACAGAACTCATAGAGCTCTGTCAAACAAGATAGAATAGAATAAATAATAAGTTTATCTCTTGAAAACAGGAAAGTCACACAATCCCTGTTAATTGAATACTCCTGTTAATTGAATAATTTTTATTGGCAAAGCAACTATTCAATTAACAGGTTTCCACTGTATTGCCTATCTGTATCCACTCTGGGGTGACTGCATGTGTGTGTTTGTAGCTGTTCTGGAGTCTGTGTTATCAGAAGTGTGCACAAGTGTGGTGTGATTTTGCAGTATGATTCTTATGAGTTGGTCGGGGCAGGGTCAAGCCACAAGGAGCACCCAACAGATATGCTGTTATCTGTTCTTTGGATGTGGGCAGTGAACTGAGTTTATACAGCTTGCCACTTATAATTGCCCGTCCATATCTTCTCTGGCATGCCTGTACATGTGTGTTTAGCTGTTCTGGAGTCGGTGTCAGAGAGTATGTGAACGTGGCCGGATTATACAGTGTGATTCTCATAATAATGATACACTTTTTATAGCATTAACCTTTTACCTAACACAGTTTTTTTAAAAAATAAATTTCACATTTTTAGCCTGCCTGTTTACAGTCTGGGCTATAGTCATGACTTTCGTCCGTCCGCCCATCCGTCCGTGTGTGAGTCCGTCCGAGAATATTCATAACTTTCATAACTTAAGTAAATTATTATTTTCTATAATATTTGTTGGTCATAGGTATGCCCACACTAGTTATTTTTTTTTTTTTTTATTATTATTATTACTTCTTCACTTAGAAATTGTGGCCGTCCGAGCCAAATTTTGTCTGTTCAGCCAGTATCTCGGGTATCGAATGTTCTATTGCAATGAAATTTGCTATGAACACTGCTTATGGTATAGGCTTTAAAAAAAAGGATTCAACGATATTTCTCACATTCTCCTTTTTAGAGTTATCCCCTTTTTTTACTTAGAAATTGTAGGAAATAGACATTATTTGTCTGAACTGTTCAGCCTGTATCTCAGGTATGAGTTATCGGATTTCAGTGAAATATGGCATGCAGTTTGCCTATGACAAAGGCTTCTGCCTCATTGCATAAATCTTCCAAACACCAAACAATTTACCATACCTTTTGACTTAGAAATTGTTGGAAACTTTCGAAGAAAATGGGGGAGTGGGGGTATACTGGATTGGGGTTATCAGATTTCAGTGAAATATGGCATGCAGTATGCCTTTGACAAAGGCTTCTGCCTCATTGCATAAAACTTCCAAACACCAAACAATTTACCATACCTTCTGGCTTAGAAATTGTTGAAAACTTTTGAAGAAAATGGGGGGGGGGGGGGGGGGGGGTATACTGGATTGCATCCGTCCGTCTGTGCATCCGTCTGTCTGTCCGTACGAGAATATTCATAAATAATATTTGTTGGTCACAGGTATGCCCACACTAGGCGGTACACCACGTGAGGGTATGCACCGGATGACAGTCCAGCTCTTGTTGTTTTTCATTTGGGGCAAGGTCTACTGAACCTGTATACAGTGGCTTCCGGGAGTGCGGTGGCTCAGTAGGTAGAGGTGCTGGCTGCAATCCGAGAGGTCCTCGGTTCGAATCCCACCTGCGGCAACCGCGTTGTGTCCTTGGGCAAGACACTTCATCTCCATTGCCCGCATGGGGGCACGGTGGTGTTGTGTGCAAGGCGTACTGCACGTCGATGGTGCACTTGTCTTCAACCAATGCTAACCCTGCTTGTGTGATGTTCGTACGTTGGGGAGCTGACAGTTACTCGCTGTTGCTCGGTGGTTCTCTCTGGGTACTCCGGCTTCCTCCACCCATACAACTGTCACGGTCATGATTAGCCATTCTGCATAAATATGTGACCTTAAACACCAATAAATAAATAAATAAATACAGTGGTTTCAAATAATGTTGGCATTAATTTAACCCTTTTCAAAATTGTTTTCGAACTTACTTTCTCTTAATTTCAAATTAGGCTTCTACCACATACTTTGTTACTTTTTATCCCCCCCCCCCCCCCCCCCCACAAGGGAAGGATATAGCCTAGTCCTCCATCTGTCCGAACTTTGTTTATGGCATAATTTGAACAATAGTTAACAGATTTCAATTTTTTTCAGCATATATCTCTATAGCAACAATGTCTACATCACGTTCAATGACCAATCTTGTTCAATTAATCAATGAAAATTGTTGGGAGTTATTGCTCTCTTATAATATTCACCCCCCTCCCCCTATACCAACTGTTTTTTTTCTTTGGTCCAAAATGCATTTTGAAGGATTTAGAGTAACTACATGTGGAAATTTTTTTTACTCCTATAACACCTCCCCCCCCCCCCCCCCCACCCTTTAGCCCGACTATGACTTTCGTTCGTCTGTCTGTCTGTCTGTCTGTCTGTCTGTCTGTCTGTCTGTCTGTCTGTCTGTCTGTCTGTCTGTCGTATCATTCTCCTTATGTTTTATGTTATTTTGGGACATATTTAACCCTTTTTTTGCGGTCAATTTAACTTAGAACTTCCAGGTTAAAGTTTTTGGTTAAAGTTTTTTTAATTACAGAGTTACTTAACTCTGTCCACATGGGGGTACGATGACGCCGTGTTCTAAGGCATACTGCACGTCGATGGTGTGCATGTCTTCAGCCAATCTAACCCTACCTGTGCTGCAGTGCGGAAGTATGATGTTGGGGAGCTGGCAGCTGCTCATCATTGCTCGGTGGTTCTCTCCGGGTACTCCGGCTTCCTCCACCCGTAAAACTGTCATGGTCATGATTAGCCATTGTGCATAAGTATGTGATCTTAAAACACCAATAAATAAATAAATAAATTTACAGAGTTACACCTTTTATTCTTCAAACAGTTTAGTGCAATGTCACTGTTCTCATTTGGAACAATGTCTATACTGTCTACTGAAGCTTTCTACAGTGATTTTAATTAATATTGGCAGGATTTTAACCCCTTTTAAACATGTTTGCAGACTTTGTTTCTTTGTATTGTAAATTAGGCTTTTACCACATACATTGTTACTTTAATTCTTGCATGGTCAGTACAACTTAATGATTGCATTTACATCAGTGATTTCTTTTATCGGTTTTAGGAAATATTTAACCCTTTTTTGCAGTAAATTTTATGTAGTATTCCCAGCTTAAAGTTTTGTATTAAAGTTATCTTTTCAAGGTTGTACTTTATATTCTTCAAACACTGTTACAACGTTTTCATTTGGGGCAAGGTCTACTGACGTTGTATACAGTGATTTTAATTAATATTTGCAATAATTTAACCCTTTTCAAAGCATTTTTCAAATTTAGTTTCTTTAAATTTGAAATTGGGCTTCTAACACATACTTTGTTACTTTTTGTTCTTGCATGATCAATACAACTTTTAATAATTGCATTTACAGACATGATTTCTTTTACTTGTATGTAGCTTTTTTTCTCATTACCTGAGCTTCACAGTTTGAAATATGAAGAAATGCCTTCTGCAGCATACTTATGATGTCTTACAAAACGTAATATAGATTGGAAGGATTGACTCCTATAGTCCAGCCCCCCCACCCCACCCCTCCCCCCCCCCCACCTTCTCCCCAGATATGGCAGATTAGTTAGGTAAATGGTTAACAAAAAATAGCTTAGACTATTTTGTGTCTAAGCATTGCCATTGCTGGGACAGTTGGGCTGCATGCGTGACATCACTCTGGTTTTAAAACAAATTTCACAATTTTTCGTTGAGCTGGTTTTAATGATATCCATATTTGTATGGTTTTAATGAGAAACTTCTGAGATATTTTATACTGTGGTAGGCTTATTCTGGTGAATTTATCGCCTTTTTTGGCTGCTATGTTATGTAACGGGTTAAATCCACACATGGTGCTCTATGGCTGTACAAAATTGCAAAATGCCTTATGCCTGTATTCCACCATCCTCAGTCTCTAGTTATGACCATTCATTGGTTAATGTATCTGGCTGGCGTAATAAATAGGAAGTAGTTCATGGCTTGGATTTGAGTATGATTTTTATCCTCTACTGTGGCCCGCGGAGGATTATTTCATGAGGCGTTAGCCGAGTGAAATAATCTGTGCAGCCCACAAGAGGATAAAATAGTACTCGAATCTGAGCAGTGAACTTTTGTATTTATTTTATTTTCTCCTTATTTGTTTTCCCAAAGCAACTCTTTATAATTGATTCAACTCTACTGATTTGTAAAGAATAAAAAAATCATAGCTGAGAGTGGAATACTATGCTGGGAGTGGAATACCATTTTTGGCGATTGAAAGTGGAAATATGATTTGTTTTGAGGGAAGAAAAACGAATGAAAATAAAATAAAAGCCAATATTTTATTATTTTTCTCATCAACTGTAAATTTGTTTTTCTTGTAGGCAATAATGTTTACTGGGTCAGAGTGGGGGTAATAACTCAGTGAGTAAGGAGAGAGCAGAATAGTGCTAAAACAATCTGGAAATGGATTTTCTTCCTGGCAGATCCAATTTTGAAAACGCAGATCAAAAAGTACTAATAACAAACTTTCAGCTACTAGACCAGAATGGCTCAAAAAGTAAACAGTTACGAGTACAGTGGAACCTTGTTAATAGAAGGGACACTTTGTCAGTGAGAATTATTCAGTTAACATGAGTATTCAATTAACAGGGATATGGTTACTTTCCGGTATTCTAAAGATAATCTGAGTATTTATTTATTCTCTTATTTCTTTGACAAAACGCATGTAATCTGAGCATTTATTCCATTATATCTTGTTTGACAGAGCTCATAGAGCTCTGTCAAACAAAATATAATAGATTAAATGCCTGTATTGGATGTACTGAAGCCAAACAGGCCTATAAACAAGGGGAATTTGGTGATTTTCAGGGTAATTTCTCATCATCTCACAAGATTTTTTATTCAATAATCAGGAGTTTATGCTACAAGCTATATGCAATTAACAGGTCAACTTTTCACTTTTGGTATGGTAAATGGTTTTGTTTTTGGAAGTAATATTCAATTAACAGGGTTATTCAACTAAGAGATATCCAGTTAAGTGGGTTCCACTGTATATTTGTTCTTTTGCAGCAAAACTGTAACTAATTTTTGGATCAGTGATCTCCCTTATTGTGATTTATTCACTATCCATTTTTGCTGCAATCTATTTCTGCTTAATGATGCTGAGGTTTCCTCAAGATCATAAATTGATTCCTGTACTGTTAGTGAGGATGTCTGAACTATCAATGTGCCATTATTTTGCACAGAATTGATGAGCCCTTATACTTTTTTGACTTTTCTGGATTGAGTAGTCGTATGTTGAATATGCATTTATTTTATATATTTTCAGGTCAGGATCTAGTTAACTGGATGATGAGGAACTTGGATGTTGATGATCAAAGTATGAATAATTCTTTTCCTTTGTATATTTTCGTGTTACATATGGCAAAGTCTTTAGTGTTTTTTGTTTTATTTTTTTTATTGTTGCCATCTCTGTTATTTCCAAATTAATTGGATAATAATGGTTCTGCAGATAGTGTATATGGTCATTAATTAGTAATAATACTGAAGTTGAAACTTTCATTGACATTCTTCTGAGATGAAATATTATTATCCAAGAACACAGGAAGATAAATGTTTCAGAACTCATAAGAACATGCTGGTTATATAACATCTTAACCCTTTACCCAACACAGATGATATCAAAATTTATTATTTTAATTACTATTTTTTTTTAAATTTAAAAAAAAAATTCAACAGAACCATATCATGTGACCCCTCATTGGAACAAGCTCATCAAGCTTGTTCCATTGAGAGGTCACATGATATGGTTTTGGTGAAATATTTTGAAAAAATTATTTTTTTCAACTGCTGAATTTGCAAATGGCGGGGGCAGATGTAGGCAATTCGTTAGGTAAAGGGTTAAATCACACAAACCTATAAAATTGAGTTAATTTATTGAAATTAACATTATGAAAATTACGACACAGCAGTTGTTTCTAATCAAGTGTCGTCTGCTTGTTCATGTAGATAACGCTTGACTAGACACAACTGGTCAGATTATATGACTTTTCCTGCTCATTATTATCCAAAACTCCAGTGTCAGAACACTTGTATGTAAAAATCATAGTGGAGAGGACTCAACTTAAGGTTTCTAGGTGTTGAACTGAATGACAAAGAAAATTTATACTGCCATGAGGCAGGAAAATTAAATAACATTCTTGTCCTGGAGATGGAGAGTGGGAGAAGTTTATTTCTTGAAAGGACTACACAGGTAGAAGACAACTGACAAATTGATGAATACGAAAATAAAATTGTGGATTAACCCTTAAAGTAAAGGGCACACAAACGATTATTTTTTACTGGATCACTCCAATTTTGAAATTACTTCTAAATTTCACTTGTCTGCCCAGTATGGCAATGGCGACTGAACTCCGTGATCCTATCCACACGATTGATCAAGCATGTTTGATATTTTTGCCCGATTTTATTATCGCCATGAACAGATCGCTGATAAAATCTGGCGAACATAGTCAAACGGAACAATTTCTAGAATCCAATCAGCATTTGGAGTTATGTCACATGACAAAAAAAAATGAAGTGTGAACGAGAAATAAAGATGATGAAATGGTATTTCTTTGGTCTGAAAACCATGTCTGTTTGACATATCAATAAACTGCAGCGATCACAACAAACTTTCGCTTATTGCGTGGCGCACATCACATGGACGATTGCAGCGATCCAGTGAAAAATAATCGCTTGTGTGCCCCTTTCTTAAAGCCTGGGATTAATTTTTATGATAATGTTACCTTATATACATGTACACAGCTGAACATGACCTAACTGTTTATACATCATTGTTGGCTGCCCATGGAGGCAGCCAACAATGAGGTAAAAACACTGCCAAGATAAATGCAGCCTGTTGGTTGAGATCTGAAGGAACACACTTGGGGGCAACTTTCTCAAATCAATATAGATGTAGCAGTTTGTGGCTGTATGGTAACTTAACCCTTTACCCAACATAGCGGCCAAAAACATCCAGAAAATTAACCAGAATAAGCCTACCACAACATAAAATATTTCGGAAGTTTCTCAATACATCCATACAAATATGGATATAATTAGAATCAGCTCGTTGAGCTGGTTCTAATGATATCCATATTTGTATTGTTTTATTGAAAAATTGTGAAATTTGTTTTTGAAAAATGTAAAATTAAATTTATTTTTAAAAAATACTGTGTTAGGTAGAGGGTCAGTGGTGCACTTGCCTTCAACCACAGCTTACTCTACATGTGCCATGTTTGTAAATTGTAATGTGGAGACGATTTATATAAGCTCAAGGTTATGAAAGCCTAAATAAATCCCATTGACCACTGTGCTAACCTTTCACCCTGTACAACAAACCAAGTTGTTTTGAAAAAAAAATACCTATACATCCACAAAGTACATCATCTCTTGAAAAAATTAAACTGGAAAAAAATATATGTTGCCTCATGAAATTTCAGTTTAAATTTCGAATTTTCACAACTACCATATGGTCTTGCACTGAATGACCGTGACACTTATTTTCCATGCCTCATGTTTCTGAGAGATTCTCAAGCATTCCGGCACTAAATTACAAAGAAACTTATTAATCCTTTCTAAAGTGGACGAATCAAAATTTTAATTAATAGTTTCAAAGTCAAAATATATTTAACCAATTGGCTGATCAGCCCTATTTAATCCTACTCACAACTTTGGGTGGTAAATGCTCTAAGTCCCGAGTTCATAACCTCAAAGCTTGCTGTCAAATCCAACTAATACATATGTTGACACAAGATAATATGAACATCATTAGTTATGTAAATGTTTTCAAATTGTATTTAACACATGCAATATTCTTTCAATAAATATTGTTTAAACTAAGTTGGAGGCAGACATGTTAATCTCCAGAATAATTTTTCAGGGAACCTGAGGTGGATTTTCAGGGAAATGGGATGTATTTCAGGGAAAAGTATGCACAGGGACAAAACAAAAGAAAAAACTTGTGAATTATCAGCTCCTGGACCACCATTAACACCAGGTTATATCCAGATCTAGTTGTCAGTTGTGCTGATGCATTTATGTTATGTTAAAAAATCATAAAATAATTGTTGATTTGCTCCTCTTCTTCATGTCCCCCCCCCCCCTCCCCCCCCAACCCACAGAGCACCACCACCTGTGGTTTGCTTTTATCAAAGTCTACTAAGATATTAATTTCCGATGTCTGGAAATGTTAACAGGAAAAGATGTCCTAATTTTCAGTTACTGCAAGAAGATTAGTACTTGGAAAGTATCTTTATCAAAATCCTTCTTGGATGTGTGGATGCTTGTGCCCTGCACAAAACTTTTCTTTTCATCATTGAATCATTTTTATTTTTAGCTCAACTTTGACGAAGTCAAATTTGAGCTATTGTCATGGCCCGTCGTCCGTCTGTCCGTCTGTCCATCTAGGCATCTGTCCGTCTGTCCGTCTGTCCGTACGTCAACAATTGGCTATGGCTCGGGCTAGAGGTCGTATTTATGAACCGATCTTTACGAAACTTCTTGTGTACCTTTGTTATGACCCTGGGACGGGAACGAGTGTTTTTAGGTGTGGTCCGAAATTCAAGATGGCTGCCAGCGGCCATTTTGTACCGATGATGCAAAAATCAGTTTTTTGTACAGAACTTCTGTATGAAAGTTCTGATTTGAATAAAGTTTTGTATAAATGTTTAGTACCATGGGATACATCACATATAATACGGGTTTTTTTCTCATGCGTAAATTATGCAAATTAGACTGACTTTGATTTATTTAGTGTTACTTTCAGAGCTGTAAGTGCCAAGCTGTTATGGCTCGGGCTAGAGGCCGTATTTATGAACCAATCTTTACAAAACTTCTTGGGTACCTTTGTTATGACCCTGGGACGGGAACGAGTGTTTTGGGGTGTGGTCCAAAATACAAGATGGCTGCCAGTGGCCATTTTGTACCGATGATGCAAAAATCAGTTTTTTGTACAGAACTTCTGTATGAAAGTTCTGATTTGAATAAAGTTTTGTATAAATGTATAGTACAATGGGATACATCACATATAATACGGGGTTTTTTCTCGTGCGCAAATTATGCAAATTAGACTAACTTTGATTTATTTAGTGTTACTTTCAGAGCTGTAAGTGCCAAGCTGCTATGGCTCGGGCTAGAGGCCGTATTTATGAACCAATCTTTACGAAACTTCTTGGGTACCTTTGTTATGACCGTGGGACGAGAACGAGTGTTTTTGGGTGCAGTCCCAAATTCCAGATGGCTGCCAGCAGCCATTTTGTACCGACGATGCCGAAATCTGTTTTTTGTACAGAACTTCCATATGAAAGCTCTGATTTGAATAATTTTTTGTATGAATGTTTAGTACCATGGGATACATTACATATATTACAGGTTTTTTTCTTGTGCATAAATTATGCAAATTAGGCTAACTTTGATTTATTTAGTGTTACTTTCAGCACTGTGAGTGCAAATCCCAATACGGCTCGGGCTAGAGGCCGTATTTATGAACCGATCTTCACGAAACTTCTTGGGTACATTTGTTATCACTGTGGGACGAGAAGGAGTGTTTTTGGGTCCAGTCTGAAATTCAAGATGGCCGCTAGCAGCCATTTTGTTCAAAATTAAGTGCAATCAGATTTTTGCGCAGAACTTCCAAATGAAAGATCTGACTTGAATAAATTTTTGTATGAATGTTTAGTACCATGGGATACATTACATATAATACAGAGTTTTTCTCGTGAATAAATTATGCAAATTAGGGGTCCGGGTGGGACTTAGAAAATTTTGGACCAAAATCCGGAAATTAGTTTTTTGGTTTTTTATGCGTTTTGGTCAATTTTAAGACAAAAAAAAATAAATTTTTTTTACACTGAAAATTTGGGGTCCGGGTGGGACTTAGAAAATTTTGGACCAAAATCCGGAAATTAGTTTTTTGTGTTTTGATGCATTTTGGTCAATTTTAAGAAGAAGAAGAAAAAATTTTAGTCTGAAAATATTTTGTTTGGGACTGAAAATTTCCACACAAAAATAATAATCTACAATGATTGGTCTTAATCTGTAGTCCATTACAGTCACCTTGTAATTCTTTTATTATTGTTGACTGGGCCAAAACAAATACTAATTCCTGTCATATTCATTATTCAGTTGTCTTGGTCACAGCAAGTACTAATTCCTGTCATATCCAAGTTGAGCTACAGAGTCATTGACTCTTTCATTTTATTTTAATTCCATTTGAAATTTTCTGGGTACAGACGGCCAACAGTTAACTGTTGTCATCACAACGGAATAAATATAGTGTTAGAAAATAAGTCCATTGTGTATAAATTTGCAGTCATAATTTTTCGGCATCCTAAGTGACTTCAACCTATTTTTAAAGGGAATGGGACAACCCGCCCCAGGGACAACCCGCCCCAAACCGACTGGGACAACCCACCCCAAGTTTTTCATGCGCCGCAGTTATCAGCTATTTGACTATGATATTGGAGGTGTGTAGACAAAATTCCAATGGACAAAAATGCCCATGAAAACACTTATTTTGTGCATATATCATGCAATCTTTTCGTATTACAACATAAACAAAAAGCATTTTTGTGAGTCCCTCTCACTAAAGGAAGGTGAATACCGCATCTCAAAGCATTGTGACTGGTTATTCACAAGACATTCGTTTAAAATAATTTCAAATTTATAGGACAGGGTTCAAGGCTATGGGGGTTAATATTTTCCTTCAAAAACACTTGAAAGGCACCCTTCCCACACGCACACACCTCTCCCCCTAAAACCCCTCAGCTTTTTGGATGAATTGTCCAGTACAAAACTCAACTGGGGACAAAACACCAGTGCCGAGGTGATTTTTGAGAGGACCTGCCCGGCACCATTTCCAAGTATTGTCAGTGGTGGTTTTTGAATATTTTTTTAAAGAACTTCAAGCTTATTGCATGCAAAGGGGGTAGGGGGAGGGCTTTTGGGAGTGGGGTGGCTACACTTTGGGGTTAAGATCTCCATTCAAAAAAAAACTTGGAAAACTACCCACCTGTCCACACAAAATACACAAAGCAGAATGCTTAAATGTAGGCTACAGGCATATCTCGAATTGGGAGAAAATATTCACACAGACATCTCATCTAATATAATCGAGAGTGGATGTAACATAACAAAAAAGGTTTTAAAAAAGTATTTCTAACTTTGGAGGTGGCATAACACAATACAAATATTGAAACATTGGATGTGGTGAATCACAGTTTAATAACAAATTCCGCATATTAGTGGATCCAGTATATGTATACAGTTCTATTTTTAGCTTAACGTGATAAAGGCAAGATAAGCTATTGCCATCACGTGTGCAGAACTCTGTGAGTCTGTTCACATTTTTTTTTTGCACAGGCTACACCCGGTAGTTTTTGTCCAATCGTCACAAAATTTCATATGCAGGTTTGAGGTCATGTCTAGAAGAGAACGTCCCCTTTTGGCCGCGATCGGTCACCTGCGATGTCTGCTTGAGCCCAAAACCTGAAGACATTTAGCACAGCAACCCTTTAGAACACTAAATCATTACATTTTATATAATCCTAGTAAATATTGTCTTGACAAACAAATTGTTTTTATAGTTTTTCGTGAAGATTGATGGTCTTCATCTTATACAGTGACGTAGATAACCACCAGCTTTTCAAAAAATGTGAAATTTAATTTTTTTTAAAAGACGCTGTGTTAGGTAAAGGGTTAAGTGTATAAATGTTGCATAATTAACATATCTACTAATGAGATGCAGAGATTTCATGCAATACATGTTGCTAGTCAGTTTGTGATTTTCGAAAAACACTGTGGTGGTCAAGTGTGCATATAGATCAACTGCAAAATTAGCATCTTCTTGTAAAACTATTGGGATTTATGTCATATATTTTATAAAACATTTGACCAAATACACTTTCAGAAAAGTTAGGAAAACTGGGGTGATTCAAAACTTTTTTTTGTGCAGTATATAATCTTCAACCCCCACCCTAGTTTATAGAGAAATTGATTATAGGGAAATTTATGAAAGTTGTCTCGTAATTAGGCCTGAGCCTTGTTAAAAGCTCTCTCCAGAACTAATTTACTCGACTCAGTTCTAATTTTCACTATAAACTAGGTTCAAATGTGCTTTATATTATCTTTGAAGTGAAATTATTCAGTCTGAAAGGGTTTGCCTAGGCAATCTCCCATCAATTGTAACTAGACATGTGAACTAATTCTGACAACCAAAATTAAATCAGCACTCTGCCAGTTAACCGGTAAAGTGTTGGAAGCCCATATTTGGGCTTTATTATTAAGTGCAGATGCCACAACCTGAAGGCTTCATATCTGTGGATATGTTTCATATTAAGTTTCAAGTGAAATTATTCAGGGTGTAAGGATTTGCCTTGTTACAATTTATGGGAGAGTGCCTATAAGAACTCTCCCATAAATTGTAACAAGGCAAAGACATGTGAATAAATTTTGATGTCCAAAAATAATTCAGCACTCTACCAGTTAAAAGCAAATGAGATTCTGTTCATAAAGGGAGCATTCTGATATGTAATACCTAATTAATTTGAATAAAACCACAAAATTAACAGTTGTTCAGGCCTGGCATTCTTTAGGAGTGCAGGATTGCTGCATGCCTAGAAAAATTGAGGAGGGCAATTTTTTGCACCCCTTGATTTTTTGGAATGCCAGACCTGTTTGGGACTGCCTTTAAAATCTATTATCATTTCGTCCCCTAAGTTCCAATGTGTTCTCTCTGCCTACTGCAGAGAACACATTGGAACTCAGGGGGACGATTTGTCAATGTTTCATTGATTCGCAATAATTCATGACCCATTCTGTGTTGCATTTAGATACATTTTGAGTGTAGAAGACAGTCACTTAACCCTTTCACCAACGTAATGGCCAAAACCGGCCACCGCTATTCTAAAAAATCACCAATTAATTTTCATGATTTTTTTCATTTTTTGTCTCAAAAACATAGGTTATGACCCCTCATTGGAACGAGCTAATTGAGCTCGTTCCAATGAGGGGTCAGAACCTATGTTTTGGAGACAAAAAATTAGTTATTCAGGAATTTTTTTTGCAAGTGACGTCTGCTTTTCATGTTAGGTAAAGGGTTAAGAATTAAATGCAACATTTTGAATAATGAGAAAATGTGTGTGCCAATTTTTTCACTATGTAGCTGAATGTAGTACGATTTTTCAGTCACAATATTAATACCTTGAAGTGAATATAACCAAAATAGCATACAAGTTTTTGCATTGAAAATTTTAGGTACAATTGCACTGGTGGACGGACGTTTCGGACACGGACGTTTCGGACTAGGACATTTCGGACCGGACGTTTCGGACATGGACGATTCGGACTAGGACGTTTCGGACCCCGGACGTTTCGGACTTTTTTTATATTTTATATAATTTTTAGTGGATATTTTTATATGGATATTGTTAGTGGGTTTTCAATTTATTTAATTTTGCACAAATTTTTGTTACAAAAGAGTTTTGCTTATTAGGGAATTTTTTTTTTGGGGGGGGGAGCCTTTTTGTAAAACATAGTGGTAATGCAAACTGATGAAAAATTTTGAAATAAAGCTACAATGTATCATACTCCATTCATTCAGTTTACTATCAAAAACACAATTGTAGGCATCTGTTTTACTTTCTTTCTCTCAGGCTTTTTAGACTTCAAAGCTTCTTATCTTCTGGCTTTGTGTTTTTATAGCAATTTCACCACAGCTACAATTAATAGCAAGAGTGTTTCTCAGCTTCCCTCATTGTTGAGTGTGTTTTTACAGTGATTCATACTAAATTTTTATGGCAGATAATTTTTAGATCAATTCTTGTTGTTGTTGCAACACTTAATTTCAAAGTGTCCTTTTATTTTTTCTGACTTATGTGGCTTCAAAACTATTCTGCTTTTTTTAATATAAATTCTCTGTTATCACTGTCTCCTCATAATTTGTTGCTTCTTAGTTGCCTCAAGATGGAAATATTATCAACAAAAAGAGGTGGAAAAAAATTGTGTTTTGAGGGACACATGTACACTATTAAGTCAATCTCAGAGAAACAGAAATCTATAACATGGCGCTGTGTGAAACGAGACTCCCCTGTAACTTGTGCAGCTACCTTAAAGACTAATGACTGTTATGAATGTCCAATTCTAACAAAGATTCATTCTCACTTAGCTGACCAAACAGAAGTAGATGTTTCTAAATGTAGACAAAACATGAAGAATATGGCCAGTACAACTAATGATAAGCCAAACCAGATATTCACAAATATGCTTTTAACAGTATCTGATGAAGTGAAAGCTCGTCTTCCAGATTCAGACGTTGCCAAACGAGTACTCAGGAGGGCTAGAGCCCAACATCGACCCAAAGATCCACAAACACTCCGCGAGTTAGAAATAGTTGGTGAATGGACTATGACTTCAGGTGATCAACCCATTCCATTTTTATTTAGTGACAATGGTCCTAATGCTGATGAGCGTGTGATTATTTTTGCAACAGAACAACATTTGCAGCTGCTTGCAAACTGTGACACTTGGTGCATGGATGGAACATTTTCAGTAGCTCCAAATATTTTATATCAGTTATATGTCATTCATGGTCGGGTAGATAATGTGTTTTTGCCATTAGTTTATGCATTACTCCAACGGAAGACTCAAACTAGTTATGAAACTCTGTTTAGTAAACTGGCAGAAGCTGACTGTGATCCAACAACAGTTATTATTGATTTCGAAAGAAGTGTTCAGCTTTCTGTTCATTCTGTCTTTGGAAACCATGTACCCAACCAGTAGCATGACAAATTATTTCCGGTAGTCTATACTTAAATTTTATAGCTAAATATTCATATTCTAAATATTCATTTAAAAGCATAGAAATTTTATTTTTTCCAGTTCCTTGTAATTTATATTATATATAAATTAAAAGAGACTTGAAAAAGTGAAAAAAACCCAAACTTTTCATTCTAAATTATAACCCGTAATCTGTTACTAAATTTTTATAGCGAAATGTTCAGCCACCAGCATGAAAATTTTATTCTAGTTCTTTGTAATTTCTATAAACTATATAAATCAGAAACAACAAGTAACATTAGAATTGTATTGTGCTATTGTTTTGCTATTGTAATATTAGTTATAACCTGTTTTTAAATGTTCATGTTTGTTGTGCTATGTATAATATCAGGTAAATTTTATGACAGTTTTAAAAAATTATAAAACTTTCAAATGTTGTTCATTTTCATTTTACAATTTACATCCCACCCCACCCCCTCCCCCTCCCTTCCACCCACAAGAGAACAATCTCAAAAGTACACCCAAATACATTCTGGCCGAAACGTCCGCCCTGTCCAATATTTCTGTCCGAAACGTCCTAGTCCGAAACGTCCTAGTCCGAAACGTCCGGTCCGAAACGTCCGTGTCCGAAACGTCCTACATTCAATTGCACTCCCAAGCAATCTGAGGAGGGCTATTGTTTTGCACTCCTTGGTTTTCTAGATTGCCAGGCCTGGTTGTTTTAGTGTAGAATGCTCACTCATCCCTTTGGGTCATGACAGTTTTGAGCATTTTTTACCTCACAAAACCATGATCTGTGGCTTTTTAGTGTTTCTAGTTTGTTTGTTGATTGGGATTTAACCCTTAAGGACCTGGAGATTTTCATACATTTTTGCTATACATTCAAAGTCTACCTCCAGTGGCTTTGCAGTTGTTTCTAGTCAAGTCTTGGCTGCCTACAGAGGCAGCAAAGACATGCTTAGAAACAACTGACAAGGTACTTAGAAAACAAGTTTTGAGTTTGCCCAAACAGTGCATGTTGGAGCACCTATTCCTTTGCATTAACCCTTTACCTAACATGAAAAGCAGACGATACTTGTAAAAAAAATTCTTGAATAACTATTTTTTTTCATTTTTTGTCTCAAAAACCTAGGTTATGACCCCTCTTTGGAATGAGCTCTACGAGCTCATTCCAAACGGGGGTCATAACCTATGCTTTTGAGACAAAAAATGAAAAAAATAATGAAAATTAATTGGCGATTTTTGTGAATAGCGCTGGCCGGCTTTGGCCGTTACGTTAGGTAAAGGGTTAAAAAGTTATCATAGTCAAAATTAGGCCTTTAAGGGTTAAAGACACTTTCAAGAGCTTCGGTCAGGCCTGGAAATAAAGACCTTACATCAAAACCTTTTAGCAGGTTACGCTATATAACATGGTGTTAACCTTCAGAAAAAAGGTGTACTGCTTTTCTGCTTTCTGTTTTTACTATGAAATTCATGTTGTTTACATTTTGACAGAATTTCTGCCTAAGTAAATACCAACAACTAACACGCATTCTCACTTTGGTGAGATCTTGCGAAAGTTGCAGGTATTCATTTTGATGGTTCCAAAATTTTATCAAGATGTAAATGGCATACCACTCTAGTCGTATGTGGTTACAAAGCACAATCTTTGAGTTGTGTTTGTTCCAAAAAATTGACATATCTGACTGGCAAAACATGCAGGATCAGGAAGTTAATTTATGCTCTGTTGTTTTATTGTAACCTCTTCTGCATTTGCATATTTTACAATTGACGTAACCCCCATGTAACCCACGCAGCCAAGACTTCATGAGATTTAAAAACCACAAAAAAGGGTTGGGTTGTGTAATGCAACTTTCATGTTTCTAAAATTGCGCTTCAGAACATCTTTTTTACAGCCACAAAACAAAGATAATCAAAGTCGGAGAAATGGCTTCAGGAGTTTTTTGTTTGTTTTTTTTATTATCTTACATGCTGATAACTTTGGTTATAATAATTTCATTTCTTAAGGCATTTTTTCCATTATCCTTCTAATTTGCTGAACCATGGCCATCCCGCTGAGTTTGTAATGTGTGGAGGTGATCCCCCCCCTCCCCCCCCCCCCTCCCCCCCCCCCCCCCCCCCCCCAGTCTGCTGATTGAGGATTTTGGGCAAAAAATTATGAAATACCAACTTGGGCAGACATCCTTGCATTCCTGTTGAAAATATACTCATGCTTTAGTTTACTCAGTTGGGCAAAATCTCTTGCTTGCATGACAAAAACACACACACACTCACATGCAGATTAGAAAGTGTAATAAATGCCTGATTCAGTATATCAGTAGAATTCCATATCCAAATGATTTTTATGGCCATGACCTCTTGAAAGCACCCAGATGGTCGAGCATGTAATTGACAGCACTGTCATAAAACTCTAATAAATTCCCTTCCATGTAAGTATTTTATCAATGGAAAGAATATTTGTAGCATATAGGTCTTTGACAAAAGCAATTAGACATGTTCCAAATAGTTAGGCGAGATACAAGTCACCATTGTTTTGTGGTTCTCTGCAGGTACTCTGGCAGTCTGGCTTCCTCCACCCATAAAACTGTCCCACACAAGGTGACCCTGGCTGTCGAAAGTGTCGTTGAAAAAAACAATAATAATCAATAATAAATGAATTAGTTGTGATAAAAGTATTATGTATGAACTTTATTTTCTTTTCCAGATGAGGCATTACATTTAGCTCACTTGATGGCATCACATGGCTATTTCTTTCCAATAGATGACCACGTTTTAACTGTTAAAAATGACAACACTTATTATAGATTTCAGGTATTGTTAATATTATCAACTTATAAGGTAATACTTGTGCATTATAAAGAATTTGCATCAATTGTAACACAGTATGGCAGACTGACAGAGAGTGTTAATATTTATTTTTAACCATCATCTCCCTGCTACCTGGTCTCTCTGCTTCACACATATTAGACTTGATAATAATATAATAATAGCATGACTATCTCGAGTGTAATGCTTTACAGCTATCACCTTGGGTCTCTAATAGCAGTTCAGACTTCTAATCCCTTATGCAGGTCTGATAAGGGAGTGTAACACCCTCGAAAATCCTGTTATTGTATAATTATTGAATTGTATGTTCTTTTCTGTCTTCAAATACCCATTTTCCATGTCTTGTGTTAACCCTTTACCTAACATGAAAAGCAGACGACACTTGCAAACAATATTCTTGAATAACTAATTTTTAGCTCAACTTTGACGAAGTCAAATTTGAGGTATTGTCATGGCCCGTCGTCCGTCTGTCCGTCTGTCCATCTGTCCGTCTGGCTGTCTGTCCGTCTGCCCGTACGTCAACAATTGGCTATGGCTCGGGCTAGAGGTCGTATTTATGAACTGATCTTTACGAAACTTCTTGTGTACCTTTGTTATGACCCTGGGACGGGAACGAGTGTTTTTAGGTGTGGTCCGAAATTCAAGATGGCTGCCAGTGGCCATTTTGTACCGATGATGCAAAAATCAGTTTTTTGTACAGAACTTCTGTATGAAAGTTCTGATTTGAATAAAGTTTTGTATAAATGTTTAGTACCATGGGATACATCACATATAATACGGGTTTTTTTCTCGTGCGTAAATTATGCAAATTAGACTGACTTTGATTTATTTAGTGTTACTTTCAGAGCTGTAAGTGCCAAGCTGCTATGGATCGGGCTAGAGGCCGTATTTATGAACCGTTCTTTACGAAACTTCTTGGGTACCTTTGTTATGACCGTGGGACGAGAACGAGTGTTTTTGGGTGCGGTCCGAAATTCAAGATGGCTGCCAGCTGCCATTTTGTACCGACGATGCAGAAATCTGTTTTTTTGTACAGAACTTCCATATGAAAGCTCTGATTTGAATAATTTTTTGTATGAATGTTTAGTACCATGGGATACATCACATATAATACGGGTTTTTTTCTCGTACGTAAATTGTGCAAATTAGACTAATTTTGATGTTTTTGGGGGTTACTTTCAGCACTGTAAGTGCAAATGCCAATATGGCTCGGGCTAGAGGCTGTATTTATGAACCGATCTTTACGAAACTTCTTGGGTACCTTTGGTTTCACCGTGGAACGAGAACGAGTGTTTTGGGGTCCGGTCCGAAATTCAAGATGGCCGATGGCAGCCATTTTGTACAAAATTAGGTGCAATCAGATTTTTGCACAGAACTTCCATATGAAAGCCCTGATTTGAATAATTTTTTTGTGTGAATGTTTAGTACCATGGGATGCATCACATATAATACGGGTTTTTTTCTCGTGCAGAAATTATGCAAATTAGATGAACTTTGATTTTTTCAGTGCGACTTACACACAGTAAGTACACTTGTCAATACGGCTCAGACTAGAGTCTGTATTTATGAACTGATCTTCACGAAATGTCTTGGGTACCTTTGTTATCACCTTGGGACGAGAACGAGTGTTTCTGGGTGCGGTCTAAAATTCAAGATGGCTGCTAGTGGCCATTTTGTACCGAAATTAGGTCTAATCAGTTTTTTGTACACAACTTCTATACAGCTCAGACTAGAGGCCATATTTATGAACCAATCTTTACGAAACTTCTTGGGTACCTTTGTTATCACCGTGGGATGAGAGCGAGTGTTTTTGGGTGTGGTCCGAAATTCAAGATGGCCACCAGCAGCCATTTTGTACCAAAATTAGTGCAATCAGTCTTTTGTATAGAACTTCTGTATGAAAGTTCTGATTTTAATAAATTTTTGTATCAATGTTTAGTAACATGGAATACATCACATATTGTAAGGGGGTATTTTTCGTGCAGAAATTAGGCAAATTAGATGAACTTTGATTTATTCAGTGCTACTTACACAATGTAAGCACACATGTCAATACGGCTCAGGGTAGAGGCTGTATTTATGAACCGATCTTCACAAAACTTCTTGGGTACCTTTGTTATCTCCTTGGGATGAGAATGAGTGTTTCTGGGTACGGTCCAAAATTCAAGATGGCTGCCAGTGGCCATTTTGTACCGAAATTAGGTCCAATCAGTTTTTTGTCACAAGTTCTACACAGCTTGTATTTATGAACTGATCTTCACAAAACTTCTTGAGTACTTTTGTTTTCACCTTGGGACAGGAACGAGTGTGTTTTGGGGTGCCTTTGTTATCACTGTGCTATGAGAACAAATATTTTGGGGTTCAGTCAGACCCACTCTGGGACTCAAAGATTTTTTCTAGTTCAGCATCTGACTGTCACCCACCTTTACAATACTTTACCTATACATTTGTTACAGGCAACGGTCAGTATTTATGTACAGACCGTTACAATACTTTATATGTACCTTTGTTATCAGGTCATTACCTAGATGTTTGTCATTGCTGTGTCACATACTACACATGTACATGTCTTTGTCTTGACAAGTTGAGCTACAGTGTCATTGACACTTTCATTTTAATTTTTTGTCTCAAAAACATAGGTTCTGACCCCTCATTGGAATGAGCTCGACTAGCTCGTTCCAAAGAGGGGTCATAACCTATGTTTTTGAGACAAAAAATGGAAATATAATGAAAATTAATTGGCGATTTTTGTGAATAGCGCTGGCCGGTTTTTGCCATTACGTTGGGTAAAGGGTTAATCAGTGGAACCCATTTAAAACAAGCTATTAATTGAAAATAGAATATGTTTTCATTTTTAGAATTCACTGAAATATTTTTTTCCACAATCTATTCCAATGAGGGGTCATAAGCTGACTTTGAAAGTTTTCTGTTCTCAATTAATACTTTGTTTTAAACTGGATCATTCTTAATTGAATAATCCTGTTAACTGCAAATTTCCAAACACCAAGCCATTTACCATATCCTCAAGTACAAATTAAACATGTAAATATCATATGACTTATGGAGTAAATTCCTGGTGACTGAATAAAAACGTTTGAAAGCAGTCCAGAATTACTCTGATAATCGCTTAATTATCCATGTTTATAGATGTCTTGATCTCAACTCATCCTCCTAAAGCTCTGTCAGACTAGAAATATATAGAATAAATAGGTACTAGGGCAGGTAATCAGATGTAAACCATGAGTAGGATAAGGGTTTTAACCATGAGGCTCTGCCGAGTAGTTAAACCCCTTATTCTATGAGTGGTTTAACCCTTTACCCAATGAATCGCCCGCATCCGCCCGCGTAATATGCTAATTCAGCAGCTGAAAAAATATTATTTTTCAAAAATTTTCAACAAAACCATATCATGTGACCCCTCTTTGGAACGAGCTCATCGAGCTCGTTCCAAAGAGGGGTCACATGATATGATTTTGTTGAAATTTTTTGAAACAATTTAAAAAATGATATTTAAAATAATAAATTTTCAAATCGTCTGCGTTGAGTAAAGGGTTAAATCTGATTATCAGCCCTAGTAGTTATTTGTTATATTTATACCATGTTCTTACTAAATAATTGACTTTGTCACTTAAAATGGAGAAACAACGATACTTTTCTATTGCAAACACATGGGTTTGTTTTGTTTACATCTGCGCCAGTGGGCAGTACTTCTGGCTGCACATGAATGCTTGATTGACAGCTAGACACATCATTAAAGTTGATTGAATTTACCTTGCTTTTTCAGTCAAATTATTATTAACAATTCTTAAATTTTATTTTAAATATTTAATTGTAGGTATTTTAAACTTAACCCTTTACCCAATGCAGACGATATCAAAATTTGTTATTTTAAATAACATTTTTTCAAATTTTTCAAAAAATTTCAACAAAACCATATCATGTGACCCCCCATTGGAATGAGCTCGTTCCAACGAGGGGTCACATAATATTGTTTTGTTGAAATTTTTTGAAAAATAATAATTTTTTCAACTGCTGAATTTGCATATTACGCAGGCGGATGCGGCCGATTCATTGGGTAAAGGGTTAATAAGCCCTTGCACACAGTAGATGTTACCGCAAAATGTTGTATGTTTAAATGAAACATCGCGAAGTGTGAATGTAACGAAGTCGACAAATTGGGTCATGTCAAAGGTCAAGTTGAATGTAGTTCCTACCACAGGTGTAAATTTTTGTAATGGAATTCCCATTGAAAATGAAAATGTTTTAACTGCAGTAGAAGCTTTACACCGATATTTGGGTTAAAAGCTCAAATTTAACATACCGGCTTTTCACAGGTAGTAACATAGGTGAGCATGGTATAAAATGGAATAAATGCTCAGTTTAACACTACAAAATAGGAAAATGTTCAAATTCCTGTTAATTGAATAGTGTTATCAATGAGAAAGTGATAGTTCAATACCCTAAATAATTAGTGGTGTCTGACAGTATGTCTGGAATCGTAAATCTGTGGAGGTCACTAGATTTGAGGCAGTTAAAGAAGCCCTGGCAAGACACCTTCTATGAAATGCTGCAAAAACATAATCCTTGGCAGTTTACTATTAGATTTGATGAAAAATTAAAAAAAAAAAGTCTTTACAACTTTTATGGGAAAATTTGGTTAAATATCTTCAAATTTAGCTTATTTTAATGGTAAGAGATTTTACCATTCACTTTTCATTATTTTTTCATTTTTTTGTCTCAAAAAATAGCTTATGACCCCTCATTGGAACAAGTTCATGGAGCGCATTCCAATGAGGGGTCATGAGCTATGTTTTTGATGCCAAAAATGGAAAAAAAAGTTATTCAAGAATTTTGTTTGCAAGTGTTGTCTGCCTTTCATGTTAGGTAAAGGGTTATGCCCATTAATTAAAATGGTAATCTATGGCCATGCATTAATAGAAATAGCACTGGGAGTATTTGAATCCTTTGAACCCAAAGGCCATTTTTAGCTTAACTTGACAAAGTCCAGATAAGCTATTGCCATCACACGTGCGTAAGTCTGTTAGTCTATGAGTCTGTTAGTCTGTGAGTCTATTCACATTTTCCTTTAGCACGTTCTTGTCACGAAATTTCATATGCAGGTTTGGGGTCATGTCTAGATGAGAACGTCCCCTTTTGGTCGCGATTGGTCAACCGGTATGGCTGCCCAAGCCCAAAACCCGAAAACCATTAGCACAGTCTACAGGTCGTATTTATGAAGGGATTTCATTGTAACATGGTAGGATGCCTCTGTATAATGCCTAGATGAGAACATCCCCTTTTGGGCTTGATCTGTCAACCGTGATGGCTGCCCAAACCCAAAACCTGCACAGTCTGCAGGTCATGTTTAATATGGAGGGATTTCATTGTAACTTGGTATGATGACTCCTTATGATGTCTAGATGAGAATTTCCCTATTTAGGCATGATCTGCCAACGGTGACCACTGCCCGAGCCCAAAACCCGAAAACCTTTAGCACAGTCTAAAAGTCATATTTATTGAGGAATTTCATTGTAACTTGGTGGGTTGACTTCATATGAGAAAGTCTCATTTTGGACGTGATTGGGCAACTGTGACGGCTACAGGGGCCCGAAGCCTGAAAACCTTTAGCACAGTCTACAGGTCATATTTATGAAGGGATTTCATTGTAGGATGGTAGGATGACTCCAAATAATGTCTAGATGAGAACGTCCCATTTTGATCACAATCATTCAGCCTTGATGGGTGCCCGAGCCCAAAAACCTTTAGCAGAGGCAAAAGGTCATATTTATGGAAGAATTTCATTGTAACCTGTTAGGTTGACTCCATATAATGCCTAGATGATGACATCCCCTTTTGGTCGTGATTGGTCAACTGTGATGGCTACAGGTGCCCGAAGCCCAAAAACCTTGAGCACAGTCATCTGGTCATATTTATGAAGGGATTTTCATTGTAACTTTGTAGGATCACTCCAGATGATGTCCAGATGAGATTGTCCCCTTTGGTTGCGATCATTCAACCATGATGGCTGCCCGAGCCCAAAGCCCGAAAACCTTTAGCACAGTCTACAGGTCATATTTATGAAGGGATTTCATTGTAACTTGGTAGGTTGACTTCATATAATGTCTAGATGAGAACGTCCCCTTTTGAACACGATTGGGCAACTGTGACGGCTACAGGGGCCTGAAGCCGGAAAACCTTTTGAACAGTCTACAGGTCATAATTATTAAGGGATTTCATTGTAGCTTGGTAGGATGACTCCAAATAATGTCTAGATGAGAACATCCCCTTTTGGTCGCGATCATTCAGCCTTTATGGCTGCCCGAGCCCAAAGAACTTTAGCATAGTCTATAGGTCATATTTATGGAAGGATTTCATTGTAACTTGTTAGGTTGACTCCATATAATGCCTAGATGATGACATCCCCTTTTGTTCGTGATTGGTCAACTGTGATGGCTACATGTGCCCGAAGCCCGGAAATCTTGAGCACAGTCTACAGGTGATATTTATGAAGGGATTTCATTGTAACTTCGTAGGATCACTCCAGATGATGCCCAGATGAGAATGTGCCCTTTTGGTTGTGATCATTCAACCATTATGGCTGCCCGAGCCCGAAGCCTGAATACCTTTAGCACAGTCTACAGGTCATATTTATGAAGGGATTTCATTGTAACTTGGTAGGTTTGACTTCATATAATGTCTAGATGAGAACATCCCCTTTTGGACACGATTGGGCAACTGTGACAGCTACAGGGGCCCGAAGCCCGAAAACCTTCAGAACAGTCTACAGGTCATAATTATGAACGGATTTCATTGTAGTTTGGTAGGATGACTCCAAATAATGTCTAGATGAGAACACCTGTCCCCTTTTGGTCGTGATCATTCAGCCTTGATGGCTGCCCGAGCCCAAAAAGTTTTAGCATAGTCTATAGGTCGTATTTATGGAAGGATTTCATTGTAACTTGTTAGGTTGACTCTATATAATGCCTAGATGATGACATCCCCTTTTGGTCGTGATTGGTCAACTGTGATGGCTACAGGTGCCCGAAGCCTGAAAATCTTGAGCACAGTCTACAGGTGATATTTATGAAGGGATTTCATTGTAACTTCGTAGGATCACTCCAAATGATGCCCAGATGAGAATGTGCCCTTTTGGTTGAAATCATTCAACCATGATGGCTGCCCGAGCCCAAAACCCGAAAACCTTTAGCACAGTCGTCAGTTCATATTTATCAAGGGATTTCATTGTAACTTAGTAGGTTGACTTCATATAATGTCTAGATGAGAACAGCCCCTTTTGGACACCATTAGGCAACTGTGACGGTTACAGGGACCTGAAGCCCGAAAACCTTTAGCACAGTCTGCAGGTGATATTTATGAAGGGATTTCATTGTACCTTGGTAGGATGATTCCAAATAATGTCTAAATGAGAACGTCCCCTTTTGGTCGCGATCATTCAGCCTTGATGGCTGCCCAAGCCCAAAACCCCAAAACCTTTAGCATAGTCTATAGATCATATTTATGGAAGGGTTTCATTGTAACCTGTTATTTTGACTCCATATAATGCCTAGATGATGACATCCCCTTTTGGTTGTGATTGGTCAACTGTGACGGCTTCAGGGGCCCGAAGCCCGAAAACCTTGAGCACAGTCTACAGGTCATATTTATGAAGGGATTTCATTGTAACTTTGTAGGATCACTCCAGATGATGCCCAGATGAGAATGTCCCCTTTTGGTTGCGATCATTCAACCATGATGGCTGCCCGAGCCCAAAGCCCAAAAATCTTTAGCACAGTCTACAGGTCATATTTATGAAGGGATTTCATTGTAACTTGGTAGGCTGATTTCATATAATGTCTAGATGAGAACGTCCCCTTTGGACACAATTGGGAAACTGATGGATACAGGAGCCTGAAGCCCGAAAACCTTTAGTACAGTCTACAGGCCATATTTATGAAGGGATTTCAATGTAACTTGATAGGATGACTCGTTTTGGAATAATTTCACTGCAACTTGGTAACTTGCGTTGATATACATTGTTAACTGTGAGGACCACATACATTAACTGTGACGTCATATTAAACCACCCCTCAGCTCTTTAGTACAGTGTACACCTCATATTATTTTTATCAAAAACATAGCATACAGGGAACAGAAATGAACATATTCCCAATTATCACAATTCTTGTCTTATTTCATAATCCTTTCATAAACATTGAACATTATACTTTTCATCAAACACAAAACATAAGTTAAGCTACAGTGTCATTGACACTTTCATTTCTGGTCCTGGAACACGGACCAGGATCGTGGATATGATCCACAATTCATGAAATAGATAGTTGCTCAATGAATTTGTGTGTTAGATCAATCAAGATTTTCAACATGCAGCCCTCAAGGGTGCAAATTGAAAATATTGTTTAATCACCCACTTAGTGATGAATATAGACTCTTTTCAGTTGATGGCTCTGAACTGGCATGGAATATACATACCATCAGGGCCCAAAGGGTTAATGTATTTAACCCTTTACCAAGCCAGAAAATAAGCAGCCTGTCATTTGCAAAATGAGGTCCCCAGAGAGTGAATTTAGTGATGCTACCCTGCTGTGCAGGGTAGCATCACTAAATTCACTCTCTGGGACCTCAATCTGAATCAGGATTTCAAAACTGCACAGAAAGAGGTACCAGAGGATAAATTAGCCCACTATATGGGATAGCATCATCAAATTCACCCTTTTGAGACCTCATTCTGCAAATATCAGACTGCTTATTTTCAGGCCTGCCCTTTACCTAACATAAAAAGCAGACGACACTTGCAAACAAAGTTATTGAATAACTAATTTTTATTTATTTTTTGCTTCAAAAACATAGCTTATGACCCCTTGTTGGAACAAGCTCAGTAAGCTTGTTCCAATGAGGCGTCATGGGCTATGTTTTTGAGACAAAAAGTGAGGGAAAAAACGAAAATTGAATGGCAATTTTTGTGAATAGCACTAGCCAGTTTTGGCCGTTGTATTGGGTTAAGGGTTAAGTGTCTTTTGTGGGGTTTTTGGATCATATAATAAATAGAATCTTCAATCTGTCCCCAATTTATATCAAAATTTACAAAACTCATCCAGTAAATTAGGTCTGGAACTCGCTTTTAAGCTCGGTCCATGCCAACTTTATCAAACCTATTTTGTAAATTTCAGTATAAACTGGGGGGCTGATTTGAGATCCTGTATGTAATAAATTCAGGATTAGGATTTTGTGCTGATTTGATTGGATTACTAGTAGATGAAAGGAACAGGGTCAGTTCAACTGTGAATTTTGCTGCCTGTTTTACATTGGGATGGGGCAGAAATTTGGTCCCTAAAAGACCTTGAATTAACATCCAGTTCACTGATGTGAAAAAAATAAAAATTTCAACTTGCAAATTTTTCCCATCATTTAACCAGGAATTTAACCTATTTAGTCTTGTTTGACGGAGCTCAGGGAAGGGGGCAGGGGCTTGAAGAAAAGAGGGAGGTGTGAGAATATTCAAACCAATGATTTTTAGCTCATCTTGACAAAGTCAAGCTGAGTTAATCTCATCACTCTCCGTCCGTCGTCCGTCAATACCATGTTTTGGTCTTCTCCTCCAAAGCCACTGGGCCAATTCAAATGAAAGTTTGTGTGAGTGATGGTCCCAAAGGGGCATTTCATTTTTGTTCAACTCAACATGCCCAGCCCCATAGGGAGGGAGTGGGGAAAAATGCTCAAAAATATTTTTAAAATCTTCTTCTCAAGAACCAGTGTGTACAATGACTTGATATTTGCTATGGAGCTTCCATATGAGATGTTGAATCAAGTTTGTTCAAGCAAAGTTCGTGAAGTAATATTTGGCTTTGTAATTGGAGGGGTAAGATTTTTGGCCCTGCCCAAAATTTCTATTTTCTGAACCGATGGTCCGGTATGAACCAAATTTGGTTTGTGGTATTATTTGGTCATAAGTACTTGACCCATGCAAAAAAAAAAATTCCCGCATCCCCATCGGAACCCTGGGAGCTGAAAACAGAAATATTTTCAAACGCCCATATTTCCCAAACCACACGGAAGAGAGCTGTTATTTGGTATGAAGTATCCTTAGGACCAGTAGAATTGAATGGTTTAAAAAAATTGCCATCGGTTATGTTAGGATGTTCTGTAATGGGCATCGAAAAAATGCTGAGTCAGCATATTTGCAAAAATTTTAAAAAATCTTTTCTCCAGAACCAATCATCAGAATCTTTTGATATTTGGTATACAGCATTCATAAGGGGGTCAGATAAAAGTTTGTTGAAATAAAGCTCATTGGTTCAAATTTGGGCTCTCTACAGGAGCCCAAAATTTTAACATAGGGTAATATGGGGAATATTCTTTAAAAATCTTCTTCAGAACCACCAGTCAGAATCTTTTAATGTTTGGTATACATCATTGTTATGAGGGTCAGATTCAAGATTGTTCAAACCAAGTCCCTAGGTTAATATTTGGGCCCAAAATTTTATCTTTGTTCAATATGGAGGGTAATTTAAAAAAATCTTCTTCTTCAGATCCAGAATGCTTTGATATTTGGTATGCAACATCTCTAAGGGGGTCAGATTCAAGTTTGTTCAAATCAGATCCCTAGGTATATATTTGGGCTCACTATGGTAGCCCAAATTTTTACTTAGTGCAATATGAGAAAATTTCTTTAAAAATCTTCTTCTTCAGATCCACCAGTCGGAATGCTTTCATATTTGGTATTCAACATCTCTAGGGGGGTCAGATTCCAGGTTGTTCAATTCGAGTGCCTAGGTTAATATTTGGGCTCTATATGGGAACATGAAATTTAACTTAGTACAATATGAGGGAATTTCTTCAAAAATCTTCTTCTTCAGATCCACTCGTCAGAATGCTTTCACATTTGGTATACAACATCTCTAGGGGGGTCAGATTCAAGTTTGTTCAAATCGGATCCATAGGTTGATATTTGGGCTCGCTATGGTAGCCCAAATTTGAACTTAGTGCAATTCGAAAAAATTTCTTTACAATTTCTTTTCTTCAGATCCAACAGTCAGAATGCTTTCATATTCGGTACACAACATCTCTAGGGAAGTCAGATTCAACTGTGTTCAAATCAAGAGCCTGGGGTAATATTTGGGCTCTCTATGGGAGCCGCAATTGGCCATTTTGCTGAAGAATTAAAAATTTTGTATTCAGTACCCTCTACAGGTGTGTAACTAAGATTAATCCACATAGGTTGTATCAAGGGGCTTCATAGGGGAGCTCTACATTTTACTTTATGATCAACTGAAGAAAAGGCATGATGCCCAGATTATTTTTGTCACTCCTGATGGACTCAAGGATTGACAGTGTAGCCTATGGAGATGGCTTGCTTAATGTAGACTCATTCTTGGACTCTGTTTAAATTGTGTTCTGTTCAAGATGAATGCTTCAGGCCCCATGGGGCCTCTTGTTAGTCATAGTATAAAGCGCATCAGTAAATTCTTAGCCTATGAACCACTGGGTGCAACCTGTTGCTAGTGGTGATCCAAGAGCTGAAATATTTTAGTTCTTCCTATATATATGGTTTGTGCACATACTTTTCCCAGATATTCATCCAATTTCCCTCGAAGTCAACCTCAAGTTCCCTGAAATTTTTTTCTGAGGTTAACATATCTGTCCACTTCCCACTGAATGGTTGAGTCCCAAATTACCATGTGCATAATGTACATATATACATACCAGAAAATAAGTGGTCTGACAAGGACAGTGTCAGGTACAAAAAGGCCAATGTCTGACTGAGGTTTAAAATCATCAGTCAAAATGTCTGATGCCAAAATTATCAATGAAGTTCAGTGATCAGAACACCATGCATGATGGAAATCATGTACATAACAAGCAAGCCTAAAATATAATGATGATAGTGATTTCTGGTCCTGGGAAGATGGAAAGTGTGAAGAAAGTGACTACAGCTAATGAGTATTAACAGCATGTGAAGAAATACGATTTGATATACATTTGATATACATGTATCTAAATTATGTCCGAAGGGTAATTCAGTTTACAATTCAGAATTAAACCAACCCTACATTGTTTGGCAGGGCTCATTGAGCCCTGCCAAACAAGGTATGATTGGACGAGTTCGGAGCAGTTTTAAGATGACGGTACATGTACACCCAAACCACATTATTTCGAATACTCAAACTCCATTTTGTAATATGTCATATATCATTCTTAAATGACAGACATGATTCATTTGGTGTCTGACATTTTGTCTGGAAGCACAATGAAAATTATTTTCAGGTTTGCATATATAAAAGTACTTTTGAAACTGCAACTATTTGTTGACTTTGTACACTAAGCAGCCCCCCCCCCCCCCCACCCTCTCCCACCCAAGTAAAGAATCCTGTATCTGCTTCTGATCTGAAATAAAAAATATTTATTAGCCTAAAATCCACAGAAGTGCTCGTTGGTTGTACACAAATATAGACTGGGCTCCATTTAATCTGAAAATGTTGAATTACTATTCATTTGGAAGAATTAATTTGCTGTTGATGAAAATGAACTTCGGAAGATATTTATTCAATAGCAAAATTTTGAAATTGAATTGCAAAATCCTATCCTGATCCAGTTAAATCAAGCCCTGAATATAGAATAACTAACCTCCACTTTATTCATGCTTCCTTTCCTTTCAGACTCCATGTTTTTGGCCTTCCAGAAGTGGTGAACCTGAAAACACAGACTATGGTAAGTTTTAGATCTTAGGTTAATCCTTTCTACAATACAACTTAATTTTGTAGGCAAACAGAAGAAATTCCTTCTTTTTTTGTTGCATAATGTTTATATAATCTAACTGCAATATCCAGCCAGTGCTGTTCATAGGGCACGTGGTGGCTCATTGGATCAGCTTTTAACCAAAAGATCCACAGTTCAGTACCCCCAAGGGTAACTGCATTGTGACCCCTTGCGCAAGGCTCTTAATCCCAATTGACCACAAGCAGGTGCAGTGTACTGACACCTACTGCATATTGATGGTGCACTTGTCCAAGGCCATTAAATTCATTTATTGCCCTAATTTGGGCACATTGAAACCAGAAATAACTGCCTTACCCTGTTATGTTTTATTTCCCTGCCTTTTGTTGTGTTTCTATGGTCATATTATGATGGAAATTATTCTCAAATGTTTCAGAGGCTCAGAGAATTGATATATTTTTCTTGATGTCTTCACACCTTCTCTAATTCTTCAACCAATTTTAGCCCTCCTTGTGCAGAGTTAGCATGTTGGGGAGTCTGACAGTTGCTTGCCACTGCCCGGTGGATTTCTCCGGGTACTCTGGCTTTCTCTATCCATAAAACTGTCTGTCAAAGGTGTCATTAAAACCCATTAACTGGGTTAATTTAGTGCTAAATTATTTTCAGAGGTGATTTGAAACATGAGTACTTTTTTTTCAAAAATGCCATGCAACCAACAAGGGAAGCCTCAGTTTAGTAAGATTTTATGAACAATCATTTTGTCACAATTTATTGGAGAGTGCCTCTTGGCACTCTCCAATAAATTATAACAAAATATTTTTTTTTATAAAAAACATTCATTTTCTACTTATAAGAAAGCAACAAGCCATGCAAACACCGTAAAGCCATTAAAGTGGCTTTCAGCACTTTTCAATAGAGCCATGATAGTGGCTTCTAGTACTCAACCAGTTCAAATAAAATCTAAAAATAATGCACATGGCCTTGGCCAATAAAATTTTCACTGAAAGTCATAAAGTCAGTTTGTCAAAACAATATTTAACAGAATTCTATAAAATGTAATGATTTAATGTTCTAAAGGGTTTGCCATCTTAATTATATACTTGGGAAAGTGGTGGATCAGTGGTTAGAGCATTGAACTTCAAACCAAAAGGTCCACAGTTCGATCCTGACCAGCAGTAACTACATTGTGTCTTTAGAAAAGGCACTTAATCCTGATTGCATGTGTGTGGGCATGGTGGCGCTGTGTATTAAGGCATATTGCACCTCAGTGGTGCACTTGCCTTCAGCCAATGCTAGCCCTGCTTGTCACTGATTGATGGTTCTCTCCAGCTATTCCAGCTTCCTCCACCAATAAAAAATGTCTGACATGAAGTGATCTTGATCTTGGCTGCCGAAAGTATTGTTAACCCCCAATTCAAATGAGTGCTGATGTTTTGGAAAATGTAAAAAATAAGTTGCCTGGGAATAGATATCATGCAATATTCTGAAAGTTTTCGCATCAAGTAAAGTGACAAAAAGAAAATTACCATATGGGGGTGGGGTGGGGGGGGGGGGGGGTGCACATGATATTGAGCTTCTGTTCCTTCTTGAAGTCCTTGAAAATCCTGGAATTTAGAAAATCACTTGGCATGGATCTGAAGTTCTTGAATATTGGAATCTTTCTGAAAACCCTTTAAAAATAAGGATATCTGGAGATTAGAGGATATTCATTGCAGTAAAATTTAGCTTGCTTGCCTCACAGCGAGCTGAATATTCCTAAAATGGGTCTTTTCTGACTAATAGAATGAGAATCATACTACATGTATATGTTATGAGATGTTTAGTTGGCGGATACGGTGTCACATGAGGCAAAGTGAGAACAATATTAGATTTTTTAGATATTTAGATTCTGCAGTTTTGGGCGGAGAAAGTGGACCGAGAATTTTGACTGGATCATGACCCAGTCATGATCTGATCTAAACTCTCTGTTTGTGTTTCACGGTACTGTATGATTGGAACAGTATTTTCTTAACCCTTTACCCAACATAATGACCAAAACTGGTCAGCGCTATTCATAAAGATCACCAATTAATTTTCATTATTTTTTCATTTTTGTCTCAAAAACATAGGTTTTCACCCACCCCTCTTTGTTCCAATGAGGGGTCATAACCTATGTTTTTAAGACAAAAAATTAGTTATTCAATAATTTTTTTGCAAGTGTCGTCTGCTTTTCATGTTAGGTAAAGGGTTAAAAGATAAACAAATTTGGGTACTGAGAAAATTTTTCACTATTTACATTTGATAAACCTTTGATACACAGTGAACTGTTGTAAATGAATTGATTATGTACCTTTGGTTAGGCCTGCTGTTTCAAAATTTTGCGTAGCCCATTTATTGTTCACCTGGTCTGAGCTTTGGTAACTTATCATTTGTTCCCATGTACTTGATTCACCTAACCCATTAGGTAACCTAAATATATATGTATCGCAACTATGCCAATATATGAACTGTTGTATCATAACCAAGTTCTTGTTCCTGTGGGCAATATCCTGATGAATAGAGAACAATCGTGAGGTTGTGTTACAGCAATTCAGATACAAATTAATTGCCATTATAGCCTAATCTTGGCATGGGCTAGCATGCTGCAGAAGAGCATGGCATCCATAATCACTATTTGTTGCAGAGACATAAATTATTGCCATTTCCAGATTTTCTGTCTATGTTACATCTTAAGATGATCAAATGATGTTGAGCATCAACCAATCATCAACATAGGTCTTTGCATCTGCCTAAAGTATAGCTGCTCTGTTGGCCAATAATTGGCCAACAGAGCATGTATACTCCGGGCAGATGCAAACACCTGTGCAACTGATGATTGGTTGATGCTTAACATCATTCCCCATTCATTCATACTAGATCATTCAACTTGATGAAACTTTTCTGTGACGTGACGACAGTTTGGAATGACCCATAATTCTTCCACGTGTTTTGTATTTTAGGTAACCTCCATGCGACCTAAATGGCTGTTCACCTCAAATCAACAGGCCTGTTTTGTACATGGTCAGCTGTTGCAAATTAATTGATTTATGTCATCACATGTAAACTCTCAGAACATGCAGATGTTTTGGCATTGTTTTCTGTCAAAAGGAAAGTTTGGGCTATCAGTTTGTCTGTCCTGTAAGCATTTGTTGTATTGTCAAGAAGGAGGAACCCAAAGTGTTAAATCAAACTTTCATGCATACAATGTGGTAGTACATGTGCTAGAATCGGAATTTGTCTTGTTTCCCTGCTCTTCAACCACACTCATTCAGACCTTCATTTGCCTTCTTGAACAACTTAATAGGATGTCAGGGCACCATTTGCTGTTCCCGAACAACTTCAAAAGATTTTCTTCCTTGCTCCCAAAACATAGTGAGATACTTGTTGAAACAGGATAATAATGCTTGTTTCAGTGTTAAATACAATGTACTATTTGAGGTACACTTTTTAAGTTTGGAAAACTCAAAATAGTGAGATTTTCACGTGGCAAAGCTTGTGATTCCCAATACAAGACAAAAATAATAATTTTCCTCTCCCTCTCCCTCCCCATCCTCCATCAGATATGAGATTCATGCTAAAAAAAAGCAAAATAAATAATTGGTAATGTTGCTAGAACATATGCACAGTTTCATCTAATGGAAACCCCAGAAACTGTAGCAGTGCCTATATACAATGGTAAACAGATTCTGCTCCACTAGCAACATAGGACCTGGTTACCTAGGCTTGGGATGAAGTTCTCAAGTGTCAGCATAGATATGAATGATTGGCTTAGACTTTACTTTATCCTTGCAATACAGTCATTATATATCTATAAGTTCTGAAAGTGCCCTTAACCCCTAGCACTCTGGTAGTGCAATAGAATTTTCTCCAATCACTCTGTTTTTCTCTTTTTTAACTATGAATTTAACCCTTTACCTAACGTAACGGCCAAAACCGGCCAGCACTATTCTCAAAAATCGCCAATTAATTTTCATTATTTTTTTCATTTTTTGTCTCAAAAACATAGGTTATGACCCCTCGTTGGAACGAGCTCGTCGTGCTCGTTCCAACGAGGGGTCATAACCTATGCTT
Source organism: Pictodentalium vernedei (assembly GCA_031216915.1). Lineage (NCBI taxonomy): Eukaryota > Metazoa > Mollusca > Scaphopoda > Dentaliida > Dentaliidae > Pictodentalium > Pictodentalium vernedei. The sequence goes on from CM062292.1 coordinate 375,605,647, forward strand.
TTGAGACAAAAAATGAAAAAAAATAGTTATTCAAGAATTGTATTTGCAAGTGTTGTCTGCTTTTCATGTTAGGTAAAGGGTTAACCAATTATATCTTGTTTGACAAGGTATGTTTGATTAAATAACAAACTGCATTATGGTAAATATTTGCTGCTGAAAAGTTTGCCATTTTGACATCAGAATGCAGAGGGTTAACCAGCAATAATAAATGAATGTAAACATGACCAGCAGTAGATGACAGAACTTTTATTTGTTTTCAGCGGTGTACTTATGCAAAAGAACAATGCAGAATAAACAGAGATTAGAATTAGCTGATTATGAAGCTGAGAATCTAGCAAGACTTCAAAAAATGTTCTCTCGAAAATGGGAATTTATATTTATGCAGGCAGAAGCGCAAGCCAAGTAAGTTGAGATGTTTACCAAATGTAAAGCCCCCACAAAGTAGATCTGTTTCTCAGACCATTGTTTGTAAAATTGCATGTGGGTTTTTATATTATTTTTTATTTTTTATTTTTGTAATTATTATTTCTTTGCCATCAGAAGTTCACGTTCTTGGTTTGTTTTATGTTTTAGGTTCCATAATGTACAAAATAGCATGGGTGGTGGTGTATTTTATCCCTGGAGTGCAAGAAGGCTTTGCAGTGCTAAAGCATTTTCAACTTTTTTAGGTCATATGATTCTTTTTATTTCTCAGTGAGTGATATTGAATGAAATGGTGCTCATGTGTTTTTTTTTTTGTCTGTCTTATCACTACAAAAAATTGCTCCTCAATTTTTCTTACAGTTTTTATTTGATTTTTATGGAATTTAGTGTGTGGCATGAGTATGAAGTGCAGATGAGCATGTGGAACTGTGTCGAAAGGAATTTTTAATTCAGCAAAGTTTTTCAGAGTTATGGCCCTTTTATGGCTAGATTTCAATAAAAAAAAAGTTAGATTTGGCCTAAAAAAGTTATAAATCTGTTTCTCAGGCCCTCCTACATGGTCCTCTTGGTTGCCGAATGCTCACTTTTTATAACCAATGCAAACTTACAAAAAAATTAAAATTAAATGGTTTATGTCTTATATTTTACCCAAGTTAATTAAACTGATAAATTTGTCCCTTGAGTGCAATAAGGCCTTGCAATGCTTTAGCTTTGTAAAGCCTTCTTGCACTCAAGAGATGAAATAAACCACAACCCATGCCATTCTGTTGATTATGAGGTCTAAAACAAAAAAGAAATAACAAGAACATAAATTTCTGATGGCAAAGAAATAATTATAAAAATAAAACAAGACCGCCTGCCCGCCCACATGCAATTTTACAAAAAATAGCCTGAGAAACAGAACATCTACTTTATGGGGTCTTAATTCTTTGTATCTTTTGCTTTTCTTTTTAATGAAGCGATATGTAAATTATCACGCACATGTGCAAAGGAATTTTGATGAATTTCTCCAGAGTTAAGGCATTGTTATGGCAAAAGAGTTTTTCATAAATGTTTGTCTGCTTAACTCCTCCTACATTTTAATTGCATTTTCCTCCAAACTTGGTGTGAAGTTTGAGTATAAAGAAGTGTACATGTGAATGTGGAAAAGGAATTTTCGATCTGTCAATTTTTTCCCAGAGTTTTGACCCTTTTTATGGTTAGTTTTTGATGAAAAAAGTCAGTCTGCTTATTTCCAATATTTTCCATTGGATTTTTATGTGAAGTAAGACTATGAGGTGTGGATTCACACGTGGAAATCCACCATTCATCCATCCATCCAGCCAGCCCTCCTTCCTTTTATTTGATTCTTACGAAAGTGTGGGTAGAGTACAGTGGAATCCTATTAATGGAATAGCCACTTTGCCAAAGAAAATTATTCAATTAACAGGAGTATTCAGTTAACAGTGATTGTGTCACCTTCCTGTATTCTGCAGATATCTTGAGTATTATTCTATTATATCTTGTTTGACAGAGCTCCATAAGCTCTGTCAAATAAGGTATAATATATTAAATGCCTTTATTGGATGTTGTGAGGCCAAATAGGTGTATAAACAAGGGGAAATGGGTGATTACCAAGGTAATTTCTCACTTATTACAATAATTTTTATTCAATTAACAGGAGATTGCTCAATAACCTATGCAATTAGCAGGTCAAATTTTTATTGAAAGTTAGGTAAATGGATTTATGTTTTGAAGTTATATTCAATTAAAAGGGTTATTCAATTAAGAGATATCCAATTAGGTGAGTTCCATTGTTTGAATATGAACTGTCGATTTTCAAGTGGCAATGGCTTTTTTATACATCAAATTTTCCCAGAGTTAAGGCTCTTGACTTCTGCATTTTTCATTGTACTTTTATGATTTTGTTTTAGAGAGTTTCTTTTCACAGTATAACCCTTATTAACCCTTTACCTAACATGAAAAGCAGACAACACTTGAAAAAGAAATTCTTGAATAACTAATTTTTTTCATTTTTTGTCTCAAAAACATAGGTTATGACCCCTTATTGGAACGAGCTCGACGAGCTGTTCCAAAGAGGGGCCATAACCTATGTTTTTGAGACAAAAAATGAAAAAATAATAAAAATTAATTGGCGATTTTTGTGAATGGAGCTGGCCGGTTTTGGACATTACGTTGGGTAAAGGGTTAACCACATTTTCATTTAATTATCCCATGCCTGTAGTCAACTAGAAAAGGTGATACCATCTTTCAGATTTTATCCATCCATCCATCCATCCATCTGCAGCCACCACTGCATCATTGTTAAAAATTTAAATATTTTTTGTAGTTCTTTGAAAATCAGGAGACCAAGATACACTGATTTTTTATCAATTATTGATAACAGGCCAATTTATGTTATTACTGTAGTACTCCTGCTATAGGATCTCATCTATTTTCTCCACATCTTGTGGGTGTGTGTAATCATATTTCTATTCTTTCTCCATAACAAATGGGTCTTAGATATGGAACGAAAAGCTTTAAAGATATGGCAACCAAACTATTTTACAATGATATTACTACTCTCTCTTGTTATCACAGCACATAATTCTCTCTTTTCGATATACAGTGAAACGAGTTGATGTTAGTGAAACTAAATTACATCTAGTGCTGCAGTTTATTTCACCACTTTCCTATTTTGCTATGAACAATTCCTGAAAGAAGAAGCTTTATCTTTTCCTCAAGAACTTTTAAGATTTTTTTTTTCTTAGATACTTGCTTTTGGTTAACCCTTTACTTAATGCCCACAATTTTAAAATTTGTTATTTTAATATTTCTTTCAAATTTTTACAAAATTTTAACACACTCATATCATGTGACCCTTCATTAGAATGAGCTCATTCCAATGAGGGGTCCGATGATATGGTTTGTTCAAATCTTCTGAGAAATTTTTTTTTGCCAGTTGCACAATGATTTTTGAATTATCTCAAAATCCTACCAAGTGTCTCTTGAACTTCATCTACCATTAGGTGACCTGAGACCTGGTGATAGAAGAAGAGTTTACGGAGGCTGTGCTTCTGAACAACATTCATTCTGCCTGGAATATTCCACTTTTAGCTCACCTGACTGAAAGGCAGGGGGAGCTCAAGTGATCACTTTCTGTTTGGTATCTGTCATCCGTCCGTCCATGAACTTTACATTATCGACTTCTCTTAAACCTCTGGGCCAAATTGAACCAAATTTGATATGCATGGTCCTTATCATATGTCGATTCTAGTTTGTTCAAATACATTTGCCTTGTCTCCATAGGGAGGGAGTGGGGAAAAATGTTCTGAAATACTAGGAAAATCTTCTTCTCATGAACCAGTGGATATAGTGACTTGATATTTGGTAGGAAGCTTCCTTCTAAGGTGTAGAATAAAGTTCGTTCAAACGAAATTCATGAGCAATATTTGCCTTCGAAATGGGAGGGGCAAGATTTTGGGTCTTGCCCAAAATTTCTATTTTCTGAACCAATGGTCCGATTTGAACAAAATTCGATATGTGGTATTATTGGGTCATACTAAAAAAAATGTCCTATGTTCCCTATGGGAACCCCAGGAGCTAAAAATAGAAAATATTTTCAAACGCTTATATTTCCAAAACCACACGGAACAGCGAACTGTTAATTGGTATGAAGCATCTTTAGGACCAGTAGAATCGAATGATAAAAAAAAATTGCCATCGGTTTTGTTAGCATGTTCTGTAGGGAGGCATCAAAAAAATGCTGAGTCAGCATATTTGTAAATATTAGCCCAAATCGTGGGTGTGGTGGCATCGCGGTAACCGGTTCTCGACAGATTTCCGAAGTTAAGCAACGTCGAGCGCAGTTAGTAGTTGGATGAGTGACCATTTCAGCGACTGATTCATGCTCCCGCGTTGTGTCCTTGGGCAAGGCACTTAACCCCGATTGCCTATATGGGGCACGATGACACTGTGTACTAAGGTGTACAGCATGTCAAAGGCGCCCATGGCTTCAACCAATCTAACCCTGCCTGTGCCGAGTTCAGAGTTACGATGTTGGAGAGCGGACAGCTCATCGTTGCTCGGTGGTTCTCTCCGGGTACTCCAGCTTCCTCCACCAGTAAAACTGTCACCGACATGATATGACCTTGGCTGTTAATGTGTCGTTAAACCCTAATGAAAAAAATTAGCCCAAATCTTAACTTAGGGCAATATGGGAAATAAGCTTTAAAATTCTTCTTCAGAACCACTGGTCAGGATGTTTTAATATTTGGTAAACATCATTGTTACGAGGGTCAGATTCACAAGTTTGTTCGCATCAAGTCTCTCATTTAATATTTGGGCTTCCTATGGGGCCCAAATTTTTACTTCGTACAATATGAAGAAATTTCTTTAAAAATCTTCTTCTTCAGATCCACCAGTCAGAATCCTTTCATATTTGGAATACAACATTTCTAGGCGGGTCAGATTCAAGTTTGTTCAAATTGAGTTCCTGTGTTAATATTTGGGCTTTCTATAGGTGCCCAAATTTTACCTTAGTTACCTTAGTGCAACATGGGGAAATTTCTTTAAAAATCTTTTTATTCAGATCCACCAGTCAGAATCCTTTCATATTTGGTATGCAACAACTCTAGGAGGGTCAGATTCACATCTGTTCATATCGGGTTCCTGGGTTAATAGATTCAAGTTTGTTCAAATTGAGTCTCTGCATTAATATTTGGGCTTGCTATGTGAGCCCGAATTTTACCTCACCAATCAGAATGCTTTCATATTTGGTATGCAACATCTTTAGGAGGCTCAGATTCAAATTTGTTCTTATCGGGTCCCCGAATTAATATTTGGGACTTCGATTAGCACCCAAACTTTAACTTAGTGCAATATGAGGAAATTTCCTTAAAAATTTTCATCTTCAGATCCACCTGTCAGAATCCTTTCATATTTGGTATACAACATCTCTGGGGGGAGGGGCAGATTCAGTGTGTTCAAATCGAGTTCCTGGGTTAATATTTAGGCTAGCGATGGGAGCCTGAATTTTAACTTAGTGCAATATGAGGGACTTTCTTCAAAAATCTTTTTCTCCAGAACCGCTAACCAGAATCTTTTCATATTAGATATAGACTGGGCTGGGGAGCCCAAGTTTGTTCAAATCCATAACTAAGTGAGTTTTTTTTCCATAAAATTTGCATTTTAAACTGCAGTGATATAATAACCCTTCGCAGTTTGGCAGTGCTGGTCTATGGCTGATAGAATTGGAAGAAGTCAGGAAGACCTATGATAATAATCATCTGACATGAACACCAAAGTTATGAATAATTTCATGATTTCATTCCTTTGTTGTGTTGATGAACCATGACTAACTGAATGTGATCTTCTTTTTTGAACCACTTTATCAGGTGAGTGATTAAGGCACCTTGTTTAATAAATAATTAACTTTCTCAAAGAGACGAATTGCCATTGCATAGAATACTTGAGTGGAGACTGGCAATATTTGCACCTTGAAGAGCTGTTAGATTTGACATTCAGTTTCATTCCAAATTCATCCAAAATTTTAGATTTGTAGGGCCCTTCATCTAGGTAGCCAACACCAGACAATAAACCACTGTCAAGATAGTCTGAATTTGGTTAACAGAACATTCCCATGATTCCATGTTGTGGCACTTACTTTGGGGCTTAAGGTTGTTCGAATTGATAAATGGTCTTTTAGTATTGAAGCATTAAAACTGCATTCACTGATTTGTTTTCATTTTGCAGAGTTGATAAAAAGCGAGACAAATTAGAAAGAAAAGTGTTAGATAGTCAAGAAAGAGCATTCTGGGATGTACATAGACCTGTGGTAAGTTTAATGAACATTATTTCATATATATTTTATCCCCTGTGATTTTTTTCGCTTCCTCCGATTAGTTGAGAGGTACCATACTATTTATGAGTTTTACCTCCCGGAAGGGGGGGGGGGGGGTATTTTCTAAACATAATTCTTGTACACTATACACTTTCTAAGAATAGCTGTTGAATATTCATTGGTGTTCGACTGACAGAAGACAACTCATCCTTCTAAGAGATTATTTTGGAATACGGTTTCATTATTTCTAAAAATAATTCTTGTACACTGTACACTTTGTAAAAATATCAGTTGAATATTCATAGGGGTTCAACTGACAGAAGACAACTCATCCTTCTAAGAGATTTTTTTGAGTTTCATTATTTCTAAAAATAATTCTTGTACACTATACACTTTCTAAAAATATCAGTTGAATATTCATAGGTGTTCGACTGACAGAAGGCAACTCGTCCTAAGAGATTTTTTGCAGCTTTCGGTTTCATTATTTCCAAGCTCAAGAATGAAAATGCCTGTCTTAGGCACAGTCCTTGGCAACAGGCAGAATACTTAGTAGTAAGATTCTTCTGCAGTTTTTTCGATATAATATAATAATTATTGCATGGCCATCATTGACTATGCCAAATTAGTGGTCCTCGAAGTGGCTCAGTGATTATAGCATTGAACTTCAAACCGAGAGGTCTATAGTTTGATCCCCACCAGGGGTAACTGCATTGTTTCCTTGGGCAAGGCACTTAATCCCAATTGCCCTCGTGGGGGCATGGTGGTGATGTGTACTAAGGCATACTGCTCGTCGATTGTGCATCTGTCTTCAGCCAATGCTAACCCTGCTTGTGTGGAGTTAGTACATTGGGGAGTCTGACAGTTTGCTCGCCTTTGCTCAGTGGTTCTCTCTGGGTACTCCAGCTTCCTCCACCCGCAAAACTGTCCGAGATGGGGTGACCGCAGCTGTCAAAAATGTTGTTAAACTCCAATAAATAAATAGTGATCCTCAAGGAAGAATAGGACTATTCTTCCTCGAGGACCACTATTTTGGCACAGTCATCTCCAAGTGGTGTAGTATTTATGTTCATTATACCATGTATTGAGTAGTTATTTATTGATCTGACTGTCTGTTCATTTGTTGGGGATTTCATGTAACTCTTCCATCTCATGAACTGAAGTTATTATTCAACTCTTTTGGCACCAAGGGTGAGCCAAGTGGTGTACGACAAAATTGATCATTCTTGAATCTTTAAATTAACTCTTTGCTAAACACATCTAAAAAATCTCCGATTTTTTGTCTTAAAAGTATAGCTTATACTCCTTCAATGGCACCAGCTCAGGAGTCCTTCCGTTGAGGGTTTACAAGCTATGCTTTTGAGGTCAAAATTGGCAAAATCATGAAATTTGATTGTTGTTTTGGGGGAAAAGAACTAGGGGATATGGCATTAGGTAAAGAGTTAGGATAATAATTATTATGTTGGACTTGCTGTCAAAAAATGCTTAGATGCAAGGTATTAGAAAAAGCCCTGCTTCACTGAAAAAAATTGTCCAATTGAGATTGAAAAGTTTTCACTGAAAACCAGCAATTTAAAATCAAAGGAAATGTAGAAATACAATTGAATAATTCTGAGAATGTCATATAATTATTAAACACAAAACTATTTATTATACCTCAAGTACAAATTTGACATTTTAATTGCATTTGGATCATAGAGTAAATATTCCCATCAACTGATGAAAAATTTCTTGCTATTCATTGAGGTGATCACAAAATATCTGTGCTTTAATAGTTATTTCTTGTCTTTGTACTCCAAATGTTATCATTTCTTTCATTATGTCTTGTGCGGCAGAGCTCTGTGGTTTCTGTAAAGCAAAATATAATTGGTAAGGCCCCAAAAAGAGATCGACTTAGAATTTTACATTCTATTAACATTTTGGGTTTCCAACTGGTAACTCCAGTTTGGATTATTTGATCTCAACCAAATTGGTGTGTGTGTGTACTCTGCTAATAATACAGGCCAAGTTCAAAGATGGGTTCCGTCCAATTATTTTTAGATGAGTTACAGCCCTTTTTTGACTTAGAATTTGACTGTCTATCAACATTTTTGGTTTCTGACCAATAACTCCAGTTTGGATTATTTGATCTCAACCAAAGTTGGTATGTTTATTGCCCAGCTAGTAATACAGGCCAAGTTCAGTTATGGGTTCTGTCCATTTATTATTCCCCCGAAAAAAATTCGGGGGAATCTAGCCGTGACATCGTCCATCTGTCCGTCCGGGCGTAGACGGAATTCGTGTCCGCTCCATAACTTCTTACAGCCTTCAAGGATATTAATGATACTTGGTATTATTATTGCCCACAACCAGAGGGTGTGTTGCGAATAAGGTTGGAATGGCTATCAAGGCTTTTTTCGGGGGAATCAGCCACCCTTTGGTGGCCATCCTCTAGTTTTTAAATGAGTTACAAACCTTTTTTGACTTAGAATTTGACCGTCTATAGAATTTGACCGTCTATTAACATTTTTGTAATCTGACCAATAACTCCAGTTTGGATTATTTGATCTCAACCAAAGTTGGTATGTGTATTTTCCAGCTGATAATACTGACCAGGTTGGAATATGGGTTCCGTCCAAATATTTTTACATGAGTTATGTCCCTTTTTCGACTTAGAATGGGCGTATTTAGCCACGGCTGGTAAGGCTTGTTTATGTTTTTAATTATTTCTTTGCCATCAAAACTTCATGTTCTTAGTGTGTTTTATGTTTTAGGCCTCATAATCTACAGAATATCAGGGGCGGTGGTGTATTTCGTCTCCTGAGTGCAAGAAAGCTTTGCTTTGCTAAAGCATTGGCATTGCAAAGCCTTGTTGCTCTCAAGGGACAAATTTATCAGTTTTATTAACATGGGTAAAATATCAGACATAAACCATTTAATTATTATTTTTTCAAGTTTCCATTGGTCATAAAAAGAGAGAATACAGCAGCCAAAAGGACCATTCGGGAGGGCCTAAGAAACAGATTTTAACATTTTTAGGCCTAAAATATCCATTTTATTGCCAATTATTTATTTATTTATTTTGCCCCCCAAAATGTTTTTCAGGGGTATATAGTCGAGGTCTCCATCTGTCCGTACGTCCATCCGTCCGTACGTCCTTCCATTCATCCATCGGTACGAACATTTTGAATTATAACTCCAGCATTGGTTGTCGGATTTTTATGTTCTTTGGTATGTTGATAGGGCAGCTTGGGGGAACAGATGCCCTCGTACCTAGCGTTTCGTCCATTCATGTTTGATAGAGTTATGGCCTCTGTTTCTGACTAAGGTAAATTGTACCATAGCCTATAGGGTTGTTTGGATGAACCAATTCTCTTCTTTCAGGGGTATATAGTTGAGGTCTCCGTACGTCCGTCCCTCCGTATGAACATTTTGTATTATAACTCGAGCATCAATTGTCAGATTTTAATGTTCTTTGGTATGGTGATAGGGCAGCTTGTGGGAATGGATGCCCTCGTACCTTGCGTTTTGTCCATTCATCTTTGGTAGAATTATGGCCCCTGATTGTTTTTGGCCTCTGTTTCTGACTAAGGTAAATTGTACCATGGCCTATAGGGTTGTTTGGATGAACCAATTCTCTTCAAACATTCAGAAGTTATTTATTTACATGAAAATCTGACTTTGCTACCTTCGGGGGCATCAGCACATGCGTTAGCGTTGCTCTTGTTGGGGTTTGCTGACACTTTTGACAGCCAGGTTAACCTCGTGTCAGACTGTTTTACGGGTGGAGGAAGCCAGGGTACCTGGAGAGAACCACCAAATAATGGCAAACAACTGTCAGACTCCCCAACATACTAACTCCATACAAGCAAGGTTAGCATTGGTTGAAGACAAGTGCACCATTAATGTGCAGTATGCCTTAGTACACAGTGCAACCGTGCCCCCACATGGGCATTTCAAATTAAGTGCCTTGTCCAATTACACAATGCAGTTACTCTGGCAGGGATCGAACTGAGCCACTGTACTCCAGTGTGAGGTACTGAGGCCAGATAGGTCTATAAAATTCAGTGGATATCAAGAATTATTCTTTGATAGATCATAATATTTTTTATTCAGTTGACAGCAGTTTACTCAATAAACTACATGCAGATAACAAGTCAAATTTGTATAGGAATATCGTAAATGATTTTGTGTTTGGAAGATGTATGCAATCAACAGGGTTATTTAATTTAATTAAGAAATATCCAATTAAGTAGACTTAACTGTATTCAAATATATTTTCTTTTCAACCTACTTACAATTGTTTACAATTGGCTGTAACATAAGTGCAAGCCCTACTTCGGAACTAACTCAAGCTTTTAGAATCTTTTCCAAATGAGTTGGAAAAGTACTAGAGTGCAAAAGCACGAAAAAGATCGAAAAAAGGGTCGATCGAGACCAGCGCTCGAAATTACAGGTACTCTCTCTGCACACCTCTTGCGTTTACCGAGCGCATGCGCAACAACCGTGACGTCAATTCCTTTATTTTCCGCGATTGTACATGGTCGGAAATTTTTGTGACTCGTGCTAATTATGCTATGTATTCTTCGTGAACAACTTATTCTTCATATTTAGTGTGCTACTGGATTGTATCCTTTTATCAAGCTACCAAATTATTATTATTATTTAATGTTAATTTGTATTTTTATTGCTGTTCTCTTCACACTTTATCTTGTCTTTCCCCCACGTGTGAACACGACCTTAGTACTGTTTTCCGTCGGCGGGAAGCTTGATTATTGTATTGATATCATGCCTAAGACTATTCCTTGTACCTCTTGTTTGCAGGTGAAACATGTGGACGATTCTCATACCACATGTGTCACTTGCAACAATTGCACTCAGGCCCAATCATGTGGTATCTGTGGGGTTTGGTCCTCTAAATTTTGGGCTTCTGTGAACAAGGTGGTTCTTTCCAGAGCTAGAACCCCTCGTTCTCGGGGTAAGGGTAGCCGTGCCGTAGCAGACATTTCTGCTGGTGCACGTGGTGACTCTGTCACACAGGATTCGGATCTGACTTCTGTGGCGAGTTCCTCTGCAACTGTTGGCGGTGTTAGTTCAGTGATACCTGATGAGGAGACCGTGGTCTCTTTGTCTTCTGATGTCACTATTGAGGCGTCTGTTTTCGTTGAGAGCTTTTCCGAGGTCAGCTCAGTAACCCTCTCTGATCTGCCTCCTACACCGTCGACCGTTGTTGAGGAGGTTGCTACTCCAGATCCTATTCTGTCTGATGGTGGCTCTTCCATCTCCTCTGGGGATGGTCTACAGTCTCGGGACCGCTGTATCTGCTGGTGTGTCTGTGTGTACTCAGCCTCCCCCAGCCTCGCGGCGGGGCTGTGCGGGTTTGCTGTCTGCTCCGTCTCATCTGGCTAGGTTTGCTCCTAGTCGGTTGAGCCGGCCGGTCGCTTCGGCAGCGATTCCTCGTCCCTCGAGTGAATCGTTTATTGTTCCACCTTCGCCTGCTAGTGTGCCGCCTAGTGGGATGGTGTTGGGACATTGGCATCCAGGGCCTGCTGTTCGGCAGCGGTCAGTGACAGCCCCTGTTAGCTGTCACTCTCGGAACCTTCCTCCGGTGATTCCTCACTGTGTGCCGAGTCTGGGTGTCGATCGATGCTTGCCGTCGGTCTCAGAGGATAGGCAGTTGGGGCCGTCTGCTGCGCAGAGGCCAATGACAGGTTCCTGTCATTCTTGGGACAATCCTCCGGTGTCTTCCCACCGTGTCCTAGGTCCAGCTACCGATCGACGTGCGCCGTCGGTCTCTTTAGAGGATTTGCAGGCAGGGCCTTCTGTTTCGCAGAGGTCAGTGATGGCCCCTGGGCGTCACAATCGGGACTATCCTCCGGTGTCTTCTCACCGTGCTCCTATTCTGTCTGCCGATCGACGTTCGCCGTCGGTCTCTTCTGAGGATTTGGGTTCTTCTACCAGAAGGGTCCATTGGGAGGACACTCCGTCGGGCGATTCTGCTGCGACGGATTCTCAGGGTGACCTGCGCCAGGCCGTTTTGGCACTCACCCGGTTGCTTTCTGGCAACCCTCAAGTTGGCCTCCCTGTGCCTTCTGAGGCACAACCTCCTTTGGTCGGTCGCCGAGATGTCTCGCCTGGCCCCTTGGATACTGCACAGTATTCACAGGAGGTTTCTGCTGGTCAGCCCGAGTTGGGCTATGTCTCCTCTGCTACGGAGGATGACGAGTATCTTGAAGGTGATGGGCCCCCCTCGTCAGTCTTGGGGCAGGCTTTGGATTTCGTCTTTGGCTTATTGCCGGACGATCAACCTTCCGACCAGCCTTCTGTGACCGTCCGGCCGCGGTCCACTGTGGAGCGCCGTAACCCTGTTGAGCCTTCTAGCTCCGGGGCTTTGCCTCCTCTGCAATCGGCTCAGGTGGTTGAGCCCTTCCAGGGCTTAGACGCCAAAATGCGTTCTAAGGCCCTCAAGGGTTCCTTCTTTTCTAGAGCTGATGCCTTTCTGCCTCCATCGCGGTTTCATGTGTACGATTCCGTCTCTCCACCAGTCTTCCAAGGGATGACTACTGTGGATGAGGATTCTTCTTCCCTCGGGTTGACTAAGCCTAAGTCGGCAGTTCTCCCGATGTCGGTAGTTGAGTCTATGGTGGGCCTGTCCCGAGAGATGCTGGGTATGTTATCTCTCGCGGACCATGTCGTCGCTGCTCTGGCTGAATATTTTCCACCAGGGGAGTTTGATGACGCTCAGGCGCCTTTTCGCGTTTTGTCACAGGCTCTTATGAACTTGACTCACGCTCACGCCTGTAACACGGCCAATTTGGAGCTGGCACGCCGGGATGTGGTTTTGGATTCTTTACCATCCCTTCCTTCTGAGCAACGTGCTGTTCTGAGGTCTGCCTCTTTGGTGGGACCTCAGTTGTTCCATGGTTCCGTGGAAGCTGTTCGTGGCGAAGTTCTTCGTCATTCGAAGGACCAGCTTTTGCTGAGACAGCTTGACCCACCTGCTGCTGTGGGTGGGGGTCGTTCCAGGCCCGCCAAGCGTGCTGCTGCGTCTGCCTCGTCGGCGACGTCGGCTACGCCTTCGGCTCCGTCTGCTCCTTCTGCTCATAAGAAGCGCCGACGTGGCCAGGCCCGCTGGCAGCCTCAGGCTGGAAAGTCTCAGGACTCTGTCACTTCCCGAGGTGGTTTCTCCTCTCGGGGGCCTCGTCGAGGCCGCAAGTGAAGGTTCTCACCTCGATTCGCCTCGAGTCGGGGGAAGGCTGTCGCTGTTTTACGACCGTTGGACAGAGATAACGTCGGACTCTTGGGTCCTCGACGTCATTCAATCCGGTCTGCGACTGTCCTTCCATCGGCAGCCCAGTTTATCTCGGGTGCCCCCTCCGACTCAGGTCCCTTCAGATTCTCTGCGTCGGGACCTTCTGGTGCAGGAGATCGACAATCTCCTCACCAAAGGGGCGATCGAGGTGGTCAGGAACACCCTTTCACCGGGGTTTTACTCAAGACTTTTCTTGGTGCCGAAGAAAAACGGCCAATATCGTCCTGTCATCGATCTGAGTACCCTGAACGAGTACATAATTGCTCCTCGTTTCAGTATGGAGACTTTCCGGTCGGTTCGACATTTAGTTCATCAGGGCGATTTTGTGGCCAGTATCGACCTGAAGGATGCCTACTTCCATGTACCCATTCATCTGGCGTCACGGAAATACCTTCGGTTCTCGTTTCGGGATCGAGTTTTTCAATTCAGAGCTCTCCCGTTCGGTTTGAACCTGGCTCCTTGGGCCTTCACCCGACTGATGTCACATGTGCTTGCTTTCCATCGCACTCAGTCGGCAGTGACTTCGTCAACCTACCTAGACGACATCCTCCAACAGCACCACGATGCTGCTGTTCTGGAGTTCGATGTCCGGCAGTTTCTTTGCCTGCTAGCGTCGCTGGGTTTCAGAGTCAATCGCGAGACGTCGGATCTTCTTCCTTCTCAGCGATTCCGTCATTTGGGGATGGATTTCGACACTCTTCACAATGTAGTGTCGGTCCCCCAGGCTCGGGCGATGATTCTTTCCGCCTTGACTCGGGACCTGCTTCAATCTTCCTCGGTCTCGGCCAGGACTTTCCTTCGGATGTTAGGCCTTTGCGGTTCGGTGACAGATCTCATTCCGCTCGGTCGCTTGTTTGTCCGACCTCTCCAACACTTCCTGTTGGATCATTGGCGTCCGAATGTAGATCCGCTGGACCTGGAACTCGCTATTCCTCGGTCTCTGCTTTGTCACCTCCGCACTTGGGCAGATATTCCCTGGCTGACACAGGGTGTTCCATTGGATCTTCCTTTGGCCGATCGCATCCTTACTGCGGATGCCAGCGATCGGGGCTGGGGTGCGACGTTGGATCCTCTCGGTCTGTCTACTCACGGAGAGTGGGACAGCGAGCAGGTGGGCCTTCATATCAACCAGAAGGAGCTCCTTGCTCTTCTGTTGAGTTTTCGGCTTTGGATCCCTCATCTGTCGGACCATGTTGTCCTACTTCTTTCGGACAATTCGACAGTAGTGGCCTACATACGGAATCAGGGAGGCACACATTCGATTCCCATGTATCGGCTGTCTCAGGATCTTCTTCTGTTGGCGCGGGATGTGAACGCTCGGGTGTCCATTCGACACATTCCCGGGCGTCTCAACGTCCTAGCAGACTCCCTGTCCCGACGCGACAGTGTCCTTCGAACCGAATGGATGCTACATCGGTCGGTGTTTCAGGCAATTTGCAAGCAGTGGGGTCGTCCTCAGGTCGACTTTTTCGCTACTCGCTGGAATCATCAGGTAGAGACTTTTGTCTCCCCTTGTCCAGATCCTCTGGCATTTGCAGTAGACGCTCTGTCTCTGGACTGGACAGGTTGGGTCGGCTATGCCTTTCCTCCTGCACCGATTCTTCCTCAAGTTTTAGCGAAGATTCGTGCTTGCAGTTGCAGGATCATTCTGATCACACCCCTGTCTCCACAGAGGGTGTGGATCAATCTGCTGCGGCCTCTATTGGCCGATCGACTGATTCGTCTACCTCTACGTCGCGATCTTCTTTCACAGGGTCGTCCCAGGAAGTATCACAACAACCTGGCGAGCCTGTCCCTTCACGCCTGTCTTTTATCAGGTCCAGTCTCCGACGTAGAGGTTTTTCGAGACGATCAGTGGAGTGCATTTCTGCATCGCGGCGACCTTCCACTGGAATGACTTATGCCGCCAAGTGGAAGGTTTTCTGCCGCTGGTGTTCAGATCACAATGTGAATTACCGTGATCCGTCAATCGCTCAAATTGCGGCTTTTCTGGTTTTTCTTTTTGACTCCAAGGGCCTCCAGCCTATTACGATTAAGGGCTATCGGTCTATGCTGTCTGATACTTTCTCTTATGTGGGAAAGCGGTGTATCGGTCGTAATCTTTTCCTCTCCAAACTTATTCGGCACTTTTCTTTGAAGAGGCCTCGAGTTTTGCGTCTTACACCCAAGTGGAACTTGGCATGGGTGTTGCACTGTTTGGAGGGGGCGCCATTCGAGCCTTTATCTGAGACCGACATGCGTTTTCTCACCTATAAGACGGCTTTTCTTCTAGCGTTTGCTTCTGCTCGTCGAGTCAGTGAGCTTCATGCGCTATCTGTTGATTCTGCCTTCTTCCGAAATGAGGCTAACAGTGTCACATTCACTACTGATTGCTCTTATCTGGCTAAGAATCAACTCCCCGATTCGGTACCTCCTCCCATCTGCATTTGGGCTCTCCCTGCTGTAGATGGACGGAGGCCTCTTCTTTGTCCTGTTCGTGCGGTCAAGACTTACATTACTCGCACTCAGTTCATTAGGAGGGGTCGGAAGAGATTCTTTCTGTCTCTCATTCCTAACAGGCAGTCTATCTCTTCCCATTCTATTTCCAGGTGGATCTGTCTTGCAATCAAGCTGGCTTATTCTCGCTTGTCTGCATCGGATCTTGTTTCGAACCGGCTTAATGCTCACGAGGTTCGTGCCATTTCTACATCCTGGGCGTTCTCCAATTCTGTTTCGCTCTGTGATGTTATGAATGCGGCTTACTGGAGGAATGCTTCTACCTTCTCCTCCTTTTATCTCCGCCACCTTCAGCAGCAATCTGAGGACCTTTATTCTTTAGGCCCTCTCGTCGCTGCTCAGGCTGTTGTGTAAATTGTTTTTGTCGAGGTTGCGCTTCACTCAGCCTTGTTCTTTTCAGGTGCCTTCTCTCTATCTTCATTACAGGTTTTCGTTTTTGTTCTCTGCCATCCTTGCTTTCGTTCTGCTACTCTTGTTGGTATTGGTTATGTGATTCACCTCCTCCTATTGTTTATTCAGCCAATTGTAAACAATTGTGAGTAGGTTGAAAAGAAATTAAAATTTTTTAGTAAATTTTGTTTCTTAACATACCTACCACAATTGTTTACCGGAGGCCCACCCTCCTTGGGGATATCTTTGATATCGATGCCTCCCCGCTAAATCACAAACTTCTCGTTGGCGGAAATACGGAATTGACGTCACGGTTGTTGTGCATGCGCTTGGTAAACGCAAGAGGTGTGCAGAGAGAGTACCTGTAATTTCGAGCGCTGGTCTCGCTCGACCCTTTTTTCGATCTTTTTCGTGCTTTTGCACTCTAGTACTTTTCCAACTCATTTGGAAAAGATTCTAAAAGCTTGAGTTAGTTCCGAAATAGGGCTTGCACTTATGTTACAGCCAATTGTAAACAATTGTGGTAGGTATGTTAAGAAACAAAATTTACTAAAAAATTTTAATTTTTCCCAAACGGTCAATGATTTCTTTTTCACTTACAGCCAGGATGTGTAAATACAACAGAAGTAGATATCAAAAAAGCTTGTCGAATGAATAGGCACTCAAAAATGTCTAGGGTGAGTATTATAGTAAGATTAAATGCTTCAAGGGACAATAAGCCACGAATTTGAAAAAACAGTAGTTGACCACTTGAAAAAAAACACAGTTTTTCTATTTATAGCATTCTCAACCATGCAATCTATTTTATCTTGCCTATACTCATGCTATGGGTTTTATTGGAAGAATAACTGTTAGCTTAAACTAATAGAAAATTATTTTTGTAATAATGCTCATTTATTGCTAAAATAATGCACAGTTGTTGTGCGTGGCAATCAATCATTCAAAAAAGAGTGAAGATACTAAATTATTTCCACATGTACATGTACCAGAAATTATAACTCCTGGTTGTTACTTACGATAACTTTTGGGTAACTTTGTTTATCTCTTCACAATGTCTTTTGAATTTGTCTGCATTCAAGTTTTTTAATCTTAGATTAAAAATCTAAATCTTAGATTTAAGTAATTTTTTGTAGATTCTGACCTCTCAGACTTTGCAAACAGTGTATTTTTAATATGCTCTTTAACATACAAGCAAAATATGAGAGTCAATGTTTTTTTTCAAATTGGTGGCTTATTGTCCCTTTAATTAATCATCAGAGTATTCAGAAATAATTAAGTTCCCCTTTATTATGCCCCCGACCTCTGAAAGAGGCTTCAGGGGTTTCCAGTCGGGACCTCCATCCATCTGTCCGTCCATCCATCTGTCCTTATGTAGAAACGTTTTGTTTTATTTCTCAACCATCAGAGTTGGTATGCTGATAAACCTGCATGGGAGAATGGATATGCTCAAGGAACAGGTTCCGTCCAAAAAATTTTCCCAGAATTATGGCCCCTTTTCACTCTTCCGACTTAAAATTTTTTCTGTCAAACAATACCTTTAAGGCTACTTCAAACATGCCTTTGTGGCGGGGGGCAGTGGCCCATGCTTTACATGGCCCTTGTTATCCCAGGTTATTGCTAGTTTGCATTCACAAAGAGGTTCTTTGTTAACCCTTAAGGGCCGAATTCTGACTTTGATAACTTTTTATTGCAAAGGAACAGGTGCCCCAACTTGCATTGTTTGGGTAAAGTCAAAACTTGTTTTCTAAGTATCTTGTCAGTTGTTTCTAGGCAAGACTTGACTAGAAACAACTGCAAAGCCACAGGAGGTAGTCTTTCAAAGTATAGCGAAAATGTATAAAAATCCCCAGGCCCTTATGGGTTTCAGGGCTTTTTTTTTATCCCCTGCCAACTTCACAGGGGAATATTAAAATGGTGATTATCTGTCCACCAGTCCGTCTGTACATCATAAAAGTTTGTCTCTTCTAACCTCCTGTCAACTTTTGCATTGTATTTTTATGAAGTTGGTGTAAAGTATGAGTTTGAAGTGTAAATGCACATGTGAAAAGGAATTCTCGATTCAGCAAATTTTATCTGAGTCATGGCCCTTTTCATAAAAGTTTTTCAACTTAAGGCCTGAGAAAGTTAAGAATCTGTTTCTCAGGCCCTCCTGCATGGTCATTTTGGCTGCAGCGTACTCTCTTTTTAGCTGCGACAAGCAGCTCTATATGTGGCAAAGTCGGTCGGTCTGTCACCAACGAGTTTAAAAAACACCATAACTCCTAAAATACTTGATGGAATGACACCATACTTTTTATGCAAGTGTATCTTCTTGATGTCTACACCCTCTCAATAGTGCATGTCATTTGGATAATTTCTGTCACATTTATGGACTTGTCACCATTGAGTTTTTTTGTCACCAACGAGTTTTAGAACATCATAACTCCTAAGATGACTGATGGAATGACACAATACTTGGTATGCTAGTGTAGACTGATGACTTCTAAACCATCTCAATAATGCTTGTCATTCGGATAATTTCTGTTACATTTATGGACTTGTCACCAGCAAGTTTTTTTGCCACCAACGAGTTTAAAAACATCATAACTCCTAAGATAACTGATGGAATGAAACCATACTTGGTATGCAAGTGTATCTTCATGATGACTACACCCTCTCAATAGCGCATGTAATTCGGATAATTTCTGTCACTTTTTATGGACTTGTCACCAACAAGTTTTTTTGTCACCAACAAGTTTTTTTTGTCACCAACGAGTTTTAAAACATCATTGGCATTGCACAAATCGTCGCAGCTTCAGCACTGTGACAGTGTGCTCTAGTTATTTTTATAACCAATGCAAACTTAAAAAAATAAAAATTAAATGGTTTATGTCTGATATTTTACCCAAGTTAATAAAATTGATAAATTTGTCCCTTAAGTGCAACAAGGCTGTGCAATGCTGTAGCATTGCAAAGCCTTCTTGCACTCAAGGGACAAAGTACACCGCCACCAGGAATATGAACTTTTGATGTCAAAGAAATAATTATAAAAATAATATAAAAAAAATTAAAAAATGCCTGCCCGCATGCAATTTTACAAAAAATAGCCTGAGAAACTGAAGATCTCCTTTGTGGGGACTTCCCTTATTCCAAAACAAGGTAGCCCTGGCTGTCAAAAGTGTCATTAAACTCCAATAAATAAATAACTTCTCTTAAATTTTTTCGAGGAATTTCTATGAAATGTGATGTGAGTTTTTTGAGTATGAAGAATAGATGTCCTTGTGCCAAGCAATTTTCAAATTTTTGAATTTTGCAAGTGTTGTTCCTTTCAGGCCTTAAAAATTTGTCACAATTTGCGAAAATCAGTTCTGATTCCCATGAACACCTGCGAGAATCAGTTTTCAGTTCTTGTTTAATTTAGAATTTGGGAGTACTATTAAATCCTTGTGATTTCAAGTCTCATTTTTAACCCTTTGAACATAAGTGGCCTTTTTCTGACCCAGGAACATGATACGTCATAATTTCATTAAGTAGTATGGCTGCAAGTGAATGTGTTGGATAGACCAATCGGTATTTTCAACGTGCAGCCTCAAGGCTGAACGTTGAAAATATTAATTGGTCTCCTCCCAAATAACGAATATGGACTCATCCAACTTCTACCATTGAACTGACATGGAAGCAAGCCTGAAAATAAGCAGACTGTCATCTTCAAAATGAGGTCCCCAGAGGGTGGATTTGGTGATGCTACCCTGCACAGCAGGATAGCATCACAAAATTTACCCTCTGTGAACCTCAGTCTGAATCAGGGTCTCAAGCCAAAATAGAAAGATGTACCTAGAGGATAAATTGGCCCACTGTATGGGATAGCATCATCAAATTCCCCCTCTGGGGACCTCATTCTGCAAATGTCAGATTGCTTATTTTTAGGCCTGCATGAAAGGTACCACCAGTGTTCAAAGGGTTAGCTGGTAGAGTGTTGGAAGCCCTTATTTGGGCTTTATTCTGAAGTGCTGGTACCTCAATTTAAAGGCTTCATATTCTGTGGATGTGTTTCATATTATCTTTGAAGTGATATTATTCTATCTATTAGGATTTGCCTTGTTATAAAGAGTGCCTACTGGCATAATCCCACAGATTGTAACAAGACAACGATGCACAAAGAAATTTTAAGGCTCAAAATCAATTTAGTACTCTACCAGTTTACCCACTGACTGTTTTAAAAAAATATTGTTTCAGAGCAACTATGACTAGATTTGATAAAAATTATTTCAAAATTTATTTCCACAAATCAGTGGTCAAAAAGTTGATATGGTTTACAAGGAAATATGTATTCAATAAAACATCCCCGATTTGCCTTATTCCAGTGGCAAGAGATTTGATTTTTTGTTGGGAATATCCGCCAACAACATGCAAGGAGTTATGGCTGCCATTACAAACTAGAAAGGACCTCTATACTTCTTTGACCATTATCTCAGACATTTTAGCTGGGGCGCCTATTTAACCCTTTACCCAACGTAACAGCCAAAACCAGCCAGCGTTATTCTAAAAAATCGCCAATTAATTTTCATTTTTTGTCTCAAAAACATAGGTTATGACCCCTCGTTGGAACGAGCTCGTCGATATCGTTCCGATGAGGGGTCATAATGTATGCTTTTGAGACAAAAAATGAAAAAAATTAGTTATTCAAAAAAAAAATTTTGCAAGAGTCGTCTGCTTTTCATGTTAGGTAAAGTGTCAACACCAAAGTGTTTGCTAAAGCCAGACATATTTTTCTATCATTGAATATAAATTTGAATTTACATTCACAATGAAATTGATAATAAGAACTTTGTAATACTGTACTTCCAATTTTATTGAATAAATTTTAATATTTTTTAGCCAAATTATGCTGTTCCTGGTGGAAGAATTAGTCCTAGTGTATCAGAAACAGAACTACGTCATTCTCCAGAAGGTATTAGGCATGAGGTAAAACAATTTTTCAGTTCATTATATTTACTTCTGCCCAATGGAATGCACTTCTTTTGTTGTTAAAGCAAAAAATGAAATGTTTTAACCCTTTACCTAACAAATCAGTCATACCCACCCATGTAATTACAAATTGAGCAGTTAAAAAAAAATTATTTAAAAAAATGTCCTCAAAACCATATCATGAAACCCCTATTTGGAACGAGCTCATCAAGCTCATTCCAGTGATTTGTCACATGATATGGTTTTGTTAAAATAAAGTTATTCACGAAAAAATATTTCAAGTGTTATCTGTAAAAGTCTAAATAATTGACGAGAAGTATCAAGCAGTGGGTATAAATCTCTCTTTGAGTTACTCCAAAAATCATGTATTCCTTTTTTCCCATTTGCATTTTGTACAGTGTCCATTTCACAACCCCTCTGATACATGCATTTTCTATCATTATTGATGATGAAGCAGCAGATCGAATACATGAGCATAAATGGTTGTCCAAGTTTTAGTAAGAATGGGACACACAAAGAAGTTACTGAACTATTATTTGAAGGTTTTCACTCAAAAAAGACATAATTTCCAACAAGTTTAAATTTTGTGTGTTTTCATGGACAGTTTAAACTCTTCCTAATCAGTAATAGGTTCCACATCTGTGTGGTCTAGTTGCAGAAAACTTGTTCCTTAACCCTTTACCTAACCTGAAAAGCAGACGACACTTGCAAAAATAATTCTTGAATAACTAATTTTTTTCATTTTTTGTCTCAAAAACATAGGTTATGACCCCTTGTTGGAACGATCTCGACGAGCTCGTTCCAACGAGGGTTCATAACCTATGTTTTTGAGACAAAAATGAAAAAAATAATGAAAATTAATTGGAGATTTTTGAGAATAGCGATGGCCGGTTTTGGCAGTTACGTTGGGTAAAGGGTTAATAGTGACAATGACAAATGCTTCCTTCCATGTAGATGTTTCCATCCATGTTTCATTGTGACACAACTTCAGTTACCCAGAGAGATGGTGTAATGCCCATTTTTTTTTAAAATGCCTGAATAAAAATAATTGTTATTGGTTTGTATTGAAAACATAACTGTATACTTTTTTTCTTCGTTTTGCAGATAGAAAAATTAAAGAAAAAATTAGAAAAACGAAGAGTGAAAATTTCCAAAGTTACAGAATGGTTTGTATTATTACTTAATTCATTTTGTTGGAAATTTAATTAAGTCACTTTCTCGTTAATTGTTTGCTTTATTTTTGTACTTTGACCCTTTACCCAATGTAATGGCCAGAACCAGCCACCTCTATTTACAAAAATCATCATTTAAATTGAGACGAAAAATCTTTACACTATTTGGTTTACAGAAAAATAAAAACAGAAATATTTATCAATTCGTCCAAAATAAAGTTCAATAGAATCCTGTAATCCAGTGATGAAGAAACTTTTCCAGCTGGTATTATAATGTCCTAGAATGTGTCTGCAGAAACAGTATCCAATAAATTGTAATGAAATGTTCACTCAAAAATTTCAGCAGTCCCCAATAAATTCCAATAAAGCACTCAGCAAAATTTTAAATGGAATTAATATCCAATAAATATTGGTGCCGCAGGTAGTTTTAAAATAATCCAGTACGATCCTAGCTGTTCTCAAAAGTAAATTCACTTTCACAATAAGAACAAATTCTCTTCAAAATTCTCTTTTGGAAACACCTTTCCAATACACAAAGTAGCACAGATCTACATGAGGTAGCTGCTACCTTAATGAACTATATATTATAAGTTATGGGATGTTTAGTGGTCAGATGGGGTGCAGTGGCATTGTGGTAACTGGTTCTCATCAGATCACCGAAGTTAAGAAGCAATGTCGAGCCTGGTTAATCCTTGGATGGATGACAGTCTGAGCGATCGATTCGGACTCCCATGTTGTGTCTTTGGGCAAGGCACTTAACCCTGATTGTCCACCTGGGAGCATGATGACACCATGTACTAAGGCGTACTGCATGTCGATGGTGCGCATGTCTTCAACCAATCTAACCCTGCATGTGCTTCAGTGCGGAGTTACAATGTTGGGGAGCTGGCAGCTGCTCATCATTTTTCAGTGGTTCTCTCCGGGTACTCCGGCTTCCTCCACCCGTAAAACTGTCACGGTCATGATTAGCCATTGTGCATAAGTATGTGACCTTAAACACCAATAAATAAATAAATAAATAAATATTGGTCGGATGTGGTGTCATGTGAGGCAAAGTGACATCAATATTAGGCGAGGCATTAGCCTCACCTAATATTGATCTCACTTTGCCTCACATGACACCATATCCAACCACTAAACATCCTATAATGTATTTATTATGTCAGCGGCCAAAATATAATGTATTTATTATGTCAGCGGCCAAAATCCAGTATGTCCCTTTAATTAATCGTACTTGTGAAAATGTAAACAAGCAGACGTAAGTTTACAATGTAAGGGGAGCAACTCTATCTAGCAATCGTATCGTACTGAAGTGATTATCAATTGGTACGATTAACCTGTTTGTTGGGCGTGTTGCAATTTACATTGAGCTGTCAGATGGAATTATCGATCAAAATAAGTTTCTCAATTTGGGATACATATTATAAACAAATTATTTCTTTTTGTTCAAGTGAGTTTAGTGAAATTTTAATAACATTCAGTGTATGATTCAGAGTGTTTGCCATTTTTTAGACGATTCAGTTGTATTTTATTTCTAAAAACAATATGGTGGACACACACCTAATATTGATTTCATATGGGTCACCGATGACGTCATCATCGACCTGATGTGGCTTCATAGGCTGTCACCATTTATCCATGCTGATTTTTTGATCCCAAGAGCTGACATAATAAAACATCATATGACACTTGAGGGCTGGATCGCCATGGCTATGTTTCTTATAATTCATAGTCCCAACGGTAATAAAAAATAAAGAAAAAATCCTCCCTCACTGAATTGAAAAAAATTCTCTGAGAATCAAAATTGTTTTTTGGGGATCTAAAGTCTAATATATGAAATAGGTTGGCACACAGATTTATTGGACTTTTTGTATTTCTTCACTCCGATTTCACAGAAGCATTTTGTATAATATTCATAACATGTAGAATTCAGTAATATTTTCTATTTTTTTCAGTTTTGTTGCATACTTCCAACAATATGTTGAATTTGATGCCTTTATAACTACTCCAGATCCTTCCAATCCTTGGGCATCAGATTGTTTGGAATTTTGGGAATTGGAACGAACATTGTAAGTACCATATATACCTGGACTTAAACATATAATTAAGTCTTAGGCTATTAAAAAAAATGCTTTGATTCTCAGGCACCTCCATCATTGAAAATCTGCCTCATCATTCTTTATATTTTTATTTATCTTCACTGATACTCTTTTGCACTTGTAGGACTAAAAATTTAACCAACACTGAACTCTGTCAAACAAGATATAGTAGGTTAAATTTACAGTATGTGAAATTTTCACTGCTGAAAAAGTATTTCCACAGAATAATGTAAGGAGTTAAATTACAGTACGTGAAGAGTGGATTGTAACAAAATCATCCACAGGGTGGAGTTATCACCCAAAGTATCACTTTCAAATTCTGTACATATGGACAAAAAACACAAGCAATGTCTCAGCCAATGGACCTCAGAGTTTAACCTGAGGTCCATTGGCTGGATCTTTGCTTGTGTTTGTTATGCTTTGCAACAAATTTGCAATTACTGCTTAGGTGGAATCTCCACTCATTGATTGATTTAGTGTTAATACACTCTACACGTACTGTAACTATTTTCAGGACTGTTTTGTGGATTAACAAAAAAAGCTTCCTGTGCGCATCATAAAACTGATGGAAAATGGCCTGAGAAACAAGGTGAAATAAGTAACTTTTTAATATGCCTTTGGTTTGAGGTTTATAGGGCAATTATAAGCAAAATAATAGCTGTTATATGAATTTAGAAAAAAATAATTGCTCATTTCATTGTTTTGGTCGTAAATGATAAAAATCTCATCTCTGCCAGCAACCAAAGGATGAGGAGTAGCGAAAGCCATTCTTAAGATAAACCTTAAGGCTCAAATGATTAAGAAGGCATTTCACTGTGTATGCAAAGTTATAACTCTTCTTCAACTCAATCAAATGTGAGGTTAATTACAGGTATGCCCTAAGTCAGATAAGAGGCTAGTAGATAACAGACACTATCTTTTTGAAAATCTGAGAGAGAGAGAGAGTATGTGAAAAAAAGCATTGAATTATGTAAAAATCAATACCTGATTATGCTATCTTGCTGGGGGTGGGAAAATTTATGTGAGCTTTGTTACATATAGATGAAGAGGGTAAAAGTAAAATACCTTCTAAATCTTCAGGCTTATCTTAACTCTTTACATACTGCTGGCTGATACTCTCGCCCAAGAGATAAAATCTCTCTTGCCACTGAAATAAGTTTAACTTGTGTGCATTTAACGAAAGTTCCAACTGTAAAATGAATAGACTTTTTCACCAATGATTTCTTGAGTTAAATTTAGATGAATTTTTCATCAAATCTAGTCATGGCGGCTTCATAGCAATCATTCTATTTTTGATGAAAAATATTTTGAAAATACTCTGTGGGTTAAGAGTTAAAGAATCTCTCTCATTGCTGTTCATCCTTCATGCTGGCATCAGGGAGAATTCTTTACTACTAAACCTGAAGGCCATCACATTAACCCTCTGCACATATGTCGAAATATCTTAATCTCAACTTGCATATTTTCCCATTTTGCAACAAGGAATTAATCAATTTAATCTTGTTTGACAGAGGTCATTGAGCTCTCTCATACAAGATTGAATTGGTTAAATTCCTTGTTGCATTAGGCTAAAGAAAATTAATCGTTCGATTCTCAGGCAGTGGTTCATTCGTTTTTTCAGCCCAAGTTCGTCATATTTATTTCAGAGGCAAAATTCAAAATGTATAAAACTATCATAGTTTGTGATTTTAGCAGCATCACATCGCCATTTGCAATGTAATATATACATTGATACAGTATTCTTATTCTCTTTGCAAAATGCGACACGATTCTCATATGCGTGTACAAAATAAATATTTATTCAACTGGTTGAAAGCTAGATTAGTTTTACAAATTATTGGAGAGGGCCAATAGACACTCCAATAATTTGTAATAGAACAAATTTGTATGAATAAACTATTATTTACGTTTGGATGAATACAAAACATGAGTTAGGAGAATGTTGGTTTCGCACTGGTACCCTCATTTTTTCGGGAAGACCTAATTGTGGCTTCTAGCACTCAACCAGTTCGAAAACTCCTTATTATTTTTCATCTCCATTTTTGTTGTTCTATATTGATTTTGGGTTGTATGATCACTGTTTCAAAAAAAAAAAAAAACTATCAGTGAAATCAACATGGAGGCTCTAGTGTTTAATTTTAGGCTGCCACAACTGGATTTTCGGCGATCATTCCATCAGGAATAAAAACTAAAAATAAATACCGCCCTCCCTCATTCATTTTAAAAAAAATTACCTGAGGATCAATTAATTAATTTTGTTTGGCCTTATAGGGGAAAAATTTATGGCTTGAAACTGATGATTCAGCATTAGTGTGCAGAGGGTTAAGCTATCGTCTTAAAAAAAACCCTTTTCTTTCTGTGCTGTACTTGGGATCCATTAACTCCTGACCTAATGAAGTAGCCAAGTGCTGGCAGAACTTTACACAAAAATAGCCTTTCAGATATTGTTATTTTTCAAATTTCTGCTGCGAAAACGTAGCTTTCAATCTCTTCATTTGAACAAGCAGAAAAAGCTTATTTCTGTGAGGGTGTGATGAGCTTTGGTTTGGAAGTAAAGAAAAATCATCAGTTTATGCAAAAATATTTGTTGTGTCATCTTCAAGTGTAAACAAAAGATAGCCTTCCTGGTCCCACTACATAATGAGAATTAAGTTGAACTAATATCCAGAGACATGATCTAATCAATGGAGGTCTTTACTATCCTGGAACTGCACAAGGAACTGTTCTCAAAGTTATGTGCATCAGGGATAATGATGACAATGGGTAAAACGTTGATAAATTTTACGTAAACTTTGAAAAATATTTCCATCCATCTTTGTGTAGCAGGATTAACTCCTTGCATGCTGCTGGCAGATATTCCTGCCCAGGACAGGATTTTGTTTGTCACTGAAATAAGTATAAATTGGGCACATGTTTCGAAACTTTCCCCTTGTACATTGTTGAATGAACTTTTTCATCAAAGATTTCTTGAGTTGAATTTGGATGAATTTTTCAACAAATCTAGTCTTGGCTGCTGTAAAGCAGCCATGACTAGATTTGATGAAAAATATTTTAAAAATACTCAGCGGGTTAAGAGTTAATGTTCAATGCTCCCTTCATAAATCGTTTTAATATTGAACTAGGTTGAACATGATTATTTTACAGGAGTAGTGTTTGTATCAGCATGGTCGTTACGTGTGTGTTTAGAACACTAAAGTTTAATGTTCTTTTAAGCATTAAAATGAGTTTAATTATCGTTACTTTAGTTACTCGTCAGGCTCAGAAGTTTGTACATAACTCCACCTATACCATTTTCCTGCAAGCCTTATTGTATTGTGAATTTGTGGACACTGACTGAGTAATGGCATTTGGTGTTATGTCGAAAACCCTTTACTCTTAAGTTGCTTTGATCATATGTATCTTATTTTGGGGTGAGGAGAGAATGTATGCTGTGTCGTAGGCTTATAACTAAGCTTGATGATTAATTTTGTGTACAGTATTTGGTAAATAATTGAAAATTATTTTTGTCTGTAGAAATGCTAAAGAAATTCCACAGAGGAGAGTGAAACGATGGGGATTCTCTGCTGAGGAATTGCTCAGAGATGTTGCTGGAAAGGATCAGTTCAGTAAATTTCTAGACAAAGAATTTAGTGGAGAAAACTTGAAGTGAGTATAATTCAGAAATGCATTTGTACAAAGTTATTGTACCCCTGTTTTAGCATGCATATATAGGGATCATCGGTCCCTTTCATACTTCAGTGCATGTGTGTCCATTCATCCATCCCAAACCTTTATCTGATACTAGTTTTGCACTTTCCATTGCATACTTTTGATATACTGTATGATGAATAAGTGTGATATGAACTTTTCATATTGTTATGCCATGTTAGTGCATCATTTTTTCAAGAGTTGTTGCCCTTTTTCACTCAGAATGTTGAAAAAGTCTCTCAAAAACTTTCATCTGCAACTACTCTCACACTTTCCATAGCCAATGTTGGATATTTTGTATGATGAATAACCATGATATGAACTTGCTATGTTGTTATGCCATGTTGTCACTTTATTTTTCAAGGCTTATTGCTCTTTTACACAAATAGTCATGCCATGTTGTTGCACCTCGTTTTTTTTTTTTTTTAGAGTTTTTTGCCCTTTTTCACTTAGATTATTGAATAAATCCATCACAAACTTTTATCTGTAACTAGCCTCAAACTTTCCATCAGATATTATTTGATACTTTGTATGATGAATACCGGTAACCATGATATGAACTCCGGCATATCATTAGGCTATGTTGCTACACCTTAATTTCCCGGGAGTTATTGCACCTTTTCACTTGCATTATTGAACAAGTCTATTATGAGTCTGTGTCCACAACGAGTATCAACATTTTTTTTCTGATTGATTTAATATTTTGTATATTGAACAACCATGATTATAAAATCTATGCATTGTTGTTGCCATTTGCAGATTTGTGGAATGGGATGTAGCAGGGGTGTCTTTTTGTGTCATCCCGAGATGATACTTTTTTAGTGTAACCCTTTACCTAACGAATTGCCTGCATCCGCCCACGTAATATGCAAATTCAGCAGTTGAAAAAATATTATTTTTGAAAAAAATTCAACAAAACCATATCATGTGACCCCTCGTTGGAACGAGCTCGTTCCAATGAGGGGGTCACATGATATGGTTCTGTTGAAATTTTTGAAAAATTTTAAAAAAATGATATTTAAAATAATAAATTTTGATATCGTCTGCTTTGGGTAAAGGGTTAATATCATATTCTTATCAATTTTCAACTCATATTAACCCCTAGCACTCTGGTAGTGCAACATAATTTTCTCCAATCACTCTGTTTTTCTCCTGTTTAACTATGAATTTAATCAATTATATCTTGTTTGACAGAGCTCACTGAGCTCTGTCAAACAAGGTATATTTGGTTAAATATCAAACTGCATTATGGGAAATATTTGCTGCTGAAAACTTTGCCATTTTGATATCAGAGTGCAGAGGGTTAATATTAAAACCACATTTTCTACTCTTACAATTACTGGTTATAAATCTGCTTACATTGACTTTTTATTTATTTATTGTGGTTTAATGACACTTCAACAGCCAGAGTCACCTCGTGTCAGACAGTTGTATATGTGGATGAAGCCAGAGTACCACTGAGAAGTGGCAAGCAAATGGGAGACTCCCCAGTGTATTAACTCTGCACAAGCAGGGTTAGCATAGGCTTAATACAAATGTTCCATCAACGTGCAGTATGCCGTAGTACACAGCACCACCGTGCCCACGTGGGCAATAAGGATTAAGTGCCTTGCTCAAGGATACTTCACAGATTCCTCTAGTCTGAACCTTTTGGTTTGAAGTCCAATGCCCTAATCACTGAGCCAACACACTCCCGCTTACACTGACTAGTCATAAATGTGACTAGTCTTGGATAAAAGAATAAAATGTTTATATTATTGTAAAGCCAATTCTATGCTCCGCCCACATGAGAGGTATCAAGTTTTACTACTTTAATATTTTTATTGATCAGTTACAGTTGAGCGAATTATAAACATTTCTTTTTAAAAGTAAAGAAAAAATTAATGCTTCTTTGATTGTCTTTCAGATTTTGGTTAGCTTGCCAAGAACTAAAAGGTTTACCACTAAAACAAGTACCACTTAGAGTACAAGAAATTTTTAGGTAAGCCAGTGATAGATATCCATGGAAATTGTTTTTGCATTGAACAATTGAAGGTGGGTAAAAATGTAAATTGGTAGAATTTGATAAAAATAAAACTGGAAAAATCAAATTATTGGCAGTTTCTGTTACTGACATAACAGTGTATCAGAATCATAATTATTTTATGATTTTAATGTCAGCAGTAGATTTTCTCATTTATTCAGAAAATTAGTTGATGTTAGCCCTCACAAAGTAGATCTTCTATTTCTCAATTTTGTAAAATTGCATATGGGTGGGGTTTTTTTTATTTTACTTTTGTAATTATTTCTTTGCCATCAAAAGTTCATGTTCTTGTTTTGTTTTGTGTTTTAGCCTCATAATCTGCAGAATGGCATGGGTGGTGATGTATTTCGTCCATTGAGTACTGAGTGTTGGACGCCAATATTTGTTGCACTCAAGGGACAGATTTATCAATTTTATGAACTTGGGTAAAATATCAGACAGCAACCATTTAATTTTTATTTTTTTAGCTCATCTTGACAAAGTCAAGCTGAGCTAATCTCATTGCTCTCCATCCGTCGTCCGTCGTCTGTTGTCCATCGTCCGTCGTCTGTCGTCCGTCGTCCGTCAACACCATGTTTTGGTCTTCTCCTCCAAAGCCACTGGGCAATTCAAGTGAAAGTTTATGTGAGTGATGGTCCCAAAGGGGCATTTCATTTTTGTTCAACTCAGCATGCCCAGCCCCATAGGGAGGGAGGGGGGGAAAATGCTCCAAAATATTTTAAAAATCTTCTTCTCAAGAACCAGTGTGTACAATGACTTGATATTTGCTATGGAGCTTCCATATGAGGTGTAGAATCAAGTTTGTTCAAACGAAGTTCGTGAAGTAATATTTGGCTTTGTAATAGGAGGGGTAAGACTTTTGGCCCTGCCCAAAATTTCTATATTTTTATACTGTACCAATGACCCTGACATAGCTGGTGCTAACTCTTAAAATTCTAGGGCCAAACACAAATATTGCCCCCCAATCCCCAAAATTTGCATCTAAAACCAAAAGAAATCATGTCCTGAAGGTCCTCCATACTTTGCCTTCACTGCGCATGCGCAGTGTCAAGGACGTCCCGAAATTGGCACCAATTATCATTCTTTGTTTGGCCCTTCATCAGTTCACATCTGACTGATATTTGTGCTTGTAAATCTCAGTTTAAATGATGCCAGACACATAAATATTAGAGAAATGGTGGATCTAAAGAGGATATAGAAGGAGGAGAGGAAAAATGAGTGACAGAAAATATTCAGGGCTGTAACTTAAAAATTTTTAATGAAATTATGTTAAGTTGCCTATTTTCGAGGCATGGGCCTGTTGTTGTAATTCGTGCTATAAAGTTACACTGCTTGTTCAGTGTTTCCTCTCTCCTTTTCCTTTAAGTCCCCCCTTGCTATTCTCCCATGCTTTTGGCATATTTTTGAGTAATATTATTACTAAAATTTCTTGGGAGATTTAGCTGGGTAACAGAATGAATTCTGTTCTTTTCCCCATGTTTACGTTCTCACCCATGGGTGTTTAGGCGTAGTGTTCTGCATCTACCATCTGATGTTCTGCAGTTTCTTCCCGGAAGTCTCTGTTTTGCATCAGACAGTGTTTTATTGGTAACTGATTTCGGGCCAGGGTTATCAGTGCCTGGAGTCATGTTTCTGGTGTTTATACACTTCTTGTTTACATTGGCAACAGTCTCTGTGGAGGGGAATTTTTTGTCTTTGTACTAGTTTAATCATCACAAGATACATTATTATTATTCGTAAGTGTTGCATTAATTTTTTAAAATATTTTTAAAATTTTTGTCAATACTTACTTAGGCTTGGGATCCATTGGGGCTGAACGTTACTTTTCAGAAACTCCGGCTTTGCTGAAAAAATATTTTTTCAAAATTTTTTTTTGATTTCAATTATTTTTTCTATGTTAATGGATCATGTTATTATGTATCTTTGTTTTCAGGGGTTGGTGCAAGTACTAGGACTTTTTGTATTCTTTTCACAATGAAAGGATATTGTTCAAATTGTAATAAGAGGA
This sequence comes from Pictodentalium vernedei, assembly GCA_031216915.1. NCBI lineage: Eukaryota > Metazoa > Mollusca > Scaphopoda > Dentaliida > Dentaliidae > Pictodentalium > Pictodentalium vernedei. The sequence continues at coordinate 375,638,001 of CM062292.1, forward strand.
AATCTTCCTCTGACTTTCATGATCATTGTATTAATTGTAGTCAGTGTACTCGCACTAACTCCTGTTCAGTATGTGTATATTGGGATGACAAACATTGGAAACGTGTGTCACGGTATGTTGTTAGCGTGGACAGGGCCACGCCGGTTCTTTCTCCGCTGGGTCACTCTAGTTTATCAATCTCTATTTCAGAGGAACAAGAACAGGGTGATGTTTCCGTGATGTCTTCCAAAAGTGTGTCTCCGTTGTCACAATTAAATGAAGAGCTAGCGGCAAAAGTGCTCATGGAAATACGTCAATTGCCTAAGAGGTCCCTAGTAGGATCGACGGCGTTGACGTCCGCTAGCTCGCCCGGTGTAGCGTCCATTCATCGAATGGTTCGGCAGCCGGGTTCGTCCGTTGCGGTCCAGGAAGGAGATTTGGGTGATGCGAGCACTATAAATAAACAAGGTGCACACCCAGTGACGGCAGATCAGAGGAGAGAACGAAGGAAGCCTATTAGTCCGGTTCCTAGCTCGTCCAGGTCCATCCGGGCTGCGAGCGAGAGAGGTCCCTCTCTCGTACAACAACATCTGGGACCAGATGTTGTGGTACAAAATGTTTCGCATTCGGAGCATACGTCCGCCGCTCGGGACGCTCCGTTATGTAGACAGTCCGGAGAGACTGTTCAAAAGGCTTCCTCATCCTCTCAGCAGCGCACACGACCGCACCTTGGCTACGTGACCACGGATATCCAGCCAGCTTCGCCAATCAGGGATTCCACAGCGACCAGGTCACGCCATGTGGTAGCCAGGGACAAGAGGCCTGTAGACTCCGGACGTTCGCATAAGAGAAGTATGCAGGAGTCAGGGTACACGGAGCTTCCAGCGGCTAAGCAACGTAAGACCGCTACTCCACAGGCCTCAGTGACGGACGTGCTATCCCAAATAGCACAAATTATCGCAGCATCCCAGCAAATGACAGAATCTCTGTCGGATCAAGAATTATCCGACGACGCAGGGTCAGTACGCTCCGCCAAAGCATCGGGTACGGACGACCAAGAACATCATGGGGTCCGACAGGATGGCGAAAGGGATTCCGAGGATTTGGAGTTATCCCTTTCGGAACAACATAAAGCCGTCGTAGATTTCATCCGGCGTTACCTTCCACAAGTTGTTCCGTCGGGCCAGATTGCTGCGATGCCGGATAAGAGACTGATAGCATCATTGGACACAGAATTCTTTGACCGGTTCAGAGACATCGTCCCTGAGTTTCCGACACAGTCCAATAATGTCACAAGAACATTCGAATTATTGAACGACGCTATCTATAAGCTTGCTACCAAAACAGGCAAGGCTGGTTTCTTGTCCGCTAATGCTCTCAATCTGCCTTTCATCAATTCAAGGAATAAATTCGAATTGGCAGGACAGGGCATACCGAGAGTTTCTCTGCGTCTAGACGACGAGGCGGAAGACTTGGAATTGTCTTTACCGTTGTCTATGTCTATTCCAACCGCGACGTTGGAAACGACAATAATGTCTAACAGAGCAAGCTTAGACGCTTTATCATACGCAGACCACCTTACTAAGGCGTTATCATTGCGTCTTCAAGGGAAAGAATTCCAGGATATACAATCCTCATTAAGACTTCTTTCAAGGGCAGTAGCTTATTCCACGTATAACTCCGCCCTTTCAGTGGCAAACCTGGAGTTGGTTAGACGTGATGCAGCCCTAGCTACATCCACGTGCGTGGATAGTAAGATGAAGAACTCTCTCAGAGTCGCTTCGGTCTCCGGAGAGCTTCTCTTCGACGGCAAGCTTTCAGCAATCTATGATAAGATAACTAAGAAAGCTTCGGATTCTCTGCTTTTTAAAAAGTCGGATACAGCAGAAAAGAGTAAGACAGGCACTTCTGGGACAAGTACGCCCAAGAGAAGTTCCTATAGAGGTTCTTATACGTCCTCTAGGGCTTATTCTAGAGACCGTCAAGGCAACGACTCACGTACGGGACGTTATTCTGGCCGAGACAACCGGTCTGACGTCCCGAGGTTGACAGGATGAGGTGCGGGTCGTGGAGGACGTAGTTTCTCCTTCCGCAGGCCTCGCAGGTCCAGGAGGTGATGGTTTGAACCTCTATCATGTTCCGGTGGGCGGAAGATTATTGAGTTTTATTAACGAGTGGGCGTCGATTACGGACGACCCCTGGGTCCGAGGGGTAATTTCGGAAGGACTAAGAATATCCTTAAAACGAAAGCCTCCATTAACTCGAAGTCCAAAATGGACTCGGCTTCCGTCAAATCCGCAGAAAAGAGATGCTCTTTTATCGGAAGTACAGTCTCTTCTGATGAAGAACGCGGTAGAGGTCGTAGAAGACCAGGAATCACCGGGTTTCTACAGCCATCTGTTTCTGGTTCCGAAACAGACAGCTCATTCCGTCCAGTCATAGATCTGAGCTGGATAAACAAGCTGATCATCACTTGTTCTATATGGAGATGATTTGATTGGTCAGAGCGAGTATTCGGGTGAACGACTAGGCTACAAGCATAGATCTCAAAGATGCATACTTTCACGTCATGGTACATCCGACATTCAGAAAGTATCTACGCTTCGCAGTCCTAGGAGTTGTATATCAGTTCTGAGCGATGTGCTTCGGTTTGAACCTAGCGCCCTGGGCTTTCACTCGAATAATGAACTCGGTAATGATATATTTCCGAGCTCATTCGTCTGCGGTAACGTCGGCCTACCTGGACGACATTCTTCAGAGGTACGTCAACGAGTTAACGCTTCAGAACGATGTGCAGAATCTGCTTCTATTACTCCGACATCTCGGTTTTATTATAAACGAGGAGAAGTCAGAACTGGTGCCGTCCAAGTCATTCACTCATCTGGGAATGAGCTACGAGACGCACAACAATCTCGTTCGTCTGCCGTTAACCAGAGCGAAATTAATCAGTTGTTACGCTCGCTATTGTCTTCACTCAGACAAAGTCACAGGGAGAGAGTTCATGAGACTGATAGGTCTGTGCGGAGCCGCTGCGGATCTCATTCCGATGGGGCGGTTGCGCACTCGTCCTCTCCAAATTTTCTTGACTCAGAATTGGAGTGTAAAGATTCATTCACTCGATATAGACGTTCTCTTGTCAAATCAAGTGAAACGAGATTCAGACTTGGGCAAACACATTCAGTGGTTGACTCAGGGAGTTCCACTGCAGTTGCCAGATCCGGGTTTTACGATTATGACGGATGCCAGTCAAATAGGTTGGGGTGCAACATTGATCCCAACGGATTCGAAGTGCCAGGGTCTTTGGGATCTGCAGTTTCTATGCAAGCACATAAACATCAAGGAAATGATGTCAATTTGGCTTGCATTATGTCATTGGATGAACATTATTCAGAAAGCACATGTCCAAATCCTGTCCGACAATACGACAGTAGTGGCGTATATCTGGAACCAGGGAGGCACTCATTCCGTTCCGTTATTCAATTTAACGGAAAGAATCCTTCTGTTTGTTCTAGAACACCAAGTTCTACTTTCGGTCCGTCATATTCAGGGTCGTCTGAATGTATTAGCAGACTCCCTTTCACGGAAGGATCGCTTGTTGCCGTCAGAGTGGACTCTCAACAAACAGGTATTAATCAGATTTGCTACCAATGGGAACGGCCAATGATAGACTTATTTGTGACACAACTCAACAATCAGTTGCAGACGTATGTGTCACCATGTCCGGATCCCCGAGCATATGCAGTAGACGCTCTATCGATCTCGTGGGACGGAATGATAGGATATGCATATCCTCCAGCGCTGTTGATTCAGCAAATATTGCTAAAGATAAAACAATCTCAATGCAAGATTCTGTTGGGAGCATCTCTGTCTCCACAGAGACCGTGGATAAATCTACTCAGGTGTCTGCTGTGGGACTTACCACGTAAACTTCCTCCACGAGAGGATCTTCTTTCGCAGGGGAAGTCACGTCAACTTCATCACAACCCGCAAGGTCTCAACCTTCACGTATTTCCGTTGTGCGGTCCTTCTTGCACGGCAAGCATTTTACAGGACGAGCAGTGGATGCGATTTCTAACTGTAGGAGGACCTCCTCTTCGCTAAACTATGCGGCTAAGTGGAAGGTCTTTCGTCGTTGGTGTAGGGATCGTTCTGTTGATATTTTTGATCCCTCCATACCAGACATTGCAAACTTTCTAGTATACTTGTTTGACGAGATCAAACTGCAGCCTGTTACTATTAAAGGTTATAGGTCTATGTTATCTGATATCTATGCACACCATGATAGTTTACAAATTGGATCTAATGTCTCTTTATCTAAATTAGTTAGAAACTTCTCGATAAATAGACCCAGAACTCTTAGATTAATTCCTAAATGGAATTTAGCTTGGGTTCTTCTTAAACTGAAAGAAAAGCCATTTGAGCCTCTTGGGACAGTAGATTTCAAATTCTTGTCTTATAAGACAGCATTTCTCTTAGCTTTCTCTTCTGCTAGAAGAGTCAGTGAGCTTCATGCACTATCGGTGGACGATTCTCACTATCGTAGTGTCGGGAACACCTTTACTACTAATGTTGGATTTTTAGCTAAGAATCAGGCTCCTAATAAATATCCGGAACCTATTGTTATTAAGGCCCTTCCGTCTTCAGATGGGCGTAGGCCTTTACTCTGTCCTGTTAGATCTTTACGTATTTATAAATAAAGATCTCAGTTTATCAGAAAGGGACGAAAACGCTTCTTTCTGTCTCTGATGCCTAATAGAAAGGACATTTCGGTCCATTCTATTGCTAGATGGATTCAATTAACTATCCGTACTGCTAATGATAATCTATCTTCAACTCAGCAGTCTGTGCTTAAGATTTCGGCTCATGAAGTAAGAGCTCTTTCTACATCTTGGGCTTACGCAAATAGTGTTGCTATTACAGATTTCATGAAGGCTGCATATTGGTCTCAGCCATCCACATTCACAAATTTTTATCTCAGAAATATTGAGTCCATTTCTGGAGACCAGCATTGTTTAGGTCCGTTATCTGTTGCTCAGAATGTCGTCCACTAAACAGTTGCAACTATAGTTATGCAGGCTTTCTGTTCCAGCAGTGACTCCGTCCTGCTGCCCTCTTCGCTCTGGGCTATTTGACCCAGGGCAAGGGGAAGGGGGGGGGGGGGAGGGTGTTCCCTTAGGTCACCTGCTTTATAGTGAAAAGCAAGGGGATTCCTCCTCCGGAGTCAGTAATTCTGAGTCGTTACCGGGATGGTTTTAAAGTGTAATATTAATGTTAAAAATTCATTCATGTCATATTTTTTAAGTGTAGCTCGGTGTGAAGCATTTGTATATGTCACATGTCAAACGGGCGTTAATATACGATCCTCGGACACTTTTAAGAGAATATAAAGAGTCTCAATTCTCTGGACTATCTTTATTTATTGGCTTACTTTAAAAATAATTAGTATAAGGGGTTATACTGGATGTTAATAGAGAACATGAATGTTATTATGCTCAATTATGGAGGGTGTTGTGTCTTTCTAATTTATCATAAAATAAGAAAGATACATGTAAAGCCTAATACTCCTTTTCTCCTCGAGGGGTTGACTGTATTTATATAGTTGAGCTTATTGGATTTTCCTCTATGTCCTTGGCCCTCCAGCCTTTTTACTATTCAGCTATGTCTGGGTCATTGGTACAGTATAAAAATGTTAAAAAATTTATAGTTATTTATATATTTTTTATACTTACCAATGACCCAGATGGGGATGGCCCTCCCAGGAGTTGGGAACTCATACCTCCCCGCTGAGTACATAGCGCCGACCAGGCACTGCTTGTAAGAATGATAATTGGCGCCAATTTCGGGACGTCCTTGACACTACGCATGCGCAGTGAAGGCAAAGTATGGAGGACCTTCAGGACATGATTTCTTTTGGTTTTAGATGCAAATTTTGAAGATTGGGGGGCAAAGTTTGTGTTTGGCCCTAGAATTTTAAGAGTTAGCACCAGCTATGTCTGGGTCATTGGTAAGTATAAAAAATATATAAATTACTATAAATTTTTTAACTTTCTGAACCGATGGTCCGGTATGAACCAAATTTGGTTTGTGGTAGTTTTGGGTCATAAGTACTTGACCCATGCAAAAAAAAACAATTCCTGCATCCTGGGAACCCTGGGAGCTAAAAATAGAAATATTTTCAAACGCCCATATTTCCCAAACCCCACGGAACAGAGAGCTTTTATTTGGTATGAAGTATCCTTATGACCAGTAGAATTGAATGGTATAAAAAAATTGCCATCGGTTATGTTAGGGTGTTCTGTAATGGGCATCGAAAAAATGCTGAGTCAGCATATTTGCAAAAATTTTAAAAAATCTTTTCTCCCGAACCATTCATCAAAATCTTTTGATATTTGGTAGACAGCATTCATAGGGGTTCAGATAAAAGTTTGTTGAAATAAAGCTCATTGGTTCATATTTGGACTCTCTACAGGAGCCCAGAGTTTTAACATAGGGTAATATGGGGAATATTCTTTAAAAATCTTCTTCAGAACCACCAGTCAGAATCTTTTAATATTTGGTTTACATCATTGTTATGAGGGTCAGATTCTAGATTGTTCAAACCAAGTCCCTAGGTTAATATTTGGGCTTCCTACGGAAGCCCAAATTTGATCTTTGTTCAATATGGAGGGTAATTTAAAAAATCTTCTTCTTCAGATCCATCAGTCAGAATGCTTTGATATTTGGTATGCAACATACAACTCTATGGGGTTCAGATTCAAGTTTGTTCAAATCAGATCCCTAGGTATATATTTGGGCTTACTATGGTAGCCCAAATTTTTACTTAGTGCAATATGAGGAAATTTCTTTAAAAATCTTTTTCTTCAGATCCACCAGTCGGAATGCTTTTATATTTGGTATACAACATCTCTAGGGGGGGGGGGGGGTCAGATTCCAGGTTGTTCAATTCGAGTGCCTAGGTTAATATTTGGGCTCCATATGGGAACATGAAATTTAACTTAGTACAGTATGAGGGAATTTCTTCAAAAATCTTCTTCTTCAGATTCACTTGTCAGAATGCTTTCACATTTGGTATACAACATCTCTAGGGGGATCAGATTCAAGTTTCTTCAAATCGGATCCATAGGTTAATATTTGGGCTTGCTATGGTAGCCCAAATTTGAACTTAGTGCAATTCGAAGAAATTTCTTTACAATTTCTCTTCTTCATATCCAACAGTCAGAATGCTTTCATATTCGTACACAACATCTCTAGGGAAGTCAGATTTAACTGTGTTCAAATCAAGAGCCTGGGTTAATATTTGGGCTCTCTATGGGAGCCGGAATTGGCCATTTTGCTGAAGAATTAAAAATTTTGTATTCAGTACCCTCTAGAGGTACTAAGATTAATCCACATAGGTTGTATTAAGGGGCTTCATAGGGGAGCTCTACATTTTACTTATGATCAACTGAAGAAAAGGCATGATGCCCAGATTATTTTTGTCACTCCTGAGGGACTCAAGGATTGACAGTGTAGCCTATGGAGATGGCTTGCTTAATGTAGACTCATTCTTGGACTCTGTTTAAATTGTGTTCTGTACAAGATGAGCGCTTCAGGCATCGTGGGGCCACTTGTTTAAGTTTGCATTGATTATAAAAAAGAGCATGTGGCAGCCAAAAAGACCATGTGGGAAGGCCTGAGAAACAGATTTTTAACTTTGTTAGGCCTTATCAATTAACAGAATTTTAATTATGGAATTTAACATGTCAGCCATAGGGGTTGAATGCTGGAAGCCCATCCATACATAAACTGTCTCAGTGTTGAAAGCCTATACTTGGTCTGAACTTGAAAGTGATGATAGCATGCTCATATTCAGTTAGAGGCAAACATACTTGGGGTATATGAATTTGTCTAAAACAACTTATTGGAGAGTGCCTGTGGGCCCTTTCCAATAAACTGTAGCAAAGCAAATTCATATGGAAGAATTCTGATCGCCAACACTAATCTAGCACTCTACCTTTAACCCAGCACACTGATGTCAGAATATTAACAGTCATGATTGAATTGGTTTACTTCCTAGTTGCATTATGGGAAACAGTTGTGGCTTGAAATTTTGATATTTTGACAACAGTATGCAGAAGGTTAACTGTTGCAATCCTTTGATATATTTTAGAAGAATGTATTTCCTGGATTAATGTAACCTATGTAACCTAATGTTAGAAAGGTCTCTCTAAGCCTTTTGCGGTCTCTCTGACCATTTTCCAGGGTTATAATATCAGTATATTCAGGCCTGAAAATAAGCAGTCTGACATTTGCAGAATAAGGTCCCCATAGGGTGAATTTGATGATGCTATTCCATACAGTGGGCCAATGTATCCTTTGGGTACCTCTTTCTGTTTAGTTTTGAGATCATGATTCAGGTTGAGGTTCACAGAGGGTAAATTAAGTGATGCTACCCTGCTTTGCAGGGTAGCATCACTAAATTCACCCTCTGAGGACCTCATTTTGCAGATGATAGTCTGCTTATTTTCTGGCTTGAGTATATTATAAGCTTAATTCTTTAAACCCTGATGGTATCATGCAAATCTGTTCAGTAGCATCAATTGGAGGAGTCCATATTCATTATTTGGGGGTAGACAAATTAGTATATTAGTATTTTTCCCGAGGCTGCATGTTGAATATGTTGATAGGTATACCTCACAGATTCACTGAACATGAAATTAGAATGTATCATCATTCCATCCCAGAAAAGCATACTATTAGGTTCAAAGGATTAATGAAACAAAATAATTCTCGATTGAGTCAAGTTGGCTTCAGTACTATTTTTTTATTTATTTATTGGGGTTTAACAACACATTAACAGCCAGGGTCATATTATGTCGGTGACAGTTTTATGGGTGGAGGAAGCTGGAGTACCCGGAGAGAAACACCGAGCAACATTGAGCAGCTGTCAGCTCTCCAACATCGTAACACTGAACTCTGCACTGTGGCACAGGCAGGGTTAGATTGGTTGAGGACATGAGCAGCATCGACGTACAGTATGCCTTAGTACACATCATGATCGTGCCCCCATGTAAGCAATCAGGGTGAAGTGCCTTGCCCAAGGACACAACGCGGCAGTGCGAATTGGTCGCTGAAATGGCCATCCAACTACTAACTGTACTCGATGTTGCTTAACTTCGGTGATCTGATGTGAACCGGTTACCGCAATGCCACCGCATCCCCGGCGTCAGTACTAAAACAGCAACGATGATGTAGTTGGAATATTTTATCAGTTGGGTCATGAGCCATCTCAGTTGGAACAATCAGGTTTATAGTCCCCCCTTCCCTTATCAGTCATCTTCAAGATTCAATTTGATTTTGAATAACTGACCTGATTCTATTCAAAATATGATTCGAATAAAAAAATGTGTGATTCGCAGGGCCCTACCATTAATAAACTACAGTGCCCTGTAAAATCATGTTATTGTTATATTCATCATTCATTTAAACTGATAATTTCACTCTTATTTGTTTACAGTGAATTTTTAGCTCCAGGTGCTCATAATCCTGTAAATGTTGATAGTCGAGTAACAGAATTGGTTCGTACTAGAATGGAAAATAATCCAAATAGATTTGTGTTTCAAGAAGCTCAGGTCTGTAATGCTTGTATTCACAATTCCTGCATGTAATCAATGTTACCCGATACTGTACAGATATTGAGAAATGTTCTAGGTACATCACACATGGAATCTGGATAATATGTAAGAACTTTATGAAAGAATGCATCTGATTGGATGTTATGCACATGAGTGACATTATGACGTGAATGGAATGCTTCAACACAAAACAGTGTCAAGCAAGAAAGTTATGAGATTAAAAGTATCAGTTTATTTGTGGTATAAAAACAGAACACAACTCGGGTAGAGTATGGAGGTATGGATCAATGACCCTTGGTGAAGTTTACCATGTATTTCACATGTGCCTTTGGTGCCCGTGAAGTACAAAAAAACAACTACATCTCAGGTTGTTGATTCCAGTTCCCCCAAACTCCACCCTCAGTGTGTTCTGTCTTATTATGGTACTCTTCATCCCACATTCTGGAATTTCAGGAAACTTCTTGAATGTCCAAAAATATATTCCTGAGCCTTGAAACCACCTAAATCATGTGATAGTATCTAAACCTTGAATCATTATTCAATGGAGTTGAATCTATGGGGTATTAACAGTGATGTCTGTATAACTGGATTGCTGGAATGCTTATTGGTCATGATAAGAAAGAAAGCGAAACAACTTGTTAATAAACATAGACAAGACGAAATATATGATTTTTAAGGCCAGAAAAATAAGGAATATCCCAAAATTTTCAGTAGGTGGTAAAGAACTGGAATGTATCTCAAAATACACATACCTAGGGTTAACCCTTTCGAAAAACGGCGCCCTGAAACATGCACAGTCTGAACTTAGTCTTAATGGGCTCAAGGCTCTGTACAGTTTACACAGCTCATTCAAAAAGAAATGCACACCAACCGTGGTTGTCTTTTCTAATCTGTTTGATAAACTAATTAAGCCTATATTATTATTTGGCAGTGAAATATGGTCGACAGAGCTGAATATGAGGAACAGAGATTCTGTACCAAGTGAAAGGGTTCATATCAAGTTCTGCAAACTGATCTTAAATGTAGGTAAACATTCCTCCAACCATGCCTAGCAGAGCTAGGTCGGTATCCAATAACATTAGATGCTTTAGTACGATTCGCAAATTATTCTGGTAAATTGCTTACTACTTCCCTGGGTACCATTCTAAATAATGCTTTTGCAGAAGCTAAGAAATGTAAATGACTCAATAAGTGAAAAACTTAAAGGACTTGGATTTAACAGTTTGAATGAAACTGAAATTTCCAAAAGTAAAATTAATCTTCTAAAGTCCAAACTTGAATCGGGACCATATTAAATTATTTAAAGAAGATATAAACAATGATAATAAGAGAATAGGAAAAAACAAACTCGGGACTCATCGACTATTCAAAGTAGATTATCAAATGGAACAGTATCTCATTCACACTTCTTCCATTGAAGCTAGAAACAAATTTACGCGATTACGCATCAGCAACCATAAACTGTGGATCGAACGTGGAAGGCATTTACAACTTCCTCATCCTATCGAATAGAGAATATGCAAAGCTTGTACAATGGGGGAGGTATAATTGGAATGCCATTTCATAATTGAATGTCCGCTTTATTCACCATTGAGAGAAAAATTATTTCACACAATTTCTAACGAAAAAATTGACTTTCCTCTAATGGATACAATGGACAAATTTAAAGTAATAATGACTAATGATAATCCAGTGCTGTGCAATGTTATTTGTAACATGGTCCAGCTATTCCTTCACAAGAGGGACTATCTGTAATGTGATTTATGTATGTCATGTGAATTAGTGTGCTTTATGATTCTGTTTATGTTGATTCTGTGTGTAGCAATCTGCCTTTATTCTGGTGTATTTGCTGAATAAATCTTATCTTACAAACAAACATATAGAAAAATGTCTCCACCACTGCCATCATAGAGGGTGGTCGGAAGTTGCTATGAATAAACAATACTCAACAAAAAATAATCTCAAAGGTTTTCAGTTTCCTGATGTCTTGCAATCTTGAATCACTTTTTAAACAATATTCTTTGATGTCTGTAAAATAAATAAATGTGTTGATGATTTTCACATTTTTCATGTTAAAGCAAATAATATATTTACAACATATTCTAGTTATTATTTACAAAATACATGTTCCGAGATAGGAAAGTTGATACAGCTGTAGAGTGTTTTTGGCTTTCAGGCAAGATAGGACGTCATGGCGTTTGATGTTATGAAAGCTGTTACATTGTAACATAACAGCTTTTGTGTCACCAAATGTCATGGATTGGGAGGAGTTACCATATTGATTGACTTGATGCTATCTTGGGGGGGGGGGGGGGGGGGGGCAGTTTAGGTGACCATTTTTTTGCTGATGTTCTAGTGTTGTATTGAGATCAGTGGATTTTAAGTTATGTAGGATATGGTTGATAACAAGCCTGAATATAAGCAGACTGTCATCTTCAAAATGAGGTCTCCAGAGGGTGAATTTGGTGATGCTACCCTGCAGAGCAGGGTAGCATCACAAAATTTACCCTCTGTGAACCTCAGTCTGAATCCAGGTCTCAAGCCAAAACCGAAAGATGTACCTAGAGGATAAATTGGCCCACTGTATGGGATAACATCAGCAAATTCACCCTCTGGAGACCTCATTTTGCAAATGACAGGTTGCTTATATTCAGGCTTGGTTGATAATTGATTAGAGCATTGATCTTAGATTTGGAATTGCTTCAGGAGACAATGGTGGCACAGTATGCTATGGTACACATGCCTTTATCCAATGCTAACCCTGCTGATGTGGGGTAGTGAGTTGAAGAGTCTGACAATTACTTGTCACTGCTCTGTGGTACTCTCTCTGGCTTCTTCCACTTGTTCAACATGATATGACCCTCGCTGTTGAAAATGTTTAAGTCCTAAAAAAGTTAAAATCTGTTTCTCAGGCCCTCCCACATGCTCCATTTGGCTGCCGCATTCTCTCTTTTTATAACCAATGCAAACTTTCAAAAAAAAATTAAATGGTTTATGTCTGATATTTTACCCAAGTTAATAAAATTGATAAATTTGCCTCTTGAGTGCAACAAGGCTTTGTAATGCTTTATTATTGCAAAGCCTTCTCGCACTTAAGGGACGAAATACACCACCACCCATGCTATTCTGTAGATTATGAGGCCTAAAACATAAAACAAACCAAGAACATGAACTTTTTGATGGCAAAGAAATAATTCCAAAAATAAAATAAAAAAAAATGCCCGCCCACATGCAATTTGACAGAAAATGGCCTGCGAAACAAGATTTACTTTGTGGGCCATAAACCCCCAGACATGTTAAGTTTTGAAAATGACAATCAGGGAGATTTTTGCGTGTGAATAATATAACAAGACTTTTATTCTGAGAACAACTGTTTATTAAAGTTGTTAACGTATTATACAGTTTAGCCCATATAATTGAATATCCCTTAATACAATAACATATAATTGAATATCTCTTAATACAATAACACATAATTGAATATCTCTTAATCCAATAACACAGGTATTTGATGTCAGTACATCCAGTATAAGCATTTAGTCTATTATATCTTGTTTAACAAAGCTCTGTGAGCTTTGTCAAACAAGATATAATGGAATAAATGCTCAGTTACTATTTAATTAAAAGGGTTACACTCCTATAAATAATAAAGTATTTTTCATATGTAATAATAAATAATAATAAATAATTTTCTATATATACATATATTACATAGATAAGGTTTATAATTACATAATTTTTAAGAGTGTTCTTTCACATAATTCCAGGTTGAAGTTTTTGCAAGACTGGCTAATTCCTTGGATACTTTAAAATTATAACATTCTTCACTGGAGTTAATCTTTGAAGCAAGAATGGCACAAAGTGTTTCATTTTTTAGTTCAGACCTGAAGCAGGTTTGGGTCTTCCTCACCATTGAAAATACCCTCTCACTGTCTGCATTACTGTTGGGTACTGTTAGCATAGCTTTCACTACATGCCCTAGATTTATAAATCTATCTTTTCCAACTCCAGTTTTCATCTTGAGAACCTTATCCCACCATTCATCTACTCTGTCTTTCTCTTGGTCATACTTTGGAAAAGTGTGCTCTGGGATGGTTGAAAAGTCATCAACATCTTCTTGTAGGTTGTCCAAATTCTCCACCAATTGGAACCTCTGTGCAATTTTGATGACTGAAAAACAAATAAAATTTACTCAGATTACTCATGTTTTCATAATTGTCCTACATCTCATCCAATATACATTGATAGTTATGTATTTTATTTCAGAACAACAATCAAGATTATAGAAAATATAGCAGTTTTGATGACTGCAAAAATAAATTAAATTGACTTAGATTTACTCATGTTTCCATCATTATCCTGCACCTCATACAGCATACATTGATAGTTATGTATTTTTATTTCAGTTATAACAACAATCAAAATAACTTTCTTGAAAATATAAAAGTTCTCACACACACCTGAATTGATGTCCATTTGCTCTCTGATTTCTTGTTTTGGGTTTAGGAACATCAAATCATGCAGCAGACTTTCTTTGAAAGGAAAATTCTTCAACATCTTTTGCACAATGGCAATGTAAAAATTTCTGACACTTCTGAAAAATAAAGAAATACAAGATTATTAAATTTGAAAAATAAAATTTATGATACTTCTGAAAATTAAAGAAAATCAGTATTATTGAATTTGAAAAGTTTGAAAATTGTTTAATTTATATTTCTATTCAGAAAGGTGTTGATAATTATTATTATTGATTGAGGAAAAGATAATTACCTATAGAATCTCTTCATTGATGAAGCAGGTACCTCCTCTTCATTTATAAAATTTCTTGCAGCCATTCCAACAGCCAAATAATCATCAGACAGGTGGTTATCTTGGTCTGTGAAATTTACTTCTGTGATCTCTTTGGTCTCCCTAATAATTTTGGACTTAACAAACTTTCCAAGGAACTTTCTCAAGAGTCTTGTCATTTCTGGTACCATCAAGCCCAGCATGGTTTCATCAGACTGAAATAGAAAGGCATTAAAATTTATTTCAGATATAACAATCAGAAGTTCACCTGCAATGGAATGTATTAAAATTAATGTATTATATGAAATGTGTGTTCATTTACTTTCCCAAACAAAACAAGAAGGTGTTGTTTTACTTCCCCCAGACCCCATTCCCATCAACAAGAAGGTGTTGTTTTACTTCTCCCAGACCCCATTCCCATCAACAAGAAGACTTCATGAAAACAAATTACCTGAAAAGTTGTGTTGAATTCATTCAGTGGCCCTAAAATGAACTCCAGAAACAAGAAGTATAACTTCATCTCTTCACTGTTTAATCTATCGGCAATATTTTTCACTCGACCAGCTGTCTCCACACCTTCTTGACTGTTAAAATATGCCTGCAATGCTGGCCATTGTTGTAAGAGTCTTCTTATACATCTTTCTAAACTCAGCCATCTTGTACTTGCATGCTTTAAAATCTTCATAGCCTCAGTTTCTGTGAATTCTAAGAATTCTTTATACTCTTCCTTTCTTTTTGAACTAAAAGAAAAGTGAAAACTTTTTTAAATGATATATTTAGTTTAAACAGTATTTATTCAATAATTGACATGTGTGTACATTTCACAATAACATTTGACTAACAAAAAAACCCTAAAGAAAAGTGAAAACTTTTTAAATGATATATTTGAATGACAGTGTAAAAGAAACAAATCACCACTGAAATTTTAAATTCACAAATTTACCTTGGATTCTGATAGCATCCAGTTGATAATGAAAAGTTCAAATTTCTGACAACCTCACACCACAAATGGCTTATTAAATTTTGAAGTAGCAAATAATTAAAGATACACACCTTTTACTGAAATGCAGATAAACATCACTCAACAACTCCTCAACAGGCATTGGTATTTCTTTCATGGCTTTCACTGCACACAGATTTGCCAGATGACAAATACATCCCATATCAAATACTGCAGGTTGTACTTATTGTAGGTTGGAGATTACAGAATTATTTTTCCCCATCATAACACTACAATTGTCACTTGTGAAGGACACCAAATTCTTCCATTTCAACCTATGATTTCTGAAAGAAAAAATAATAAAATAAAATTACTTTTGCCATCCCCTTTATCTTCAATTTACAATTTCTGAGATAACTCTCAAGAGCCACTAGCAAACTTTCAGTTATGGGACCACTGGATTGACCAGGTAGTCCATTAACTGAAAGTTTGCTATTGGTTATTAAGTCTTTTCTCAGAAATTGTAAGTGGGGTAAATAGTAAAAGTTTAGGATTTCTGAAAGAAAAAATAAAAAAATAAAATTACTTTTGCCCCCCCCCCCCAGGCCTATCTTCATCAATTTACCAACTACTACCCCCTGCCCCACTTCATCCCCTGCATAAATTTACCCCACTTACAATTTCTGAGAAAAATCTTAAGAGCCACTAGCAAACTTTCAGTTATGGGACCACTGGAATGACCAGGTAGTCCATTAACTGAAAGTTTGCTATTGGTTATTAAGTCTTTTCTCAGAAATTGTAAGTGGGGTAAATAGTAAAAGTTTAGGATTTCTGAAAGAAAAAATAAAAAAATAAAATTACTTTTGCCCCCCCCCCCCCCCAGGCCTATCTTCATCAATTTACCAACTACTACCCCCTGCCCCACTTCATCCCCTGCATAAATTTACCCCACTTACAATTTCTGAGAAAAATCTTAAGAGCCACTAGCAAACTTTCAGTTATGGGACCACTGGAATGACCAGGTAGTCCATTAACTGAAAGTTTGCTATTGGTTATTAAGTCTTTTCTCAGAAATTGTAAGTGGGGTAAATAGTAAAAGTTTAGGATTTCTGAAAGAAAAAATAAAAAAATAAAATTATTTTTGCCCCCCCCCCCCCCCCCCCCCCAGGCCTATCTTCATCAATTTACCAACTACTACCCCCTGCCCCACTTCATCCCCTGCATAAATTTACCCCACTTACAATTTCTGAGAAAAATCTTAAGAGCCACTAGCAAACTTTCAGTTATGGGACCACTGGATTGACCAGGTAGTCCATTAACTGAAAGTTTGCTATTGGTTATTAAGTAAAAGTTTAGGATTTCTGAAAGAAAAAATAAAAAAATAAAATTACTTTTGCCCCCACCCCCACCCCCTCCCCCCAGGCCCCCCAAGAAAAAAATTATCAACACATTTTCTTGTATATTTACCTAAAAATCTCATCCAGTGTCTGAAATATGGCTGCTCCTGTTCCAATGTTACAAATTGGCATGTCCAGAAAACGAGTCACAGATCTTCCAATGGAATCGTCGAACAATCTAACTAAAACTACAAGCTGTTTGTGTGACCCCTGGTCATTTGATTCATCAATCATGAGTGAAAATGGTTTGGTACGGCAGTGTTCCATTACTGGCTCTGTCAATTTTGGGGCAAGAGCTCTCTTTACGATCATAGTTGTCTTCATTCTCCCACACGAAAATTTTTTGGCTATATCACTGTCCGGAAACATTGTTTTACATAACTTGGTGAAATGGTCAGCAACTGCAAATGGCAGATTGTGTTCAGCAACAAAGTTCGCAAATAATACCTCCGATTGAACCACTTGTGCCCCATTGTCTGATTTGTTGCTTGAAAAAAAACTTGTCATTTTGGTATTCGATGTTTTGGCACTCGAAAGTTGCTGGTGTTGTGTTGATTTTTCATGTCGAACTGCGTCATTCTTCCCCCCATGACTGATCGTGAAATGGGCACTGCAAAGTGTACAAAACGCACTTGTTTCTCCTCTGTCACTTCTTGTCAACCAGGACATTTCCTTCTTCCATGATTCTTTAAACTTAGAATCGTAGCGACGTTTTTTGGATGGATTTTCAGACATTGTGAATTTGATTGCGAATGATACATACTGGTGTACATCGCCTGATATATATACACAACTATAGTTACCTGTGATCCATTCATCATAGAATGTTTTGAAAACAAAGTTATTTTTCAATTAAAAAGCCGATCTCTGATGAGCCGAAATCAGTATGGTTTCAAACAGTAATCAGCTGTTGTTCCTTCACACGTGTCTCTGTTTATGTTATGAAAAGTCGCTTAAGTACAAAGAAAAGAGGTTCGTGTTTTCGTTGTGAAAACATTGCACCAAGCTAATTTGTTTGGTCTTCAATCACCATTTAATGACAGAATAATATCAAATAGCCCATTCTTGTATTAATTTATTTTAATTAAACACGATTTGGAGCAAATGGAAGAGAGAAAAAAGAGACTGAATTTGTGAAGCTTACTTAAATATCCGGGTCAGTGAGCAGATCTCACGGATTACCGTTTGCAAACGAGAAGTAAATTGTACACAATAAAAGAAATGGTTGATTTCGTTTTTTTATTTGATAACTTATGGCGATGCGGGAGATTTAAGGGTGCTACCGTGAGTGCGGGAGATCATGACCCAATCCGAGAGTCTCACGGTGAATCCGTGAGACTTAACATGTCTGTAAACCCCTATAAATAATTTAATATTAAGTAATGTTACAAACAATGAAGTTATTTCAAGGAATTATTTGCTGAGTTACTTTTACCTTTGACAAAAACTATAATAGTTTTCCACAGCTAAAAACGGAAATCCCCAGTTTTTTATCTGTGCAATACCATCATTGTCTCTCTTTCAGTCAACAGCACATCAGTGAACAATTCATTAAAGCAGCTTTGCTGATAATTCATTGCTTGCAACCCAGTATATTAATAGATTATTTTGATCTCAGCATAGGTTTAGTGCCGTTGATCGTGCATAGTGTGGATACAGACATTTTCTAATTGACCCGCTTCTGGCAATTAGAGCATGGTAAGAGTGAATGTAACTGAGATTAGAGTTCGGAGCCGACCGGCTCTCGGCCAGTCAAATTACGCATTCAGAAAGAACAACAAGTTCAAATTTACCTGATGAATTACAGTGTTTGTTAACATGTTGGGGCAAATTGAAATTTATGAGTTTTCTCTTCATTTCAGGAACATATATTTAAATTGATGAAAAGTGATAGTTACAGTCGGTATCTAAGATCAGATATGTATAAAGAATTTTTAAGTGGAACCAGGAAGAAAGTAAGACTGCTTCCCAACTTATCCCAAGTGTTTCTGCACTCTCACATATCCTCATCATAGGTTTTAATGGAGTTAATAGAGAAAGTAAGCTTCGTTTTGTAGTATTCTTAAGTTTCACCTTGTATTATTTGGCTTAATTTGCTGATATGACTTATCTCTTCTCGTTTTTTTCTTAGTTCACGGTTAAGTTTAGTTAGTGATCTGGCTTCTGATGCCATTGTCACAGCTGTGAAGAGAAGTGCCAGATTTCTTATCAGGATCTTTACTCAGTAGGTTTCAGACAGCAATTTCACCCAGTACTCTTATGACTTTTGTTACTCATACATCAACTATTCTATTCCTTAACCCTTTACCTAACACATTATTTTTAGTCGAGTTGTGACGAAGTCAAACTCGACTTATAGTTTGGTGAATGGCGGGCGGGCGGGTTTTGGGCGGGCGGGCGTAAACAATTGGTTTCCGGATGATAACTTGATAGTGGTTCAACTCACATTCATTAAACTTCATACATAGGTTGGTCTTGGTGGGAGGAAGAACCCTATTGATTTTGGACATGCTACGTCGAAGGTCAAGGTCACAGTGACCTTGAACATAGTAAATCTTAAACAATTGGTTTCCGGATGATAACTTGATAATGGTTCAACTCACATTCATGAAACTTCATAGGTAGATTGGCCTTGGTGAGGGGAAGAACCCTATTGATTTTGGACTCGCTACGTCAAAGGTCAAGGTCACAGTGACCTTTAACATAGTATATCGCAACAATTGGTTTCCGGATGATAACTTGATAGTGGTTCAACCTAGAGTCATGAAACTTCATAGGTGTGTTGGCCTTGGTGCGAGGAAGAACCCTATTGATCTTGGACTCACCAGGTCAAAGGTCAAGGTCACAGTGACCTTGAACATAGTATATCGCAACAATTGGTTTCCGGATGATAACTTGATAGTGGTTCAACCTAGAGTCATGAAACTTTATAGGTGTGTTGGCCTTGGTGCGAGGAAGAACCCTATTGATCTTGGACTCACCAGGTCAAAGGTCAAGGTCACAGTGACCTTGAACATAGTATATCGCAACAATTGGTTTCCGGATGATAACTTGATAGTGGTTCAACCTAGAGTCATGAAACTTCATAGGTATGTTGGCCTTGGTGCGAGGAAGAACCCTATTGATCTTGGACTCACCAGGTCAAAGGTCAAGGTCACAGTGACCTTGAACATAGTATATCGCAACAATTGGTTTCCGGATGATAACTTGATAGTGGTTCAACCTAGAGCCATGAAACTATACAGGCGTGTTGGCCTTGGTGCGAGGAAGAACCCTATTGATGTTGGACTCACCAGGTCAAAGGTCAAGGTCACAGTGACCTTGAACATAGCATATCGCAACAATTGGTTTCCGGGTGAGAACTTGGTAGTGGTTCAACCTAGAGTCATGAAACTTCATAGGTGTGTTGGCCTTGGTGCGAGGAAGAACCCTATTGACCTTGGACTTGCCAGGTCAAAGGTCAAGGTCACAACTCGACATTGGATCTGTGATCCTGAGCGGCATTTTTTTTTTATAAATTAAATTTCACATTTTTCGAAAGCAAATTTCACAATGTTTCAATAAAACCATACAAATATGGATATCATTAGAACCAGCTCGATGAGCTGGTTCTAATGATATCCATATTTGTATGGTTGTATTGAGAAACCTCAGAGATATTTTAGACTGTGGTAGGCTTATTCCGGTTAATTTTCTGGCCATTTTTGGCTACTATGTTTGGTAAAGTGTTAACTCCCTTAGAAGCCTAAAGTCAAGTCTACTTCCTCCATTGTGGTGCGGCAAGTTCCATGACACTGGCATTTTGGATACCAGTGAGCAGGAAATGCTGTATAACCTGAGCACTTGTCTTTAGTTGAGTGCCTGAAGAGGCAGACGTCACTCGACTAAAAACATGTGCTACATCACTAGTCTTTATAATCTTATAATTACAAAATTGGTATTCGTTCCCCAGCATTGTGAGGGTTAAGGAAACATTCACAATAAATAAAATTTAAAAGAAAATGGGAGACATGATCAGTCATACTCTCATCATATAACCCAAATAAAGATGTAAGATGAATATTTAAGTAATTTCTCATGTAAATGAGCTCCTAACCCTCTACCTAACAAAAATTAGATGGTGCTTGTATTTAAATTGTTGTGAATTACTGAAATTGTTAAATTTTTATTTCACAAACACAGCTTATAACCACTCATTGGATCTAGCTTATTCCAGTGAGCAGTTATAAACTTGTTTTTTGAGGCAAAACATAAAAAATAATGAAATTTGAAGGGTGCCCGAGAGACGAAAGTTCTTTAACCCTTTACCCAACACAGATGATATCAAAATTTATTATTTTAAATATTATTTTTTCAATTTTTTCCAAAGAATTTCAACAAATCCACATCTTATGACACCCTACCCTTATTGGAATGAGCTCAACTAGCTCCTTCCAATGAGGGGGTCACAGAGTATAGTTTTGTTGAATTTTTTTTAGGAAATAATATTTTTTCAACTGCTGGATTTGCATATTATGCAGGTGTCGTGGCTGATTTGTTAGGTAAAGGGTTAAAATAGCCTTATATTGCTGAAATATTTGCATAAAGGCCTTAAATGAATTATAGTTAACATGCATCGATATCCAAAAAAATCCCTCTTGTTACATTCTGTTACAATGTTTCAGATTAAGACTGGCATCTCATACAAGTTACAGCAGAGTGAATAATTCTGACGTAATAGCACCAAAGTCCAGCAATGATTTTTTTATCTTTTGAAATGAACAAATATATGTGTCTTTGGTTTTCCTGTGAGCTATTTGTGACAGAGCACAAAACTAGATTAATCCCTTAACCCTTTACCTAATATGAAAAGCAGATGACACTTACAAACAAAATTATTGAATAACTGAATTTTTTAATTTTTTTTTGCGTCAAAAACATACCTTATGATCCCTAATACCCAAAACATTCTCATACCCTCCACAAATTCTTTGTCCTTTCATTAAACCTTTTACCCGTTGTGATGGCTAGAAACTGTGACTGCTATTTCCAAAAAATCTCTATTCAAGTTTTTTTTCTTGATACCTCATTGGAATGAGCTCATTGAGCTATGCTTTTGAGGCAAATAATGAAAATTTTGAGTAATTCATGAAGTTTTTGCAAGTATCATCTTCTAATGGAATTGGCTAAAGGGTTATGTCAGAATTGAGTATTCATTTTTATCTTATCAATAAGATATACGCATTGTATTTGAGATTAGAATACAGCTTCTTAACTCTTTAATCAACAGACATTACTTATCCCCTTCACTTCAGTCGGTACGTAAGGTCTTCAGAAGAGTTCTCCTCCCAGTGCGATCTTTTGCCCTCATCTCTAATTCACCCCAGGTCATTCCTAGCTCATTCGATTCTTCTACGGTTCTTCTCCAGGTGATTTTTGGCCTACCTCTTGGTCTTTTACCCTTGGCGTCCATCGTAGGGCTGCCCTGGTGATGCTAGTTCCAGGCATTCTGAGAAATGTCCTATCCATTTTCAGCATCTTTTGTCTCCCTGGATGATGCAGGAGGACTCAGTCAAGTCTAGCAGGTCTTTGTTAGAGATCCTCTGTGGCCAGAATATTTTGCATATTCTACGGAGGCAGCCATGATGGAAACTTGACAGTGTTCTCATATCTTTTTTATTGACTCTCCAGCATTCGCTACCATATATCAAGATGGATTTGACATCACTGTTGTAGATTTGGAGCTTTGTTTTACAGCTGTACTGCTTTGACGTCCAGATTGGCCTTAACCATTCGAATGCTAATCTTGCTATAGACAGTCTGTTCTTGATGTCTTTCTTGGTAGAGTCCTTGGTACTGACAACAGGGCCCAAATAGGGAAAACTTTCCACCATGTTAATATCCATGCTGTCCACAGTTAGTTTGGTATTTGATGTTGTTGTTGTGTTTAATCACAGTCTTTTTTGCTTTTATCTGAAGTCCTGTTTGGTTTGCTTAGTGACTGAGCTGTCTTGTTTTCTCCTGCATATGGTCTGTTCTATATGTTAATAGAGCTATATCGTCTGCAAAGTCAAGGTCTTCCAAACTTGAGAACATGGACCATGTGATGCTTCTTTTCTGGTCACTGGTGGTTTTTCTCATCATCCAGTCTATGGTTGCTAGGAATAAGATGGGCAAAATGACACAACCCTGTCTTACGCCAGATTTGACTGCACACTAATTGGTGGCTTTGTTGTTTAAGAGCACTATACATTCGAAATCAGTGTTGAAGCATTTTATCAGGGTCACTATTTTATTAGGTACTCCATAAGATCTTAGAATTTCCCATAGTGTTTCTCTGTGTATGCTGTAGAACCATAGTGTTTCTCTGTGCATGCTGTAGAAGGCCCTTTTAAAGTCTATAAAGTTTATGTATGAGGGAGCCTTCCATTCAGTTTGATGATCTCATTGATACATCCTTTTCCCTTCCTGAATCCAGCTTGTTCTTGTCTAAGGGTTTTATCAAATGAGGTGTTGATTCTATTCAGGAGTACTCTATAGAAGACTTTGCTGGGAATTGAGAGTAGTGTTATGCTTCTCCAGTTGTCTCATTTGCCTAGATCACTCTTCTTTGGTAGTTTTACAATGAGGCCTTTGGATCAGTCACCAGGGATGTTATTCTCCCAGATGTTCAAAAGAGGTTGTATAGTGCATCTGTTGCTGTTCCAGAGTCTGCCTTCAGTAATTCTGCTTCAATGCCATCAATACCTGCTGCTTTTCCTATCTTCATGGATTTTATGGCTCTGTTTACTTCTTTTCGTGTTGGATCAGTGCAAATATCCAGGTCATCGTTTGGGGTGGGGGGGGGGGGTTGGGGGGAGGGCTTCTTCAAATGAAATCGTGGGTTCTGGTCTGTTCAATACCGATGTAAAATGCTCTACTCACCGTGCTGCTTGTGCTCTGCGGGAATGATCTTTCCATTCTTGTCTTTTGCTGGTGGTGGCTGCTTAGTCTGTCATTTAGTTCCTTGGTGATCTTGTAGACCGTAATTAGCTTAGCCCTTCTTGCAGCCTTTTCTGCTCTTTCTTCGAGGTATGTTCTCCTGTCATTCCTTGCGCTCTTTTTGACTTCTTTATCCTGCTTGTTGTAATATTTCTGAGCTTCTTCTCTCAGTCTGGGTGATTTACTTCCATCAACAGACATGATATCAAAATTTATTATTAATATAACTTTTTCAAATTTAAAAAATTTTTTTTTATTAAAACCAAGCATATGACCCTTCAGTGGAACAAGCTTATTCTAATGAGGGTCATGATGTGGTTTTGCTGAAATCTTTTGAAAAACTTTTTTTTTCCAATGCTCAGTTTGTAAATTACATGGCGTTAAAAAAAGAAAACTTCTCATCACATAAAAAACTTGCTCAATTACAAAAATTAAATTAGCTCTGGGATTTATAGCAGAGTGTGCTACAGAAAATTTGCATATCTTTCCTTGTACTTGTGAAAGGCTGTCATATGATACACTGTAAGAAAGGGCATGCTTGGCCTTTTTCTATGGTGTGTCTCATGACAACATATCGCTAGCATCTTAAAAGTAACTACAGGACCAAGTTTAAGACCTCAGAGTTAACTGGTTGAGTGGTGCATACCCAAATTTGGCTTTATTGTAAAGTGAAGGTTCCATAGCTTAAAGGCTTCATATCTGTGGATGTACTTCAGATTATCTCTTACGTGAAATTTGTTTATCCTGTATTCATATGCCTTGATACAATTTATGTACTGTACCAAGGCAAAGATATGTGAACAAATCTTGCTGACCAAAAATAATTTAGCACTCTACCAGTTAACCTTTTAACCTTTAACCTTTTTTGTTTATTGAATGATCATTGCTGGTACATGTACAGTGGAGCCCACTTAATTGGATATCTCTTAATTGTATATCCCTGTTAATTGAATATAATTTTCAAACACAAAACCATTTACCATACCTTCAGTACAAATTTGATCTGTTAATTGCATATGGGTTGTAGAGTAAACTTCTGTTAATTGTATATATATTTTTGTAATATGTCGAAAACATTACTGTGACATGCACCAAATACCCCTCATTTATCAACCTTTTTGGCCTCACTACATCCAATACAGGCATTTATTCTATTATATCTTGTTTGACAGAGCTCTATGAGCTCTGTCAAACAAGATATAATAGAATAAATGCTCAGTTTACCTCCAGAACACAGGAAACTGACCAAATCCCTCTTAATTGTATACTTCTGTTAATTGAATAATTTTCACTGGCAAAATGGATATTCAATTAAGAGGATTCTACTGTATTTGAATGTTGTGTTGGCTAGTGTGTGTGAGATAATTGTTGAACTGACACAAAGAATTTCACTTTCTTCAGCTTTCTCTCTTTTCTGTGTGCCTGTCGAATGACTTGATGTGCAAAACTCATTTAGTTCATGTTGTTTGTTTGCTTGTTGGAGATGTATTTTAAATGTGGCTGCTTGTAATCAGGTAAATGATGAAAGGTAATTTAATTATGGTGACATATGCATAGAGAAATACATAACGAGCCTGTGAAAAAGATTAATGTGGTTTGTCTCCTCAAATGCTTTGTATTTTGATTTGCTGTTTGTTTGTAGGTCTACTATTGTGGAATTCATTGATGCATGTCATTTTTTATGTTTTTTTTTTTTAACTTTGTTAACTGGGAGAGTGCGAAATTATTTTTGGCCATGAAATTTTTTTCCCATGCCTTTGCCTTGTTACAATTTATAGGAGAGTGCCTGTTGGGCATTCTTCCATAAATTGTAGCAAGGAAAATCCTAACAGACTAAATAATATCATTTCAAAGATAATATGAAGTACAGTCACTGAATTTGAAGCCCTTCAATTGCAGGACTTGCACTTCAGAATAAACCCTAAAATGGGCTTCCAGCACTCTACCAGTTCAGGGAAATGTAAACAGAAACTGTATGGCAAAAATCGTTGTGTACAATTTTTTTTTTATTTCTGTTTTATGACACTCTTGGTGCAGTTAGAGTAGAACCTGTCTTGAGAGGTCACCCTTTTTGCAAAGCAAATGTGGTCTCTCAAAGCAGGTGGTCTCTCTTGACAGGTCCATTCCAGAGTAAAATAACCAAACGTTACAGGGCCACAGCAGTCTATCAAGACAGGTGGTCTCTCATGACAGTGGTCTCTCACGACAGTGGTCTCTCAAAACAGGTTTTACATTCGGGCCTGAAAATAAACAGTCTGACATTTGCAGAATGAGGTCCCCAGAGGGTGAATTTGATGATGCTATCCCATACAGTGGGCCAATTTATCCTCTGGGTACCTCTCTCTGTTTAGTTTTGAAACCCTGATTCAGATTGAGGTTCGCAGAGGGTAAATTTAGTGATGCTACCCTGCTGTGCAGGGTAGGATCACTAAATTCACCCTCTGGGGAGCTCATTTTTCAGATGTAAGTCTGCTTAGTTTCTGGCTTGTTTACTTTCTATATCTTATATAAGATATGCTGATGTCCGAGCATTTATTCTCACTGTTGTGCTCTACAAAAACAATATAAATAGTTCTCTCCCTTTGTGGTGCATATGAGCTGAGCTCCGGATTTTTTTGATGTATTATGCCATAAAAAAAATATGAGTGAAAGTTTGGTAAAGAGGTTAATAAGGCTAATGTAAGCAGAAAATGGCCATCTTCATGCATTTTGGGATGAAAGATTTTCTTAGTAAGTATGGTATGTAGTACCAATCAGAAATGTAATCCAGAGTGTATTTGACCTCTGTGATTTTGTTCAGACAACACGCTTCTTGTGGTGCAACTCATACAGTTGTGTGGGGTTGCCCTTCAACTAAGACTGCCGATCCTATCAAATATGGCTGAAAGAATGAACTAGAGACATATCGGCCCATAAAAGTTCCCTCTGATGCAGCTTTGGGGTCAAAGCTGCATCAGAGGGAACTGTTATGGGCCGATACGTCTCTAGTTCTTTCTTTCAGCCATATTTGATAGGAATTAATCTTTTGATTCTCAGGCAGCAGCAAATGAATTTTTCGGCCCATGTTCATCATATTTATTTTGGAGGCAAAATTGAAAATGTATAAGCCTACCATAGGGTGTGATTTTAGCAGTATCACATTGCGATTTACGATGCAATATGTCATATACATTGATACAGTATTGTTATTCTCTTTGCGAAATACGACACAATTCTCATATGTATGTACAAAATAAATACTTATTTAACTGATTGAGGCTGCGATTAGTTTTGGTGGTCTGAATTTGTTCATCCAAAATTGTTTTTTTACAAATTATTAGGGAGTGCAAACAGGCACTCTCCAATAATTTGTAATAGAACAAATTTGTATAAACAAACTATTATTTACTATTATAGCACTCAACCAGAAAAAAAAATGCCTTAGAATCAATTATTATGCCCTCTACTTGGTCGGTATCTAGTGGAGAGCTGTGTACAATCGTGCATAACGCAAATGTGTCCATCCAACATATTTGCAGCTCTAGCACGTTCGTACGTTTGTGCATAACGCAAATGTGTCCGTTCAATATATATGCTGCTCTAGCATGGTCATTATTTGTCAGATTCAAATAATTTTTGCCATGCTTGTCCATCGACATGGGGGAAAGGATCCTATAGCAGAATTAACATCTTCGCATAAACATTTACAGAGTTATTTTCCCTTGTTTAACTTAGGGGATTATTATTGAAAAATGTGTCTGTCCAACATATTTGCTGCTCTAGCTCTGTCATCATACTTTGAATTCAAATAATTTTTACCATGCTTGTTCCTCAGCATGGGGAACGGATCCTACAGTAGAATTAATATCTTTGCATGAGCATTTACAGTGTCATTTGCCCTTGTTTAACATAGGGGATGATAGAAAAATGTGTCCATCCAACATATTTGCTGCTCTAGCTCTGTCATCATACATTGGATTGAAATAATTTTTGCCATGCTTGTGCAGGAGGGGGCATATGCCACGCTTTGCATTGGTCTTGTTTAATTTTGTTTGGCCATAATATAATGTTCTTGCTCAAGCCAGACTCCATGTAGTACAAACAGGTGCAAATCTAATGCTACTAAAATGGTGTGCACATTTTTCTGCTCTTGCAACACCACATTAGAGTGTTGCAATCAACAAACAAGGTTAGCAGATACATCAGCTGTGAATAGCACTGATGAATAGAATCACCAAACACACAAAACATCCCTTAAAATGTTTATAGGCTCGGTTGCAACCTCTGGTATGCGCCTGGAATGTTATATTAGCCGCAGTTAAACAACATTGCAGTCCATGGAATGATGATGTCACTTGAGCGGGGCTATTTCAAATTGCTCAAGGCTATCAGATGTCCAGTAAACTTCTTCGTTGTCAGGAGATGTCACTCTTACACATTCCACCGACAAAAACACTTTGGACGCCACTTTGAGGTTCATTGACCTGGCCGACTATATTGGAACATATGGAATTTATTGGTTGTCAGAGTAATTCTTTGATGGTTTAAAAAAAATTTCTTTCATTTAACCCTCTACCTAACACAGTATTTTTAAAAAATAAATTAAATTTCACCTTTTTTGAAAACAAATTTCACAATGTTTCAATAAAACGATATAAATATGGATATTGTTAGAACCAGCTTGACGAGCTGGTTCTAATGATATCCATATTTGTATGGTTTTATTGAGGAACTTCCAAGATATTTTAGGCTGTATTAGGCTATTCTGGTTAATTTTATGGCTGTTTTCGGCCGCTGTGTTAGGTAAAGGGTTATAAGGATTTAACTCTATAACCTACATGCATTTAGCAGGTCAAATTTGGACTGAAGGTATGGTAAATGGGTAAGTGACAAGCTGGTTCTAATGATATCCATATTTGTATGGTTTTATTGAGGAACTTCCGAGATATTTTAGGCTGTATTAGGCATATTCTGGTTAATTTTATGGCCGATTTTGGCCGCTGTGTTAGGTAAAGGGTTAAAAGGATTTAACTCTTTAACCTACATGCATTTAGCAGGTCAAATTTGGACTGAAGGTATGGTAAATGGGTTAGTGACAAGCTGGTTCTAATGATATCCATATTTGTATGGTTTTATTGAGGAACTTCCGAGATATTTTAGGCTGTATTAGGCTTATTTTGGTTAATTTTCTGGCCATTTTTGGCCGCTATCTAGGTAAAGGGTTAAAACGATTTAACTCTATAATCTACATGCATTTAGCAGGTCAAATTTGGAATGAAGGTATGGTAAATGGGTTAGTGTTTGGATATTACATACAATTAAAATTAACCCGGTTATTCAGTTGAGATATAGCCAGCTAAGCAACTTGACTGTATCACCATTTGGCCTCCGTTCATAGACCTACATCAGGTTTTTGGACTTTTCTAGAATATTGCTTATGGACAAGACTGGACATAAACCTAATTGTGATATTTTATATGTAGATTTCAAAAGAAGATGGAATGCTTAATCATCTCTAATGTGCTGTTAATAGATGTTAAATACCTCACAAGGCTTGCAAATAGTGAAAAATTCTGGTTGTGTCTCTGGCAGGCTTCAGTGTAAATCTGATTGCCCACCAAATAAAGCCCTACTTGTCCAGAACTTTAGAGTTTAAACAGCCTTTATTATTTGTGAATGAAGATTTTCCTCACACATGTGGATTTTGTATGGCCAGTGCCATGGGGGAAGTAATATAAAACATTGCAAAATGTCCTGATAAGGCCTAAAAAAGTAAAAAATCTATTTCTCTTGCCCTCCCGCATGGCCCTTTTGGCTGCTGCATGCTCATTTTATAACCAATGCAAACTTAAATTATTTCTGGTTGTTGAAATTTGTATGTCTTTGACTCGCAACAATTTTGGGAGAGTCCTTTGGAGACTCTCCCATAAATTGGGACAAGGCAAATCCATACAGGCTTTGTAATTTACCTTCAAAGATAGTATGAAGCACATCTACAGAATATGAAGCTTTCAAGTTGCAGTACCTGCATACCAGAAAATAAGTGGTCAGACAAGGACAATGTCAGGCACAAAAAGGCCAATGTCTGACTGAAGTTTAAAATCATCAGTCAAAATGTCTGATGCCAAAATTATTGATGAAGTTCAGTGATCAGAACATCATGCATGCTGGAAATCATGTACTTAACTAGCAAGCCTAAAATTAATGATTATTGTAATTTCTGGTCCAGGCAAGTTTGGAAGTGTGAAGAAAGTGACTGTACAGCTCATCTGTATTAACAAGATGTGAAGGAATACGATTTGATATAGCCATACATGTATCTAAGTTATGTATGAAGGGTAATTCAGTTCCAAGTCAAAATGAAACCAATCATACCTTGTTTGGCAGGGCTCTTTGAGCTCTGCCAAACAAGGTATGATTGGATGAATTCTGTGCAGTTTTAAGATGAAGGTACACATACACCCAAAACACATTATTTCAAATAATCAAACTCCATTTTGTAATATGTCAGATATCATTCTTAAATGACAGACATGATTCATTTGGTGTCTGACATTTTGTCTGGAAGTGCAATGAAAATTATTTTCAGGCTTGAGTACCTGCAATTCAGAATAAAGCCCAAAATATGGGCTTCCAGCACTCTATCAGTTAAACAAATTCCATCACCTTGTTGAAGTATATACCCATATTATAAATTGAAGAAGTTCACACATTAAGGCTTCTTGTGACCAGATTCTCTTGAGTTTTGTATCAAATCAAGACATGACTGCTATACGGGAGCCATGACTTAATTTTATTAGAAGTTTAGAAAAATACTCAGCAGGTTAAGTGTCATATTAGGGTGTAACAGTTGAAAAAGCCATCAGACCATATTGTTTGAACACACTGAGCACATTCTCCCTGGGGTATACAGTTTTTGTGTCGCCGCCCCACGAAGTGGGGAGCGACATATAGGGATTACTTTTGTCGTCTTGCATCGTCGTCCACATCGTCTGCGTCACACTTTCTCTTATCCGCCACCCCTCTTTAACCTATGAATGGATTTTGATGAAACTTTCAGTGATTCTTTATCACATAATGGCATTGTGCACCTCCTATTTTATTTTTTGATCCACTGTATTTCTTCCAGAGTTATGCCCCTTTTCCACTTAGAATTCTGTCTGAAATATTAAAATATAGTGCAGGCGACACACCTCTTCCATGGAAGACTCACATCTAAGTTTTTTAGCTCACCTGAGCGAAGCTCAAGGGGAGCTTTACTAATCACTTTTCGTCCGTCCTCTGTCCATCGTTGTCCATCTGGCGTAAACTTTACATTATCGACTTCTCTTCACAAACACTTGGACAAAATTGAACCACATCTGGTGTGCATATTCCTCATCATATGTCAATTCAAATTTGTTCAAATAAAGTTGCCACACCCACAGGGGCACCACAAGGGGCATAACTCTGATAGCACCCATAAATTTGTTTCCAAAATTAAAAAAATCTTCTTCTTCAGAACCACTAGTCAGAATCATTTCATATTTCGTATACAACTTCTCTAGGGGTGTCAGATTCAAGTTTCTTCAAATCGAGTCCCTGGATTAAAATTTGGGCTCTCTGTTGGAGCCCGAATTTTAACTTAGTGCAATATCTTGCAAAGGAACAGTGACTACAGACCTTCTGGTTTGTCATGTCAGGTCATCAACACCTCATTGTCACAGCTCTGACCGAGTTGAACACCTCATTGTCACAGCTCTGACCGAGTTGCTACTGATGCCATCAGACTCATTGAAATAACTGGCCGTCACCAGCAGTGGTAATCTAAACCAGATTATGTCTCACAAATTATTTTCACACTCAGTAGATGTTGATAGAATTGTTTATTATCATTTCAAGAAAAAATAAACAAACATCACTGAATTCATTTAATATAGGTGCATCAATATTACTATCAACATTAAATCTCAAGTCTGCATTCCACAACTGGTCTGCATCAAGTGGCCAAGTGTCAGATGACAGGTTATTTCTTCCCACCATCAAGGAGCCATTTGTTAGATTAGCTAATTATAGATAATTATCAAGTCCCATATATGTGTGTGGAATTTGTCATGGAACAGAAATTAACTTATTCTCAATTTTCACAATTCTTGTCTTATTTCATAATCATTTCATAAACATTGAGCTACAGTGTCATTGACACTTTCATTTAGGTTACTATGGGGGCTCAAATTTTAACTTAGAGCAATGTAAGGACTTTTCTTTACAAAACCTTCTTCTTCAGATCCACCAGTCAGAGTTCTTTCATATTTGGTATATAACATCTCTCAAAGAGGATCAGATTCAAGTTTGTTCAATTTTAGTCTGTGGCTTAATATTTGGGCTCTCTTGTGTGGTAGCAGGAGGGGGGCAGAGGGAGGGGAGCAGGTTAGGTTCAATTTGGTCAAATCCATTCCTTAGTGTTTTTCCATAAAATTTGCCTTGCATCACTTCATTTGTAGTGTTGATGAACCATGTCTAACTGAATGTGACCCCAAATACTTCTTTGAACCACTTTGTCAGGTGAGCGATTAAGCCCCCTTGTTTATAAAAGCTTTTAATGACTGTGTTTTCGATAAAGTGAAGCACAATTCTGTGAGTTGTTATAACTTTATGTTCCAAAAAACTGTATTTTGAGTTTATATTTAATTTGGCATATGAAAATTGTTTTTTAGGTACAGGATTAACTGATTACTTTCCCTTATTTTGTTGACCACATTTGCCTTGGGCACAGGCCTGAAAAAAGCAGTCTGACATTTGCAGAATGAGGTCCCCAGAGGGTGAATTTGATGATGCTATCCCATACAGTGAGCGAGTTTATCCTCTAGGTACCTCTTTCTGTTTAGTTTAGTCTGATTCAGATTGAGGTTCACAGAGGGTAAATTTAGTGATGCTACCCTGCTATGCAGGGTAGCATCACTAAATTCACCCTCTGGGGACCTCATTTTGCAGATGACAGTCTGCTTATTTTCTGGCTTGCTTGGGCATTTGCACTTTCAGTTGTATGTTTTGCTTGCTGCATTGTGCATTTTTGTAATAATTGTCACATACTAATCATTGTTTTTATTTTCATATGCTTTGCTGTTTTATGTTATTATTGGGTTTTTTTCACATGCGCAGTGGGAGGGACAGAAAGTTGGAGACAGATAGGATTATATTTGAAGTAGTTTTACATCAATCAACCTTTTTTCCAATCCAAGTACAACACTTTGTGAATTAATCCCCATATTTCTAAACTAGGCAGAAAAGTACTGTTAAACTGCAAAGATAGAGTCTTGCAATAAGCAGTGCTGTCATCTATTTTTGAGAGTACAGAAAACCATTTAAAATCATTTTACATTGCTTGAATCCTGCACAAGTAAGTTTTTTGTTCACTGTTTGATTGTGGTAATTAGTGAGATCCTCTCTAGTTTTTGTATAAAATAAGAGGGATGCTGTAATTGCTTGAGGTCTTCTTGAAAGTGTTTTTCCCTGTTTTGGATGACTATGGTAAAGCCCTTGTCTCCTCATATGATGACAATGTTTTTGTTATTTTATAATGTTTGAATGACTTCACATTCTTCAGGGGTGATATTCAGGTTTATCTGTTTGTGTTTTGAAGACGATCTGTGATGAAAAAATTGCCATTGGTTGTATCATAGTGTACCAAAGGGGGAATTGTAAGAATGCTGAGTCAACATAAAATTAAAAAAAACCTTCACCAAATTTTTTTGAAAAAATTGGGAAAATAATATTTTAAAATTAAAAAATCTCCGGAACCACCAATCTGAATCTTGATATTTTGGTATACAGAAAATCCACAGAGTAGCTGTGGGTCCTGAAAATCCTGGAAAGTCCTGGAATTTTAAAATTGTTTTTGACAAGTTGTGGAAAATTGCTTGTTTTTGACAAGTGTCCTTGAAAATCCTGGAAAATACCCCTCACCGGGTCCATATTACATTCTGTGTTTTGGATAAATGCTGTGTTTCTGGCAGATTTGTTATTTACCGGATGCATGACGACAGTATACTAGATTTTGTACATTAAAAACACAACAAACATCTCTAACCACGATGTTGATTGGATGATGATACAGAGTATCTCATGTACGCAGTATTGTTGGTGACAATACAAGTACATGTACATACAGATATACACTGTTTCATTGTAAATAAAAATGAAAGTGCTTCTCCATGCAGAAAAATTAGATGCAGTACATGTAAGTATGTCAATAAATATTATTTGCACCAATAAGTTGTGTGGGAGGTCCTACAAAGTTCTGGAATTGTGTCAAAATGGCATCAAAGGTCCAAGGTCCATGAATTTTGAATTGGGAAATGCGGGGGGGGGGGGGGGGGGGGGGGGGGGGACGGACCCTGATCCATAGGGGAGGGCAGATACGTGTTTGTCCTGTTTGTTCAAATTAAATCCCTCCATTTATATGGGGTCCCAGATTTTAACTTTGTGCAATATGAGAAATAATCCTTCAAAAATCATCTTCTTCAGATCCCCAAGTCAGAATCTTTTAATATTTGGTATACAGCATCCTTAGGGAGGTCAGATCCAAGTTTGTTCAAAGCAAGTCCCTGAATTGATATTTGGACTCCCTATGTGAGCCCAAATTTTAATTTAGAGCAATGTAGGAAATATTCTTTAAAAATCTTCTCCAGAACCACCAGTCATAATCTTTTGATTTTGGGGATACAACATACTTAAGAGGGTAGATTTAAATTTGTTTAAGTCAAGTCCCTTGTTTAATATTTAAACACCCTGTGGGAGCCGGAATTTGAAATTTGTGCAATATGAGGAATATTCTTTAAAAGTCTTCTTCTTCAGAACCCTCAATCACAATCTTTTCATATATGACATGCATGATCCTTAGGGGAGTCAAATTCAAATTTGTTAAAATCAAGTCCATGGGTTAAAATTTGGGCTTTCTTTTGAAGTCTAAATTTTAACTTATGTGAGGAAAAATCTGTAAAGATCTTCTCCAAATCCACTAGTCAGAATTTTTTATTTTTGGTATTCAGCATCCTTAGAATGGTTAGATTCAGTTTGTTAAAATCAAGTCCCTGGGTTATTATTTTGGTTCCCCAGGCGAGCCAAAATTTTAACTTAGTGCAATGTTGGGAATATTCTTTAAAAATCTTATCTAGAGCAACCAGTTGGAATCTTTTGATATGCGGCATACAACATCCTAAAGGTTTCAAGTTTGTTCTAATAAAGTCCCTGAATTCATATTTGGGCTCCCTATGGGAGTACAAATTAAAATTTAGTGTAATAGGACAAATGGGCTAGAAGTCCTCTAAAATGGGCCACATGGCTATAAACTATATCCATGTTGCAGTCAAAATTAGCTATTCTGCCGAAATATGTAACATTAAATGCCAGTAAATAAATAAATGTTAAGTTCTGTTATATCTGCATTAGCTTTGTTCAGTTTGCTGTAGATCCTTGCTTTCACCAACTCTCAGCAGGCAGGTGTAGTTTGCCTGGAATTCTCTTGGGCCACCAAATGTTTAACCCTTTACCCAACATAATGGCCAAAACCGTCAGTACTATTTACAAAAGTCGCCAAATAATTTCCATTATTTTTTTCATTTTTTGTCTCAAAAACAAGGTTATGACCCCTCTTTGGAACGAGTGTTTGCAAGTGTCATCTGCTATTCATGTTAGGTAAAGGGTTAAGGCAATCTGTGTAAAATTGAATAGACAGAGTTGTTTTCTACTCTCTGTCTCTGTTATTTCATAACTGTTTGTAAACTGACAGATTTTCCAGTCCTTATGTTGATTCTTCCTCATGTGTTCATTTCCACTTATTGCAACAACTTTCGATGATGTGATGATTGAGGTGTTTGAATCACTGTCATTTGGAATCAGTAATAATACACTGTCCATGAACATGCTGTCAGAATTGTCTGCTGATACTTCTGCCATTGTGTGACAGGGATCAAAATACCTTTTTTATTTGCATAGCAAAATGCTATACATTTTCAAAAAATGTATAGCATTTTTATGTTTCAAATTCAATATACAATAATGTGTGCTTTGTTCTCAATAAAGCATTTGACACTTAGTTACATCTACATTAGTGGTAGACCTACTTGAAGAACCAATACAAAGAAATGTATACAGTCGGCAGCATTACCTGGGTCTAAATTTCTGTAGTGCCGCCTGGCACCAACAGATGTGAAATCTTTAACTCTTTCACTACTGTAGCTTTCAAATTTTCAAGTGGTCTGATCCATACATTACCGGTACATACATGCACAGTACAGACATACTGATCTGGTACTCTGCAGTCGTGTGAGTGGGCTTCTTTCCCAAACTAACTTTTTTACTATAGTGGACACTTGAGGACTTTGAGGCAAATTGGCAGTTTATGGACCACCAGGTATTCTACCTGGTGGTCCATGAACTGCTGATTTGCCATTGAGCTATCATGTTTCTGCCAGACAAGCAGTTTCAAGTTAGGACTAATGACCATTGTCCACCATGATATACAACTTGAGAATGTGCATCACATTTTGCTATGCATATTTAATGATTGCATAGCAGTTCCTGAATTTTGCATAGCGAAATGCAAAGCGACATTGCTTATTTTGATCCCTGGTGTGTGATGAAAGATAGATTATATTTTCCAGGGTAAAATTAGTCCAAAGAGATTGACACTTGATTTTCCAGATGTTTATGAATTTAGGAAAACCCTGCAGAACGATGCAGGCCAATGGATCATGGGGTCGAGTAATGTTGCAGCACTAGAAGCAATAAGAGGAGAGCTTGTGTGGATGAGGAGTACTGTAAGGACATAGACTTAATGAAACTCGGCTATCTCAGCTATTTAGTAAATCACCCCGACAGGCGATGGGGTAAATTAATATTCCAGAATATTTGGAATTCAAACATAAAGACAGAATGATAGACCAAGTGAGGCAGTTAATGGAGAACTATTCTATGAAGATCTCAGACTTAGAAGTGGGCACAACCCAGGGTAAAAAAATCATCAAAGAAAGGGTCATGACAGATTGCAACATGAATATGCAAGTGAGGGACAAAGCCAAGAGGACTTTGGGTGGCTTGCATCATAATGAGAAGCTAGGTTTTGAAGAGTACCTTGATGGCACCTTTGGAGGTCACTGTTGTTCAAGATGAGGTCGCGGTCACTGGAACTTAGGGGAAAAGATGGGTAAGACAATGAAAAGGAATGCCAAATGTGTAATCTAGGCGTAGTGGAGACCTTGGAACACTTTCTATTAGAATGTCCAAAATACCAGTTGAACAGAATAAGAGTCACCAGGAGTTTGATGAGGAAGTGGGATGGGATGGGAGAACCCCTTCCCGGTCCCTTCCCATACTTGGAAATTCACTACCAAGAAAGATTTTGAAAATGAAGCCATGAAAGGGGGCATAAAATTGATTCTAGTAACTGAAATACCCACACATTTTTGATAGAATTATCAGGTTATTATTATTTGGTATTCTTCAGGGAATTGAGTATGTGCTAAACAAATGCTCAAGCTAAGAACTTTCAACAATTCACACAGTCCTAACATGAAATCAGATTTTATGTAGGAAAGATCAGTTTTCGATGTTTCATCATTTTGTAACTGTGAATGATAACGATTTTACATGATGTGATTTTCAAGTGCATTTCGAGGATTTTTAGCTCACCGAAGGGAGCTTAACTTGTCACTTGCCATCCATCGTCATCGTCCGTAGTGAACTTTACATTATCGACTTCTCCTCACAAACTACTTGACCAAATTGAACCAAATTTTGTGTGCATGTTCCTTATCATATGTCAATTCCAGTTTGTACAAATAAACTTGCCGCGCCCACAGGGGGCACCAGAAGGGGCATAACTCTGATATCACCTATGAAGTTTTTCAAAAATTCAAAAAAATCTTCTTCTTGAGATCCACCAGTCAGAATCTTTTCATATTTGTTATACAACATTTCTAGGGGGGTCAGATTAAAGTTTGTTCAAATCGAGTCCCTGAGTTAAGATTTGGGTTCTCTGTTGGAGCCAAAAGTTTAACTTGGCGCAATTTGAGGCAATTTTTTTAAAAATCTTCTTATTCAAATCGGCCACTCAGAAGCTTTTCATGTTTGGTATACAACATCTATAGGGGGGTCAGATTCAAGTTTGTTCAAACTGAGTCGCTGAGTTAATATTTGGGCTCCCTATGGGAGCCCAAATTTTAACTTTGTGCAATGCGTGGAATATTCTTTAAAAATCTTCTTCTTCAGATTCACCAGTCAGAATTCTGTCATATTTGGTATACATCATCTCTAGGGGGGCCAGATTCAAGTTTCTTCAAATCGAGTTTCTCAGTTAATATTTAGGTTCCCTACGGGAGCTTGAATTTTAACTTAGTGCAATATGAGAAAATTTCTTTAAAAATCTTCTTCAGATCCACCAGTTAGAATGCTTTCATATTTGGTATACAACATCTCTAGGGGGGTCAGATTCAAGTTTGTTCAAATCAGGTCCCTGAGTTAGTATTTGAGCTCTCTATTGGAGCCCAAAGGTTAACTTGGTGCAGTTTGAGGAAATTTCTTTACAAATCTTCTTCTTCAGATCGGCCACTCAGAATCTTTTCATGTTTGTATACAACATCTATAGGGGAGTCAGATTCAAGTTTGTTCAAATTGAGTCGCTGGGTTAATACTTATGGGAGCCCAAATTTCAACTTTGTGCAATGCGTGGAATATTCTTTAAAAATCTTTTCCTTCAGAATCCTCTCATATTTGGTATACATCATCTCTTGGGGGGGGGGGGGGGGGGGGGCCAGATTCAAGTTTGTTCAAATCGAGTTTCTCGGTTAATATTTGGGTTCCTATGGGAGCCTGAATTTTAACTTAATGCAATATGAGAAAATTTCTTTAAAAATCTTCTTCTTCAGATCCACCAGTCAGAATCCCTTTACATTTGGTATGCATCATCTCAAGGATGGGTCAGATTCAAGTTTGTTCAAATTGGGTCCCTGGGTTGAAAATTTTGAGTTTGGTTCGGAAATTTGAGAAAAAAAATTTGTTTTGGATTTTTTATGCGTTTTGTTCAATTTTGAGACGAAAACCCCCCCAAATTTTTAGCCTGAAAATTTTGGGGCCGGTTCTGACTCCGAAATTTTGGACCAAAATTCAGATTTTTAAAAAATTTTATGCATTTTTTGTTCAATTTTGAGACAAAAAAAAATAATTTTTTGACCTGAAAATTTTGGGTCGAAAATTTGGAGTAAAAATTTGTTTTTTGTGCGTTTTCAATTTTGAGATGAAAAAAAAAATTGGGGGTCAGGTTTGGACTCCGAAATTTTGGACCAAAATTCAAACATTTTGGGGGGATTTTTATGCGTTTTGTTCAATTTTGAGATGGAAAAAAAATTTATAGCCTGAAAATTTTGGGTCCTGTTCCGGCTTGTTTTTAAAATCTTGTTCTTCAGACCATGTAGTCAGAATGCTTTCATATTTGGTATACAACAACTCTAGGAGGGTTAGATTCAAGTTTGTTCAATCCTAGTCCATGTGTTGATATTTGGGCTCCCTATGGGAACCGGAATTTTAACTTAGTACAATATAAAATATAAGAAAATTAGTTTAAAAATCTTCTTCAGATCCACCAGTCAGAATCCTTTCATATTTGGTTTACATCTCTTGGAGCGTAAGACTCAAGTTTGTTCAAACCTGGTCCTGGGGTTATTAATTTGGGCTACCTATGGGAGCCAGAACTTTAACTAAGTGCAATATGAGGGAATTTCTTTTAAAATCTTCTTCTTCAGATCCATCAATCAGAATCCTTTCATATTTGGTACACAACATCTCTAGGTGGGGCAGATTCAATTTTGTTCAAATCGGGACCCTGGGTTAATATTTTGGCTCCCTATTTGAGCCCAAAGTTTAACTTAGTGCAATGTGAGGTGATTTCTTTAAAAACCTTCTTCATATCCACCAGTCAGAATTCTTTCCTATTTGGTATATGACATCTCAAGGGGGATCAGATTCAAGTTTGTTCAATTTGAGTCCTTAGCTTAATATTTGGGCTCTATGGGCAGGAGTTGGGTGGGGGGGGGGGGGGGGGGGTCATGTTACATTCAGGTTTGTTCAAATCCATTCCTTAGTGTTTTTCCATAAAATTTGCCTCTCGTGACTTCATTTCTTTGTAGTGTTGATGAACCATGTCTAACTGAATGTGACCCCAAATACTTCTTTGAACCACTTTGGCCGGTGAGCGATTAAGGCCCCTTGGGGCCTCTTGTTTTTTATTATAAGTAAATGTACTATAGAAATCTTGTACCAATTGACATCATGCATACTTATGAAGCTCGATATTGTATACACTGTAGTTGAACAAAGTAACAGTTGAAAGTTTTGCCAATTTGAAACCGAGTTGGAATTTTGGGAAGTAAAGGAGACATCAGCATCACCAAAGCAGCTCTAAAATCCAGATAGATGGAATTTCCAGCTACTCATGACTTGTTCTCTGAATTTCCAATTATAGGAAATTTTGGCCAGGACTGGGGGGGGGGGGGGGGGATCAGACCACCGCCCCCCCCCCCCCACACACACACACACACACACACACACACACCTGTCGACACGCCTGCTGTCCAATGATAATTTAATTGTGTGGCCATTTGTTTTCAAGAAAATATTCATTTTCACTTATTTTCAGATTAAGATGTGACAATATTTTGCCTCACTACCACTCTCATTACTGATTAGTACTTTTTTTTATAGAGGTGTCATTAAATGTTCACCATCATTGGATTCTTTCAGCCTTTTTCCAGCACAAGGCGCAGAAATCACCATTCAAATTTTGTTGTTGTTTTAAATTTCTGCTGTCAAAACACCTCATGAGAACAAGCTCTTTGAGCTCATTCCGTGGAGGAGTTAGAAGGTATATTTTGAAAGCAAACCATGGAATTATTTAATTATTCAGGAAAAATATTGTGAGTGTATTTGTTTAGTCCTGTTTGGAAAAGCATTAGGGATATGTTTGTACTACAGTGGAACCTTGTTAATTGAATAGCCACTTTGCCAGTGAACAATATTCAGTTATAAGGAATAATCATTTAACAGGGATTGTGTCATTTTCACCTCAACTTGACAGCTATTGGGATGGGTTGCGATCCGTCATCCATCCGTACAATGCTTTGGATAACATCTAGATGGGAGCTATGAAAGTTTTCTGGATTACATTGAAAAACATGGCTGTTGGTGGCCATCTTGGGTTTGGCATATAAATTGTCATATGCAGCTTCCGTGTGATGTCTAGATGGGACCTATCAAATCTTTCTGAATTTCATTGAAAAACATGGCCGCCAGTGGCTATCATTGATTTGGCATATAAATTGTCAACAATTCCATTAGCACACCCTCAAGCCAGAAAATAAGCAGACTGTCATCTTCAAAATGAGGTCCCCAGAGGGTGAATTTAGTGATGCTACCCTGCACAGCAGGGTAGCATCACTAAATTTACCCTCTGTGAACCTCAATCTGCATCAGGATCTCAAAACTAAACAAAGAGGTACCCAGAGGATAAATTGGCCCACTGTATGGGATAGCATTAATAAATTCACCCTCTGGGGACCTAATTCTGCAAATGTCAGACTGCTTATTTTCAGGCCTGCACGCCCTACTGGCTGCTTCACTCACCTGATCATTTTCAGATTTCATATGAAACTTTGGGATGATGTCTTTTCTCTAGGAAATTTGAATCTTTTTTTTAAAAACTGGTCAGTTAAAAAATTATGCATGAGTATGGAGCCAATTCGTTAGGTAAAGGGTTAAATTGTAGTTTTTATAGTTGAAGATCACATCACTGTAAATTGGGTCATCCAATAAAATGTGGATTATTAACGTCTATCATTTTGTATAATTTACAGAGTCGAAAAAGATTGGAAATTAGAAAAGTGACAACTTGAGATTTATTGGAATGTTGCAATTTTAGAAGATGTCAGAGAAAGCGGTACCTCCAAAAGAAGCAATATTAACAATATAGAATTGATAATTCAGTAGTATTTTTTAATACATTTTAATATCAGGTTTATCATAATGTTTTGTCAAGTTCACAGCTGTTATGATATTTCTAACTGCTGTTTTATTAGTTTTCTTTCACTTTTTATGAAAGACTTACATGCAGTTAACTGTTTTTAGTGCCAGGAACTGTGTCAGAAAGGGGATGAAATTATTACAATAACATGATTTTCGAGAGCATTGCACTTCACTGCAGGCCTGAAAATAAGCAGTCTGACATTTGCAGAATGAGGTGCCCAGAGGGTGAATTTGATGATGCTATCCCATACGCTGGGCCAATTTATCCTTTGGGTACTTCTTTCTATTTATTCTTGAGACTCTGATTCAGATTGAGGTTCACAGAGGGTAAATGTAGTGATGCTACCCTGCTATAGCAGGGTAGCATCACAAAATTCACCCTCTGGGGACCTCATTTTGCAGATGTCAGTCTGCTTATTTTCTGGCTTGCTTCACTGTCAGGCCTAAATCAATAATCAGCAGCCCTGTAATCAGCTCCAGGCTTTTGCTGAGAGTTGCTTATGACTGTTGGGCTGCTGACTGCTAATGGCAGCGTGACACCTGCGAAATTTCTGTTTTCATCCCTTAACTAACATGCGTAGAATATAATTTCCTGAATAACTAAAAAATTTCATTTTTTGCCACAAAATATAGCTTTTGATCCCTCATTGGAACAAAATCCTTGAGCTCATTCTAATGAGGGGTCATTAAAAAGGTTTTGAAGGTAAAGAATTTAAAAAAAATAATATACTTTTATGGCAATTTTCATGAATAACACTGGCCAGATGTGGTCATTACTTTAGAAAGAGAGTAAACTCTTATTATCAGACATTAACCCTTTGAACATTGGTGGTATCTTCCCTGTCAGTTCAACGGAAGCAATTGGAAGAGTCCATATTTATTATTGGAGTAGACAAATCAATATTTTCAATGTGCAGCCTTGGGGCTGCACATTAAAAATATTGATTGGTCTTCCCCTTGACTTTAACATAGCATCTATGCTGCTTAACCCCTAGCACTCTGGTAGTGCAACAAAATTTTCTTCAATCACTCTGTTTTTCTCTTGTTTAACTATGAATTTAACCAATTATATCTTGTTTGACAGAGCTCACTGAGCTCTGTCAAACAAGGTATATTTGGTTAAATATCAAATTGCATTATGGGAAATATTTGCTGCTGAAAACTTTGCCATTTGACATCAGAGTGCAGAGACTTAATAAAAGTATGATGTATCATGTTCCTGGATCGGAAAAGTGACCTCTCTGTTTCAAAGGATTAAGTTCAATAGCTACTCTGAAGCCCAAATACCTTTTTAGATCACCTGACTGCAAGTCAGTGTGCACTATTGCCATCACTTGGTGTCCAGCATCCATCGTCACTCGTCAGTCGTCCGCCATCTGTTAACTTTTGGAAACTTTTCTTCTTCACACCCATTAAGCCAAATTCAAACTATTACACAGACCATCTATGGAGTATACCTTTCTATTTTGTTCAAATGAAGCAGCTGCCATCTTTGGGCTATGGTTAATGCCCCCAAAGCCTAGAAATCTTTAAAAATATTCTTCTCATGAACCACCAGAGAGAATGCCTTGATATTTGGTATGGAACATCCTTTGGTGTTGAAAATTAAAGTTTGTTCAAGGGAAGTTGATAGGTCAATATTTGGGCTCTCTGTGGGAGCATATCCATTTTGGGATCCTGCCCAAAATTTGTATTTCAAGAAACAGTGGGCCAGTTGAACCAAATTTGGCATGTTGTAAAGTGAGTCCTAAGTGATTGATGCCCGAAAAAAAATTGTTTACAGCTCCGTGGGATCCCCAGGGGCTACAAATAGGAAAAAATTAAAATGCCCATATTTCCCAAACCACACTGAACAGAGAACTGTTATTTGGTATGAAGCATCCTTAGGACCAATAGAATGGAATTGTAAAAAAAGATTTTCCATCGGTTATATCAGGGCATTCTATACGGGGGAATCCAGAAAATGCTGAGTCAGCATTTATGAAAAAATTGAAAAAAAGTTTCTTCAGAACCACTGATCACAATCTTTTGATAATTGGTATACAGCATCCATGGGGAGGGGGGGGGGGGGAGGGGCTGGTTCAATACAGGAGCCTGAATAATTAACTGAGTGCAATATGGGGAATAATCTTTAAAAATCTTCTTCAGATCCACCAGTCATATGCTTTTGATATACAACATCTCTAGGGAGGGAGGGGGGGGGAGGGGCAGCAGATTCAAGTTTGCTCAATTCAGATCCCTGAGTTAATGTTTGGGCTCTTTATTGGAGCCCAAAGTTGAACTTAGTGCAATATGAGAAAATGTCTTAAAATCAACTGCTTCAGATCCACCAGCCAGAATCCTTTCATATTTGGTATACAACATCTCTAGGGAGGGTGGGGCGGGGGGGTCAGATTCAAGTTTGTTCAAAATTGAGTCCTTGGATAAATATTTGAGTCCGAATTTTAACTGGTTGAGTGCTAGAAGCCGCTGTCAGGGCTTTCAAAAATAAATGACCATACCAGAGCAAAACCGAGCATTTTCCTTGCTCATGTTTCATATTCAGTTAAATGCAAATAATATTTTGTTTGAATGCATTTGTTTCATTACAAATTATTGGGGAGTGCCCACAGGCACTCTCCAGTAATTTGCAATACAACAAATTTTTATTACCACATTCAGACCACC
Organism: Pictodentalium vernedei; assembly: GCA_031216915.1. NCBI lineage: Eukaryota > Metazoa > Mollusca > Scaphopoda > Dentaliida > Dentaliidae > Pictodentalium > Pictodentalium vernedei. The sequence continues at coordinate 375,682,379 of CM062292.1, forward strand.
TAAAATAGTCTAGTCCTCAACCAGTTAACTTAGTGCAATATGGGGAATAATCTTTAAAAATCTTCTTCTTCAGATCCACCAGTCAGATTCTTTATTTATTTATTTATTTATTTATTTATTTATTTATTTATTTATTTATTTATTTATTGGTGTTTAAGGTACCATACTTATGCACAATGGCTAATCGTGACCGTGACAGTTTTACAGGTGGAGGAAGCCGAGTACCCAGAGAGAACCACCGAGCATCGACAAGCAACTGTCAGCTCCTCAACATCTAACTCTGTTCAAGCTCCGCTCAAACAGGGTTACAGCGGTTGAAGACATGTGCCCCATCAACGTGCAGTACGCCTTAGTACACAGTGTCATCATGCCCCCATGTAGGAAAGAGGTATAAAGTGCCTTGCCCAAGGACACAATGCGGGTCATCACTGATGAGGATCGAATGCGGGACCTCTTGCATAGAAGTCCAACAGTCTACCACTGAGCCACTGCGCTCCCCAGTATTTGGTATACAACATCTCTATGTGGGTTAGATTCAAGTTTGTTCAAATCAAGTCCCTGGGTTAATATTTGCGCTCCAGTCACTTACTGATACACTCATCTCTTTTGACAACGTGAGCCAGGTGAGCATTTTAGGCTCACTTGAGCCTCTGGTTTATACAGGCTGTCGCTCTCTTTGTTCATCAGTATTGCATCAAATTAAATTTTTTGGCATCAGACAAAATGGAAATCTCTAGCCAGCACTATTCACAATATTAATATTTAATATTTATGCTCCCTGTGGGAGCCTGAATTGTAATATAGTACATTAAGAGGGAATTTCTTTAATAATCTGTTTTTTCACCTCCACCAGTCAAAATATTTTCATATTTGGTATACAACATCTTGGGGCGGGGGTCAGATTAAAGTTTGTTCAAATCGGGCCCTTGGGTTAATATTTGGGCTCTTTATTGGGGCCCATAGTTTAACTCAGTGCAATGTGAGAAAATTTCTTGAAAAGTCTTCTTCTTTAGATCCACTAGTCAGAATCTTTTCATATTTGGTGTGTGACAACTCTAGGGGTGTCAGATTCAAGTTTGTTCAAATCAAATCACTGGGTTAATATTTTGGCTCCGGTCACTTACTGATACACTCATCTCTTTTGACAACTTGAGCCAGGTGAGCATTTTAGGCTCACTTGAGCCTCGGATTTTTACAGGCTGTTGCTCTCTTTGTTCATATGTATTGCATGAAATTAAATTTTTTGTCATCAGACATAATGGAAATCTCTAGCCAGCACTATTCACAAAAGTTGCATTGCCTTTAAAATTTTATTATTTTTTATTTTCACCTCAAAAACATAGATAATATGATCCCTCCTCAGATTGAGCTCAGCAAACTTGGTCCACTGAAAAGTCACAAGCTTTGTTTTGGATAAAATAGTGACAATATTTAGTTACTCAAGAAAATTTTTGCAGGTGTCATCTGCTTGTCATGTTAGTGTAAATGTTTTTAATGTGCAGGCAACACTTTTTTGGATAATAATTCAGTGTATTGCTGCTTATGTTTATGAAATGCTGTAATGCATCACACTCTTGGTAAGAGCTCTATGTATCCTTTTAAACAGTGGTCACATAACAGTGTATCATCAGCTCTGTGAGAGAAACCATGGAAATGAACTGGAATCTTCTGGGCTGATTGTTATTGGCACTAAACATGTTTATTATGCAGTTGAAATTGTACTGTATTTAAATTGTCTCCACATTTCCTCATAGTTACAAGGCTGAACAGTTTTAGCACATACCAAATTCAGTATGGTAGCCATAAATTCTCAGCAGTAGCAATTATTTTTAAGATTTTTATTGATAAAAAATTTTTTTTAAAATGTATTTTGCCACTATGCATTTTTGCATCCAGATTCAGTGGAATTTTTCAGCTGTTGTTAACTTTTGAATGGCAGATGTGCTTGTTTACTGTGGTAGACCAACTTTTTCTTTCAATTTTGAAATAATGTTTTCAACACTGGCAACAGAATGCATTGCCTCTTTCTGATAAACAGAGGATCTCTAATGAGTCGCAATTTTATATGAAATTTCAATACCAAGTTAACCCTTTACCTAACACGAAAGGAAGACAACACTTGCAAACAAAATTCTTGAATAATTAATTTTTTAAATTTTTTGTGTCAAAATCATATCTTTTGATCCCTCATTGGAATGTGCACAATGAGCTCGTTCCAATGAGTCCTTGGCTATGTTTTTGAGACAAAAATGATGAAAATTGAATGGTAATTTTTGTGAATACCACTGACCGGTTTTGGTCTTTGCATTGGGCAAAGAGTTAACTAAAATCATCCTGAGCCGAGGTTTAGATTGATTTTAGTAAACAAGATTCAGAAATTTCATGTCAGATCATGACAAATTTAAGGTGCTTTTCATCACATAATGTGTAATTTTACCTTTTACCTAATGTAAAAACCAAACTGACCAGCTCTGTTCACAAAAATCATCAAACAAATTGTATTATTTTTTCAACTTTTGCCTTGAAAACATAGCTTATGACCCCTCATTGTAATGAGCTAGATTAGCTCATTCTAATAAGATGTTTCTAAGGCAAGAAATGAAAATGTTTAGTATTCAGGAAATGTTTTTTTTTGCACTTGCCGTCTGCTATTTATATTAGGTAATTTACTAAACAGTTAATGAAAGATAAGAGAAGAGAGAAGATTAATTCATTTCCACTTCTGAGCCCAACTCACTTACAACACTATGACATTGACTCCTGATGTCATTCCTATATTAGACATGATGTGGACAACATTTTCCGTAGTGAGCTGTTTGGGGTGTTAATGTGATAAAAAATTATAAAAGTATTTTTAGCTGCGACAAGCAGCTCTATAAGTAGCAATATCGGTCTGTCTGTCTGTCGGTCGGTCGGTCTGTCTGTCACCAACGAGTTTAAAAAACACCATAACTCCTAAAATACTTGATGGAATGACACCATACTTGGTATGCAAGTGTATCTTCATGATGTCTACCCCTCTCAATAGTGCATGTCATTCGGATAATTTCTGTCACATTTATGGACTTGTCACCAACAAGTTCTTTCGTCAACAACAAGTTTTTTTGTCACCAACAAGTTTTTTTGTCACCAATGAGTTTTAAAACATCATAGGCGTTGCACGAATCGTCGCAGCTTCGTCACTATGACAGTGCTTCTAGTTAAGCACATTATTATCAGATGTGATTTCAATTTCAAGACTGCAAACAAAACAGTATACTTGTATTTCCTTATTTCTGGAAACACCAGGGAATGGATCAGTGCTTCTTAACTATTGTGAATAAGTTCAGTGTGGCTGGTAAAATAGGACCCGGTGGTGAAGACCTGGGGTTGAAGTCCTCTAGAATGGTTAGCACAGGTTTATATGAAAGGCTGAATTTGACTCTAAACTTGTGTAGTGATTATGATATAGACAGATTCAAATAGAGATAAACACCGATAACAAAAAAATAAATTAATATCCTATCTTGTCCTCGAAATGCGAAATAATTTTTCAAGCTTTTGACAGTACTTGAAAATAGCTTTTGAACCTCAAGGGTTCCTGGAATTGCTTGAAAGTGCTGATGTGGATTGTCTACACTTGTTGGCAGTCTTTTTTAGTTGTACTTGTTGCATTATTGACAAAAACTGCTTGTTGGTTTAACCATTAACTGGTTAAGTGCTAGAAGGCATTATCAGGGCTTTCAAAAGAGGGTACCACACCAAAAGCCAACATTTTCCTTGTTCATGTTTCATATTCAGCCAAACACAAATAATATGTTGTTTATATAAATTTGTTTTATTACAAATTATTGGAGAGTGCCCATTGGCACTCTCCAATAATTTGTAATAAAACAAATTTTGATTAACAAATTCAGATCACCAAGAATAATCTAGCCCTCAACCTGTTAAAAGGTTTATTCTGACTGATCAAATTTACTGCCAGAAAACAGGTGCCCCGTATGCTGTTTTTGGGTACCCTTCTAAGTTTGATTTTATGTACCTTGGCAATTGTTTCTAAGCAAGCCTTGGCTGCCCAGACTTGCCTAGAAACAACTGCAAGTCACAGAATGACTGTCAAAGAGTAACAAAAATATATAAACATTTCCAGACTTTTTATGACAGTTAAAGGAACTCTCCTAACAAGGAACCCTGCCAAAGACAGAGACTCTAATCATGATGACTTAATTAGTTGTAATTATTTTGGGAAGTGAGGATTAGGAGTACTGACTGAAAGATCAGAGTTAGGCCTAATGATTCAATCTGATTAGCCAGATGTGGGTATCAAAATTGAAGTGAGTATCAAAATTGAAAGAATAGTTAATTTTTGTTCCTTTTTATCTGTTACTTAACAAAGCTTGCAGATGACACATACAAAAAATTAATTTAGTGATTGAAAATTTTCATTTTGTTTTGCCTCCAAAACATATCTTGTGAATGCACATTGGAACAATCTTGTTCTAATGATAGGTCATAGGTATGTTTTTGATGACAAAAATATTATATGAATGCTGATATTTATTGGTAATGCTAGTTGGATATGGTCATTCTGTTAGATAAAGGGTCAATGGAGTACATTACAAGTTTTGAATACTGATCACATATTACCCTTGAAACCTTTTATATTTAACCAGAACACTTTCTTTGAAGACCTTGATTTTGGTTCTTGAAATTTGGGGGGTACCCTATAGAACAATTATTTGTCAATTTTTGAGAACTGTGGTCCAGAGTAGAATGGAAATAGAATCCTTGTATATTTTTTTTTTCTTCTTATGAAATGAATGCAGTTATGAGACACCTGTTGAAAAGATCTAAAGCTCCTCCCAGGAGTGAGGCACATTTCAGTACAGTAGTACAGCCATCGTGGACTGGTCACTTTCCACAGGTGGGCAAAATTTCCATGGTTGCAATAATATTAGATTCCAAACTCTAATTACAGGAATAATCATCAAAAATTTAATTAATGAAGCACTGGGTACAACCCGGTGCTTCGTTAATTAAAATTTTGTTGATAATGAATTTTATTACCTGGTAAACACATGTGTGGACATCACTGCCCATCAGTGGATTTTATTGTGCCAGTAATTGTTATCGGCCAATCAGCTTCAATATCTAGTTACCGTATATGAGACTGTGTATCATTGAGCTGACCGTATATAGAGCTTACGGTCAGTTCCGACATTTTGTTTTTGACATCCAACTCTCGCTTCGATGTTTTTCCTAATTTCGCGTATTCAACGAACAACAAATAATTTCACGTGTGTGTCTGTTGAGCAATGTACAACTATAATACGTTTCTTCCAGTCTTTGAGGAATTTTAATAAACAAATGTAAATAAATACAATAAATAAACCACTAAAACGACATATATAGAAGTCAACTGGCACTGTCTGAGACGAACTCAAGCGAGAATCCTTACCCGAATAATCTGCCCTTCTCAGTTCCTGCAAATATTTTCGAGTTACTCCCCCTGGACTGTAATTTTTTTCGTCTGTTCTGTTTTGATATTAATGATTGAACTTGAAGGTTGATCGATATCGAACATAAATTACACTTATGGTTGTGTCTCTTTCAAAGGACTGGGATAATAAATACATTATGGGGCTTTCAGGGGGCGGATATGGTGTAATGTAAGGCAAAGTGAGATCAATATTAGGTGAGGCCTTTGGCCTCACCTAATATTGATCTCACCCCACCTTCCACCACACCATATCCGCCCCCTGAAAGCCCTATAACATATATTATTATGCTAGTAAATTTGTTTATCCAATCATATGAAATTACTAAGAGACATAGACTGCGCAATATTAGGTTCAGGATGGCTGAAAAGCACCCAATATTAATTTAATATTAGGTGCCCGTCAGCCATTTTGTTTTATCATTATATCCACACCCTTATCTACCTATCAAATTACATGCATTTGCTGCAGCGCAGTCATACAGAAGACCCACCATATAAAATAGCTCCGTCATATAAACATTGCATTCGATTGAATGAAACTGTTATAATAAAATGCCAAAGCAGCCCAAAAATTGGCGGTTATAGAACAAGTCATGAGTGATTTATTAGAATGTGGAAGCAAAATTACTCCCCTTGTTGCGTATGTAAACATCGTCTGCTTTGTTTACATTTTTCGAGACGTGCGCATCATTTAACTATTCGTTGAGTTAACTTCCCCAATGACATTTTAGCATGCCGTGCATAATAAATACGTTACAGGGCATTTAGTTGGCAGATACAGTGTCATATATAGCTCAGAGAAAACAATATTAGGTTCGGCTTCGCCTCACCTAATATTGTTTTCTCTTCGCCGTATATGACACTGTATCTGCCAACTAAATACCCTGTAACTTACAATGTCCAGTCCATGGTGACTGTACTGTATAACAGGATTCCTACTCAAACGAAAAGTCTTTGAATCTTGGCCCCATCCGTGAGCAGGCTTGGCAATTTCAGGAGAGCGATTTTTTAGCTCTCCTTACTGCCCTCCTGAAAGAATTAAGGAGAGCGAAAAATTGCCCTCCTAAATATTTTGGTCTGGGATGATTGAGATTACATGTATTATGGTCACATTAAATTTTTGTTGTAAAGCAAAAATGTAATTTAACTTCAAAGTCACATAACATCACATAATTTCATTTCGAAAGTGGTTCAGTGGTAAAAGGTAATGGCTGCAACCATACCCAAACACAGTTGCAATCATTTGAAGAAAAATGGGTCTCAGCAATATTTTTTTTCTGTCAGTTTCAAGTTCAACAACTGACATCACAGTTTGAGGGGTAATTATTCAAGGAATATTGACACTATAATATACTACCATTACTACTATCCTGTCACTTGAAGCACTTGCACCAGGATGTGGCTGTAGATTCAAGCAGACCTGTTGTCCAAGAAAATCATACGCCTACCACTACCACCTTCAACCCCCAAGGTGGTAGTGGTAGGCGTATGACTTTCTAGGACAACAGGTCTGGGTAAACACACAGGTCTTGTCAAGTATGAGTGAGACATCTAGATTTCGCTTTACCTTAGTAAAGTTAATAAAATCAGTGATGTAGTCTGTTGGTTTCAGTTTCAATGAGTTTGTTCAACTGGATACTTAAAATGCTGTGTAAAGCTAATTGCTCTCCTAAACTGATCGAGGAGAGCGATTTTTTGCCCTTCTGCATTTTTCAGAATGCCAGGCCTGCGTGAGAAGGGCTTGAATTTGTGTCTATCCTTGAAAAGTATTTAATTTTCCACCACCTCTCTTGAAAAGTGCTTGCATTCAGTTTCCCTGTAACCTCAAAGACGAGAAGTTTTATGATAGCTCTCCTCAGTCTGGTGTGTAGATTCTAGACCACTGTAGTTTATTTCATGAATTTCTGTAAGCATTTGACAGGATTTCTGTTTTGAGCTACACCTGAACATTAAAAAGATGAATTAGGAGGTGGGAAGCAGATTCTGCTAGGCCACACCTAATATCTCTGTTATTTGATTAATATTTATCAGAGGAAGAGAGATGAAAATAACATTCAACACTGAAATTATTATCACAATACAAGCAGGCCTGCAAATAAGCAGTCTGATATTTGCAGAATGAGGTCCCCAGAGGGTGAATTTGATGATGCTATCCCATACAGTGGGCCTGTTTATCCTCTGGGTACCTCTTTCTGTTTAGTTTTGAGACCCTGATTCAGATTGAGGTTCGCAGAGGGTAAATTTAGTGATGCTACCCTGCTGTGCAGGGTAGCATCACTAAATTCACCCTATGGGGACCTCATTTTGCAGATGACAGTCTGCTTATTTTCTGGCTTGAATACAAGTGAAAATTATTCTAAAAGGAATAAAAAGTAGTTGTTACATTATTTTTGTTACTTTTCATTGCACTTTTAGTTAACAATACTGATTAAATAATTTCTGTATTTTTACATCAAAGAATTTTTTCACTGAATTAGCTCATTCAACATAGGGTGGCAGGGACCGATCAGGACTATTTAAAATACGCTCTAGCCTCGGAGTCTATTTTTTGCAATTCATGCGCCAGATTTCAATTTACGGGGTCTCACTGCTGTTTGTAACACTCACTGCAAGTATGAAATAGCTCTCATCATTTTCATTTAGTACACTATAGCAAACATTAATCTTCACTGTGGTTTCTGATCAAGTCTTGGCTGCCTATTTAGGCAGACAAGACTTGATCAGAAACCACAGTGAAGATTAATGCTTGGTAATTAAGACTTGAAGTATTAACTTAGCACTCTACAACAATGATAAATGATAATCATATATATAATACATGTAAGAGTGTCTCTCTCGATTATCCATCGAAAGAATATCAAAATATGATCTGAGAAGTTACGTGCCAACTGAGAAGCCTATTTCTGAGATTTAAGAGCCAGGTCCTGATGTTTCAGAACCAAATACGCACTGGCGCATGCCCAGGTCGGTCCCTGGGTGGGAGGTGGGGGCTCTGTTTTGATAATTGAAATTCTATTTACTTACAGTTTTTGTTCAAAATGTTTGCACAGGGTATCCATAGGTCCTTGTAGGTTCTTGAATTCGGAGATTTATTTGCAACGCCTTGAAAGTACTTGAACATGGACCTGAAAATGAAAGTACATGAAAACGTTTGCAGTAAGCTGGTAATCGAAAAGTAATCGAACAACTTTAGTAGCAGCAACAAAGAATGAATCATCCCCTGAGTGGAACATGGTGCACCTTGTTCCACTCAAAGGACAAATTGTGAGAGAAATACTCCAGTGATTATTCTGTGACTTATTTGAGCTGGTACTGTACAAGTTTCCGTAATGTTGTAATTCATATATCGATGGTCTTTGAAAGTCCTTGAATTTGGTGCAATGTGGTCCTTGAAAATCCTTGATTTCAAACCCAAAAGGCCTTTGAAAGCTCTTGAATTTGGTTCTTGCAATTGTAGAGGTACCCTGTTGCACTGTGCTGTAAATCTCATGTTGCATGAAAGTTGAATAGTGTGATCTCAAAAATTTGTTATGTAGATTTTAAAACTGCTGGTTGCAAACGAGAATGTTGTATTGATGATTGAGCAATTTCTCTCAATTCAAGCATAATCTCTAATGGTTCTTCAGCTAATTTTACTCTCACCCCAAATCTAATATTTCGGTTTCTAAAGACAGACTTCTGTGAAATATCATTGTCTTAATTTCTACTTTTATTTTTGACATATCTTATGACCTAGCCTGAATATAAGCAACCTGTCATTTGCAAAATGGGGTCCCCAGAGGCTGAACAGAGGGTGAATTTGCTGATGCTATCCCATACAGTGAGCCAATTTATCCTCTAGGTACATCTTTCTGTTTTGGTGTGAGACCTCGATTCAGACTAAGGTTCACAGAGGGTAAATTTTGTGATGCTACCCTGCTGTGCTGGGTAGCATCACCAAATTCACCCTCTGGGGACCTCATTTTGCGGATGACAGTCTGCTTATTTTCAGGCTTGCTTATGACATGTATTTTGTAATAATACTCCCACTTTATAAAAAAAAATTGTATGAGAATTTCCTGGGTTTTGATTCAAATCTAACCAAATATCACTAATATATCCATACTGTGTTTCTAATTTTTGACTATAGTACACTGAAGTCATCTTAACCTGCCACACACACTGATTGCAAAATGCTGTCATTTCAATCAGCACTTTTTCCATAATGCAATCTTGTTTGACAGGTCTCATTGAGCCCAGTCAACAAGATTGAACACCTTAAATTCCTAATTGCATTATGAGAAATTATGGGGTAAATATGCAGGTTGAATTTTTTATTTATATTTCGATGACAATATGCCTCATCATGAATGGTCACTTTGTGAACAGAAAAAACACTCAATTAACTGGTAGAGTGCTAAATTATTTTTGGTTATCAAAATTTATTCATATTTCTTTATCTTGTTACAATTTATGGCAGAGCACACTTTAAAATAAAGCCTTTAAGGTGGGGTACCTGCATCAGAATAAAACACAAATATGGGCATCCAGTACTCTTCTACTGGTTAACAGAAGTATTCAAATAACAGGAATTGGGCCATTTTCCTATATTCTAGAGATAAGACCTAAAAAAGTTAAAAATCTGTTTCTCAGGCCCTCCCACATGGTCCTTTTGGCTGTTGTAGTTGCTCTCTTTTTATAACCAATGCAAACTTAAAAAAATAAAAATATTTTACCCATGTTAATAATATTGATAAATTTGTCTCTTGAGTGCGAGAAGGATTTGTAATACCTGCTGTTCTGTAGATTATGAGGCCTAAAATATAAAACAAACCAAGAACATGAACTTTTTGATGGCAAAGAAATAATTACAAAAATAAAAAATGGCCTGTCACATGCAATTTTACAAAAAATGGCCTGAGAAACAAAAGATCTACTTTGTGGGGCCTAAACTGAGCATTTATTCAATTCTATCTTGCTTGACAGAACTGAGGGAGTTATATGGATATATGAAGCTTGATTTTGGAACCTATCCCTCTACACAAACATGATTTCAGTTTATTTTATAAGAGTATAATAACACCCCTGTATACTACTGTGGGAATATAAAGTAAGTCTGTCAATTACATATAGTTGTCAAACACCAAACTATTTACCATTCTTTGGGGACAAATTTAACCTTTTAGTTACATTTAGGTCAGAGTAATCCATGAACAGGTTTAACCCTTAACCGTTTGAACTCGTAAGACCGATTTTTTGGTCCAAGGCATAATTTTGTCTCACGTTTAGAGGGCTGTGGTCAAGGCGTTGAAGATAAAATAATAAATGCAGTCTGCTGCCAGATGGCTGTAGACTGCAGTTATTATTTTATCCTCCCTGTATATTCATAGTGAACTGAACCATCTCCCTGTAAGTGTACACAAAGGCAATACCATATTCCAGGAAACAAGAGTTCAAAGGGATAAGGGTCCAGTTCCAACTTTGATCATTTTTTACTGCACAGAGCAGGTTCCCAAATGTGCAATCTCTCAGTAAACTTGCAGGTTACATTTTAGTACCTTGGCAGTTGTTCTAGGCAAATCTTGAATGCCAAGACTTGGCTAGAAACAACTGCAATGTCAGAGGATGTAGTCTGTCAAAGTGTAGCAAAAGTGTATAAAAAAACTATAGGGCTTTCAGGTTTGACCCACAAAAGTTTATTTCCAACTTTGACATTCATTTTGTTCTCAGAACAGGTGCTTTCACATGCAATAATTAGAACACCTTTCAGACTATAATTTAATTACACTGGCAGTGACTTCCTGTCAGGTATTGGCTGCAGGCAGCTAGTTGCAAGATTTGATTGAAAATCACTGTTATGGTTACAGACTAAAGGTTTGTGGTGTGGTGCCACAATGGAATAGGCACTTTAACCCTTTAACCAATGCCATGATGGAATAGGCACTTTAACCCTTTACCCAACGCAGACGATTTCAAAATTTATTATTTTAAATATCATTTTTAGCTCAACTTTGACGAAGTCAAATTTGAGCTATTGTCATGGCCTGTCGTCCGTCGTCCATCTGTCCGTCTGTCCGTACGTCAACAATTGGCTATGGCTCGGGCTAGAGGTCGTATTTATGAACCGATCTTTACGAAACTTCTTGTGTACCTTTGTTATGACCCTGGGACGGGAACGAGTGTTTTTAGGTGTGGTCCAAAATTCAAGATGGCTGCCAGCGGCCATTTTGTACCGATGATGCAAAAATCAGTTTTTTGTACAGAACTTCTGTATGAAAGTTCTGATTTGAATAAAGTTTTGTATAAATGTTTAGTACCATGGGATACATCACATATAATACAGGTTTTTTTCTCGTGCGTAAATTATGCAAATTAGACTAACTTTGATTTATTTAGTGTTACTTTCAGAGCTGTAAGTACCAAGCTCCTATGGCTCGGGCTAGAGGCCGTATTTATGAACCAATCTTTACGAAACTTCTTGGGTACCTTTGTTATGACCGTGGGACGAGAACGAGTGTTTTGGGGTGCAGTCCCAAATTCCAGATGGCTGCCAGCAGCCATTTTGTACCGATGATGCCGAAATCTGTTTTTTGTACAAAACTTCCATATGAAAGCTCTGATTTGAATAATTTTTTGTATGAATGTTTAGTACCATGGGATACATTACATATATTACAGGTTTTTTTCTTGTGCGTAAATTATGCAAATTAGGCTAACTTTGATTTATTTAGTGTTACTTTCAGCACTGTGAGTGCAAATCCCAATACGGCTCGGGCTAGAGGCCGTATTTATGAACCGATCTTCACGAAACTTCTTGGGTACCTTTGTTATCACTGTGGGACGAGAAGGAGTGTTTTGGGGTCCAGTCTGAAATTCAAGATGGCCGCTAGCAGCCATTTTGTTCAAAATTAAGTGCAATCAGATTTTTGCGCAGAACTTCCAAATGAAAGATCTGATTTGAATAAATTTTTGTATGAATGTTAAGTACCATGGGATACATTACATATAATACAGAGTTTTTCTCGTGAATAAATTATGCAAATTAGGGGTCCGGGTGGGACTTACAAAAATTTGGGACCAAAATCCGGAAATTAGTTTTTTGGTTTTTTATGCGTTTTGGTCAATTTTAAGACAAAAAAAAAAAAAATTTTTTTACACTGAAAATTTGGGGTCCGGGTGGGACTTAGAAAATTTTGGACCAAAATCCGGAAATTAGTTTTTTGTGTTTTGATGCATTTTGGTCAATTTTAAGAAGAAGAAGAAAAAATTTTAGTCTGAAAATATTTTGTTTGGGACTGAAAATTTCCACACAAAAATAATAATCTACAATGATTGGTCTTAATCTGTAGTCCATTACAGTCACCTTGTAATTCTTTTATTATTGTTGACTGGGCCAAAACAAATACTAATTCCTGTCATATTCATTATTCAGTTGTCTTGGTCACAGCAAGTACTAATTCCTGTCATATCCAAGTTGAGCTACAGAGTCATTGACTCTTTCATTTAATTTTTTTCAAAAAGATTCAACAAAACCATATCATGTGACCCCTTTTTGGAACGAGCTCGATGAGGGGTCACATGATAAGGTTTTGTTGAAATTGTTCTAAAAATAATATTTTTTCAGCTGCTAAATTTGCATATTACGCGGGCGGATGTGGACGATTCTTTGGGTAAAGGGTTAAATCTGGAAAATGCCTTTTATTTGCTTTCACAAGTACTGCTTATATAATATCATTTAACTCTTAACCCACTAAAGATTTTCAAAATATTTTTGACCAAATCTCGTCATGGCTGCTTTGAAGCAGCCATGACTAGATTTGACAAAAAATTCATGTCAGTTTAACTCCAAAAATCATTGGTCAAAAAGTCCAGCCATTTACAGAGGACAATTTGTTTCATGGTACATAAATTATACTAATTTCAGCTTTTTGGCCCAGGCAGGAATATCCTCCAACAGCATGCAAAGAGTTAATCATGGAAAATATCTTCTAGGCATAAAAAAATGAAACCGTGCTGGAAAGTGCATGCAACCAAGGTGAACATGTTTAGATGATATTGCTAATGGATAAATATAAAATTAGGGTTGTCAGTAAAATTAGCTTGGGAACTGAATTATTTAGAAAGCATGAGTTCATTTTTTTTTAGGAACCAGTAAACTGTTTTTGTCACGTTATTATTAGGCTTTGTTATGAAGTACATTTTTGTTTTGTTATCATTTTCTAATAAGAATTTTTGTTGTTATCTGTTTTATTTTTATGTTCAAAGAATTATACATTATTAAACCTCCTCAAAGTCATCTTGAAAGTTAATATCTGCACATTTTCAGTTTTTGAGAACTATGATCAGAGTATGCACATTAGAAATCGATTTTGGATGTTGGTTTGTCACAAGATTTTGAAAACGAAATACCTTATTTTTAAATTATTCCTCTAGTCCATGGGAAGTGGAGCAGTGCTCATTTATTGTTATGGAGAGTAATTAACCCTTTCCCCAATGCACATGATATCAAACTTTATTATTTTCATTATTGCGTTTTAAAATTTTTCAAACAATTTCAACAAAACCATTTCATGTGACCCCTGATTGGAACGAGCTCGTATGTCGATGATATGATTTTGTTGAATTTTTTTTTAAATATATTTTTTTCAACTGCTTAATTTGAAAATTATGCATGCAGATGTGATCTATTTGTTAGGTGAAGGTTTAAAACCTATAGAATTGTCTCCACAGTAGTCAGTAGCAGTAGACTTAACCTGATTTAACACCTGTGTATAATTATACATAACCTATGTTTTTTAGACAAAAAATGAAAAAATAATGAAAATTAATTGGTGATTTTTTAGAATAGCGCTGGCCGGTTTTGGTCGTTACGTTGAGTAAAGGGTTAACTCCTTCAACACGAGAGGCTACTTTTCCGGTCCAGGAACACGATATGTCATACGTCACTGAATAACCTTGTTAACTGAATATAATCTCCCACCAAAAAACTATTTACCATACCTCCAGTACAAATTTGATCTGTTAATTGAATATAGGTTATAGAGTAAACTCCTGTTAATTGAATAAAAAATATTGTAACCTGTCGAGAAATTACACTGACTCTCCCCAGTTTTTCTTTGTTTATAGACCTATTTGGCCTCAGTATATCCAGTATAGGCATTTAATCTATAACAAGATATAGTAAAATAACTGCAAAGTTTATCTCTAGAATACAGGAAAGTGACACAATACCTGTTAATTGAATACTCCTGTTAATTGAATAATTCGTATTGGCAAAGTGGCTGTTGAATTAACATGGTTCCACTCTACCAGGACAAAAAACTTGAGGTGAATAAAATTTCTATTTGCCTACAGGTTGCCCAAAATAAAATCAAGGCAGTGCTTAATTGATTGCCAGGATCCAGATTCTTATAGATTGTAAACCTTTTTGAACAGTTCACCATAAGAAGTAAGGTAACCTACATTTTTTGTTGGCCTCAGATTTTATGTCCCGATACTCTTGTGTTGAAAAGATTAAATTATTTTAATTTATTGGATCACTTGCAATGATTGCATCTCATCCACTGTGTAAACAGCATTAACCCTTTACCAGTGTAACACTCAAAACCGGCCATTGCTATTCACAAAAATTACCATTCAATATTCATTATTTGTCTCAAAAACATAGCTTATGACCCCTCATTGGAACGAGCTCATTGAGCTTGTTCCAGTGAGGAGTCATAAGCTATGTTTTTTACACAAAAATGAAAGAAATCAGTCATTCACTAATTTTGTTAGCAAGTGTCTTCTGTTTTTCATGTTAGGTAAAGGGTCAATATTGCATCCTTTAAGACCCAATGCAGACGATATCAAAATTTATTATTTTAAATGCTGTATTTTGAAATTGTTCGAAAAATTTCAACAAAACAATATCATGTGACTCCTCATTGAAATGAGCGTGATGAGATCGTTCGAATGAGGGGGTCATATAATATGGTTTTGTTGAAATTCTTCATTAGGCCACACAAAGTAGATCTTCTGTTTCTCAGGCCATTATTTGTGAAATTGCATGCAGGGAAGCGTTTTTTTATTTCAGTAATTACTTCTTAGCCATCAAAACTTCATGTTCTTTGTTCAAGTTTTAGGCTTCATAATCTACAGAATAGCATGGGTGATGGTGTATTTCATCCCTTAAGTGCAAGAAGGCTTTGCAATGCTAAAGCATTGCAAAGCCTTCTTGCACTCAAGGGACAAATTCATCAATTTTTTTTAACTTGGGTAAAATATCAGACATAAACCATTTAATTTTAAATTTTTTTAAGTTTAAATTGGTTATAAAAAGAGAGCATGCAGCAGCCGAAAGGACCATGTGAGAGGGCCTGAGAAACAGATTTTTTACTTTTTTTAGGCCTTAAATAATTTTTTTTTCTACCACTGAATTTATGTATTATGCATGTGGATGTGACCAATTCATTAGGGAAGGGCTTAACTCTCTGCCCACTGATGTCAAAATATAAAAATTTCAAGCCACAGATTTTTCCATCGCTGAAATCAGAAAAACAGTCATGTTAACCCTTTCTACACAGTGTGCACAATTTTTTGCATGTAGAAAAGATTGGTAGTGGATGAGCAAACGATATAAAGAGCAAAAAATCTGAAGCGAGACATTTAATCCAGCTGCTAGACAGAGCTGTTGGATTAAATTATTACTGAACCTCCCAGCAAGCCAAGATGGTTTCGCTCATGTTGCCGTTGATAGTATGGACTGAAATGATACCTTCCAGGGTGCCAGTGTTAAAAGGGTTAAATGGTTAAACTCTTAATTGTAGTTTGGGAAGGATTTGCCTCTTCAAATTTTAGTATTTTGATGTCAGTGTGCGAAGGGTTAATGTTGAAGCGAGGCAAACATGAAAAAACAAAACAGCAGATCTTACTTGACATTAATAGAATTCTGACATTTCTTAGTTAACCCTTTACCTAACATGAAAAGCAGACGACACTTGCAAAAAAAATTCTTGAATAACTAATTTTTTTCATTTTTTGTCTCAAAAACATAAGTTATGACCCCTCGTTGGAACGAGCTCGACGAGCTCGTTCCAACGAGGGGTCATAACCTATGTTTTTGAGACAAAAAATGAAAATATAATGAAAATTTATTGGCGATTTTTGAGAATAGCGCTGGCCGGTTTTGGCCGTTACGTTGGGTAAAGGGTTAACCCATTACTAACATTTTGATCCTAACAGGCAAGCACTATACATAGATATCAACATTCAGATTTTTTTTTTTATTAGGATTTAACGACACATTAACAGCCAGGATCATATCATGTCGGTGACAGTTTTAGTGGAGGAAGCCGGAGTACCCAGAGAGAACCACCGAGCAACTATGAGCAGCTGTCAGCTCTCCAACATCATAACTCTGAACTCTGCATCGTGGCAGAGGCAGGGTTAGATTGGTTGAAGACATGCATACCATCGACTTGTAGTATGCCTTAGTACACAGCATCATCATGCCCCCATACAGGCAATCAGGGTTAAGTGCCTTGCCCAAGGACACAACGCGGGAGTGTGAATCAGTTGCTGAAATGGTCACCCATCCAACTACTAACCGCGCTCGACGTTGCTTAACTTTGGTGATCTGACGAGAACCGCTTACCGCGATGCCACCGTTTTGCCCCCAAAACATTGCTTATGGCCCCTCATTGGAACAAGGTCTCTGTGCTTGTACAAATGAGAGGTCATAAGCTGTGTCTTTGAAGCAAAAAATTAAAAATTTTGGTCTATTAACCCTTTAAACAATGCACTCTATCAAAATTTTTGATTTTAAATATCATTTTTTCAAAGTTTTAAAATTGAGCTTGCTTCAGTGCAGATTCAAATGATATGGTTGTGTTGAAATTTTTGTAAAAATAATTTACTTCAACAGCTCAGTTTGTATATTACGCTGGCTGATTTGTTAGGTAAAGAGTTAAACAATGTTTTGCATGCGTTAGCTAAAGGTTTAAGACTTTATAGGAGCTTCATAATATGAATTACAAATTTAGTGAACCAAACCCTTAGTGTGTATGTGCAGCAACAGTATTCATAGAAAGATTTATACAGTACCATACTATTGGGTAAGGGTGTAAAATGGCTGTCTGCCTTGTGGACAGAAACACACTCTGTGCAGGCCAAAGATCCCTTCATGGAATTCGGACTTTCAGAAGAGTGAGGCTGAGAAGTTGCTGCTGTGGAGGTCATCCAAAAACAAAAAAACTGTGCCACTACCAAGGAAAGGCATTAACCTGTTACCTTCAAACTGGTTACATAAGCCCACTAATTTACAAATTGAGTGGTTGACAACAAAAATTTGAAATAATTTCAACAAAACTATATCATATAACCCCGCATTGGAACGAGCTGTTAGAGCACATTCCAATGAGGGGTCACATGATATAGTTTCTGTAAAAAAAATTAAAATAGTAAACTTTGAGATTGTATATGCCTTGGGCAAAGAGTTAATATAAGTTGTAGATCTTGCTTGCTAATCCTTGTAAAATAATAAGCTAAAATGTAAAAAAATAGACAGATGATGTGTTTTGAGTATACACATCGACACCCAAGTTTTATTTCAGAAGACAAAGAGACATGCTAGTTGGTCTTTAGGCAAGAATCCAATCTGCATATCTGCTAGACACACCACTGGAGATGTCAGCAGTAGTTTGCTAGCTCTGCTTGTGCAGAGTTAGTTTGTTCCTGAGTCTGACAGTTGCTCGCTGGTGCTTGGTGGTTTTCTCCAGGTACTCCAGCTTCCCCCCCCCCCCCCCCCCTGTAAAAACTGTCTGACACGAGATGACCCTGGCTGTCAAAAGTGTCGTTAAAACTCAATAAAAGAAAAATCATCAGTACATTGGAGCCCACTTAATTGGATATCTATTAACTGAATAACCCTGTTAATTGAATATAATTCCCCAATATAAAACCATTTACCATACCTCCAGTAAAAATTTGACCTGTTAATTGAATATAGGTTATAGAGTAAACTCCTGTTAATTGAATAAAATATCTTGTAAACTGTCGAAAAATTACACTGACTCTCCCCAGTTTTTCTTTGTTTATAAACCTGTTAGGCCTCAGTACATCCAACACAGGCATTTAATCTATTATATCGTGTTTGACAGAGCTCATGGAGCTCTGTCAAACAAGATAAAATAGAATAAATGCCCACTTTATCTCTAAAATATAGGGAAGTGACACAATTCCTGTTATTGTTCACACTTTGTACAGCGTCATTGGAAAAGTTGCTGAGGCAGATCGGTGTTCCTTACCATTTGTATGCTGATGATACTAAGTTGTATTTGTCACTAGACCCTTCCTTTGGATCAGACCCTATTGCTTCAGTTTTGATGATGGAAGACTGTGTACACAAGGTTCGGGACTGGATGGCCTGTCATAGACTTAAAATGAATGACGATAAGACCGAGGTACTGGTCATATCGCGTTCAAAGAGTCCATCAAATTTGCAAATCAAGTCACTTGTTATCGGAAATTCTACACAAAATGTATCAAACAGTGCTCGAAACATTGATGTGATATTTGACTCTCATCTATCAATGGAGGAAAATGTCAATGCTATTTGCAAGCGCTGTTTCATGCAAACCTGAGCTATTTTCATTATTATCTCTCCCCTAAGTCATTGGAAACTGTAGTTCATGCTTTTATTTCATCCCACTTGGATTTTTCCAATTCACTTATTTGGTTGCCAAAGTTATATATTTCAAAACTACAGAATATTCATACTACAGCTGCACGTATCATCACAGGCTCTAAACGCTATGATCATATAACACCACTACTAAAAAAATTGCACTGGCTCCCTGTACGACAGCGGATTATTTTCAAAATTTTGGTTTTGGTTTTTAAATGCATTCATAGCTCGGCACCTAAGTACTTACAAGACCTTCTGGCAATTAAAAAACCTGAAAGGAACTTGCACTCCTCCTCACAAATCAGGCTTCAGATGCCCTTCTCTAGGTCCACTTTTGTGAATAACAGAACTTTCTCTTTTGCTGGACCTGCACTTTGGAATAATTTACCAGTTCAGGTTTGGGCATCGAAAGATCTCAACCAATTCAAAAAAAATTTAAAATCGCATCTTTTCAGAGAGGCCTTTGACAGTATGTAACCTGCTGACCTTCACACCTTTCTCAGTCTGTATATTGCCTTGATAGTCATGAGCTCATTGTTTATTTAACTGTACACCGTTTTCGAAGCACTTTGTGATTTTACGCTTTATAAAATTTCCTTATTATTATCCTTATTATTAATTGAATACCCCTGTTAATTGAATAATTATCATTGGCAAAGTGGCTATTCAATTAACAGAGTTCCACAGTAGTCCCATTTACAGGAGGTATCAACATTACTCTCAATTACAGAAGGTTTGTCCCAAAATTATAGATCTTGCTACCATAAAATTATAGATATATATTTCTTTTCTGTGTTTGGTTGATTTTAGAAGGGAGCAAATCGTTACTATTTATTGTGTGTGTGCTCCAGGCCTCAAAATAAGAAGTCTAGCATTTGCAGAATGAGGTCCCCAGAGGGTGAATTTGATGATGCTATCCCATACAGTGAGCCAATTTATCCTCTGAACACCTCTTTCTGATTAGTTTTTGAGACCCTGATTCAGATTGAGGTTCACAGAGGGTAAATTTAGTGATGCTACCCTGCTGTGCAGGGTAGCATCACTAAATTCGCCCTCTGGGGACCTCATTTTGCAGATGACAGTCTGCTTATTTTCTGGCTTGGTGTGCTCTAATCAGGAATACATTGATACAAAGAGTTTTCAATCGTTGTGAAAATACATTTTGGTTGAAGCTGAAATCACAATAATCCTCACTGTTTTAATTCCAGCATTGATCTGATTGGACCAGAATAGGGCTGCCATGATTAATCTGCTGATCTTTGTTATTTTTCGTTACCGTCAGTAAAGGGTTAACACCTCATTTTCAAGCAACATAAAGTATTTTGTGTGTTCAACATATTACACATTTTATGTGTACAGAATATGGGATCTGATAAACAATAACGATTAACCCATAAGGGCCTAATTATGACTTGGATCAGTTTTTCCTGCAACAAAACAGGTGCACCAACATGGGATGTCTGTGTGGGTAAACTTGACTTGCCTCAAAACAACTGCAAAACCACGGAATTTTAGACAGTCAAAGTGCAGTAAAAATGTCTAAAAATCTCCAGGCCTCAACACATCTGCCCTCATAAATTACAAGTTGAGAAGTTAAAAAACAATTTTGTTTTCAAACTATTACAACAAAACTATATTCATGTCACTCCTCACTGGAATGTCCCCGCGGGAACCGCGGGAAGTGAAGCAGTGCCTGTTCACTGCGGTAAAGAGGCTCTGTTTTACTGGTAAAATAGGACCCAGTCACCAATGCTTGGGTGGTGCAAACCCTCTCTAAAATGGGCAACATGGCTTATTAACGCACACCCCTGGTCTTGCGTTGATACTCATGTTGTGGTCATGATTAGCCATTGTGCAAAAATATGTGACCTTAAACACCAATAAATAAATAAATGAGCTTGTTCCAGTGACGGGTCACGTGATATGGTTTTGTTGAAAGTTTTTAAAAAAATTGAAAAACAATTTTGATATCCTGTGTGTTAAGGAATGGGTTAATAAATGACGTGGCAATCCTAGTCCAGAATATTACAGCTCGACTCATCCATTCATTGAGTTACTTTCATGAAACTTAGTGACAGGCTGTTGAGTGATATCCTGTTGGAAAAGGCTCAGAAGTATTTTCAACAAGCTGTAATGTAAAAGAATTTCATTAACCAAACCATGGATATGCACACATGTTTTTTTTCATGTTCTAAAATTGTTCACAACTGAATAACTTGAAAATTTATCATCTCTTTACATAAGTTTTATTGTATGGTGCTTCATTGAGCTTGTCCCATTGAAGGGGCCTGTTTTGGAAAGAATATGTAAAAATCCTTGGGCTGAGCTTTTTTACAGTAAAAGAACGAACACTCTTTTCATGAGATTAGCAATCACATTATATCTATCATTTAGGGAAAACCGTGCAATAATAGTTGCGCAATAGCCTGAAACAGTGTTGAATATTTTATGGGTTTTTTTTTTTTATGAAAGAGAGCATATGGCCAGCTCATCAGAACCAGCTCACTCCATCAAGGATTAACCCTTTACCTAACGAATCACCTGCATCTGCATGCGTAATTTACAAAATGAGCAGTTGAAAAAAAAAAATTTTTCCAAATATTTCGACAAAACCATGTCATGTGACCCCCTCATTGAAACGATCTCATCGAGATCGTTCCATTGAGGGGTCACATGATATGGTTTTGTTGAAATTTTGGGGAAAAATTTTTTAAAAATCATAATTAAAATAATAAATTTGATATTCTTTGCGCTGGGTAAAGGGTTAAGTAAGCTATTTTATTGGGACAAAAAGTATGGAAAATGATGTATGGTTTTGATATTGAAGCCGGCAAATTTGTATGAATGGTTAAGTTTTTATAGGGCAGTTTGGGCTTGTTTTCTGTGTTTCAAATTCTAGTCTGTCTCACTTGTGTAGTGTTTGAGGATGTATGTCTCAGTTATGTAGGTTGTTTGCTATTGAATTGTTTTATTATTTTATGTTATTGTACCTGTTCAATACTCATTAGCTTTATAACATATATTATTCACTGCTGATCAAGTTCTTTGAAGTTAATTTGTAATTGTTGAGCAATGAGATATAGAGTCACGTACCTTTAGATTTTTTTAGTGCACCTGCTGTGCTGTTGACCCATATCTTTCAATGCCAAGGTTTATTCTGGTTGTCCAGAATTTAGGATACCGTGAAAATCCCTCCACAGCTTAATCCCTCCCTGACAAAATCCTCATGATAAAATCCCTACCTGAAAAAATATAGTTAATGGACAACAAAGTTGAAAAAAAGTGCAATCCAAGGTTTGTTTTATAATTTTTTTTTATTGAAACTGAAATACAAGACTAACACAAAATACAGATATGGCCTAAAAAAATAAAAAATCTGTTTCTCAGGCCCTCCCGCATGGTCCTTTTGGCTACTGCATGCTCTCTTTTTATAACCAATTTAAACTTTAAAAAAATAAAAATTAAATAGTTTATGTCTGATATTTTACCCAAGTTAAAAATATTGATGAATTTGTCCCTTGAGTGCAAGAAGGCTTTGCAATGCTTTAGCATTGCAAAGCCTTCTTGCACTCAAGGGATGAAATACAGCACCACCCAGGCTATTCTGTAGATTATGAGGCCTAAAACTTGAACCAAGAACATGAACTTTTGATGGCAAAAAGAAATTACTGAAATAAAAAATAAAATAAAAAACCGCTCGCCCGCATGCAGTTTCTCAAATAATGGCCTGAGAAACAGAAGATCTACTTTGTGTGGCCTATGAACCACTTACATAACATATCAGATACATTTGTACCAGAAAAAACTGTTTACATATTATTTACATTTATTTATTGGAGTTTAAGGACACTTTTGACAGCCAGGGTTATCTAGTGTCAGACAGTTTTACAGGTGGAGGCAGCCAGAAAGAACCACCAAGCTGTGGTGAGCAACTGTCAGACTCCCCAACGTACTAATAACTCCACACAAGCAGAGTTAACATTGGTTGAAGTGCACCATCGACATGCAGTATGCCTAAGTACACAGCACCACTGTGCCCCCACATGGGCAACTGGGATGAAGTGCCTTGCCCAAGGACTTAATGCAGTAACCCCTGGCATGGATCGAACTGTGGATTTTTCGGTTTGAATTCCAAGCCATTACCACTGAGCCACTGCGAACCTATATATGTTTATAAGTTATAATTAATAAAGTTAAAAAATATAACTTTAACACTCTGCATACTGATGTCAAAATACCTCACTTTCAGTCAACAATTGGGGTAACCAGTTCTGGTCAGATCACCAAAGTTAAGCAACGTCAAGCCTGGTTAGTCCTTGGATGGGTGACCATCTGAGCGATCGATTCAGACTCCTGCATTGTGTACTTGGGCAAGGCACTTCACCCCGATTGTCCACATGGGGGCACGATGACGCCGTGTACTAGGGCTTACTGCACATTGATGGTGTGCATATCTTCAACCAATCTAACCCTGCCTGTGCTGCAGTGTGGAATTACGATGTTGGGGAGCTGGCAGCTGCTCGTTGTTGCTCGGTGGTTCTCTCAAAGAGCTCTGTCAAATAAGATTGAATCAATTTATTTATTTATTGGTGTTTAAGGTCACATACTTCTGCACAATGGCTAATCGTGTCTACAACATGGAGATAAAGTCAAGGTCAGTCAATCGTTTATGCCCCATGTTGCCTATTTTAGAGGACTTGCGCCCCAAGCATTAGTGACTGAGTCTTATTTTACCAGTAAAACAGTGCTTGTTTACCACAGTAAAGAAGCACTGCCTAACTTCTTGGGGGTATTGAATCAATTAAATTCCTAAGTTGCATGATGGGGAAAATTTGTGACTTGAAAATTTTAGTTTTTCCAAAATCATTGTGTAGAGGATTAAATATGTTGTTGAACCACAGTAAAAGGCTATCATACCATCTGTAATTCACACCTTAATTACTTATGAATCTTATAATTCAAAAAATGAAAATAAATTAAAAAAAGCACAATTCAAAATAAAATTTACAATAAATGACAAAAAAAAATCACAAACACACATACCAACAAATATATACATATATATATACATGTGTATGTGTTTCTGATTTTTTAACGTATTTTTAAACATAAAACCAGTGAATAACATTAACTCCTTACATGCTGCTGGTGGATATTCCCACGTAGGACAGAATTCCTCCTATCACTGAACCAAGTATAATTTGGGCACATTTTTGACAAATGACCCCTTGAGTTGAATTATGATGAATTTTTCATCAAAATCTAGTCATGGCTGCTTCACAGCAGCCATGGCTAGATTTGATGAAAAAATATCTTGAAAATACTCAGCAGGTTAAGAGTTTATAGGTATTTTTTCTGTGAAAGGGCTGTTGGCATATTTGGTTATTATTGAAAGGAATTTTGTGGGGGAAGATTTTGTCAGGGGCGGATTTTGTCATGAAGCCTCAGAATTCTACAGCTCTTTCACTTACAAATGTACTTAAGGGCACCACAGGGTGGAGCACACAAATGAACTTATTGTGTGAAATATATATATAGTACATGGAGAGTGGATTATTACTAAAACACTCATAGAGTGGTGGTTACACTCAGATCTTAGTTTATATTGTTTGTTTATTGGAATTTTACGACACTCTCAAGAGCCAGAGTCCCTTTGTGTCGGAGAGAGTTTTATAGTTGGAGGAAGCTAAAAAAAAATGCAAGAAGTCATGCACACCATGTTTACATGTAAATAATAGGAGGACATCTTGTCAGTGCTGTTAAATTGACACAGACAAGATCTGTAAAATCCAGTTGAAAAGAGACAGCTTGGCAGGCTCTTTCCATTATGATACCACATGGCAGCAAATCATCAGCAAAAGCAAACTTTATGCTGAAGGCTTTTACCATCACTATACAATGACTTCTGGCACTGAAAGAGTTTCAGTTCATTACCTCACTTACATCTCCAAATTCATGTTACTTTTGAATAAGTTTTCACTGAAAAGAGATTTTCATATTTTTAACTATTTTTTGTTAGAATATCATACAGAGATGTTATTGTGTGATATTCACATGATCTGTTTTCATGAGAATAAACAAAAATTTTTCTAACAAAATCTCTGTATTACTTTGATAATTTGTATTAGATAAAGTGATAGGTGTGACAAAGCCCTGACTGGAAATGAAAATGAATAGTTGGAGCTCAAAACAATGGAGCCTACTTTATTGGACATTCCTTAACCCTTTACCTAGCGCCCTCCATATCAAAATTGTCCACAAAATCCTAATAAAACCATACCATGTGCCACCTCGTTGGAATGGGCTCAACAAGCTCTTTCCAGAGAGGGGTCAGATGATATGGTTTTGTTCATATATGCTTGGTTCTAGTCACAAAAATCACCATTAAAATATGTTCTGGCCATAAATAAGGCAGGTGAAGGGTTGTGTGACACCTCCTCTCCCTATAATTTTTTCAGTCAAGTCCCCCATGGGAACCTTGTGAAGTGGAGCAGTGCTTGTTTACTGTGGTAGACAGGTTCTGCTTTATTGATAAAATAGGACCCAGAACCAACGCCTAGGGTGGAAGCTCTCTAAAGTGGTCAGCATATGTATAAACAATTGGCTAAACTTGACTTCATACCTATACCGTGGTCATGATATAGCCATAGATGCTGAAAATTATCTTAACTCTACCCACTGAGAGCAGCCTAGATTTTATGAAAAAATCATTTAAATTTAACTCTAGCAATCATTGAGCAAAAAGTCCATTCAATTTACAGGGGGAGGAATTTGATTAAATGTGCCCAAATTATACCTATTTCATTGGCAAGAGATGTGTCCCAGGCAGGAATATCTGCCAGCAGCATGTAAGAAGGTGAACATCAGTAAATAAATAAATAACCGTCAAATTTGCAGTATTACAGACCAATTAGGCCTCAGTACTTTCAGTGTAAGCATTTATTAATGTCTTAACCCTTTACCCAAGGTAATGGCCAAAACCGGCCAGCACTCTTCACAAAAATCACCATTCATTTTTCTTTTTTTTTTCTTTAAAACATAGGTTATAACCCCTCATTGGAACCAGGATGTTGAGCTCATTCCAATGAGGAGGGGTCATAAACTATGTTTTTGATGCAAAAAATTATTTATTCATATTAGGTAAAGGGTTAATTGACAGGGCTCGGTGAGCTTTGTCAAACAAGTTAGAATAGAATATTCATTTTGTCACCAGAATGAAACAAAATTACCCAAATCTGGTTATCTATTTATTTATTTAATGACACTTTCAACAGCCAGAGTCACTCGTGTTGGACAGTTTTACAGGTGGAGGACAACAGAGTACCCAGAGAAAACCACCGAGCAGTGGTGAAAAATGTTGTACTCCTCAATGTACCAACTCTGCACAAATAGAGTTAGAATTGGGTGAAGGCAAGAATACAGTCGACATGCAGTATGCCTTAGTACACAGCATGACCGTGCTCCCACATGGGCAATCGGGACTAAGTGCCTTGCCCAAGGACACAGTGTAGTTAGTTGCCCCCAGGAGAATCAAACCGTGGACCTTTTGGTTTAAAAATCAATGCCGTATCCACTGTGCTCCCATCTGGTTAACTGAATATTCTTATTAATTGAATATTATTACTGAGTTGCCATTCATTGAACAGGATGACTGTTCAATGAACTGAATTCTACTGTATTCATAAACTCTTATAAACACGAACAGCTGCAATGGCAAAGATGTATGTAACAAGCTTCTTGCATCACTCTGAAATAGATAATGGCACCAAAGCAGTTGATTTGAAACCTTTGACAAATTTCTAAGTAATATTATCTGCTGATTATAGTGTGAATGCTCTGTTGTGAAGTTGACTTTTCTAATGTCTTTGCAGGCTTGTAATAAGTCTGTGTTCCTCGTGTATACTTCGTGGTGTTAATGTTCGTAGTGTTCCTGTTTCTTGGGTCACAATTTTTTCATCTTTTACCATATCATACAAGTTTTCTTCCTTGTTATAATTGACATGGTATACACGTTTTATTATCTTGACCGTCTTGTTTCGTGTTTGAAATAAAATCACATTTTAAATAATTGTAGCAACAAACAGCCTGCTGTGTGATAGTGTTGAAATGATTAAGAGATTTATCTGTACCAGAATGGGAAGCTTTTTTCCAGTTATGAATTTTGCTACCGGTTAACAGCTCACTCTTGACAGAAGTGTGGAAATCTGTTTTATTCATGGATTCAGACATTGGGAATAATGCAGAATGTGACTTCTGCGAATCTTGCATAAAATACTCGGGCCTGTTCACCAGGCCCGAGTATTTTATGCAAGATTTACATAAGTTACTTTCTGCATTTATCTCACTGTCTGAATCCTTTGATACAAAGTATTTCCATCAAAATCTGGACTACATTATCGTGGTTCAACCTCCTTCATATGCATGTTCTCTGTCCTCAAGTAATGGACAGTTAATCGGTAATGGAATGGTTATAACGAAATGGTTTATGGTTACAGGATTTCCCTAACCCTTTCAACACTACTGTGTGATAAACACAACTCATCATTCATCTGTAATATTTTTTCATTAATTTATCACTTCATTGAATAAACAAATTTTCAACATTGCAGATTTGCCTTGTTTTTTTTTAATTTTAACCAACCTATTTAACACTTGACTTTCTGAGATACTTCCTGAGAATTCTTTTATCATTTTTCTTCAACTCTGGTCATCGCTGCTATGAAGCAGCATTGGTGTGGTCTCATAAAACCTGAGGAAAATTCAACTGAAAACAAATCCTAGGTAAAAAAGTTAATTCATTTTCACAAAGGGATATTTGGGTTATTAAAGACACCAATCCAATATTATAATTCGCATGGCAACAGATTTGCTGTACTTTTTGGGTATATCTACCAGCAATATGCATGGAGTTCAGGCCCCCTATGTCCATTTTGTAAGGGATGAGATGTAAGGGTCTGTCAGGTTCTTGATTGAAAGTGCATGAATTGTAAGACAGAAATTACTGACCCTTTGAAATGCTTAAAAATAGAACTTTGGAAAAAGACATCGAATGACCTTGAAGTAATTGCTTGGCCTGTTTTGTTCAAATACTCACTTTTTATGTTTTGGGATCTGTGAATGCCAAAGCATAAATTGTTAAATACTTCTAAATGGCACTTTTCAATGGAAATCCCCATGGGAACCCCAGAAAGTGAAGCAGTGTTTGTTTACTGTGGTAAACAAGCTCTGTTTTACTGATAAATGCGGCCTGGGGTGGAAGTCTTCTAAAATTGGTACCATGGGTAAAAACAATTGGCTGGACTTGACTTTTTATACGCCCGTTTGAAAAAATGGTTGTATTGTGTGATTGGTCTCACCGTTTCTGAATGATCTATTGAATTTGGAATTATAGATTAGGATCAAACTTGGTTTGTGCGATAGTTATATAAAAATGAAGGTTTAGTTCAAATTGGGGTTTGGTCCAATGATTTTTAGCTCAACTTTGGCGAAGCCAAATTTGAGCTTATGCCATGGCCAGTTGTCCGTCGTCCATCTGGCCGTCTGTCCATCTGTCTGCCAACACGGCTCGGGCTAGAAGCCGAATTTATGAACCGATCTTTACGAAACTTCTTGGGTACCTTTGTTATGACCATGGGGCGAGAACAAGTGTTTTTGGGTCTGATCCGAAATTCAAGTTGGTCGCTGGCAGCCATTTTGTACAAAATTAGGTGCGATCAGATTTTTGCGCAGAACTTCCATATGAAAGCGCTGATTTGAATAATGTTTTGTATGAATGTTTATTACCATGGGATACATCACATATAATATGTGTTTTTTTCTCGTACGTAAATTATGCAAATTAGACTAACTTTGATGTATTTAGTGTTACTTTCAGCACTATAAGTGCAAATGCCAATACGGCTCGGGCTGGAGGCCGTATTTATGAACCGATCTTTACAAAACTTCTTGGGGACCTTTGGTATCACCGTGGGACGAGAACGAGTGTTTTTGGGTGCGGTCTGAAATTCAAGATGGCCGATGGCAGCCATTTTGTACAAAATTAAGTGCAATCAGATTTTTGCACAGAACTTCCATATTAAAACGCTGATTTGAATAATTTTGTGTGTGAATGTTTAGTACCATGGGATACATCACATATAATACAGGTTTTTTTCTCGTGCAAAAATTATGCAAATTAGATGAACTTTGATTTTTTTCAGTGCTACTTACACGTAGTAAGTACACATGTCAATACGGCTCGGGCTAGAGGCTGTATTTATCAACCGATCGTCACGAAACTTCTTAGGTACCTCTGTTATCACCTTGGGACGAGAACGAGTGTTTCTGAGTGCATTCCAAAATTCAAGATGGCTGCCAGTGGCTATTTTGTACCAAAATTAAGTCTATTCAGTTTTTTGTACACAACTTCTATACGGCTCAGGCTAGAGGCCGTATTTACGAACCGATCTTTATGAAACATCTTGGGAACCTTTGTTGTCACCGTGGGATGAGAACGAGTGTTTTTGGGTGTGGTCCGAAATTCAAGATGGCCACCAGCAGCCATTTTGTACCAAAATTAGTGCAATCAGTCTTTTGTACCGAACATCTGTATGAAAGTTCTGATTTGAATAAATTTTTGTATGAATGTTTAGTAACATGGAACACATCACATATAGTAAGGTTTTTTTCTCGTGCAGAAATTATGCAAATTAGATGAATTTTGATTTATTTAGCACTACTTATACACTGTAAGTGCACATGTCAATATGGTTTGGGCTAGAGTCTGTATTTATCAACCGATCTTCACGAAACTTCTTGGGTACCTTTGTTATCACTTTGGGACAAGAACAAGTGTTTCTGAGTGCAGTCCAAAATTCAAGATGGCTGCCAGTGGCCATTTTGTACCAAAATTAGGTCCAATCAGTTTTTTGTCACAACTTCTATACAGCTCGTATTTATGAACTGATCTTCACGAAACTTCTTGGGTACCTTTGTTTTCACATTGGGACAGGAACGAGTGAGTTTTGGGGTGTCTTTGTTATCACTGTTCTTTGAGAACAAATATTTTGGGGTTCAGTCAGGCCCACTCTGAAGATTTCTTTTCTAGTTGAGCATCTGACTGTCACCCACCTTTACAATACTTGTCATTGCTGTGTCACATACTATACATGTACATGTCTTAACAAATTGAGCTACAGTGTCATTGACACTTTCATTACAACAGTTATGGGCCTTTTCAACTTAGGAATTTCACAGTTGTATCAACATTTTGGTTTCCAGATGATAACTTAAATTTTATAGATCAGGACCAAACCTGGTTTGTGCCTCAATGAGATCAAAATACAGGTTGAGTTCAAATTGGGCTTTGGGCCGATGATTTTTAGAAGAGTTGTGGGCCTTTTTGACTTAGAAATTGATTATTTCTGTCCACATTCTGGTTACCGGGCGATAACTTTAGTTCTACTTATTTGACTTCAACTAAATTTGATAGGTGACTCAATTAAACCAAATTACAGGTCAGGTTTCAATTGGGGTTCAGTACAAATTTTGCATTAGGTATGATCCCTTTCCAACTTGGGAGTATTTTCAATTTAGAGCCTTTCTCGAGTAAAACAAGAGCAACGCGAAGTGTGGTATATGCCCCCGACGGTGTCATAAAAGGGTAGATAAGTCTCTTCCTCTAGACACCAACAATGCATCACAAAAACAAGCACAGCAAAACATTATCTCAATGACTGATACCCCATAGGTAATCTGTGTGTGAAGTTATAGCATTGTACGTAGAAGGAAACTAAAGTTATTGCATGGAAAACAAAAATCTATTTATAGTAACAGTGACTGACATTTGACCTATTGACCCCAAATGCAATCCCAACTATCAACACCTCATATGCAATCAAAATATGAAGTTATAGCATCGTACGCAAAAGGAAACTAAAGTTGTAGCACGGAAAAAAATCTATTTATAGCAACAGTGACCTTAACCTACAGATCCCAAAATCAATGCAAAACATTGTCCCATTAAGTGCAACCTATGTTTGAAGTATCAGCATCGTGCGACCAACAGTACAAATGTTATTGCCCGGAAATGAGTGTGAAGACATTTTTCAATCATCTCACAAGTTAAACAAGGGAGAATAACTCTGTAAATGTTTATACAAAGATATTAATTCTGATGTATAGTCCATTCCCCCATGTTGAGGTACAAGCATGACAAAAATTATTTAAATCCAACATATGATGACAGAGCTAAAGCAGCAAATATGTTGGACGGACACATTTTTCAATCATCCCCTTAGTTAACAAGGGCAAATAACTCTGAAAATGTTTACAGAAAAATATAAATCTTTATGCGAAGATATTAATTTTGTTGCAGGATCCATTCTCTCATATTGAGGTATTAGCATGGCAAAAGTTATTTGAATACAACAAATAATGACAGTGCTACAGCAGCAAATATGTTAGACGGACACATTTTTCAATAATAATCCCCTAAGTTAAACAAGGACAAATAACTCTGAAAATGTTTACAGAAAAATATTAATTCTGCTGTAGGATCTGTTCCCCCATGTTGAGGTACAAGCATAGTAAAAACTATTTGAATCCGCCAAATATTGTCAGTGCTAGAGCAGCAAATATGTTGGACGGACACATTTGTGTTATGAACATACGTAACGTACAAATGAATGGACGCAGCTCTCTACCAGATACCCCCTCCGACCAGATCGGTCGGGGGCATAACAATGTTTCATCCATATGTCTGCCTGTTTGGTAAACATCATAGTGGGTACAATTTCCAGTCCAACTTCATCATGTACTTTTGTGACTGATTTTGGCTCTGGTTCTAGTTTGTCATTTACTTTTGTCCCTGATTTTCGCTCCAGTTAATTTTAGATCAATTTATACAAATAGCATTTATTTATTGAATGAAAACAGTTATTATGTACAATTCTAAAAAGACTAACAGGCATATCATGCAATGCCAGGAATAGCTCTTGTTATCCATGTTGCGGCCACAATTAGACATTGTGCTGAAATATGTGACCTTAAACAGCAATAAATAAATGAATAATTTTACTTGGAGAACTTTCTGGGAGAGTTTCCCAATGATCAGGGTCAGGTGTAAATATTTGCCAAATATATAAAAGTAGAGAGTTTTTCTTGCAGTTATTCTACATCATATTTCCAATTGTTCTCTATTTAGAAAGTAGAATTACATGTTAAATGAGTAACCCTTTCAGCCTGGTATGTCATAAACAAGCCAGAAAATAAGCAGGCTGACATCTGCAAAATGAGATCACCAGAGGGTTAATTTAGTGATGGTACCCTGCACAGCAGGGTAGCATCACTACATTTACCCTCTGTGAACCTCAATCTGAATCAGGGTCTCAAACCTAAACAGAAAGAGGTACCCAGAGGATAAATTGGCCCACTGTATGAGATAGCATCATCAAATTCACCTTCTGTGGACCCCATTCTGCAAATTTTCAGATTGCTTATTTTCAGGCCTGGTCATAAAGCAAAAGTTGGTAATCCATTAGATGGCCATAGAATAAACACCTTGCTGGACAGGAGGATCAGTGTTAATTTAATCCTACATTATTACTGAACCTCCCCAACAAATATAAGATAGACCCTCATTTCCTTGTATACAGTCATGCATAAGACCATACAATTCAGTCCCCCTTGGGAACCCTTGGAAGTGAAGCAGCACTGCTTTTCTGTGGTAATCAAGCTCTGTTTCACTGGTAAAATAGGACTTAGTCACCAGTGCTTGTGGTGGAAGTCCTCTGGGCAACATGGGTATAAACGTTTGACTAAACTTGACTTTATCTTCATGTTGCAGTCATGATCAGCCATTGTGCAGAAATATTATAAGTTATCTCTGTCAACATGTATGGTACATGGAGATTTAATACCTGGATGTCAGTTTTTAAAAACCGAGCCACAGGCGAGGTGTTTAAATGAGACATCCAGGTATTAAATCTCCATATACCACACATGTCGGCAGAGATAACGTTTTTGTCCCATTTGAAACACATTAGAAACATAGTGGAAATAAATTTGCAGATGCGTTTCTCACGCTCCACAATCAGTTGGATAATTGTTTTGTTTTTACAAATGAGGAAGATAGCAGATAGAGTTACATCCCTTGGCTCATTAAGGAAACGAGTAAACAGTATTTTGTTGACATATCGTCCCCTGAGTTCCAATGTGTTCTATGTTCCTACTGGCACATAGAACACATTGGTACTCAAGAGTACAAATTATTTGCTCTTATTTTATTTATCTCAAGTTGTTTCATTTTAATTATTCGACTATTTAATTTATAACGACAAAATATTATCAAATTGTTGGAAATCTGATATTTGTGACTATTTTTAGGTTTTTGGTTCGATTTTTATATCAAGGCGTGCAAACATGAAAAGCTTTTTCATTTAAACTACACACTGCCGATGTTTCGAGTGATGTTGCACGCTCTCATACACCTTGGATGATGGGCGCACTCTTTGCCATGGCTATTTGTCCAAGGCATTCTGACCAATTAAAAGACAGAATTTATTGGGATATAAGGACAAATTACTTTAAACACCTTCCGGAAAGAGAAGTAGTGCTTGTTTACTATGGTAAATATGCTCTGCTTTACTGGTAAAATAGGACCCAGTCACCAATGCTTGGGGTGGAAGTCCTCTAAAATGGGCAACAAAGGTATAAACGATTGACTAAATTTGACTTTTATCTCCATGTTGTGGGCATGATTAGCCATTGTGCAGAAATATGTGATCATAAACACCAATAAATTAATAAATACTTTAAACACAAATAAATGAATAAATACCATTCAGGGCAACATGAAATGTTTATTAATCTTCCACAATGTGTGTAACAGTACCAATGTCGACCCTAGTCAGAGCATTAGAAAGCCTTAGTAAGGGCTCTTGTCCTTGAGTGACACAATACCCTATTCAACAAAAGCAAACACACAATAGTTGTGAGAGTTAATCAAATGACAAGAACCCAAGCTGGCCTCTCCCAATGATTTATAATCTATAACAAACAGGTACACAAAATTTCAAAGGGGTCATTGTACTCGATTCACAAAATGAATCTGAATTGAAAAATCCACATGTACAACAATTGCAGCCACAATACAACTAAAGAATCAGGCTGCATCAAATTTGAATAACAATACCACTCAACAGTAATCTGTGATTTCCCACATAATCACTGAAAAAACAATGACCCACAAAGTGGTTACGAATGAGCAAAATGTAACTTTGACAGAATTGCCCATGCTCATTCCGAATAGCTTCCATGGCTGCTTTGGGCCACTCTTTGATGTCTGCCCTCCCCTTTCTTATCATATTGTCCCCTGAGTTCCAATGTGTTCTATGTGCCAGTAGGCACATAGAACACATTGGAACTCGGGGGACGATATTCTTATCATTATCTTCCTGGGATAACATCCTTGGCATGAGGTTACAGGAGTTAACGACAGTACTTGTGTATTGTGTCAGGAGGCATTGATCCCTGTTGTCTTCTCAGAAACCACTCTTCCATCACTCTGTTTAGCAGTAGGTTCATACGTGCTAGCTCAAGACTATTCCAGACTGTATCTCACCCTGTTCAGAATTCTTGTCTCTACCTCACCAATTGTATTGGCCAATCAGATCTTTCCCTTAGGATGAAACAACCAATCCACCAACCCACAAGTAGTCCAACAAGAGTTATTTCTCTTGACCAAAGATTACACATGTAAGTTTGTCTTTCCCTGGGGAAATTGTTAGCTGCGACTTGCAGCTCTATAAGTGGCAATGTCGGTCGGTCTGTCTGTCGGTCTGTCTGTCAGTCGGTCGGTCGGTCTATCTGTCTGTGACCAACGAGTTTCAAAACTCAATAACTTTTGAAATACTTGATGGAATGACTTTATATTTGGCATGTATCTTATTGATGTCTAGCCACTGTTCAATGCATGTGTTGTTCCAAATATTTTTCTTGGAGTTATGGCCCTTGATGAACTTAGAATGTCGGTCGGTCTGTCTGGGACCAACGAGTTTCAAAACTCAACAACTTTTGAAATACTTGATGGAATGACTTTATATTTGGCATGTAAGTGTATCTTATTGATGTCTAGCCACTGTTCAATGCATGTGTTGTTCCAAATATTTTTCTTGGAGTTATGGCCCTTGATGGACTTAGAATTTTGTGAAATTGCACCACCCGTCGCAGCTACGGCGTCGATGTCGCGATTTTTATTTGAGAATTCTAATCTCAAACCCATTGTATCCGCATCTGCATATTAACCCTTTACCAATTGTAGTAGCCACATCTGGGAGAACTGTTCACAAATTTTTCGTCAATTTTTAGCTTAACTTGAAAAAGTCAAGTGAAGCTATAGCCATCACGTCTGTGAGTCTGTTCACATTTTCTTTAGCACAGGTTACACCCCATAGTTCAACCATCACAAAATTTCATAAGCAGGTTTGAGGTCATGTCTAGATGAGAAATTCCCCTTTTGGTCGTGATCGATCACCATGATGGCTGCATGGGCCCGAAAACCTTTAGCACAGTCTGCAGGTCGTATTTATGAAGGGATTTCATTGTAACTTGGTAGGATGACTCTGTATAATGTCTAGATGAGAACGTCATATTTTGGCTGTGATCAGTCAACCATGACGGCTGCAAAGGCCTAGATTTGTTTAGCAAGCCTACAGTTCATATTTATGAAGAGATTTCATTGCAACTTGGAAGGATAACTCAGTATGTTGTCAACATGAGACTGCCATATTTTGGTTATGATCGATCAGCCGTTATCGCAGCCTGGTCATGTGATCTAGATTCCTTTAGCACTGTCTACAGGTTGTTTTTAAGAGGGGATTTCATTGTAACTTCGTAGGATAACTTAGAATGATATCTAGATGAGACTGTCCTATTTTGGTCATGACCAGTCAACCGTGACTGCCGGACCATCACATGACCTAGATTTTTTTGAGTAAAGTCTACGGATCATATTTATGATGGGATTTCATTGTAACTTGGTATGATGGCTCATTTTGGAATGATTTTACTGTTACTTTGTAACTTTGGTTGACAAACATTAACTGTGAAGGCCACATTAACCCTGGCCACAATTCTTTAGTACAGTCTACACCTCAGATTATTCTTATTGAAAACATAGCATGTAGGGAACAGAAATTAACATATTCTCAATTATCACAATTCTTGTCGTATTTCATAATCATTTCATAAACATTGAACATTATCCTTTTCATCAAACACTACACACAGTCAAGTTAAGCTACAGTGTCATTGACACTTTCATTTTTTTCTTTTTCAGTTTTTGCCTCCAAAACATAGCTATTGACATCTCATTGGAATGAGCTGATCAAGAATTATTAAATGCCCACTTCGAGGAAGTGGTGTTATACAAAGTCCAGGGGCTTCATTGTTGCCATCCATGCGAAGGTTCATTCATTCGAAATTCTTGTGTGCACAACTCCAAAATCATTCACCGATTTCCATTAAATTTGTCAAACATAGATTTCATATGGGAGCACAGTGGCTTACTGGTTAGAGCATTGGACTTTAAACTGAAAGGTCAACAATTCGATCATGTTCCCTGTGCCATCTGCATTTGCTCCTGGACATATTGCATGTTGATGGTGCACATGCCTTCAACCACTGCTAAAACTGTTCATGATGGGTTAATAAATTAGAGAGTCTGACAGTTGATCGCAGCTGCTTGATGGTTCTCTCTGGGTACTCAAACTTCCTCCCCACATAAACTGTCCAAGACAATATGACCCTGGATATTGCAAGTGTTGTTAAACATCAATAAACAAATAAACAAAACAATTTCATATAGA
Organism: Pictodentalium vernedei; assembly: GCA_031216915.1. NCBI lineage: Eukaryota > Metazoa > Mollusca > Scaphopoda > Dentaliida > Dentaliidae > Pictodentalium > Pictodentalium vernedei. The sequence continues at coordinate 375,719,349 of CM062292.1, forward strand.
TTTCGATATAAGATTGTTGGGTTTGCAGCTCCAACATTTATGAACTGATTTCAATGAAACTCCTCAAAAATGATCAAAAACTATTGAACATGCACATATTCCAGATTTTTTAAGCTATGATTATGTTAACCAAGTTATCTGCTCCTGAACTTGGATGAAATTGAGATTTCTTTATTAATTTCTTTGACATGCAACTCATCTTTCACAGATAATATAATTTTGATCAAACTCACTTTTCCCCCTAAAAATACCCAAACCGATACCAAACTCAAAATTCCAATACCACCAATCTCTAGTCATGTCCATGTGTAACACCCTGGGCATGGCAAGGTTTAAGTTTGCTCAGCTCAAACCTTTGGGAGCTTACGTTTGTTTAAAAAGTAACATGTTAACAGGCACAAATGGTATAACACTTCATATCTTTCCAGAAGGCACAGAGTGCAGCATGAATTGCATGTCCTCAATATCCTGGAACTCAACCAATTAAGGCCTTCAAGGTCACTGAAAAACTACATTTTTGCTTTGTTCTCAAGGAAATCCTGGAAATATCTCCCTTTCCAGTCCCACCTTGCAAGACAAGTTCCTATTCCATATTTCAGATTTTCCATAACATAAACAAAATACATCTGCTGATTGGCTGTAAAGTGAGTACTCTTGAATTGCAGCCTTTTTTTTCATCAAATCAAATAGCTTTCCTGAACCTAATCTCTTCCTGAGTGCAAAACTGGAAATGTGTATACCTTCATTTATTTTTTCCCAAAATGGTGAATTCTTTTGTGGTTGCTCTTGAAAAGTGAACAATACAAAATGTCTGAGTGCAAAATTGAGAATCCATGGTTAAATTGCATTGAAGTTAAAGGCTGCAAGTACCCACTCTGAGATCTTGTATGTCACATGTAAAACCATATCAGAGAAATTCTTGTTCATGGCCCGACAGGTAAGGGCTTTAAATTAATTCATTAATTCATATTTCGAGTTTACAATATCCTTTAATGGTCCTAAAACTGTACAAAAATGGGCCTCAAAAGTCTTGAAATTTGGTTTTGAAAAAGTTGGAACAGTCTGGGCATAAACACTCAGCCGGATAACTGATTCACAAACAATTTCTGATAGAGCAAGTTGAAAAAGCTGTCAACTTGGTAATCCACAATATCGATAACGATGGGTATTCCAGTGGAAAAATATATACTGAGTCAAAAACGAAAGTATAATAGAAACAAATGTGAAAAAATAGCATATAATAGTTCTTATGTTGCATGTTTGTGGACAAGAAGTCGTGCTAAGAGTTCAATGACATGTTGTTGTTGTCCACCCAACTGTATACAATTTTGCTACGGATTTAAAAAAAGCATGTGCTACCCAGGAATGTCAAATTGAATGGGTGACTGATGATTTTCTTTGTGTTATGTTGTGCTAGAGAGCCTGGGTTATTGAGAAAACACGCTTTCTTAATCTTTTACCAAATCTTACATCCATAACTGGCACTATCCACAAATACTGTGAAGCCCACTTAATTGGATATCTCTTAACTGAATAACCCCATTAATTGAATATAATTTCCCAATACAAAAACCATTTACCATACCTCCAGTACAAATTTAACTTGTTAATTTAATATAGGTTATAGAGTGAACTCCTGTTAATTGAATAAAAAAAATTGTCCAACCTGTCAAGAAATTAACCTGACTCTCCCCAGTTTTCGTTTGTTTCTTCAACTATTTGACCTCAGTACATCCAATACAGGCATTTAATCTATTATATCTTGTTCGACAGAGCTTAGTTTGTCTCTAGAATAGGGGGTGCGGTGGCTCAGTAGGTAGAGGTGCAGGCTGCAAGCCGAGAAGTCCTCGGTTTGAATCCCACCTGCAGCAACCGCGTTGTGTCCTAGAGCAAGACACTTCAACCCCATTGCCCATGTGGGGGTATGGTGGCATTGTGTACTAAGGTGTACTGCACGTCGATGGTGCACTTGTCTTCAACCAATGCTAACCCTGCTTGTGTGGAGTTAGTATGTTGGGGAGCCTAACAGTTGCTCACTGTTGTTTGGTTGTTCTCTCTGGGTACTCTGGCTTCCTCCACCTATCATAAAACTGTCCAACACAAGGTGACCCTGGATGTCTAAAGTGTTATTAAACCTCGATAAATAAATAAATAAATATCTCTAGAATACAGGAAAGTGACACAATCCCTGTTAATTGAATACTCCTGTTGACTGAATAATTTTCATTGGCAAAGTGACTACTCAATTAACAGGGTTCCACAAATATCAGTATTCACATTTTATTATTTTTTTTTTGTCTCAAAAACATAGTTTATGACACCCTTGTTGACCTCCTCCTGAGGTTATAAGGTACGTTTTTGAGGTCAAAAATACACATTCTTAGTTAACCCTTTACCCAACATAATGGCCAAAACCGGCCAGCGCTATTCCCAAATATCGCCAATTAATTTTCAAAATATTTTCATTTTTTGTCTCAAAAACATAGGTTATGACCCCTCATTGGAACGAGCTCTTTGAGCTCGTTCCAACGAGGGGTCAAAACCTATGTTTTTGAGACAAAAAATGAAAAAAAATTAGTTATTCAAGAATTTTTTTTGCAAGTGTTGTCTGCTTTTCATGTTAGGTAAAGGGTTAAAAAAAATTCTTATGCAGGTGTTGGCTGCTACTCATGTTTGGTAAAGCACTAAACCATTCTAGTGCTTTGACCTATTCTTTATTGAGAACATATTTTTATATGCTACACTTATAGAAAAGGCACATGGTATATCACAAAGTTATGAAATATGCCATTCATAACTGGTGTTTTTCATGCCTAACTAGCCAACTGAGCAACCTGATCCAATTATTTCAAAGCTGTATAATCACTGGATTTCTACAGCGACTCACTCGGCTTCAATACAAATTTTTTGTTATAACAAATGTTGGTGTCACTTGTGGTATACATTACATGCTAGAAGGGGAGACCAGAGAAATTGCATCACAGTGTATTTTCCATCTGGGCAAGAACTCTCAATCCTGTGGAAAAAATTTAATTTTTGGTCAAAAGTTTTCCTGGTTAAACATGGTGGTCTGATGACTGAAACTTTGCATATGCCTCCTTTGCTTTCAGGGCGACAACCTAAATTTGTTTAACGATACATGCATTTTTATGGAGGGATATTGGTAGAGGTGGATGGAAACATTTCTTCTGAAAAATTTCATGTCTTAATTATACCTAGTAAAGTTAAACATTTTTGCAGCTCAAGAAATTGTGTTACAGCTGATAAATAGAATGAAAGGCTGGCTACTGCTTAAAAGCTTAGAGGCTGGTGACAGCTCATGGCAGCAGCTTTAGGCCTGCACAAATTAGGTGAATGATCATATTTGTTCAGTTATCATTTGCATCGGAGGGGGGGGGGGGGGGGGGGGAATAGGGTCACCAATATTGTGTTTGCCTACCTTTCTGGACCCCAAACAGTGAGAAAGTTCACATGAATTGGTCATGATATTCATTTGTTAACAGGTCCTGGTCCAGGATCTACTTTATAAGGTATGACGAGGAAATAATGTGATTAAGTACAGATGAATTACACTGCTGGAAAGGGTTCTTGAAGCCCTTTCCAGCAGTGTATTACAAAACATCATTTCACTTGTTAATAAAATATACTCTTGAAAAAAGCTACAACACTGGTTTATCAAATCATGAATTTCCGGCATGATATTTTGACAATGTAAATTCAGTTCTTTACCATGCCAAGGGTGAACATCGAAGCATATCCATATTTGCTGAGCCACCAAGACATTTAACCTCAACCTTTAACCCAACTCCTTGCATTTTGCTGGCAGATATTCCTGCCCAGGACAGATATTGCTCTTACCACTGAGATAAGTATAATTTGAGGCACCTTCAATCAAATTTTTTCGCTCTAAATTGAATAGATTTTTTCACTAACAATTCCTGGAGTTAAATTTAAATGAATTTTTCATCAAATCTAGTTGTGTCTACTATATGGAGCAGCCATGAGAAGATTTGGTGAAAAATATCTTGAAAATACTCAGTGGATTAAGAATTAATGGTCATAACTGACTATTCACAAAAAAATGCCATTCCAATTTGATTATTTTTTCATTTTTTGACTCATTTTTTCCCTCTTGTTGCAACAAACTTGTTAAACTTATTCCAATGAGGAGCCATATGCTATGAGACAAATGAAAGTGTCAATGACACTGTAGCTCAACTTGTTAAGACATGTGTAGCTCAACTTGTTAAGACATGTGTATGTGACACAGCAATGACAAACATCTAGGTAATGACCTGATAACAAAGGTAGATATAAAGTATTGTAACGGTCTGTACATAAATACTGACCGTAGCCTGTAACAAATGTATAGGTAAAGTATTGTAAAGGTGGGTGACAGTCAGATGCTAAACTAGAAAAGAAATCTTTGAGTCTCAGAGTGGGTCTGACTGAACTCCAAAATATTTGTTCTCATAGCACAGTGATAACAAAGGCACCCCAAAACACACTCGTTCCTGGCTCAAGGTGATAACAAAGGTACCCAAGAAGTTTCGTGAAGATCAGTTCATAAATACGAGCCGTATAGACGTTGTGACAAAAAACTGATTGGACCTAATTTTGATACAAAATGGTCACTGGCAGCCATCTTGAATTTTGGACCGCATCCAGAAACACTCGTTCTCATCCCAAGGTGATAACAAAGGTACCCATGAAGTTTCGTGAAGATCGGTTGATAAATACAGCCTCTAGCCCAAGCCGTATTGACATGTGCACTTACTGTGTACAAGTAGCACTGAATAAATCAAAGTTCATCTAATTTGCATAATTTCTGCATGAGAAAAAAACCCGTACTATATGTGATGTATTCCATGTTACTGAACATTCATACAAAAATTTATTCAAATCAGAACTTTCATACAGACGTTCTGTACAAAAAACTGATTGCACTAATTTTGGTACAAAATGGCTGCTGGTGGCCATCTTGAATTTCGGACCACACCCCAAAACACTCATTCTCATCCCACGGTGATAACAAAGGTACCCAAGAAGTTTTGTAAAGATCGGTTCATAAATACGGCCTCTAGTCTGAGCCGTATAGAAGTTGTGTACAAAAAACTGATTAGACCTAATTCTGGTACAAAATGGCCACTGGCAGCCATCTTGAATTTTCGACCGCACCCAGAAACACTCGTTCTCGTCCCAAGGTGATAACAAAGGTACCCAAGACGTTTCGTGAAGATCAGTTCATAAATACAGACTCTAGCTCAAGACATATTGACAGGTGTACTTACTGTGTGTAAGTAGCACTGAAAAAATCAAAGTTCATCTAATTTGCATAATTTCTGCACGAGAAAAAAACCTGTATTATATGTGATGTATCCCATGGTACTAAACATTCATACAGAAATTTATTCAAATCAGAACTTTCATACAGAAGTTCTGTACAAAAAACTAATTGCACATAATTTTGTACAAAATGGCTACCAGCGGACATCTTGAATTTCAGACCGGACCCAAAAACACTCGTTCTTGTCCCATGGTGATAACAAAGGTACCCAAGAAGTTTTGTAAAGATCGGTTCATAAATACGGCCTCTAGCCCGAGCCGTATTGGCATTTGCACTTGCAGTGCTGAAAGTAACACTAAATAATGAAACTTAGTCTAATTTGCATAATTTATGCATGAGAAAAAACCTGTATTATATATGATGTATCCCATGGTACTAAACATTCATACAAAAAATTATTCAAATCAGAGCTTTCATATGGAAGTTCGACGCAAAAATCTGATTGCACCTAATTTTGTACAAAATGGCTGCCAGCGGCCAACTTGAATTTCAGGCCGGACCCAAAAACACTCGTTCTTGTCCCACGGTGATAACAAAGGTACCCAAGAAGTTTCGTAAAGATCGGTTCATAAATGCGGCCTCTAGCCCAAGCCATATTGAATTGTTGACGGACAGACGGACGGCGAATGTCTGGCCATGGCATAAGCTCAAATTTGACTTACGTCAAAGCTGAGCTAAAAATGAAAGTTTGTAATAGTTCAAGTATTTTTTTGTAAGTGTGGTGTGCTATTTAGGTTAGGTAAAGGGTTGCATTTCCAAGGTCCAAATCTGTAGTCCATAGACTACCTATAAGGTCCAAGAACAACAATGTCCTTGTCAGGTCTAAGAGCTTCCAATTTCTAGTCAAGTCCCCAAATTTGACCGGTGAAATGCTAGAAACTGTCATCAGAGTTTTACTGAAAAGTGTAGTGTGCATGTTTCAGCACTCTCTACTAAATTATAATAAAATGAATCATGACTAAAATCTTGCTGAACTACAGCTCCCCTTGCTCATTTGTAAAAAATACTCATGCTATAAATCAGCTTTGGAAAATAATTTAGCACTCTTCAAGTTAGGATATGGTCTGTTAGGTAGAGGAGTGCCAACCACCTTGCATTATTTATTTATTTATTTATTTATTTATTTATTTATTTATTTATTTATTTATTGGTGTTTAACTGGTAGAGTGCTAAATTATTTTTGATTATTAAAATTTGTAGACATATCATCGCCTTGTTAAAAGGCACTCTCCCATAAATTATAACAAGGCATATTCCTAAAGACTAAACAATTCCACTTCAAGGATAATATGAAGTACATCCGCTGAATATGAAGTCTTTAAGATGTTTACCTGCACTTCAGATTAAAGCCCAAATAAGGGCTTCCAGCACTCTACTAGTTAAGGTTACATACTTATGCACAATGGCTACACATGACCATGACAGTTTTACAGGTGGAAGAAGCCGGAGTACCCAAAGAGAACAACCAAGCATCGACAAGCAACTGTCAGCTCCTCAACATTCACAACAAGCTCAGCTCAAACAGGGATACAGTGGTTAAAGACATGTGCACCATTGATGTGCAGTATGCCTTAGTACACGGTGTATCGTGCCCCCATGTAGGCAACCGGGATAAAGTGCCTTGCCCAAGGACACAATGCGGGCCATCCCGGAAGGGGATTGAACTCAAGACCTCTAGCTCAGAAGTCCAATAGTCTACCAGTGAGCCGCCGTGCTCCCCCAATCACCTTGTTTAAACTGTATTATTACAGAAGCATTACCCAAGTACACATAGGAAGGAAATCCAAAAAAGAATACAAGTGTTCAACAGTCAAGGTATAAGTCTTCAGTACAGGGGATAGAAAAATTAACTGGCTGACAATGATGAACATCTCTTATCACATAATCACCATCAAATAGCTCCTATGGCAAACACTGTTTTCAACATATCTAATATGGGAATGACATCAGAAGTTAATGTTGCTATAGTAATATTGAGAGTTGTTTTTGGAAGAAGAATTTAATTAACTCTTTGCATGCTCCTGGCAGATATTCCTGCCCAGCATAGGGTTTCTCTTGTCTCTGAAATAAGTATAATCTGTGCATATTTAATCATATTGTCTCCCTTTAAATGGAATGGATTTTTTCACCAATGATTTCTTGTGTTACATTTGGATTAATTTTTCATCAAATCTAGTCATGGCTGCTTTAAAGCAGCCATGACTAGATTTGATGAAAAATGTCTAGAAAATACTCAGCTGGTTAAGAGTTAATTTTCTCTTTTTTTTATTAACTGTCTACATAATACAAATAGCAGATGACATTATTTATTTAATGTTGTTTATGGTCACATACTTCTGCAAAATGGCTAATCGTGACCACAACATGGAGATGAAGTCAAGGGCAGTCAATCGTTTATACCCCATGTTGCCTATTTTAGAGGACTCGCACCCCAAGCATTAGCGACTGGGTCCTATTTTACCAGTGAAACAGAGCTTGTTTACCACAGTAAACAAGCACTGCTTCACTTCCCGGGGTTCCCACGGGGGAGCAGATGACATTTGCAGAAAACATTTCCTGAATAATGAAATATTTTCATTTTTTGTCTTGAAAAAATAGCTTATGACCCCTCATTGGAATGAGCTCGTTTCAGTGAGTGGTCATAAGCTATATTTTTGTGGCAAAAATTTTTTTTACAAAATTTGGCTGGTGATTTTTAGGTTAACTTGATAAAGTCAAGATAAGGTATTGCCATATTGCATGCAGAAGTCTGCAAGTCTGTTCACACTTTCTTCAGCACAGGCTACAGCCCACAGTTCTTGTCTAATCATCACTAAATTTTATGTGCAGGTTCAAGGTCATGTCTAGATGAGAACGTCCCATCTTGGTTGTGATCGGTCAACCATGATGACAACGTGGGTTCGAAACCCTGAAAACCTTTAGCACAGTCTACAGGTCGTATTTATGGCGGGATTTCATTGTAACTTGGTTGGATGTCTCCATATAATGTCTAGATGAGAACATCCTATCTTGGGTCAGGTTCGGTCAACTGTGATGGCTGCAGGGGCATGTGACCTAGATTCCTTCAGCACGATTTATGAAGGGATTTCATTGTAAATTGGTAGGATGCCTCGGTATAATAACTAGATGTGAACATCCAATGTTGGTTGTGATCGGTAAACCATGATGGATGCATGGCCATGTGACCTAGATTTGGTTAACAAAGTTTACAGTTCATATTTATGAATGTGATTTCATTGTAACTTGGTAGGGTGACTCGGTATGATGTCTAGATGACACTGTCCTGTTTTGGTCACAATCGGTCAACAGTTACCACCGCTTGGGCTTGTGACATAGATCTCTTTAGCAAAATCTACGAGTCATATTTATGACGAGATTTCATTGTAGCTTGGTAGGATCACTTGTTTTGGAATGATTTTACTGTAACTTGGCTGCATTAACCCAGGCCTCAATTCTTTAGTACAGTCTGCACCTCAAATTATTCTTGTTGAAAACATAGCATATTCTCAATTATCTCAATTCTTGTCATTTCATAATCATTTCATAAACATTGAACATTATCCTTTTCATCAAACACTACTCATAATCAGGTTAAGCTGCAATGTCACTGACACTTTCATTCACATAATACAAATAGCAGAAAACAATTTTTATTTTATTTGGCTGATGATTTTTTGTAAACAGTGCTAGCGAGCTTTTGGCGTAACATAAGCTAAAAGGTTAAATTACACATTAAGAATCTCCAAAATTCGTCATGATTTGACATGAAATTTTGGAACCGTGTTCTCTAAAATCGAACTGAGCCTCAGTAAACCTCGACCTAGATCGATTTTACTGAACTTCATACAGAAATTTCACATGAAATCACGACTCATTAGATATCCCCTTTTTGTTCTTCCCCTTCATAAAAAGTAGTAATAGTGTCAATTAACCCTTGCGGGCCTGGAGCTTTTTAAACATTTTCGCTATAAGTTGAAAGTTTACCTCCTGTGACTTTGCAGTTGTTTCTACAGAGGCAGCCAAGACTTACCTAGAAAAAACTGACAAGGTACTTAGAATACAAGGTTTGAGTTTACTCCTACAATGCATATTGGGGCACCTGTTCCTTTGCATTGAAAAGTTATCCAAGTCGGTATTAGACCCCTAAGGGTTTAGAGACCATTATCTTTGAATATCATCCCGTGAGAGAAAGACAAGAAAGTAACATGTTAATTGAATGATATTTTAATAGTATATTAAGATAAAATTTATATCATGAAAATAAGTAAATGGTTGTACATGTGTAATAATATTCTTTCATCATACTGTTATAGCAGTCATGATCCACATTCTACAGCTTGTTGACATCTGCATGTAGATAAAGTTTAGGACCTCATAGACTGTAGAATGATATGCATTGCAGACATTATTTAGAATAAAAGTGTCATATATGTGGGTTCAATTGAAAAATGTGGGGAGCCATTGGAAATGGTCCAGCATACACAGAATTGCCAGACCAATGTTTTTAAGTATATTTTGTTGCTGAATTTTACTCATTCCTTGTCTGTTGCTGGGTGACTGTTGAGATACATGTGTTAAGTTTGGCATAAAGGACAGGTAGACTAATTTGCTGAGAAAACACTCAGGGCTGGAGTCTTTCACAAACAAGTTGAATTCTTAGAAAAAACATCAAGAAGCACAAGTAAAAAAAAATGTCAACTAATGAGCCTCTTTTGAGTTGAACCTGGAGTAGTGTTGAAATAATTAACTTTAATCGGTTACATAATAATTAGGGCCCTCTGAAGCTTCGAAAATATGATTCAACTTATCATCCTGATGAATTGATTCGATTTGTGATGCACTGATCTTGAAATTTTCGAATCCTTGAGATGTTCTCAAAATCCTAACAAGCATCTGCACTTGAACTCTTCTGCTGTCATCAGGTCTCCTGGAAAGAGACCTGATGACAGGATAAGAATTCAAGAAGGTTCCGCTTTAGAAATTACTATTTCCGACTAATCAAAGTTTCCTTTTGATGCAGAGTTTTGAGGTGTCTTTTGTTTACTTAATACTCCAGTAACAAATTTTTGTTCACAACAATCATTTTTCTCACAATTTATGGAGAGTGCCCATTGCACCCTTGAATGAACTGTAAGAAAGTAATTTCAAGAGCAAAGTACATGTGTATACATCTGTTCATTTTTTGCCTTCAAAACATACCATATCACCTTTCACTGGAACAAAGTCGTTCCAATGAAGGGTCATAAGATGAATGCACAATGGTTTTAAAAATTTGTGTTCCAAATGACAGTACATGAAACCAGGCCTGTACAAATTGGGCAACTGATTGTTTTTGTTCACCTAAAAGAAACAGGACAACAACAACCGATTTACCATTTGCCTACATTACTAGATTTTCGACAAATAGCTTTAGACCTAAAAAAAAAGAAAAGATAAACACCTGTTTCGCAGGCCGACCCACATGGTCGTTAAGACTGCGACATGACTTTTTTACATTACCAATGCTAACTTAAAATAAAAAAAAATGAACTGGTTTATGTCAAATAAATTCCCCAAGGTAATAAAATGGAAAAAGAAACCACAGCCTATGTTATTCTATAAATTATCCCTCAACAAACTTGTGTCATTATATCAAATTTTAAGGAGCAAATTTTTTCATAATGCAACTTGGAATTTAACCAATTTTATTTTGTTTGACAGAGCTCTGTCAAACAATCAGAATTGGTTAAATTTCTAGTTGCATTATTTGAGATAATTGTGGCTTCAAAAATAAAATTTTAGAAAAAAGATGTCCTGAGAAACAGATTTACTTTGTGCGATCTTTCTTTAATTGCCAATTTGTCCATGTGCTTACTCTCCCATAACTAATGTTCTTAGAAAATGCCTTGCCTTAGTACTAACACTGTCATATATCTCACAATCACCTTGCCTTTTTCTTACAAACAAAATCAGAAAAAGGATTACCTGAAAAAAATGGTCTGCCCTGAAAAGGTTATGGTGACCTCTTCTAGAGTTGCCTTAATTTCTTCTGATTTATGCAGGCCAGAAAACAGAATGATGTCAATGTTGTTCTGGTAACAGGTATAAAACATTTACTAAAGGAACGAAAATTTACCAAACTCTCATAAGTCGCAAGTTTGAAGTATGAGTTTCTGCTTGAATGGCAAGACTCCATTATTTACATGTTGTGTATTAATGCAAGTTGGCTCCTTACTCGATACTAAGAAAATTTTAACAGATTCAATGATTGTTTTGTTTTTTTAATTGATTTAAATGATTTACCCCATTTTTAAACACAATTCCCACTAAAATAGAGTAGTACCCTGTTAATTGAATATTTACATTATAAGTTAACAATATTCAAATAACAGGAGTATTCAATTATCCAGAAATTCTCCTTTTCCAACATTCTACTAATAAATTGAGCTTTTCTTCTATTCTATCTTGTTTGACAGAGCAAATAGAGCTCTGTCAAACAAGGTATAACAGAACAAATGCTTATGTTAGAAGAGCTGAGGCCTGAGAAACTTATGATGCTGGGAAATTCGGAGGTTTTCAGAATAAGTTTTTGACAGATCTCATGTATTTTTTACTGATTTAAGCAGGATTTACTCTATTAGCCATATGTAATTGATAGGGCGAATCTGTACTGATGGTATGGTAAATGGTTTGGTGTTACAAAAATTATCTGCAATTAACAAGGTTATTCTATTAAACTATATTCAATTAAGTGGCCTCCACTGTACTGCCTAACAGAAGCTTCCAGCACTGAAGCAGTTTGTAGGCAGCACACTATAATAGCATTGGGAATTTCACAGCCAAAAGTTCCTTTTCATCTTTCACAGAAATAGGCTCAATGTTTACACTGCAATTGAAAAACAGAAACATTCTTTGAATGATTTGCAGTACTCTGATGGCATAATATTCTCTCCAATGATAAAACATCTATGAATGACTTTAATCTATAAAACTTTATTAGACAGAGCTCAATGAGCTCTGTCAAACAAGGTATTATTCATTAAATTTTGCAATGCCACAATGGAAATACGTTTGCTGCTGAAAAAAATTCTGTGAGAGGATGATAATTTCCAATAAAATATGGATGTTACATTTCCTGATACGAGTAAAAAAAACACAGTTGATACATTTATTTGATGAGATTAGTTGATGCATTGTCTTCCAATTCCTGGCAGCACCAATTATCTGAAAAGGAGTTACTGAGAAAAATTATGGTTGTGACTTCAAACTGGGAATGTTCTCTCAATATAACTAATTTAATTCTTTCTACTTTGGTGGACCAGTGAGTTTTTCTAGAACTTTAATGCCTTTCTCCAAATATTCCTCTCTAGACATCCAGAAATCATCCCTGTCTTTCATAATATCAGCTAAGACAGCACCTCCTAAGAAAACCATATGTTTCCTTCTTGGTGGATCTTCAATTTTTATCTTGAATTTCTGGAATATACAAAAGAATAATCACATGACCTTGGGACCTTGGAAAATGTGGGGAAAAATGGGGATATTTTTTTAATTTATTCATATGCCTAGGGCTGCACGGTATATCGATAAACCGATATATACCGGTATTCAAACCAATATTGATTGAATACCGGTGTAATTACAAAAATATTGGTTTATAGTCATTATTTATTTACCCACAATTTAATTTTCAAGATGTCATGAGTTTTTTAACTGTAGTCCCGAATGAATAATATTATCCCTTGATCCAAGCAATCATCCGCTTGTGCCTTCTTAATATACAAATTTAGCAGTTGAAAAAATAATTTTCGAAAATTTCAACAAACCTATATCATGTGACCCCTCATTGGAACAAGCTCGTTGAGCTCGTTCCAATGAGGGATCACATAATATCATTTGTTGAAATATTTGGGGAAAATCTGATAAACGAATTTTGGAAATAAGAAATTTTGATATCGTCTGCGTCGGGTAAATGTTTTTCGAATTGCATCATCAAAGCATGCTAATTCATTCCGACTGTGATGCCTCAAAACTTGATTGTGGTACTTGTGTTCATATATCTAAACTGTTTTTGATATACCAGTATACCACGGTATTTTTTTTAAATAGTGATACCGGTATTCAGTTTTGAATATCGTGCAACCCTACATATGCCACATCATAAAAATCTGTTACCTAATTTTTTCATTTTTTTGTCAAATTAATAACATTTTTTTCACAATTTGTTTCCTGAACATAGCTTTTGATAATGTAGTTTGAATGAGAGGTCATTCCAATATGTTAGGTCAAAGATTAACTGTTGAAAACAAGCTTTTAATTGAAAATAGAATGTGTTTTTATTTTCGATTTCACTAAAAAAAACCTTTTCACAATCCATTCCGATGAGTTCAAGTTCTTCTTAAGAATATAACTGGCTGGTTTTGGCCATCACATTGGGTAAAGAGTTGCTTCAGATGAGATTTATACCAAGGCTGTATGTGCACTGGGTTAGTTACTCAATTAACAAGAGGCCTGCAATGCCAAGCACTGCTAATTCCCCTGCACCCCCCCCCCCCCCCCCAATTGGGAAGGGGGAGGAAGTGGGGACATAGGTATCAATTTTTTTTCTGCATATAATCACCCTAAATCCTTCAAAATGGATTTTTGAGCAAAGAAAAAGAAATGAATAACTGACACGGGTGGGAGGGGGGTCATAGGAAAAAAAAAAAACTCTCAACAATTTTCACTGGATAATGGTGGTCATCAAACTTGAGGTTAGACATTGTTCCCAAAGAGTTATATACAAAAAAAATTATATCTGGTTACTAATGTTTAAGTTTTTCCATAAAAAAGCATTACACCATATTTTTTAACAAAGGGCAATAACTCTCATAATTTTCATCGAATATCGCTGGTCATTGAACTTGATGTAGACATTGTTGCTGTAGAGACATATACTGAACAAAGGGCAATAACTCCAATAATTTTCATCGGATATCGCTGGTCATCGAACTTGAAATAGATATTGTTTCTATAGAGACATTTATTGAAAAGAATTGAAATCCATTAACTATTGTTCAAGTTATGCCGTAAAGAAGATTTACAGAATATTTTTATAACAAAGGGCAATAACTCCCATACTTTTCGAGGGATATCGGTGATCATCAAACTTGACATAGACATTGTTGCTATAGAGACATACACCAAAAGGACTTGAAATCTGTTAACTATTGTTCAAGCTAGGTCATAAACAAAGTGTGGAAGATGTAGGAAAAAAATGGGGATATTTCTTTAATTTATTCATATGCTACATCAAAACAACCTGTTACCTAATTTTTTTCATTTTTTTTTTCTCTAATTAATAAATTTTTTTTCACAGTTTGCTTCCTGAACATAGCTTATACAATCTTGTTTGAATGAGAGGTCAGTTTTATATACAGTGGAACCCTGTTAATTGAATAGCCATTTTGCCAATGGAAATTATTCATTTAACAGGAGTATTCAATTAACAGGGATTGTGGCACTTTCCTGTACTATAGAGTTAAACTTAGCATTTATTCTATTATATCCTGTTTGACAGAACTCCACGAGCTCTGTCAAACAAGATATAAAAGATTAAGTTTGTTTATGACATAGCTTGAACAATAGTTAACGGATTTCAATTCTTTTTGGTGTATGTCTCTGTAGCAACAATATGTACGTCAAGTTCGATGACCACTGATATCCCTTAAAAGTTAAAAAATTTATAGTAATTTATATATTTTTTATACTTACCAATGACCCAGACATAGCTGGTGCTAACTCTTAAAATATAGGGCCAAACACAAATTTTGCCCCCCAATCCCCAAAATTTGCATCTAAAACTAAAGAAAACATGTCCTGAGAGGCCCTCCACACTTCGCCCCTACTGCGCATGCGCAGTGTCAAGGACGTTCCGAAATTGGCGCCATTTATCATTCTAATAACCAGTGCCTGGTAAGCGCTATGTACTCAGCGGGGAGGCAAGAGTTCCCAACTCCTGGGAGGGCCATCCCCGTCTGGGTCATTGGTAAGTATAAAAAATATATAAATTACTATAAATTTTTTAACATTTTTATACTGTACCAATGACCCAGACATAGCTGAATAGTAAAAAGGCTGGAGGGCCAAGGACATAGAGCAAAATGGAATACGCTCAATAAAATAAAATAGAGTCATCCCCTGTAGGGAAAAGAAGTAATAGGCCTTACATGTATCTTTCTTATTTATGATAAATTAGAAAGATACAACACCTTCCAAAAATTGAGCTTCATACATCCATGTACTCTATTAATATCCAATAATCCTTATACTAATAATTTTTAAAGTAAGCCAATAATAAAGTAAGTCTAGAGAATAGAGACTCTTATACTCCTAAAAGTGTGTGAGAATTGCATAATCATGTCCGTTGACATATGCAATATTCAAAAGCTATACTTTAAAAACTAAGACTTGAATGAATTTTATAAACTTAAACTTCTCACTAAACAACCATCCCAATAACAGCTCAGAATTACTAACTCCGGAGGAGGTATCCCCTTGTTTTCATAGTAAAAACAGGTGACCCAAGGGAACACCCTCCCCCCCCCTTTTTCTTGCCCTGGGTCAAATAGCCCAGAGCGAAGAGGGCAGCCGAACGGAGACACTGCCGAAACAGACAGCCTACCTAGCTATAGTAGCAACTGTTAAGTGAATGACATTCTGAGCAGTAGATAATAGACCTAACAATAGAGGCCTCCAGAAATGGACTCGATATTTCTGAGATAAAATTCATGAATGGATGGCTGAGCGCAATGAGCAGCCTTCAAAAATCTATAATAGAACACTATTAATGTAAGCCCAAGAAGTAGAAGAACTCTTACTTCATGAGCCGAAATCTTAAGCACAACTGCTAAGCCAATGATATACCATAAGCAGTACGCTAGTTAATAGAATCCATTAACAATAAAATGGAGCGTAACGTCCTTCTACTAGACATCAAAGACAGAAGAAGCTTACGCCCTTGTAATAAACAGATATCTGTTTATAAATACATAAACTGTACCCGGAAAGAGTAAAGGCCTATGCCCATACGAAGACGGAAGGACCTTAAAATAATAGGTTCCGGATAATAGGAGCCTAACTCTTATGCAACAATCCAACCTAAATAGTAACGGAAGTATTGATTCCGAAACTATGAAAGTGACAATCATCCATCGATAGTGCATGAAACTCACTGACTCTACAGTAAAAGAGAAACCAACATAATTACTGTCTAAAAGGTCAGAATTTGAAAACTACTGTTTCCAGAGGCTCAAATGATTACTTAGCTAAATAAGAACCTGAAGTTAAAATCCGTATAGGAATTTAATCTAAAGATTCTAAGTCTATTTATCAAAAAGTTACTAACTGACTTAGATAAAGAGACAAAAGACTCAATTGTAAACTATCGTAGAGTGCATAGGTATGAGGTAACATAAACCTATAACCTAAATAACAACAGGCTGCAGTAGATCTTGTGAAACAAGTATACTAAAAAATAGCAATGAGTAGTATGGAGGGATCAACCATATGAACATAATGATCCCTACACCACGACGGAAGAGCCTCCACTTTAGTCGCATAGAATAGCGAAGAAGAGGATCTCCTATAGTAAGAAATCGCGTCCAAAGCTCGTCCAGTACAGTGCTTACAATGCAATACGGACCACACAACGGAATACATGAAGGTTGCGACCTTGCTGGTTGTGATAAAGATGACACGATTTACCCAGTGAAAAAAAAAGATCCTCACATAGAGGAAGATTTCACGTTAAGATCCACAGTAGACAAGAGAGTAAATTACTCATGATCTCTGTGAAGATAGAGATGCTATCAACAGAAATGTATTGTGGTTGTTTATCTTAGCAATACCTGCTAAAAACAACAGCGCCGGAGGATACGCGTATCCTATCATTCTGTCCTATAGATCAATAGAGCGTTAACAGTATTAGCTCAGAGATCTGGACAAGCCAACACATACGTCTGCAATTGATTAGCCAGCTGTGTCATAAATAAAACATCATTGGGCGCTCCCATAGATAGCAAATCTGATTGAATACTTGTTTGTTGAGAGTCCATTCTGACAGCAACAAGCGACCCGTAAGAGAACGGGAGTGCGATAAAACAATCAGACGACCCAGAATATGACGGACCAAAACTGAACTTGGTGTACTATAACCAACAAACGGATTCTTTCCATTAAATTGAATAACGGAAACGAAAGAGTGCCTCCCTGGTTCCGGAGATACGCCACTACTGTCGAATTAAAGGACAGGAATTTGGGCATGCGTTTCTGAATAATGTTCATGCAATGACATAAAGCAAGCCTAAAAAACATTATTCCGCGGAAGTTAACTGATAGCTAAAAGACTGCGGAACCCAAAGACCCTGGCACTTCGAATCCGTAGGGATCAGTATATATCCCAATCTGTTTGACTGGCAACCGTCATAACAGCCACACTCGGGTCCGGCAACTGCGGCGGCACTCTCTGAGTCAACCACCGAATGTTTGCCCCAGTCTGAATCTCTTGTAACACTAGATAGACAAGAGAATGTATAAATCAAGCAATTCATGGATTGCCGGAAAGTTGCCGTCGAAGAGAAGCTCCTCCGAGAACGAAGCGACTCTGAGAGAGTTCTTAACCTACTATCCACGCGTGGATGTAGCTAGGGCTGCCTCACGTCTAACCAACTCCAATCAGCCACTGAAGGGCGGAGTTATACGTGAACAAACTACTGCCCTCAAAAGAAATTACATTGAGAATAATATCCCGTAAATCTTTTCTTGAAGACGTAATGATAACGCCTCAGTAAGGCGGATTACGTATAATAAAGCGTCTAAGTTAAGTCTAATATACATAATGTCGTTCCCAACATTGAAATTGGAAAAGACATAAACGGTGAAAAAGAATATATGCAGTCTTTAATCACACCGTCTAGACGCATATGAACTCTCGGTATGCCCTGCTCTGCCAAAATAAACTATATGTAAAAAAAGATAAAATGGCAGAAATGAGCCACGCGGACAAGAAACTAAACTATCATGCTTAGTAGCCGTCTTGTATATATATATAAATATATAGCGTCGAAAAATAAAACACATGTTGTAATGACAATATTGGACTGCGTCGGTAAGTCAGGGACAAAGTCCCTGTACCGATCGAAAAATCCGAGTCCAATGACGCTATAAGTCTCTTATCCAAGATCGCAGCAATGAAGTCCGAAAAATAATCACTGGAAGAAATGCCAGAAGATATGAAAGGCATCTTCCGATACTACTAAAGGGAAAACTCGAAATCTTTCGAATCCCTTTCGCCATCCTGTCGGACCCTATAAAGCGTTCGGTCGTCCGTAGCTTGATGCAACCGCGGACCGCACCGACCCAGCGCCGTCGGATAATTCCTGATTCGACCGAGAAACCGTCAATTGCTGGGATGCTGCGAAACAACTGTGCTAACTCGGATAGCACGTCCGTCACTGAGGCCTGAGGAGCAGCGGTCTTACGATGCATTGCCGCAGGAAGCTCCGAGATCGTTACCCCGTGCATACTTCCAATATGCGAGCGAACGGAGTGTATAGGCCTCGTGTCCCTTGGCTACCGGATGGCGCGACCTATTCGCTGTGGAATCACTGAATGCCGAAACTGATCGGATACTCGAGGTCACGTAGCCAATGTGCGGTCGTGTGCCCTGCTGTGAGGATGAGGAAGCATTAAAGACAGTCTCTCGGACTGTCAATATAACGGAGCGTCCCGAGCAACGGACATATGCTCCGAATGTAAAATATCTGAACCACAACATGCGGTCCCCTATGTTGTTGGCTTCCTCCGATCTGTCCTCAATCTGCCGTCACTGGGTGAGTACTAAAGTAATTAAAGTGCTCGCATCACCCAAATCTCCTTCCTAGACCGCAACGGACGAACCCGGCAGCCGAACCATTCGATGAATGTACGCTACACCGGGTGAGCTAGCGAATGTCACTCCGTAAGCGATAGACATATTCCATGAGCACTTATTGCCGCTAACTCTTCATTAACTATGACGACAGAGGCACACTTTTGAAAGACATCTGCATAACTCTTCGAACAAGAAACCAGAAATGCTTGGATAGCAAGCATAAAATAATAATATATATAGCGTCGTTCAATAATTCGAAAGTTTGTGTGACATTATTGGACTATGTCGGAACTGAGGGACGATGTCCCTGAACCGAACCAAAAATTTCTAAGTCCACCGACGCTATCAGTTTCTTATCCGGCATCGCAGCATATGTTGTTCCAAAAGGGAAAGCTTGAAATCCACCGAATCCCTTTCGGTATCCCGTCGGACCGGATGAAACTTTCGGACGTCCGTACCCGCTTCCGCGGAGCGTCCCGACCCAGCATCGTCGGATAAAATATATGCGACAGATTCAGTTGATGCTGGGATGCTGTGATAAACTGTGCTATTAAGGAAAGCACGTCCGTTCCCGAGGCCTGTGCAGTAGCGGACTTACGATGCATTGCCGCTGGAAGCTCCGTGTACGTTGACTCCCGCATACTTCCTATGCGAACGTCCGGAGTCTGCAGGCCTCGAGTCCCCGGCTACCGACCCAGCGCTGTCGGATAATTCTCGATCCGACACCGTTTCTGTCGGCTGCTGGGATGCTGCGATAAGCTGTGCTATGTGCACAAGAATGTCCGGCGTCAAGACCTGCGGAGGCGCAGTCTATCGCTGCTTCGCCGAGGGCAGCTCCGCATCAGATGGCTCCCGCATACTTTTCCTATGCGAACGTCCGGAGTCCATCGGTCTCGAATCCCTGGCTGCCGGATGGTGTGACCTGGTCGCCGAAGAATCCTTGATCGGCGAAGCTGGTAATATATCGGCGGTCACGCAGCCAAGGTGCGGTCGTGTGCGCTGACGAGAAGAGGAAGCCTTAGCAGTCTCAGCGGACTGCCTATACAACGGAGCGTCCCGAGCGACGGACGTATGCTCCGCTAACGACACATTTGTACCACAACATCTGGGGCCAGATGTTGTTGAACGAGAGAGGGGCCTCTCTCGCTTGCCGTCCGGAAGGACCGGAACGAGCTATGAACCGGACTAAAAGGCTTCCTCCGTTCTCCCTCCGATCCGCCGTCACTGGGTGTGCATTAAGTTAATTTTATAGTGCTCGCATCACCCCAAAATTCCTTCTAGACCGCAACGGACGAACCCGGCTGCCGAACCATTCGGTGAATGGACGCTACACCGGGCGAGCTAGCGGACGTCAAAGGCCGTCGAACCTACTAGGGTCCTCTTAGGCAATTGGCGTATTACATGAGCACTTTTCCGCTAGCCCTTCATTAATTGTGACGACGGAGGCACACTGTTGGAAGACATCACAGATACATCACCCTAATCTTGATCGTCTGAAATAGAAATTGATAAAGTAGAGTGACCCTGCGGGGAAAGGACCGGAGTGTCCAAATCCCCAACAACATACCGTGACATACGCTTCCCATATTGTCATCGAAATCATACGATACAGAACCGGAGTTAATGCGAGTACACTGACCACATATAGAATGATAATAAGGTCAGAGGAAGACTTCCTCTTAAAACAATAGATCAATATCCTTTCAATGTGAAAGAAAACAAGTCCTGGTACTCGCACTAACCCCTGGCAATCAAAATACATAATAATAATATGATCCATTAATATAGAAAAAATAATTGAAATCAAAATATTTTGAAAAAATATTTTTTCAGAACAGCCCAAGTTTCTGAAAAGTAACGTTGAGCCCCAATGGATCCCAAGCCTAAGTGTGGACAAAAATTTTAAAAATATTTTAAACAATTTATTCAACACTTACGAACAATAATAATGTATCTAGTTATGATTGAAATAACATAAAGATATTATTATTTAGAAATCCCCCCCTCACACAGAGGGCTGTTGTAAATGTAAACAATGAGTGTAAAAACACTAAAATAAGACTCCAGGCACCCAGGCCCGAAATCAGTTACCAAAAATACACCATCTGATGCAAAACAGAGACTTCCAGGGAAGAAACTGCAGAACATCAGATGGTAGATGCAGAACACAACGCCTAACCACCCGTAGGTGAAGACGTAAACATGGGGAAAGAACAGAATTCATTCTGTTATTCAGCTAAACTCCCAAGAAATTTTAGTAATAATAAATACAGAAATTATGCCAAAAGCATGGGAGAATAGCAAGGGGGAACTTAAAGGACAGGGAGAGAGGAAAAACACTTGTAAAAACAGTGTAACTAAATAATCAGAATGACAACAAAATGGCTGCTGCCTTGAAAATAGGTAACTTAACATAATTTCATTAAAAAATTTTAAGTTACAGCCCTGATAATATTCTGTCACACATTCTTTTCCTCTCCTCCTTTTCTATCCTCCTTAGAATCACCATTTCACTAATATTTATGTGTCTGGCATCATTTAAACTGAGATTTAAAAGCACAAAGATCAGTCAGATGTTAACTGATGAAGGGCCAAACTTAGAATGATAAATGGCGCCAATTTCGGAACGTCCTTGACACTGCGCATGCGCAGTAGGGGCGAAGTGTGGAGGGCCTCTCAGGACATGTTTTCTTTAGTTTTAGATGCAAATTTTGGGGATTGGGGGGCAAAATTTGTGTTTGGCCCTATATTTTAAGAGTTAGCACCAGCTATGTCTGGGTCATTGGTACAGTATAAAAATATTATGGGAGTTACTGCCCTTTGGTGGATGGACAGACAGATGGATGGAGCTCTACACTATATCCGTCCTTTGCGGGGGGATAATAATGAAACATTTTTATAACTAGAAAATGTGATTAACCCTGTGCAGTGTACATATGACATCCCCATCCTTATTTCTTCTGAGTTCTGATAATATTCACTGAATACCCCATCTGAAAATTTTTCAAATGCTGGATTTACTTAATTTATCATCCTCCAGTGATATTTTGGCTCCTACAGCCAGCTCAAAATTCCACATTGGTGTCATCCAGTACCCTCTTGCTGACGTATTTGTTTCCAATTTTGATCGTCATTTCACTGAGATCAGATCCCCACTTAATAAATTTCCAGAAATTTTACTGAGCCGAGCAGAGTGTGACAAACTCAACCAATTAGGCATGTTTCCAGGTGCCACGTGAGCTTTAGGGTTAGGGTGATAGGTTCTCTTAGAGTGAACCAGCCATTTCTGGCACCTTTTTAAAAGAGAACATTAACCCCTTACTTAATGTAACCATTAATCTGACCAGAATAATTCTCAAAATTTTCAATTAGATTTTTTTTCCCAATATCTGTAAAAAAACATGGCTTATGACCTCCTAACAAGAACAAGTTCATTCGAATTGGGGGACATAAGCTATGTTCTGAAGACAAATAAAAATGAAAATGTTTTAGTTATTCAAGAAATTTTTGTACAAATGTCATCAACAATGTGTTAGGTTTGACTGTTAGAAGCCACTATCATGGCTCTGTAGAAAAGTGCTGGAAGCCACATTAGTGGCCTCACTCTGTATACACTAGTTTGTTGTTGGTTCAGCAGCAGAAAAAAAATATTAATATAAATCAGTTTTGTTACAATTAATCAGAGTGCTAACTGGCAATCTCCAATAAATTGTAACAAAACAATTATTTATAACAGTATGTCGCTAAAGTAAGGTTCCTCTTGCCAGTAGCGTAGTATCTTTGAAAAAACATACTCGCATTACAAATGACCATTGAAAAATAATTTAGCACTCTACCAGTTAAGAGAAAAATTATAAGGTTTTTTTTTTATTTTTAACCCTTTACCCAACGAATCGGCCGCATCCGCCCGCGTAATATGCAAATTCAGCAGTTGAAAAAATATTATTTTTCAAAAAATTTCAACAAAACCATATCATGTGACCCCTCGTTGGAACGAGCTCATCGAGCTCGTTCCAACGAGGGGTCACATGATATGGTTTTGTTGAAATTTTTTGAAAAAATTTTAAAAATGATATTTAAAATAATAAATTTTGATATCGTCTGCGTTGGGTAAAGGGTTAATGAGTAGTTTTTGAGTTTGAATGCAGATTTTTTGTTGTGCATTCATCTGCTGAACAAGGGCAATAAAAAGTTTTGCCCAAACCCTACCCAATGCCAAATACCCAACTTCAATAAAACAAATGTTAACAAGAAACTTACAGACAAGGAGCTTGTGTTGCCTTTCAATACTCTCTCCAAATACAGCTGTTTAATTTCTCTTTCAAGTCTACTAGGAAGTCCAGGATACATTGTAGAACCCCCAGATAACACAATATGTTTGTAGAAATCTGGTCTTGTATCTAAATCTGCAGACTGAATTGTGTTGAATAATAATTCTGCAACTCCAACTCCATCAACATCTATCAGATGTGGTTGGAACAGGGCTTCAGGTGCCTCAAATCTTTCTCCACCCACTTTTATCACTCTGCCATCTGGAAGCTGTTAAAGAAGGAAATAAATATTAGCATCAATCTTCAAAATAAACACCTAGCTCAAATGCACATTATCTCCGACTATAATTCACACACTACCATTATAATGTTCAGTGTTGCAGACCACAAAGACCTTCATATGTGGTGGGCCAGTTAAGTTGAGACTGATTTTGTCTGAACAAATATATCTCCGGAATATTTTAGGAGAGACAAAAACTCAACTTAAATCTTCTGAGTACAGTGGAGCCCACTTAATTGTATATCTCTTAATTGAATAACCCTGTTAACTGAATATAACTTCCAAACACAAAACATTTTACCATACCTTCAGTATAAATTTGGCTTGTTAAGTGCATATAAGTTATAAAGCAAACTCCTGTTAACTTAATAAAAATCTTTGCAATATGTCTAGAACTTACCTTGACAATAACCAGTCACCTTGTTTACTGACCTATTTGGACTCAGTACATCAAATATGGGCATTTAATCTATTATATCTTGATTGACAAAGCTTATTGAGATCTGTCAAATACGATATAATACAATAAATGCTCAGTTTATCTCTAGAATACAGGAAAGTGACCAAATCCCTGTTAATTGAATACTCCTGTTAACTAGAAAACTTTCATTTACAAAGTGACCACTCAATTGACAGGGTCCACTGTATTATCAAAAGAATGGAATAGGCCGCACAAAGTAGATCAACTGCTTCTCAGGACATTTTTTGTAAAATTGCATGTGGGTGGGTGATTTTGATTTGATTTTTGATTTTTATAATTACTTCTTTGCCATGAAAAGTTCATATTCAGCTCATAAAAACTTTCGGCCTTCTTTTTCAACAGATCACATAAAGACATAATTCAACAGTTTGTCAAATCCAGGAACAAGCTTTGATATTTAGATAACCAAGCAATTACCTACACATGACAATTTGATAACAAATAAAAGATTGTCAGAAAGTACTGTTTTCATCCCCCTTCACCTTGTAATAGAATAATATAGAACTGGTAGTTTGACAGTTATTATACAAAAATTCAACTCACTGTATAGTTTTCTACCAGTACGGTAGTTTCTATTGATAATTTTTGTTCTTGTTCCACATCATAAGCAGTGTAACATAATTGTTCCTTCATCATTCTGACAGTTTCAAAATCAGCAGTCTGATTAAATGCATAGCCTCGTAAAAGCAGTAACTAAAATATAAAAAAAAAGATTTGTTACCAAGCCTGAAAATAAGCAAACAGTCATTTGCAAAATGAGGTACCCAGATGGTGAATTTGCTGATGCTATCCCATAAAGTGGGCCAGTTTATACTCAGGGTACCTCTTTCTGTTTAGGTTTGAGACCCTGATTGAGATTGAGGTTCACAGGGGGTAAATTTAGTGATGTTCCCCTGCTGAGCAGGGTAACATCACCAAATTCACCCTCTGGGGTCTCATCTTGCAAATGACAGTCTGCTTATTTTCTGGCTTGTTTGTTATATAAAAAAGTACTAATGAGTCAAGGTTCCATACAAAACTTATTAACTGGTAGAGTGCTAAATTATTTTTTATTATCAGAATTTATTCTCTGGTCTTCGCCTCGTTACAATTTATGGGAGAGTGCCTATAGGCACTCCCCCATAAACTGTAACAAAGCAGATCCTTGGAGACAAAAGAACTGCACTTCAAAGAAATATGAAGCTCCTCCACAGAATATGGAGACTCTAATCTGTGGAGCCTGCACTTTAGAATAAAGCCCAAATATGGGCTGCCAGCACTCTTACCAGTTAAACAAGTTCACAATATTCAATATACAATTTCTATCTTTTCGCAATTTTTTCGACAATCTATTGTTTAGCATATAATAAAATCTATTATGTTTTATTTGACAGAGCTATGTGAACTCTGTCAAAAAAGGTATAAGAGAAATAACTTCTTGGTTTATCACTAGCATACTGGGAATTTACCAAATTCCTGTTAATTGAATATATTTCACAGGCAGTAACTGGTTATTCAGTTAACAGAGTTCCACTGAATAAATTGTTTGTCCCATGTGCAACAGTGGGATATATCATTACAATTATTACGAAATTAGGATTTTTTTAAAAAGAGAGCATATGGCAACCAAAAGGGGGCATGAGAAACAGATTTTTAACTTTTTTAGGCCTAATAAGGTGATTTTTTTTTCTTAAATTACATGTTGAATTGTAACAACACAATCCTACCTTAATGAGATATCTTGTTATATCTCTTCCTGCAATATCTAATCTTTTAGTGAGATGTGGAAGAGAAAATCCTTCATAAACAGGACAAATGTGTGTAACACCATCCCCTGAATCTACCACAACACCTGTCAGTAAACCTGTAATGTTAAAAATGTTAAAAAATTTATAGTAATTTATATATTTTTTATACTTACCAATGACCCAGACATAGCTGGTGCTAACTCTTAAAAATATAGGGCCAAACACAAATTTTGCCCCCCAATCCCCAAAATTTGCATCTAAAACCAAAGAAAACATGTCCTGAATGGCCCTCCATACTTCACCTCTACTGCGCATGCGCAGTGTCACGGACGTCCCGAAATTGGCGCCATTAATCATTCTTATAACCAGTGCCTGGTAAGCGCTATGTACTCAGCGGGGAGGTATGAGTTCCCAACTCCTGGGAGGGCCATCCCCGTCTGGGTCATTGGTAAGTATAAAAAATATATAAATTACTATAAATTTTTTAACATTTTTATACTGTACCAATGACCCAGACATAGCTGAATAGTAAAAAGGCTGGAGGGCCTAGGACATAGAGGAAATTCCAATAAGCTCAATTATATAAAATAGAGTCATCCCCTCGAGGGGAAAAGGAGTATTAGGCCTTACATGTATCTTTCTTATTTATGATAAATTAGAAAGACACAACACCTTCCATAATTGAGCATCATAACATCCATGTACTCTATTAATATCCAGTATAATCCTTATACTAATAAATTTTTAAAGTAAGCCAATAAATAAAGTTAGTCTAGAGAATAGAAACTCTTTATACTCCTTAAAAGTGTCTGAGGATTGTATAATAACGCCCGTTTGACACGTGATATATTCAAAAGCTATACTTTAAAAACTATGACTTGAATGAATTTTTAAAACATAAACTTATCACTTAAAAACCATCCCAGTAACAGCTCAGAATTACTAACTCCGGAGGAGGTATCCCCTTGTTTTCATAATAAAACAGGTGACCCAAGGGAACACACTCCCCCCCCCCCCCCCCCCCCCCCCCCACTCCTTCTCCTTGCCCTGGGTCAAATAGCCCAGAGCGAAGAGGGCAGCAGGACGGAGTCACTGCCGGAACAGAAAGCCTACCTAGCTATAGTAGCAACTGTTAAGTGAATGACATTCTGAGCAGTAGATAATAGACCTAACAATGGAGGCCTCCAGAAATGGACTCAATATTTCTGAGATAAAAATTCATGAATGTGGATGGCTGAGCCCAATGTGCAGCCTTCATAAAATCTATAATAGTAACACTATTAATGTAAGCCCAAGATGTAGAAAGAGCTCTTACTTCATGAGCCGAAATCTCAAGCACAAACTGCTGAGTTAATGATATCCATAAGCAGTACCGATAGTTAATTCAATCCGTTAGCAATAGAATGGAGCGTAATGTCCTTCTATTAGGCATCAAAGACAGAAGAAGCTTACGTCCTTACTAATAAACTGATATCTGTTTATAAATACGTAAACTCTAACCGGACAGAGTAAAGGCCTATGCCCGTACGAAGACGGAAGGACCTTAATAACAATAGGTTCCGGATATTATTAGGAGCCTGATTCTTAACCAAAAATTCAACATTAGTAGTAAAGGAAATAGTGTTTCCGATACTACGAAAGTGAGAATCGTCCACCGATAGTGCATGAAGCTCACTGACTCCTCAGTAGAAGAGAAGACTAAGAGAATAACTGTCTTAAAAGGTCAGAATTTGAAAACTACTGTTTCCAGAGGCTCAAATGATTACTTAGCTAAATAAGAACCGAAGCTAAATTCCGTATAGGAATTTAATCTAAGGATTCTAGGTCTATTTATCGAAAAGTTTCTAACTGACTTAGATAAAGAGACATAAGACTCAATTGTAAACTATCATAGAGTGCATAGGTATGAGATAACATAGACCTATAACCTTAATAGTAACAGGCTGCAGTTGATCTTGTCAAACAAGTATACTAGAAAGTTGCAATGTCTAGTATGGAAGGATAAAAAATATCAACATAATGATCCCTACACCAACGACGGAAGAGCCTCCACTTTAGCCGCATAGTATAGCGAAGAAGAGGTTCTCCTACAGTAAGAAATCGCGTCCATAACTCGTCCTGTACAATGCTTGCCGAGCAAGAAGGACCACACAATGGAATACGTGAAGGTTTGCGGGTTGTGATGGAGTTGACACGATTTCCCCAGCGAAAGAAGATCCTCTCATGGAGGAAGTTTTCGCGGTAAGTCCCACAGTAGACACCTGTGTAAATTTACCCATGGTCTCTGTGAAGACAGAGATGCTATCAACAGAATTGTATTGTGGATGTTTATCTTAGCAATACTTGCTGAATCAACAGCGCTGGAGGATACGCATATCCTATCATTCCGTCCTATTAGATCAATAGAGCGTTAACAACATAAGCTCAGGGATCCTGTCATGGAAACACATACGTCTGCAATTGAATAGTGAGTTGTGTCGCAAATAAATTATCATTGGGCTCTCCCATTGATAGCAAATCTGATTGAATACTTGTTTGATGAGAGTCCATTATGACGGCAACAAGTGATTCTTACGTGAAAAGGAGTCTGCTAATACTATCAGACGATCCGAAATATGACGGACCGAAGCAGAACTTGGTGTACTATAACAAACAGAAGGATTCTTTCCGTTAAATTGAATAACGGAATCGAATGAGTGCCTCCCTGGTTCCGGAGATACGCAACTACTGTCGTATTAACGAACAGGATTTGGACATGCGTTTCTGAATAATGTTCATTCAATGACATAGTGCAAGCCTAAATAACATCATTTCCTGGAAGTTAAGTGCTTGCCTAGAAACTGCGGAACCCAAAGACCCTGGCACTTCGAATCCATTGGGATCAATATTGTACCCCAACCTGTTTGACTGGCATCCATCATAATCATAAAACTCGGATCCGGCAACTGCAGTGGCACTCTCTGAGTCAACCACCGAATGTTTGCCCCAGTCTGAATCTCTTGCTACACTTGATAGACAAGAGAACGTGTATATCGAGCAATTCATATATTGCTGAAAAGTTGCCGTCGAAGAGAAGCTTCTCCGAGACCGAAGCGACTCTGAGAGAGTTCTTCACCTTACTATTCACGCGCATGGATGTAACTAGGGCTGCGTCACATCTAACCAACTCCAGGTTGCCACTGAAGGGCGGAGTTATACGTGGAAAAACTACTGCCCTTGAAAGAAATCACATTGAGGATCATATCCTGGAATTCTTTCTCTTGAAGACGTAATGATAACGCCTCAGTAAGGTGGTCTACGTACGATAAAGCGTCTAAGTTAAGCCTATTAGACAACATTGTCGTTTCCAACATCGTGGTTGGAATTGACATAGACGGCGAAAAAGATAATTCCCAGTCTTCAGCACCGCCGTCTAGACGCATATGAACTCTCGGTATGCCCTGTTCTGCCGATATAAATTATTTCCTAGAATTGAAAAAAGGCAGAATGGAGCATTGCGGACAAGAAACTAGACTATCATGCTTGGTAGCAAGCTTATATATAGCGTCATTAAATAATTCGAATGTTCTAAAGACATTATTGGACAGTGTCGGTAAGTCAGGGACAATGTCCCTGAACCGATCAAAAACTCCATGTCCAATGATGCTATTAGTCTCTTATCCAGCATCGCAGCAATGTAGTCCGACGGAACAACCTCTGGAAGATAATGCCGGAAGAAATGTATGGCAGCTTCTGTTGTTCCGAAAGGGAAAGCTCGAAATCGTCCGAATCCCTTTCGCCATCCTGTCGGACCCTATAAAGTGTTCGGTCATCCGAACCTGATGCAACAGCGGAGCGCACCGACCCACCACCGTCGGATTATTCCTGATCCGACCGAGAATTGTCGTTTGCTGGGATGCTGCGATAAACTGTGCTATTTTGGAAAGCACGTCCGTCACTGAGGCCTGTGGAGAAGCGGTCTTACTATGCATTGCCGCTGGAAGCTCCGTATTCGTTACCCCGTGCATACTTCTATTATGCGAGTGAACGGAGTGTATAGGCCTTGTGTCTCTTGGCTACCGGATGGCGTGACCTGTTCGCCGTGGAATCACTGAATGACGAAGCTGGCCGGATACTCGAGGTCACGTAGCCAATGTGCGGTCATGTGCACTGCTGTGAGGATGAGGAAGTATTATCGACAGTCTCTCGGACTGTCAATATAACGGAGCATCCCAAGCGAGGGACATATGCTCCGAATGCGAAATGTCTGTACCACAACATCCGGTCCCATATGTTGTTGTACGAGAGAGGGACCTCTCTCGCTCGCAGCCCGGACGGACCTGGACGAGCTAGGAACCGGACTAACAGGCTTCCTCCGATTTGTCCTCTAATCCGTCGTCACTGGGTGTGTACTAAAGTCTATTATAGTGCTCGCATCACCCAAATCTCCTTTCTAGACTGCAACGGACGAACCCGACTGTCGAACCATTCGATGAATGGACGCTACACCGGGTGAGCTAGCGAATATCAACTCCGTCGATCCTACTAGGGACCTCTTAGGCGATTGACGTATTCCTTGAGCACTTATTGCCGCTAGCTCTTCATTAACTATGACGACAGAGGCACACTTTGAAAGACATCTCAGTAACTTTGCGAACAAGAAACCAGACATGCTTGTTAATAGCAAGCATATAATAATATATATAGCGTTGTTCAATAATTCGAAAGTTGTGTGACATTATTGGACTGTGTCGGAACTGAGGGACGATGTCCCTGAACCGAACCAATCAATTTCTGTGTCCACCGACGCTATCAGTTTCTTATCCGGCATCGCAGCATTCTGGTCCGACGAAAGAACCTCTAGAAGATAAAGTCAGATGACATACACAGCAGCTTATGTTGTTCCGAAAGGGAAAGCTCAAAATCCTCTGAATCCCTTTCGGTATCCCGTCGGACCGGATGAAATTCTCGGACGTCCGTACCTGTTTCCGCGGAGCGTCCCGACCCAGCGTCATCGGATAATACATAATGCGACAGAGATTCTGTCGTTGCTGGGATGCTGCAATAAACTGTGCTATTTGGGATAGCACGTCCGTCACTGAGGCCTGTGCAGTAGCGGTCTTATGATGCTTTGCCGCTGGAAGCTCCGTGTACGTTGACTCCCGCACACTTTCTTATGCAAACGTCCGGAGTCTGCAGGCCTCGTGTCCCTGGCTACCGGATGGTGTGACCTGGTCACCGATGATTCTCTGATTGGCGAAGCTGACTGGATATCCGAGGTCACGTAGCCAAGAACGGTCGTGTGCGCTACCATGAGGATGAGGAAGCCTTATTGACAGTCTCTCTGGACTGACTATATATCGGAGCATCCCGAGCGGCAGACGTATGCTCCGAATGCGAAACACTTTGTACCACAACATCTGGGGCCAGATGTTGTTGCACGAGAGAGGGGCCTCTCTCGCTCGCAGTCCGGATGGACCTGGACGAGCTAGGAACCGGACTAAAAGGCTTCCTCCGTTCTCTCCTCTAATCCGCCGTCACTGGGTGTGCATTGATTGATTTATAGTGCTCGCATCACCCAAAACTCCTTCTAGACCGCAACGGACGAACCCGGCTGCCGAACCATTCGATGAATGGACGCTACACCAGGCGAGCTAGCAGACGTCAAAGGCCGTCGAACCTACTAGGGTCCTCTTAGGCAATTGACGTATTTACATGAGCACTTTTCCGCTAGCTCTTCATTAATTGTGACGACGGAGGCACACTTTAGGAAGACATCACGGATACATCACCCTGATCATGATCGTCTGAAATAGAGATTGATAAAGTAGAGTGACCCTGCGGGGAAAGGACCGGAATGGCCAATTCCCCACTAACATACCGTGACACACGCTTCCCATGTTGTCATCGAAATTAACACATACAGAACAGGAGTTAGTGCGAGTACACTGACTACATTATACAATGATTATGAAAGTCAGAGGAAGATTTCCTCTTATTACAATTGAACAATATCCTTTCATTGTGAAAAGAAAACAAAGTCCTAGTACTCGCACCAACCCCTGACAATCAAAATACATAATAACATGATTCATTAACATAGAAAAAATAATTGAAATCAAAAAATTTTGAAAAAATATTTTTTCAGAACAGCCCAAGTTTCTGAAAAGTAACGTTGAGCCCAATGGATCCCAAGCCTAAGTGTGGACAAAAATTCTAAAAATATTTTAAACAATTTATGCAACACTTACGAACAATAATAATGTATCTAGTTATGATTAAATTAACATCAAGATATTATTTTCAAGAAATCCCCCCTCACACAGAGGGCTGTTGGAAATGTAAACAATAAGTGTAAAAACACCAGATCAAGACTCCAGGCACCCTGGCCCGAAATCAGTTACCAATAATACACTATCTGATGCAAAACAGAGACTTCCAGGGAAGAAACTGCAGAACATCAGATGGTAGATGCAGAACACTACGCCTAACCACCCATAGGTGAAGACGTAAGCATGGGGAAAAGAACAGAATTCATTCTGTTATCCAGCTAAAACTCCCAAGAAATTTTAGTAATAATATTACAGAAAATATGTCAAAAGCATGGGAGAATAGCAAGAGGGGACTTAAAGGAAAGGGAGAGAGGAAAACACTGAACAAGCAGTGTAATTTGATAACAAGAATGACCACAACAGGCTGTTGCCTCGAAAATAGGTAACTTAACATAATTTCATTAAAAAATTTTAAGTTACAGCCCTGATAATTTTCTGTCACTCATTTTTCCTCTCCTCCTTCTATATCCTCCTTAGAATCACCATTTCACTAATATTTATGTGTCTGGCATCATTTAAACTGAGATTTACAAGCACAAAGATCAGTCAGATGTTAACTGATGAAGGGCCAAACAAAGAATGATTAATGGCGCCAATTTCGGGACGTCCTTGACACTGCGCATGTGCAGTAGAGGTGAAGTATGGAGGGCCATTCAGGACATGTTTTCTTTGGTTTTAGATGCAAATTTTGGGGATTGGGGGGCAAAATTTGTGTTTGGCCCTATATTTTTAAGAGTTAGCACCAGCTATGTCTGAGTCATTGGTACAGTATAAAAATATAATTATATTCAAAGAGTGGTTAGTATCTTATCATTTGAAACAGTGAGAAAGAACATGGATTCCTTTTAGTAAGGTGTTTTATTTTACAACAAACATATATCTGAAGCAATACAATTAAAAATAGACTAAATACAAATTTTCATCTACCATTTACCAAAAAATTCAACAGCAAACAGCAATATCAGTAGGAATAAAAAAATTGGTGATAAAAGATCTTGTATCACTATTGCAGTAGCGATAAAAGTCACATGGCTTTGTGCGAAAAGAACGCTCACGCGCCTGATGGACTATTTCAGTGGTACTGGCAATCACAAGTCATTTCCTTCAAAAACTTATAATGCTGCAATGAACGATACATCAAGTTTGCCTCAACACACATTCCATGTTGCAGAGAACTGCACAATCCATTACATAAACACTCCACCATGCAAAACACCAACACAAAAAAGATGGAGGTGAATCACAAAAATTGAAAGTTAAAGTGAAAAATCTAAATTTTATAGTAAATTTCCTTTCTTATTATACCTACCACAATTGTTTACTACAGGCTTGCACTACAGTGGAAGTCCCTAACTCGGATAAAATACTCTCTATTTTTGTCTTTCCCAAGCAAGTTGGGAAAGAAAAGTGGTGAAAAAGCACCAATAAAAATAAGCCAAAACTGGGTCGAGTGCAACCGGCGCAGACCCAGTACGGGACGCTCTCTCCCAAGTACAACTCCACGACTTCCGTTGCCAGTGCGCATATACCGTCTCTAAAGACTCATTCTTTTTGAATCCGTAAACGTTAGAGTTATGTGATCAGCGGGGAGGAAAGATTCTTTACCCGTAAAGAAGACGGGAGGGCCTCCATGTAAACAATTGTGGTAGGTATAATAAGAAAGGAAATTTACTATAAAATTTAGATTTCTTGTCAACCTACTCACAATTGTTTACTACAGGCTGAATAGACAAAAGGCTGGAGGGAATCGCATAACCAACCCCCACAGAACCCTAGTGCACTGGAACCGTGAAGCAGAAGGAAGAGGTCCCGAGGCTTATCAACCATAATGTCGCAATCATTGGTAAAGGACAATGAAAAGAGACATATGAGCCTGTGTGACACACAGACAGAAAAAAAGGGCAGTAACAGCACAAGGCTGAAACTGACCTTCAAGAAGCCTAATGGCTATGGCAGACAACAGCCTGAGCAGAAGAAAGAGGACCCAAGGCAAAAAGGTCCTCCGACTGCTCCTGCAACTGGCGTAAATAAAAGGTGGAGAAAGTAGAAGCATTTCTCCAGTAGGCTGCCTGCATAACATCCGACAACCTGACGGAGTTAGAATAAGCCCAAGAGGTAGACAGTGCCCGCACCTCGTGGGCAGAAATACGATTGGTAATACAATCGCCAGCTGCTAAACGACTATAAGCCGTACGAATAGCAAGACAAATCCATCGAGAAATGGATTGAGGAGAGATCTTCTGTCGACCCGGAATGAGAGACAGAAAAAACCGTTTTCTGCCCTTCCGTATGAAGCGTGTCCGATCAAGATAAATGCGAATAGCACGGACCGGACAGAGCAAAGGGCGAGTACCCTCAACAGAGGGAAGAGCCCTGATACAGATAGAAGGAGGAGTAGTATCTGGTAACTGATTCTTAGCCAAAAAGGAGCAATCAGTGGTAAAAGTAACACTGTTGGGAGAACTCCTAAAAAAGGCCGGGTCAACCGAGAGGGCGTGAAGCTCACTAACCCGTCTGGCCGAAGCAAATGCCATCAGAAAAGCCGTCTTGTATGTGAGAAATTGCATATCCACCTGGGATAAAGGTTCGAACGGTGCCCCCCCCCCCCCCCCCCTCCAAGCAAAGCAGCACCCACGAAAGATTCCATTGTGGAGTAAGCTGCAAAGTCCGAGGCCTTTTCAAAGAAAAGTGCCGAACAAGCTTGGAGAGGTAAGGATTAGTGCCGATACGACGCTTCCCCACATAAGAAAAAGTCTCTGAAAGCATAGACCTGTAACCCTTGATGGTAACAGGCTGGAGACCCCGAGAATCAAACAGATATACCAGAAACTCCGCAATCTGTGAAATCGAAGGATTGGCATAATCAACAGAGTGATCAGCACACCATCGACAGAAGACCTTCCATTTAGCTGCATAAGCTAAACCAGTGGAGTGCTCCTTGAAGAAGAAATGCACTCCACTGCTCGTCTCGAAAAACCTCTACGGAGGAGACAGGACCTGACAAAAGATATGCGTGAAGGCACAATGAAGTCGGGTCGACGTGAAACCTCCTCGGGCGACCTTGACAAAGAAGGTCGCGACGTAGCGGGAGACGTGCCAGAACCGCCGCCATCAGCGAGCGGAGCTGATTGATCCACACCCGCTGAGGCGACAGGGGAGCGATCAGAATGATTCGACAACTGCAGGTTCGAATTTTGGCGAGAACCTGAGGAAGAATCGGAACCGGCGGGAAGGCGTAGCCGACTAGACCATTCCAATCGAGTGACAGAGCGTCCACGGCAAAAGCCAGAGGATCTGGACACGGGGACACGAAAGTGTCCACCTGATGGTTCCAACGAGTCGCAAAGAGATCGATGTGGGGACGTCCCCAGAGATCGCAAAGCGACTGGAACACTGCCCTGTGAAGCATCCACTCGGTGGAAATAACCCTGCCCTGTCGGGACAGGGAGTCGGCTAGGATGTTCAGACGACCGGGAATGTGACGAACAACCACCCCGGCGTGAACCTCCTAAGCGAGCAGTAAAAGATCCCGAGCTAACTCGTACATCGGAAGCGAGTGCGTGCCGCCCTGGTTCCGAATGTAAGCAACCACTGTCGAATTGTCGGATAGTAGAAGGACCTGGCGATTCGACAGGTGAGGGATCCACTGCCTGAAACTCAGAAGAGCAAGAAGCTCCTTCTGGTTGATGTGTAGAGCTGCTTGATCCTGGTCCCACATCCCGTGTAGGGAAAGACCGAGAGGATCCAACGTCGCACCCCATCCGAGATCGCTGGCATCTGCCGTCAGAACGCGATCGGACGTGGGTAAGTCCAGCGGAACACCCTGTGTAATCCACTGAACATATGTCCAGGGAAGAAGGTGAGGATACAGAGAGTCCGGAAACGGAAGCACCTGATCCAGAGAATCTACATTCGGTCTCCAACGACTGAGCAGAAAGTGTTGGAGAGGTCTGACACGCAGCCGACCTAGAGGAACGAGATCCGTCACCGAACCGCAGAGACCGATCAGCCGGAGAAAACTCCGAGCGGTCGCGGACCTGGACTGGGACAGAGTCAGAGCAAAAGCTGAGAGAATCACAGCCTTGGCCTGGGGAACAGCCACCAAATTGAATTTGGTTTGGAAAGACATCCCCAGATGACAAAACGACTGAGAAGGGACCAGGTCCGACTTCTCCTCGTTGACTCTGAATCCTAGCGACGTGAGCAAGCTCAACAGAGTGGCGACATCCGATTCCAGTAAGGCAGCATTGGAATGCCTCTGGAGGATATCGTCCAGATATGCCGAAGTAGTCACCCTGGACTGTGTGCGATGGAACGCTATCACATGCGACATCAGTCTGGTGAACGCCCAAGGAGCCAGGTTGAGGCCGAAAGGCATGGCCTTGAACTGGTAAACTCGCCCCAGAAAAGCGAACCTGAGATACTTCCGTGACGCCCGATGCATCGGAACGTGGAAGTAAGCGTCTCGCAGGTCGATGCTGGCTGCGAAATCTCCCTGGTGAATTGATTGGCGGACCGACCTGAAAGTCTCCATGCTGAACTTGGGAGCAATGATAGACTGGTTCAGGATGCTCAGATCGATAACCGGTCGGAGTCGGCCGTCCTTCTTAGGCACCAAGAACAGGCGGGAATAGAAACCCACTGACTGAACGTTCTTGACGACCTCGATCGCCCCCTTTGCCAGGAGATTGGCAATCTCCGTGGACAAAAGTTCCCGACGTAAAACGTCTGAAGGAACTGTGGTTGGAAGAGGCACCCTTGACAGAGTGGGGTGCCGTCGGAAGGATATGCGCAGCCCGGACCGAACAACATCTAACATCCATGGATCGGATGTGATGGTGGTCCAATGGTCTGCGAACTCTGCTATCCTTCCTCCAACCTGGGACGAGTCGAGGTGAGGACCTTCATTTCGAGCCCCGACGAGGCCCGCGAGAGGAGAAACCACCTCCTCTGCTAAATGAAGAATCCTGAGACTTCCCTCGATTCTGCCGACCCCTACCTTTACCCCGTGAGTAAGAAGTAGAGGCGGCGGCAGAAGGACCAGCCTTTTGCTTCACAGAGGAAGCAGAAGGGTACTTGTTAGGCTTGGAACGGCCCTTGCCTCCCCGAGAAGGCTGATCAAGCTGACGAAACAGCAGCTGATCTTTGGAATGACGTAGGACGTCATCCCGGACCGTCGACACGGAACCATGGAAAAGTTGCGGACCTGCCAAAGAAGCAGATCGAAGAGTAGCACGCTGCTCCTCGGGAAGGGATCGTCCTGTGTCCAGCACAGCGTCCCTTCGAACTAATTCCAAATTGGCCGTGTTACAGGCATGCGTGTGAGTAAGGTGCATAAGCGCCTTGGACAGAACACGCAAAGGAGCCTGTACCTCGTCAAACTTATCTGGAGGCAGATAAGCAGCCAAAGCTGAGACGACGTGATCTGAGAGAGAAAGCATGCCAAGCATCTCTCTAGATAAGCCCAACGTGGACTCCAGAGTCGTCATTGGAATGACGGCAGACTTGGGCTTGGAAAGCCCGAGGGAAGTGGAGTCC
The DNA here is from genome assembly GCA_031216915.1 of Pictodentalium vernedei. Lineage (NCBI taxonomy): Eukaryota > Metazoa > Mollusca > Scaphopoda > Dentaliida > Dentaliidae > Pictodentalium > Pictodentalium vernedei. Next base: position 375,757,195 of record CM062292.1, read on the forward strand.
TGATCCAGAACCGTCAAAGTCTGGCAGACTGACGGATTGGCGGAATCGTAGGAACGATAACGCACAGGAGGCAAAAAGGTGTCAACCCTGGTGAAGAACGAAGTCTTCAAAGCCTTGGAATTCAGCTTGGCATCCAATGCTGAAAAAGCCTCAACCACCTGTACCGACTGGCATGGTCGAAGGCGCCCAGAAGCAGGTTGCTCCATAGGCTGTTGGCGCGCGACCGATGATCGCGGCCAGGCTGACACTGTCGGCTGGTTAGCAGGTTTGAGCTCAGGCAGAAACCCAAACACAAAGTCAAGAGCCGCCCCCAAGTCCGAAGACTGCTGGCCCTCGACCTCAAGCATGTCGAACTCCTCCCCAGAGTCGGAAGACACATAGCCCATCGTGGGCAAACCAGCCGACGCCTCCCATGGTGTCGGGACACCAGAGGAATCGGAAACCGGCCTGTTTCCAATCCCGGGAGGCGGCGCCATAGGAGGGGCCTGGAAACCACCCATAGCCTCGCTGGAAGCAACAGGAAGGCTCTTTGAGAGAACCTGAGTGAGTAAGGAGAGGGCCTCCCTAAGCTCACTGCCTGTACCGACCGGTTCGACAGGGGAGCGAACCGGCAAAGTGGCTTCACCTCTGACCCTCTTAACCAGCGAAGGGTCACGATCCTCCAAAACACCCGACGCGGGACGACGGGCGGCAGCCGAAACATCTGAAGGCAGACGTGTATAGGGGTACGATGCACCCCGAGGATCAATATTGCGAGAACTCATGAGAGTCACCGCGGACCTCTGCGGGGCAGAAGGTCCAGGCTGCACAAAAGGCGTTGGTCCCCCAAAACTGGTCGTGTGACCAGAGTGAGTGGACGGAAACGCCACGGAGTTCATAGTGTTTCCACTACGAACATCCGAATCCAAAGACACAACTGTGGTACTCGACGGCGACGAGACCACAGCGATGGGCTCGGCCGGCAGCCCCTTCCGACTTTGCCGAGTTGAAGTCAGGGAAGGCTGGGGCCGATATCCCACGTCTACAGTATCGGACAGTTCTGCAGTCCCCTGCAGCGAAAAGCCGAGGCCGGCTGAAACAGACAACGAAGCAGACGGACCAGCAGCAGTAGTAGATACGTCGAGAGTCGTTGAGGCTGGTGAAATAGTGGAGAGAGCACACCGGCTCGGCTCCGAAGGAGGAGTCACAACCCTAGTGACAGCCTCAGATGTCGACTGGAGGGGGACCGTAGTCCCGGAACCAGGCATCTCTACACCAGAACACTCAACGGCTCCCGCAGTATCCACCACAGGAAAAGACTGCACATCCCCCACGGAGGAGGAATAACTCTCACCAGACAAAGTCGGCTCGGGAGGCCCCGAACGACCACGTTCTCCTTTCCCGCGGGAGCGGGAGGCACGGCCACGAGAACGAACGACACGATTTACAGACGCCTAAAAGGTGGAAGACCATGTTCCACAGACACCACACGGCCGCTCGGCCGAACACCCATTACAGGAGGAACACGACGAATGTACATCGTCCACATGCTTAGGCAGCAGACACTGCCCACAAGGAATTGTCCTAGGCATGAAAGAGGTGAGAGGAGCAGAGAAGGTGAGATCAGAAAACAGAACACCCCCAAAGAGAGAAAGGTAACAGAAACAAAGACCCCAGACGGTCGACCGGGAACCACCCAACAGGAAGACTACTCTCAACAGAAAGAAGAAACACTGTAGGAGTGGTACCCCGCTGACACCTAACTCTAACACAATTAGAAAAATTTGCAAAAAAAGCATGAACAATAATTGTGAAAATCTAAGTCCGAACCGCGTGGCCCGCGAAAATCGCGCGCGACCCGAGAGAGAGCAAATAAATATACATTATGGACATATAATAGAAAAAAGAGAATATAAAACACTGTTCCTGAGAATACAAAGGATACACTGTGGTATAATGAATCAGGAATCATCAAACATCGAGCTGGTGGAACACTGATAAGCGTGCAAAAACATCTCGACACGAAGCGGATTTTAAAAAGAATGAGTCTTTAGAGACGGTATATGCGCACTGGCAACGGAAGTCGTGGAGTTGTACTTGGGAGAGAGCGTCCCGTACTGGGTCTGCGCCGGTTGCACTCGACCCAGTTTTGGCTTATTTTTATTGGTGCTTTTTCACCACTTTTCTTTCCCAACTTGCTTGGGAAAGACAAAAATAGAGAGTATTTTATCCGAGTTAGGGACTTCCACTGTAGTGCAAGCCTGTAGTAAACAATTGTGAGTAGGTTGATAAGAAATTCTGAAACGTAACGTCAAGCTCATTGTGATTTGATCGCTTCTAAAATTTATGAATGAAGTGACGTCATGTATTTAAGGTGTTTCTTGCATACTACAAAAATATGTAATTCGCTAGTTCTTTTTGAAAACTAGCCATCTGTGCCTTGGGTGACCCCATGAAATGAATCGAATTTGGTTCAATATATCATTGCTCGACAGAAAAAGCTGAGCTTCATTATTTTCTTTCACAATGTACAGTTCCATTCATATTGAAGGAATATCTTCACGTGACAAGAATTGAAAATGGAGATCTATTATTTTGATCAGTTCAGTGTGGATTTTTGTTTATTAACAATTATTTTTGAGAAGTCATGTATATCGGTTTTTTGACTGAAAGGTAGATAAATGTGTTATGCACTCATCGTGTTTGTAAACAATCTTTTATCATGACTCGACTCATTTTTTGGGAGGTATAGCTACTTGTCGTGCAAGCACAACTCGTAGCTATACATCCTCAAAAATGAGTCTCATTGTGATAAAAGATTCTGTACAAGCAAAATGTCCAAATAACACACATGTATTGAGGATAGCAATGCTCCACAAGCATGTCAACACATCAAGAGAGGTTTTCAATGCTGCATTCGATCAAAAATGCAATCAAATACAGTAGAATCCTGTTAATTGAATTTTGTCAATGAAAATTATTGAATAGGAGTATTCAATTAAAAGGGATTTGTCACTTTGCTGTATTCCAGAGATGAACTGAACATTTAGTCTATTATATCATGTTTGACAGATTTCAGGGAGCTCTGTCAAACAAGATATAATAGATTAAATGCCTGTAATGGATGTACTGAGGCCAAGTATATCTCTAAAACAAGGAGAATTTGGTCATCTTCAGGGTAATTCCATGACATATTGCAAAATTTTTTATTCAATTAACAGGAGTTTACTCTATAACCCATATGCATTTAACAGGGAAATTTGCACTGAAGGTATGGTAAATGGTTTGGTTTTTGGAAATTATATTCAATTAACAGGCTTATTCAATTAATAGATATACAATTACCGGTAAGTGGGTTTCACTATACTTCCATTTGTACTAGAGCTGAAATGGTTAAAGGGTTTTCTTGATCACATGGATTAACCTTGGTTAACCAATTAATCACTTGCCCTAATGGGTAGCTCAATAATTGTCATACCATTGATGATTTACAGCATTAACCCTTTAACCTAATGTAATGGTCAAAACCGGAGTGCTAAAACAAACCTCCATTCAAATTTTATTATGTTTTCAATTTTTGTCTCAAAAAACACAGCATGTGACCCCTAATTGGAACAAGCTTGTTGAGTTTGTTCCAATGAGGGGTCAGAAGCCATGTTTTTGAGACAAAATTGAAAATTTGAATAATTCAAGAATTTATTTTGCAACTATCGTCTGCTACCCACATTGGTTAAATGGTTAAGAATGACCATTTCCAGCTACTGATAGAGTATAATGATCATGCAAGTTAACAAGTATGTCATCAGGTAACTTGCATGCTTTACTCTGTCTCATATAATTGATGTGAGTCAGTGTGACAATGTCTGTCTGTTTTGGAGCAAGTTTGTTCCTTTGTTAACCCATGTAATACAGCAGTTCAAAAGTAACCATTAATGAATCAAATACTTTTGTGATCGATCAAGATGTTGATCATTGGTTAATCAATTAATTGGTTAACTGTTTCAGCTCTAGTTTGTAAATATGTTAACCCTTTATCAAATGCAGACAATATCAAAATTTATTGTTTTAAATATCGTTTTTTTTAATTTTTCGAAAAAGTTCCAACAAAAACCATATCATGTGACCCCTAACTAGAATGAGCTCAACGAGCTCGTTCCAAAAAGGGGTCACATGATATGGTTTTGTAGAAATATTTTTCCAAATAATATTTTTTTCAGCTGCTGAATTTGCATATTACGTGGGTGGATGTGGCCAATTCGTTGGGTAAAGGGTTGGGGTCACAGTTTTTGGTAATGCTAAGTCAATAAAGCTAAATAATTTAATATGCATAACAATGTCAAGCGCACTCAGAAATCAAATGTTTTGTGCTCAACTCAACGGAAACTCCATTGACGATGCCCTGGTTTTTAATCTATGTGAATGTATTTCATTAAATGGTCAAATCACTTATGGCAGCAGCACTGTATTATGGTTTGCATACAATAAAAGAAATCCTTGTTTAAAAGACCATCTGCTCACTTTTTAGGGGACCTTGAAGACAAATGGTCATCATCACCCTAAGATGGTGTATTGAAGTCTCAACCTTCTCTCTTAGCCATATAGCGACTCATCCTTGGACCATGCCCAGAGACAAGGCCTCGACTTCAACACACCATCTTGGAACCCACAGGGTTGTAATAACCTATACCTTGGAGATAACTTAACATGTTTTAAATTCTTTATTTAACATAACTAGGTGATTTTTCAAAGAATTTCAACAAAACTACTTGTATATCATATGACTCTCACTGGAATGAACTCATTCCAATAAGGGGTCACATGATATGGTTTTCTTTATTTTTTTTAAATATTTGAAACCAAATTAAAAATACAAATTTTGAAAAAGTGTGTGTGTATTGGGTAAAGGGTTAACACAAAATACCCGAGAGAAAATTTATTCGTTATCAAATGTTAACTCTTTCAACCCTGTTAACATGCAAATGACACAATTAAACTGATAAAAAGGATCACAACTGTACACTAAAATCTGCCATGTACAAATTTGGTGAATGATCATTTCGATCGCCTGTCGTTCGTCTCAAAAAGAAATGAGGCATGTGCATTTCCATTCACATCAATTACTCAACCTTATGTAAAACATTAATTCAAATTATTCTCCATAATCATCTATTAACTCTTCACCTAACACGACATAAATATAAATATAGAATAAACGTATAGTGTTTTCAAATAAAAAATTTATTCTACGAGTATAAATACTATACGTTTATTTTGTTTATCCTATAAATCTTTTACAGGGCAACACTAACACATAAATATAAATACAGAATAAATGCATAGTGTTTTCAAATAAAAAAATTATTCTACTCGTAGAATTAAGAATGAAACTGACTTGCCAGAGGCTCGTCGGCTTCATTCTTAATCCTACTCTTAGAATAAATTTTTTATTTGAAAACACTCTACGTTTATTTTGTTTATCCCATAAATCTTTTACAGGGCAGTCATGGTGAAATTGTGTTGTTACTCACAACAAAATACAGTGAGAAGTGAGGAGCACATTGGTCTAATTTGATCCACAAGCAAAATTGCCAAAAATAAACTAGACGCAGTGATATATTTTGGTCTAAAAAATAATTGAAATGTGTCATATATTCTAAAACTAAACATTTAAGTGACGATCAGCATTTGATAAACGTTGGTTCATCATGTCTCCCACAAGCGTAAAATAGGCCATGACAGCATAAATGTGGTAGAGGTCAGAGGCCAACAAGTCTGTCTCAACTATAGCAATAAATTCTTTCAGTGTTAAACCTATGGGGAAAATTTATCACCCTACTAGGTGATTAAAGCAAAAATTTATCCAAGGTTTTTATTGTTCAAATAAAAAGCCATTTATGGGATAAAGAATAATAAAATCTAAACGTCAAATTTTATGATATGGCCAAAATGTCAGGTAAAGGTTTAACCCTATGCCAAACACACCCAATATCATATTTTAATTATTTTACTTTTTCAAATTTTCCAAAAAATGTGAACAAGACCATATCATGTGACCCATCACTTGAACAAGATCCACAAGCTTGTTCCAATGGGGTGGAGGGGTGGTCATATGGTTTGTGTTGAAATGTTTTCACCAGCTTGATTTGTACATTACAAAGGTGGATTGGGCTGATCTGATGGGTAGTCAACATTTACTCACCTTGAGCATATAAAGTTAACACTGCTTGAATTGCTATATATACACTACTGAACTGATATTTTTCAAACATTACCTGCAAAAGAAAAAAATACCACAAGCTTTGGTAAACAGCAATTATCCATTAACCCTTTACCTAACATAACGGCCAAAACCGGCCAGCGCTATACACGAAAATCCCCATACAATTTTTTAAATATTTTCATTTTTTGCTTCCAAAACATAGGTTGTGACCCCTCATTGGAACGAGCGCATTGCGCTCGTTCCAATGAGTGGTCACAACCTATGTTTTGGAAGCAAAAAATGAAAATTTTTAGTGATACGACAATTTTTTTAACGAGTGTCGTCTGCTACTAGCGTTAGGTAAAGAGTTAAAACTGAGCCACTGAACCACAATATTTCAAAACATAAGGCCTCACAAAGTAGATCTTGTTTCTCAGGCCATTTTTTGTAAATTTGTATGTGGGTGGGTGTTTTTTTATTTTATTTTTTATTTTAGTAATTATTTCTGTGCCATCAAAAGTTAATGTTCTTTGTTTGTTTTATGTTTTAGGTCTCATTATTTGCAGAATGGTGTGGGTTCTGGTGTATATTGTCCCTTGAGTGCAAGAAGGCTTTGCAATGCTTGCCTTGTTGCATTCAAGGGACAAATTTTTCAATTTTATTAACTTGGGTAAAATATCAGACATTAACTATTTAATTTTTATTTTTTTAAGTTTTTTTAAGTTTGCTTTGGTTATAAAAAGAGAGCATGCGGCAGCCAAAATGACTGTGTGGGAGGGCCTGAGAAACAGATTTTTTTAAATTTCTAGGCCAAATGGACACATAATTATACAGAACCTGATTATTCATTGTTAATAATTAAGAAGAAACACATGCAGGGACATAACTATAATGCATGAAAAACAGCTATACAGTAAATCAGGATGTCTTGATCTGTTTGCAGTATGTATATAGCTCCAGCTGGAATTAGATTTAACATCACTTGAGGTCTTTATATCTGGAGAAATATTAACATTAAAAAGTTGGAGCGATAAATTTCTCTTCAAAAAACAAAATGGCAGAACTGACTCAATATTAATTCCCAGATATTTTTAATGTAATGTATGAGATACCCATCATCTGTAATGCTGTCAGGAATGTGGTTGTGATAGCTCTGTGGTTAGAGCATTGGACTTTAAACCAAAATCATGACCAGCGGTAACTGTGTTCTGTCTTTAGGTAAGACAAATCCCAATTGCAAAGTGGGAACATGGTGGCACTATGTACTAAGGCATACTGCAGTTTGATGGTGCACTTGCCTTCAACTGCTGCTTCTTCTGCTTGTGCAGAATAAGTTGGAAAGTCTGCAGTTGCCTGTCGTTGCTCGGTGCTTCTCTCCAGGTACTCCAACTTCCTCCACCCGTAAACAAATTGTGACCCTAGCTGTTGAAAGTATTGTTAAACCCTGATCAACAAATAATATTGCTACTCGTTCATTGGTCACAATTTTCACTTATGAAATTAAATATACCACAGATGTGCTACATATTTTGTAAAGTTATCAATTCGTAAAAGGTGGATGCCTGTCTGTCAGCATGCTAAAACATAAATTACTGTATTGTGATCAGAAAAAAACTAGCTATTCATTGAAAATAGAATATGTTTTTATTTTTGGAATTCACTAAAATAAAACTTTCCACAATCCATTCCAATGAGAGATCATAATCTGAGTTTGAATTCTTTTTGTGGTTAGTTCATTTTCAGTTTAGTGTGCTTCAAGGTTATCAGAACAAAATGCGGAATGAGGTTCTTATTAATTATATCCTCGTGGAGAAACGGCGTAATATATCCCTTTCCACAAGATGCATATTTAATCATTTTACACTTTCCCACTGCTTCCATGCAGGTGTAGGTTGTCTCAGATAGTAGAACTTTTAACAGCCAGGGTTATATACAGAACAACCTATAACAAAACGTCCCATTGGTCAACAATTTACCCCTAATAACACCAGACTAAAAATGAGACAATAATCTGGTATTTCAATGTATGAGAAAGAAACACAAATGGTGTATTTTCTTGGTCCTATAAAGGAGGTGTCTCATTTGTGGAGCCAAAAACAAATAAAAAACAAAATGAGGCAAATAACACTAAACCAAAAATTAATTAAACATGGCCTTACATTGGGTAAAGAGTTGATAAGAACGAGATTTACACTAAGACTGTAAATTGCACAGGGTTAGTTTTTGTTAATAATGAAAACTTTTTAATACCAGAAAGTGTGAATAAACCTGTGCACTACATAGGGCTAGTCACAATTTCTGGTTATAAAAAATTGGTAACTGCCATATCACACAATATCTTACCTCCAACAAGTATCTGGGAATTTCATTGGTTGAAAGACGTCACATGCAGGCTGCATATAAAACCATACACTGCCTGTCAACATCAATATATGCTGACAGCTATGGGTAATCTCCCCATTGTTCATTGATTATTCAAAATGGCGGAAGCCAATAAACGCTTCAAATTGAAAGATTGAGTTTTGGAAGCCCATATTTGGTCTGAAGTGCAGGTTAGGCAACTTAAAAGGCTTCATATTCTGTGGATGTGTGTCATGTTACCTTCGAAATGAAACTGTTTGGTATGTATGAATTTGCCTTGTTACAATTTATGGGAGAGTGCCTGTAGGCACTCTCCCATAAATTGCAACAAGGCAAAGACACGTGAACACATTGTGAGAATTCTCTCATTTAATTTGGATCACTGTTGTTATTAGTTCTGTGCATCGATTCAGCAGTCGGTAAGATATATTCGTTACACAGTTTGTTGGTGGCCTAATATGGTATATATGGTGTCAGTTAATTTCATATGGTATATATGGTGTCAGTTAATTTCATATTGGACTCGCTCTCGTCCAATATGAAATTAACTGACACCATATATACCATATTAGGCCACCAACAAACTGTGTAACTAATATTACATTAAAATGTATACTCACTAAGGCTGTGCATGCACAGGGTTAGTTGCATAATAGAGATGATCTTTTTATAAAAAAACCAGAAGAAAAGAGTGACTAACCCCGTGTGTTGCACAGACTTATTTATTTATTGGGTTTTAACAACACTTTCAACAGCCAGGGTCACTTCATGCCGCACAGTTTTTATGGGTGGAGGAAGCCGGAGTACCTGGAGAGAACCACCAAGCAATGGGTAGCAACTGCCAGGACTCCCCAACATACTAACACCACACATGCTGGATTAGCACTGGTTGAACACAAGAACACCACTGACGTGCAGTAAGACTTGGTACACAGCACCACCATGCCCCCACATGGGCATTTGGGATGAAGTGCCTTGCCCAAGGACACAATGCAGTTACCTCTGGCAGGGACTGAACCATGAACCTTTCGGTTTGAAGTCCAATGCCATAACCACTGAACCACCGCACTCCTATTGCACAGACTTAGTTGGTAAGCAAACAAACACTGACTAACCATAGGCATTACACATGATTAGTTGATAGACTGCCATATCACACACTACATGAAAATATACACTGACCTAAGCTGTAAAAAAGCACAGGGTTAGTTGGTTACATGTAACATAAGGCAGGATTATTCAAGGAACTAATGGAAATACTTATAATGCATTGTGGAAATTTCTATTACATGAATTCCAATAATGAAAACATATTCTATTTTTAATTAATAGCTTGTTGAAAGTGTTATTTTTCTTTATCCAACAATCATATTGATTTTGGCCTGAAAATCATGAAAAACGGTATGTATAACATAATGTGTTCCAAATCCGTATGATATAGATGACTTAGTCTCATTCCCTATCATATAGACGACTCGTTTCTGTTAACGAGATGGGCTATCATAACAGGTGCATGAATACATTCTTTGTACGTTTCAGTGATCGACCCAACATTATGTCCCAAAACTGTTTTAATAATTTAAGACATAATCTGTTTATGCGACAGAATTATTAGATAAATGAATTATCATGATAATGTGCATGTCCTGTGATTTGCATCAGATTTTCGGAGGTGTCCAAAAATGGAATCACAACTCACAGGCAAAGCCGGCTCGTTGAGATCCCATTCTGGACACCACCTCGAATCTGATACAAATCACAGGATGTAATCATGATAATCTGTATTCATCATCAGTGAGTCGAGATTTCATAAATAAGGTACAGTGGAGCCCACTTAATTGGATACCTCTTAACTGAATAACCCTGTTAACTGAATACAATTTCCCAACACAGAACCATTTACCATACCTACAGTACAAATTTGGCCTGTTTATTGAACATAGGTTATAGAGTAAACTCCTGTTAATTGAATAAAAAATATTGTAACCTGTCAAGAAATTATCCTGACTCTCCCCAGTTTTCCTTTGTTTATAGACCTATTTGGCCTCAGTACTTCCAATACAGGCATTTAAACTATTATATCTTGTTTGACAGAGCTCATGGAGCTCTGTCAAACAAGATATAATAGAATAAATGTTAAGTTTATCTCTAGGATACAGGGATGTGACACATCCCTATTAATTGAATACTCTTGTTAATTGAATAATTTTCATTGGCAAAGTGGCTATTCAATCAACAGGGTTCCACTGTACTGAGAAATCAAAACCAAATTATGAAAAAGAAATAAAAATAGCATCCCATATTCAATGTTCTCACATTTCTTTTCTGACAGGTAAGATTCTACAGTGCTGTAAGGAGAAAAATCAAAAAGATAATTTTGGCGAGATTGCAAGCCGGTTACGATCTGATTTAAAATTCTCTGTTTAGGCCACATAAAGTAGATCGCCTGTTTCTCAGGCCATTATTTGTAAAATTCCATGCGGGTGAGCGGTTTTTTATTTTATTTTTTATTTCAGTAATTACTGCTTTGCCATCAAAAGTTCAGGTTCTTGGTTCAAGTTTTAGGCCTCATAACCTACAGAATAGCATGGGTGGTGGTGTATTTCATCCCTTGAGTGCATAAAGGCTTTGCAATGCTAAAGCACTGCAAAGCCTTCTTGCACTCAAGGGACAAATTCATCAATATTTTTAACTTGGGTAAAATATCAGACATAAACCATTTAATTTTTATTTTTTTAAAGTTTAAAATGGTTATAAAAAAGAGAGCATGCGGCAGCCAAAAGGACCATGCGGGAGGGCCTGAGAAACAGATTTTTTAGGCCTTATGTTTGTGATTACAGAACTGTACTGTATCCATCATCAGTTTTCCTACCCAATCCAGACATTGGTGTACTAGTATTCTGGGAATGCACAACTCATACCTCATTCACATGTTTTAGTCTTTCTGATTCAATAAAATAATTCAATGCTGTCTGACCCTGGAATTTGTTTCTTTTATTCGGTGATGGGAAGACAACAGCTAAACATACCTCAACCATTTTTTCACGATTCCTTGTAGGATTCATTGGAGGTTCTGTCAGTAAAATTCTACTGTTTTTAGGATCTATGTCCAATTTGTCTTTTCCAAATGTGTAGTCATACAAATGCATCATGTCATCCCAGTTTCTAACGATACCATTTTCCATGGGGTAATTTACCTCGAGCATAGAGCGGAGCTGACTAGCTTCATCACCCAGCATCAAATCCTAAACGAAAAATAAACATCAAAAGTGGAATTATTCAAGAGTGCTGGAAGCCACTATCATGGCCCCACTGAAAAGTGCTAAAAGCCACTTCAGTGGCTTTACACCATCCGTATGCAGATGCTGTTTGCTAGGGAAATGGTAAAATAAAATTGTTTATATAAAATTGTTTTTTACGATTTATTGGAGAGTGCCAATAGGCACCCTCCAATAAATTGTAACAAAACAATTATTTTTGGACAAAATCTTGCTAAACGAAGGTTACCCTTGTGGGTAGCATGGTATCTTTGAAAAAGAAAACAATACCCATGTTACAAATTACCTTTGAAAAATAATTTAGCACTCTACAAGCTAAACCTGCATGAACTTGCCTGCCTCTCCCATCCCAGCCCCCCCCCCCCTCCCCTCCCTAAAAAAACCCACAAAATTCATCAGCTCAAAAGAAAATATTTTAACCAAAGTAAGCTAAGCATGTATATGAATATAATTTTTCAAGAACATTCCATAACTTTTCCCAAGAAAGTTTCATTATCAAGCACTTTCGAGGGGCTGGAATTTTAGTTTTAAAATTCAACGATTTTCAAGAGTTTTCAAGGATCTGTACACACCCTATTCAACTTATGGTGCAATTCTGTGGTTCAGGCCTATATAAACTAGAAATTTCAGCACCCTGAAAAAGTGATTACTTTTAATTTTTTCTGCAACCCTTTTTTTCAAGTAACCACTTTTTTGGAGTTTTTTTAACAAGAAGAAAGGCAAGGCAATACTAATATTTTACCAGTGTTCGTGTGAAGGCAAGTACCTGCAACCATGAATACTGAAGTTTATTGCACTAAATTCTTTTATTAAGCCAGTGACGTATGTAGTGTGATATTTTACTTTATTAAATTTGGGGGGGGGGGGGGGGGGGGGCACTGAGGTATGGAGTGTGATATAATACATATTTAGAAAGGGTTCTGAGAGGCCTTTCCAATACTCTTTTACTTTGCCGACAAAGAAAGAGCACCAACATTTAACAACACTAAAAATTAATTCATGGTTCTGGAGAAGCTAAAAAATGAATATGAAGGTGCGCTGTATACTGTTCGATGCAATTCCAATGAAGTGCCTTATTGTTGAGTCCCTGCATCAGGAAAATGTTTTCAAGAAAAACATCAGCCAACATCTACACACTGTTCACTTCACTGGTATACAGTAAGTAGAGATTCCATAAATATTACTTGATTTTTTTAATAAGCTTTTCAAGGTATAAGCAAATATATTTGATTTCCATATAATACATGAAATGCAACTAAAATATGAAATTGTAAGTCAATCAGATGATTCTACATGGAATGTATGAGCGAAAAGACAGCAAGTAGCATGACTGGGCATTTAGGTTTGTTGAATTATATTGTTTATGTATAACTTCTTGGAAAGTGAAGTTTGACCTGTTTGAAGTCTTGGAATGCAACAGCTTATAATTTATGGTGTATTCAGTATTGTCAACATCTTCGTGCATGAGGTTGAATTTGATGATGATATCCCATACAGTGGGCCAATTTATCCTCTAGGTACCTCTTTCTGTTTAGTTTTTGAGACCCTGATTCAGATTGAGGTTCACGGAGGGTAAATTTAGTGATGCTGCCCTGCTATGCAGGGTAGCATCACTAAATTCACCCTCTGGAGACCTCATTTTACAGATGACAGTCTGCTTATTTTCTGGCTTGACTCACAGGTGCACAGTAAGTAGAGAGTCCAAAAATATTTTTTGATTTTTTTAATAAGCTTTCGCAGCAATAATCAAATTTCTTTGAGTTCGGTATTTATTTCTACATTTATTTTTGACATATCTTATGACCAAGCCTGAATATAACCAACCTGTCATTTGCAAAATGGGGTCCCCAGAGGCTGAACAGAGGGGGAATTTGCTGATGCTTTTCCATACAGTGGGCCAATTTATCCTCTACGTACATCTATCTGTTTTTGTGTGAGACCTCGATTCAGACTGAGGTTCACAGTGGGTTAATTTTGTGATGCTACCCTGCTGTGCAGGGTAGCATCACAAAATTCACTCTCTAGGGACCTCATTTTGCAGATGACAGTCTGCTTATTTTCTGGCTTCACTCACTGGTGCACAGTAAGTAGAGAGTGCAAAAATATTTCTTGATTTTTTTAATAAGCTTTTCGCAACAATAATCAAATTTATTTGAGTTCAGCAGGGACCAGCCGTGAGGGCGATTAAGTCGCCCTTCTAAGCCCAAAGTCGCCTAGAAAAATAGTCGGGGCGATTACAAGTCGCCCTCTAAAAATTGGCCAAAATGAGAAAAGGCTGAACTGAGTGGTGCGAGGTTTACATGAAAACGAGTAATATTTTCAAAAATCGAATGTGCTCGAGTGTGATAAATGGGCATTTTAATTCGTCAAATAAACGTCCATTTATTTGAAATCACACGACAAGCAATTGTCCATTGTCGCTTTCGGCGGATTTTTTTTATTTCTATTTTGTTGCGTTCCAGTCGGAGCTTCAAGTGTCGAAACGAAAATAAGTGACTTACGCGACTCAACAAAACAACCCAGTTTGAAAGTAGGTTACGTCGCTTAGGATGCCGAAAATGTATACACAACGGACGTATTTTATAACACATTATTTTCATTTCGATTTGCTGACGATTGTTAACTGTTGGGCTGTCTATTCCCAGAAAAACACGAATGGAATTGAAACATATGAAAAAAAGCTTTAGTGATGTCAAGAAAAGCTTTGTACAGGACACAAGTGTGCATGTGGACGATCTTGAAAAAGGGTCCTCCTAAACATCGGAATGACATGAAATGACGCGGAATGACACCGGAATGCCATAAAAATGATGCGGAATGACATTTCTTTTACAAAATACTCGACCCCAGAATGTATTTTGTTTATTAACCCTTTACCTAACATGAAAAGCAGACGACACTTGCAAAAAAAAATCTTGAATAACTAATTTTTTTCATTTTTTGTCTCAAAAACATAGGTTATGACCCCTCGTTGGAACGAGCTCTTCGAGCTCGTTCCAACGAGGGGTCATAACCTATGTTTTTGAGACAAAAAATGAAAATATTTTGAAAATTAATTGGCGATATTTGGGAATAGCGCTGGCCGGTTTTGGCTGTTACGTTGGGTAAAGGGTTAACTAACAAAGTACCTCCCAAACAACCTTCTTACATCTGGTCCTGTTCACACTTTCAGACTTAGAAAATTATTAGCTTAGTAGACTTTGTTGAAAGGCAACCACAGGAGGGTGATGGGGGATTGGCACGAAGAAGAGGTGAGGGGTCATGAAGGAGAAGGTAGCAGTGGGGGATTTTCAGTCAATAATTACATTGTGATTTTTTAACCTGGCACAGATGCATCATAGACAACTGGACCTGGATTATTTGTACGTTAATGGAGGACCATAAACTGAAAATATGAAGGGGCGGCGGGGGTGGTACATGAATATTCTTAATTTTCCCCACTTGCCTATGAAGTCTCCCTACATGACTCTGCAGTCTCCCTATTTTTTCTGGAGGGAGACTTGAAGTCTCCCTAAAATTCCCCCCAAGGCTGGTCCCTGGAGTTCAGTATAATAGTTGAAATGCAACTCCAATGGATCAATCAAAAGTAAATTAGATGATTATCCACAGAATGCATGAGCAAAAAGACAGTGGGTAGAATGACTGGCCATTAAAGTTTCTTGAATTATGATGTTTACATACCACCAATTCTCGGAGAGTGAAGTCTGAGTAGTTTGAAGTTTTGGAATGCTACAGCTTATAAATTTATGGTGTATTCTTCACATTTTCATGCATGCTTTGTATTATTTGGCCTATTTCCTCTGAACAGATTTGAGCCCTTTACAGAAAACACACGATATTAAAATTTGTTATTTTAATTTTTTCCCCGAATTCTTAAAAAAGTTTCAACAATATTATATCATGTGACCTCTAATTGCAATGAGCACGTTCCAATGGGGGATCACATGATACAATTTTGTTGAATTTTTTTCTACTGCACAATTTGTATATTATGAAATGGATGCAGCCATTTCGCTAGGTAAGGTTAATCACTCACGAGGTGGAACTGAGACACTATTGTTTACTTCAAAAAGTAAAAACTGCAGATGTGATGGCTCACAAGTGCAACAGCTCACCTTAACCCCTTGAACCCTCGTTTCCTGGAATGGTATATCCTTTGTGTACCCTTACAGTGAGATGGGTCAGTCCAATATCATCATACAGGGAGGATAAAATAATAACGGCAGTCTGCAGCCTTCTGGCTGCAGACTGCAGTTATTATTTTATCATCAATGTCCTGTGTATAGACCTCTTACAATAAGATAAAAATGGGAAGGAATTATGCCTTGGACCGAAAAATCAGTCTTACAGGTTCAAAGGGTTAAAATTGAAAGACTGCATTCCTGTCATCTCTATTAGGTATAGCAAATTACTCAAATGAAGTATCAGTTGCCTTATTTTCTGGAGGTGAACGATAGCCAAATGAGCAATCACTTTCCAAATTTGTACAATCCTGTGGTTCATTAGCTAAATATTTGCTGATGTTTTGGGGTGATTTTTTTTAAGGACTGTTAATATCAATCAGGTGGAAATTGACTTGTCTCTAAAGTCTTTTAGCAGTGATCCAATTCTGCATATTGCAGAATGTGTGTTAAAATTCATAATGGAATAAGTGTTAAAAGTAATATGCCATACCTTGACTTCTATGTCACCGATTTTTGCTCTTGCTCGAATTATGGGTCTTCCTATGAGTGATGGAAAAATATGGGCAGGGAAATTACTTCCAGCATAGCCAACCTTCACAAACTGAAAGAAAAATACAAATCATTTCACATATCACAATAAGCTCTTGTTTGGGTTTAACAAATCGTGTTTCAAACTTTCAATAAGATTAAAATGAAGCCCACTTAATTGGATATCTCTCAACTGAATAACCTCTTTAATTGAATATAATTTCCTAACACAAAGTCATTTACGATACCTCCAATACAAATTTGACCTGTTAATTGAATAAACTCCTGTTAATTGAATACAAAATCTTGTAATCTATCGAGAAATTACCCTGACTCGCCCCAGTTCTCCTGTGTACATCCAATACAGGCATTTAATCTATTATATCTTGTTTGACAGAGCTCATGGAGCACTGTCAAACAAGATATAATAGAATAAATGCTTGGTTTATCTCGAGCATACAAGAAAGTGACACAATCCCTGTTAATTGAATACTCCTGTTAACTGAATAATTTTCATTGGCAAAGTGGCTATTCAATTAACAGGGTTCCACTGTATTAGCTTCAATCTTTGTGGGGAGTAGACATGGGCTGTCACGATTATTTGATTAGCTGACTAACCGTTAACTGTTGTAGTAGTTGACAGTTTCTATTTTTAGTCGATCATTGTTCATTTTAAAGTGGCACAAGTCGGGTTTAAAATGCACTCTATAATGAGGTGAATGAACAGTTAGATTATTGGCCTTTGAAGTGTGCAACCTTAGTTACTTGTCATATCCTATGGCCTTTGTTTTCTGCATGATTGTGCAACAACGTAATTTTAAAAACATTGAGCCTTGCCATTTGTTCAATATCTGTACTCAGTTAATCATTACTAGAGTATCCTTCAAATGCAGGGATTCCGCTGGAGAGGCAGAAGATCCGCTTGGCAGCCTCATTGCCTAACCAACTTTTTCCCTATTATGTCGTTACCACTTATAACAAGACTGGTTTTTGATTTAGTAGCGGCTGTTGTTTTCTGGGGATGCACAAAAACTGAGACACTATTGTTTACTACAGAAGTGTTAATACGTATTCCCGCAGGCAATGTTTTGCTGCTGCAAAACATTGCCAATGGGAAGACGTATTTATACCTAGTGGTTCTGCAAGAGAAAGCAACCTCAAGAGTTGCTGATATGGTAGCCAAGGAGTACACTGAGAGATGATCTTATTCCTCGAGAGTAGCTAACTGATACAAGCTCTCAAGAATGATGAGACTTATCTGTTGAGACACAGTTTAAAAATGCACCTCGTTTCAGAGAACTGAATTTACCTGGGCACATTTCATAATGGTACTCTCTTTTGCGAGCCATGGTAATGGAGATGCTCCTACATTTTCATCTCTGAAATGTGTTTTATCATCAGGTTTTATTTAGCGGAAACACTGAAATGGTATACCTTTGATTAATTTGTGGTTTGGGAACTTATTGTAGAATGCAGAGTGAACAGAATCTTCAATCTTGTACACTCAAATGACCCCATTAGAACAATCCGAACCGTCAAAGTGAGAAAATTGTCACAAGACTCACAACAATCAGTTTACTTATAGTACTAAGTTGTGACTTGTGTAGGAATGGAGGGTGTTTTATGTTTGAATTTCCTGGAAATTAGTTATAGAAATGAAACATTTGCACAAATGTTGTGTTTAAATTATTCAGATCAATGAGAGATGTTTGGGGTTTTCCATTGTATCTCAGCACAGAAGTGTACACATTCAAACGGCATCAGTTTTAAAATTATTTTCTAAGTTCATTAGAGATTTTTTGTTGCATTTTTGGAAATGATTATTAATTGACTACAGTTAAAACTAGAAGTCCTGTCATGAAACGCGCACAAATAGCACGTTCATCTGCACGTTATTCTACGTGTTATGGCCATAGCAGGGCAATCAAATTCTGTACATATGGCCTGTGCACAAGCAATGTTTCAGCCAATGGACCTCCGGGAAACATTGCCTGCGTTTGCTATGAGTAACCAGAAGAACCTGCCGTGCTTTGGATGCCATTCGATATGGCAATTGCACGCAATTTCTACGTGCAATTAAGCCTAGATAAGCGCTCAGTTTGTGACAGGACTTCTAGTTTTAACTGTAACTGTCAATTAATGCTGGCAGTTGATTGACTACAAAAATTGATAGTCATGTCAGCTCTCGAGTAGACCTACACTTCGTAAACCGAGCAGATCCTATACTTTTAATTACCACGGTACACAGGACAATGATCAAGATCACATAATCAAGTAAATCAATGATTGGTTACTATATTTGAAGTGTGGACATTCCTGAAAAATAACTTCAACATTTTTAATTTTGTCCAATGAGAGAACGATGACCAATTCTCCGCACTGCAAGAAGGAAACATGTCGTCGGTCATGACTTACATCGACTGAAGTGATTAAGTTTACAAAATTTTGTGAGAAAAAGCAAATTTAGACAAAATAGATGTCTTTAAGGTTGTTAGAATATGATTTATGCAAATGAGTGCTATTTATTTGATCCAAATCGGTACAGTATTTGTTATTTTGCGGTTTTGTAAAAATATCCTTTTGGGAAGTGTCATACTTTGTGTTTTTTAATTGATTGATATTTGATGATGATACCTGCATTTAAAGATATTAATCAAACTACAAAGTCAACAGAGGCTCAGTTGTCAAATGTTATTAAGGTGCTATATAAGTAAGGGAAATTTGTTTACTTTGAAATTTCCACCTCTGATATTCCATAAATTCAAATTAAATACACACATATAATACATCAGAATGGTTGAGATGTATAGAACATGAAAAATATATGCCATCAACTCACAAAGTTGACAGCAGGCACCAATGGTTCCTGGAAGTCTGTTGCCATATTCGTATCAGAACTGATAATAAAATAATATTTCCGGAGAACAAGTTGTGGCCAAACGTGCTTCAGATATCCAAGAACAAAGCTAGACATCTAAAAAACTTTACGATGCAGTGACAGGGCTGCATTTGGGGAAAGGACAACACTGTGTGCATTTTGTAAAGAAGATGGATTCCATGACCGACAGACATGCGTATATCACTTGAAAAACAATCCTGTAATTCTAATTAAAGTCAAACAGGTGTCATGATACCTTGCAATTAATTTGGCAACTGTGCAGTCTCCATATAATAATAGTGTGTAGAATGAGGGTGATTTTTCTCATTATTTGATTGTAGACAGCATTGTACATGTATATCGATGCTTTTTGCCCTAGATGACCTTGAACAAAATATAAACAATGGTAGCAATCTTCCAGGAACCATTGGTGTGCCTGCTGGCAGCTCTGTGGGTTGACAGCATATATTTTTCGCGTTCTATACATCACAACCTTCACTTTGATGTATAATTTGTGTATATTTAATTTGGATTTGTGGAGGGGTCAGGGTAGTTTCGGACCCAGGAAGTTTTGGTTCCGCGAAAGTGGGCAGTTTTGGTCTTGATTATCGAGATTTGAACACGTTTGAAGCGTCAACAATCACTTCAATGACGTCTATGTTACTTTACGATAACAATAACCCGGTAATGGCGGCGAAATGAATAGACCTTTTCATCAATGCGGAATCGGAAATTTGATCGCATTTTATTTAATTTATTTAATCTTATTTGTGGCCTAGCTCTTCTCGAATACTACGAAGGGGGATCTTTAGCCTGCACGGAGTGTGTCTCTCTCCGCACAGAGGACAGCCATTTTACACCCCCACCTGATAGGACGGTACGCTGTGACAGCATCAACCCCACAATTGATGCTGGCAGAGAGTGTTCGGACACCTCAAGAACTTTCCCCAACTGGGGATCGATCCCGGGACCTCAGGCATGAGAGACCAGTGCACTTATCCACTCTGATCGCATTTGCCATAGGGGAGTTGATAACCTCTTCTATAACCTCTGCGCAAATGAGATCGAGATTCCGATTCCACATCGATGAAAAGGTCTATTCGTTTCGGCGCCATTACCAGGTTATTCTTTTTACTGTTTTATATTTATACAAAAACATGGATGATTACTAAACATTTGTTGACGCTTCGCGAGTATTAAAATAACGATAATTAAAGGATAAAATATAGTTTGGATCAATAAACTATGTCCAAATGTAAGGAAATGTGTTCTATCGGTTGCAGTTGGCAATAAGGGCGAAAGCTTGATATATATTCTTTTTTTTTGAGTTTTGAGTTCCCATAAAAACTTGATGGGAACTTTTTCTATAGGATTGAATGGGAAGAATCTGAACGTAGAGGGGTAGCCACTACATTAAGATAGCTGAATTAGTAGAGGGGTAGCCACTACATTCAGATCGCTGAACTGCATTGAGATATATTATAATTGATAATATACGATAAAATTAAAAAATAAATAAAAAATTATTCAAAATACAAGCATTTAAAATTTTCTCCCAGTGGATGATTTTGATAAAATATTGCAGCGGACGACATGAGTAGAATTGCAGGGGTCGATTTTGCTATGGGTGTAATTCTATGTAGCCCCCCCCCCCCCCCCCCCCACCCCAAGCTCCTTATACAAATCCTAGATCCGCCACTGAAAAAATAGGCCAAAACTTTCTCAGGTCTGAAAGTTGAAACTTGCCACTTCAGCAGGACCGAAACTTCTCGGGACCAAAATTTCCCAGGGCAGAAACTACCCAATCCCTGGCCTTCTGGGGCATGAGAGGAGGAAATTTCAAAGTAAGCAAATTTCTCTTACTTATCCTATGGCACCTTAACACTATTATATATTTTGTATTTCTGTGTTGTCTTTTTTTTCTTGTATGTGAAAGAGAGAAAACAATTTGTTCTGACTCATCCTACAAGTTACAATTTTCTTTGATTCTCAATTTCTCTTCCGGGTACTGGGTATTTGTGCCAACTTTGATTCTATTTGAATTTGATAACAATCTTCACAGTAGAATTGGGGGTATTACTCTCATTTCTTACCCCTGTCCCATTGTCACAGACAATAACTTTGCGTCCGCGACTATCCATAATAACTACAAATCACGTCTTCTGTCAAGACTCGAACACGAGAAAGTTTTCACATCGGCAAACAGCGGAAGTTTCCACCCAAAAAATAGAATATAATTTTACAAACTCAACATCGGAACGAAATAACACGAGGAAAGCCGGGCTAGGTGTCGGCCACAATGTCATGCATGTAAAATTGTCGGTAGTCAATTTCGCCCCCAGCCGATTTGAGTCATTTGACCATATCCCAGAGTAAATAATAGTAATGGCGCTAGTGATGACGTACAAAGGAGACAATGGGGTGTTAGCTGGTAGTAGAGGGTCGAAAGGGGCTGGCCTTCCACAGGGTCCCACTAAATACCAAACCTGACTTGAAATACCGAATCTGACCCTCCAAAATGTAATTACATATATTTCTCACTTAATTGCTTGCTATTATGGATGTTCAGTAATGATAAAAAATATTTTAAATTAAAAAAAAATGAAAAAGTCCCGGAAAATATTTGTTTTTAGGTAATAAGTTCCATTGTTGGGGTCGTTCTAACGTTCATTTTGTGCTCTCAACTGCCTCCCTATTCCCACGCCTCTTCTCTTCTCCAAACACACGGGGACGAACTGCTTGATGACATCCCTTGTCCCATTCTTTTCAATCTCTCCGATTAGCATATTAACCCTCTCCTTTGAATCACTCATTAACCACCTGTCCTTCGATTCAATTCAATTCAATCGATCATTCTCCCATCCCACTTCCCAATTACACTGCAAGTTAATCTTGTTCTTTTTGTGCCCATTTTTTTCCACCAGCTCCCGGGTCCGCGACCTCAGCTTGAACAACAGTGACCTCCAAAGGTGTCATCAAGGTACTCTTCAAAACCAAGCTTATCTTTATCACACATGCCACCCTAGGTTGCCCTACATCTAGGTCCGTGATCTCCAATGAGCAATTCACTATTAACTCCCTCACTTGGACCATCCACCTTGTCTTGGTATTTGAGTTGAAAATACTCTGGAGCAATAAATGATATTGTGCCGTAATGCAAACTGCTGCAGTAAGGCCATAAACTAACTATCTTCAATGAGTTCCCAGTTTATAGTGAAAGTTACGGTATGAGGTCTGGTGACTCTGGCCCGAGTATTTAGCGAGATCCAGACCTACTTTACGGGGCGCATTTTTGTAAATTTCAGTATAAACTGTGAACGAGTTGAAGATTTCATAATCCATCCATCCATCCCTACTCTCTCTCTCTCTCTCTCCCTCTCTCTCTCTCTCTCTCCCTCCCCTCAGTTTCGAAAATGAAGTCGATGTTGCCCAGAAAAACAGTTGACAATACATTAAGGTGTAGCTGTTAATTGGCAGTAATCTTTTCCACAATTATCGGCAAAAAATATGCTTTCACTTTTGATTTGATTGCTCACTGAAACAACTTGATACACCCCTGCTGCTGAACAAACACTAATCGATGATAATCTGATGCATATTAAAACAAGTCACACGTCGGCGATTATCAAAGACGCTATTTGAACCTGCCCAATAAAATTGGATAACGGAACTCATTCACTTACGACACCTCACTAATGACTCCAAAACACAAAATTCGCAAATTTTTTTACCGTGACTTTTTCCATTTAGAACGATTTTTATATTCACTAGATCACAGAATAGCAAGAAAGTAAGTAGAAAGTATCTTTAATTAATCTTTTTGGGGTCAGATTCGGTATTTCAAGTCAGATTCGATATTTAGTGACACCGCTTCCACACACCACCCAGCGCGCCATCGGCACAAAACCATTCTTCATTCATAGCTGGTAATGACAATATGGACAACTGATAACGGAATGTAGGAAAGAATGGCACAGGAAAAAATGGCACACTTTTTGACACCCTAGGAAAAAATGGCATGCATGGGAGGAAAAAAGAGCACAGGAAAAAATGTCACACTTTCCCTAATCACCTAGGCAAAAAAATGGCACAATTGATAGGGTTTTAAAACAAAAGCATTAATACATATTTGCTAATTTACCTCAGATCAGAAAATTTACATATTTACAAGTTTTTGGTAGTTTCCAAGAAATGATGTCAGGAGTTGGAATTACCAACAAAAAAATGGTACAGTGGAACCCTGTTAATTGAATAGCCACTTTGCCATCGAAAATTATTCAGTTAACAGAAGTATTCAATTAACAGGGATTGTGTCACTTTCCTGTATTCTGGAGATAAATTTAGCATTTATCATATTATATCTTGTTTGACAGAGCTCCATGAGCTCTGTCAAAATAAGATATCATAGATTAAAATGCCTGTATTCGATGTACTGAGGCCAAATAGGTCTATAAACAAAGGAAAACTGGGACGAGTCAGGGTAATTTCTCGTCAGGTTACAAGATTGTTTATTCAATTAACAGGAGTTTACACTATAACCTATATTCAATTAATAATAAATAACAGTAATTGTGTTGCACAATACTTTAAGCTTCCATACAAGCCAACTCAAACACTAAGCTTAAGGTACCATATGGCAGTGTTTATAAAACAATATTTATTATTATTAAAAGAATATTGGGGAACAAATACTGATACTACTTTCATACCAGTTTAATATTACACTTTTCTTTGCAAAAAAAAACCAAAATGAATAATGATAAAGTGTGCCAATTTTTCCAGTGCCATTTTTTCCTAGGTAACTGTAGAAGTGTGCCATTTTTTCCGCCCTCCTCAAAAAGACAGCAGTTTGGTGTGCCATTTTTTTCCTAGTAAGTCAAAAACGTGTGCCATTTTTTCCTGTGCCATTTTTTCAGGGCACCCTGATAACGACACAACTGAAAGTGGCATTTATCCTCTACTCCATGTATCGCCCATATACAGCCTGCCCTAATCGCGAAACCTAATTTTGAATGGCCAGTAAATTTTTTTATTATTTTTATATTTTTCCTCCAAAAACATAGAGTATGGCGCCTTGCTGGGACGAGCACGTCAGGCTGTGAGGGGTCATAAGATATGTTTTTGATGCAAACGGAGGTGGTGCCAGGATTTCCCCTACAAGGGGCTTGTAAACCCCACCCCCACTCCGACAGAAGGCTGGATTATTCCCCAGAGAAGCTCGGTATAAAGGAGACAGTTTACCCGACAAGCGCACAATAAAGAGAGCAGTTTCCGACCCCTTGCACCCCGGCACCATCCATGGATGCAAAGAATAATGTTTTTAGTTATATAAAAAAACATTTTAGCAGGTGTGATCCTATAAAAGTGTTAGGTGAGGATTAAGCAGTGATTCTCTGATAATGAGATTCCAATGGTACGCCATATATCGGAGTGTTCCTCTGATAGCCGTTTGTGTGGGTATGCTGTTTATGATTAAGGTATATTGAAACCTTTTAGTGAGGACTAATAAAGACATCTTGGAAATTCGTATAGAGGCCAGAGTTCCATCCTCCAACAGGATTCTTATGAACAATACTGTAATAATAATTATTTGGCTTGTCGCTGATTTGCCGCGGTCCTCTTACGAGAAGGCCTACATCAAACCCATCACCCACCTAGTTACACCCTGCCCCCCCCCCCCCACAGAGTCCTTTCTAATCTCCCAGCATTTTGACACAAACGTTTTTTATTCTTTCCCCCACTGGCGCGTTCTCAATCTCCCCAACTATGATATTGGCCTTTCCTTCATATCCCCCCTTATTCAGTGGAGGAACTAGGATTCCCAAATTGGGGTGGGGTGGGGGGGCAATATTCAGGGCGGCATGGCATGATATGTCGTGGCATGACCCAAGGTCCATATTGGCCGTGTGGGTGGTCTGTCTGGGAGAGGGAGAAAGTGAATCTGATGTAAAATTCTTCCACCTGGAGGTAACACTGAAGTAATTCTTGTTGCGAAATCAGACTAGAAGTTGCACTCTTTAATTTAAGTGATCGTTTGTAACAGGACTCTCAGTAAAACAGGTAAAAACACACGGAGTTGTCTTTATGCTTTATTTCCGAACAAACTATAATGGACGTTCCCCAACACCAAACACTGTATCAGTGTTTTTGCCCCAATCTTGTGGAAACATGTGATAAATGGATGAAAATAGGGGTTTGAATTTGGGGTAGGGCATTTGAGATTGGGTGCTGTCCCTCCCCAGGCCCCATAGCTTCGCCACTGCCCTCATCCACTCATCTCTCATGCTTCCATCCCATTATTTTTCAAGAAATCGTATTCATCTAGGCAAATATTTAGGGTATTATGAATCGTGCCAAATTGGGTGGTCCTCGGAAGTGACGCCAGAAGAAACGAGTTCAGCGGAAACTTCTTCAGGAATCGAGTCCTTGTTCTACATACACACAGAAGCGTAGACTGTCTGGTGTTTCTGTGGGTCTGAGCACTTTGAACAACAAAGATCCCCCAAACGAGGCACTCCTCAAAAGCTGGCGCATATTTGTTTTGTATAACCAATCCAAAGAGCTCTGGGTCTAACTACAGCTCGCCATTTTCTATTGCAACCACCGAGAACTCTTTCCCTGATAAAACTGCCCCCTGCTTCACTCTACCTTCTAAATCTCTTTGAAATAATTTTCTATTAACTCCCTCACCTGCCTCGTCCATCCGGTCTGAATGTTAGAATCCCAAACATCGTTAAATGTCGTCATACACCACCTGCTGTTTGGAAGATTTACAAGGTAATTCAGATAATATGGTTTTCCCATATCAATTCCATTTTTGCAGGCATCGAACTAAGTTCCCTCAATCGCTTCTGGAGCGGCTGCGTTACTTGACCCGGTTATCCACCGACCCGAATCATTTTGCATAATCTCCAAGCCCCCCATTGCTGTTTGGTGCAAAAGACTCACACCCGTTCCATAAGTTATACTTGGTAACCCCACCCTCCCCAAAAATAGTTTTTCCAACGAACACCTTGTAGAAGCTATTCCTTCTGAGAAGTTTTAACTTGTTGAGTATTTTTCCCCCTTTTGTGTTCAGTTTGTTGGTGTGGTTTCTGTATATGCCTCTACCTGAGACAAACAGGTTCACCCCTAAGTATTCACCAATAGAAAACTTATCCACCATCCAACTTCGGGATTCATCTACCCTAAGGCCCACGTGTGGTACCTTACTCTTGATTTCGTTCAATTCAACTCGCCATTTCCGCCCGTACTTTCCTACCATGGTCAGCAGTTTTTGTAGTCCCTCCTCACTTTCGGATCATAAAACCATATCAACTAAGAATAACCCTCGGATTTTTGTCTCCTCAACTTTGACCCCCCCCCCCCCCCCCCCTCTGTGCTTGCCATCAATTCTCCTAAATCTCTTATGTACAATGAAAACAGAATCAGGGACAGGATACACACCCGCTTAAGGCCTATCTCCATTGAGACCGTTTTTTGTTGTGACGATTCCCAGGTCGAGTACACTCTGCACATCCATGTACAGTGCTTTCGCGATGCCGACATAATTTCCTCCAAATCCGAAGCATTCGGATGAGTTTTTTTCACATTTGGGAATGCCATAAACATACTTTTTTTATTGACTTTTTTTGATGCGGGGAAGCCTCCGTCTCTCTAGGAAACGTTCACCTGGGGCCCATCTATCTGAGAAGCGTCCTTCTGGGACCTGTCTATCTGGTAAGCGTCCCTCTGGACAGGAGCGGCGGAAGCTCGATAAAAGTAGAGGGGCAGAAATTTACAATGCTACAAGGGTTCGACCCAGCGTGAAAAAGGTTACAATCGTATATCTGTAAATGCACCATGACTCGCTATAGTCTCTCGTTTAGATGGATATGCCGCTGTGTGGTCACTGTTCTGTCCGTTTCTTCTACTTCAATCATCTTCCAATACGAAGGCTAGCCGAAAGTGGGTTTCTTTGGCTAAATATTGTTTGGGTTTACAAATAATGTTACAAGAATGCCTGTATAATGACACGTTTACATGCGCTCATTTTATCTCATTATATAACTGCGAAACATATATGTGGAAAAAAGTGGAGGGGCATGTACCCCCCTATGCCCCCCCCCCCCCTGGGTCCGCCGCTTCTGCATCCGAAACCCGTCAAAATGGGAAGCATT
Source organism: Pictodentalium vernedei (assembly GCA_031216915.1). Classification (NCBI taxonomy): domain Eukaryota; kingdom Metazoa; phylum Mollusca; class Scaphopoda; order Dentaliida; family Dentaliidae; genus Pictodentalium; species Pictodentalium vernedei. The sequence continues at coordinate 375,784,761 of CM062292.1, forward strand.
AATCTGAGACCCTTCTATACAGGAAACATCTACCTGGAAAGTGTCAATCTGGGACCCGTAGACTCTATCTTAAAAGTAACCAACTGGCCAACTGCATTTCACAGTCCACCAAACGTTCATCTGCACGTTGGTCTCGTCTCTGTATTGAACGTCTATCTAAAATCTAAAACCATGTTTCTGTGAAGCGTCCATTTGCTGAATGAAGAGCTTCTATCTCTCTATAGGATGTAACTAATTTTCAGTGGTTGCGGTACAAGTCATAAATTTGAGACAGGTCACAATAGTGGTTAATAGAGGGAAGAGTGACTTCAAGACAATAGATCTGCAGTGAAAGAAGTAAATGTGCCATAGTGTTAAAAATATATGTACAGCCTGTAGCAGCAGAAATATCGAAGAAGGCAGCTGCAGCATGCAGTAAAAGCAGCGAGTGGTGACAAGAACAAGAGCCCGTTGTGAGTCTCACTAAAATGAGACCGCGAGCAAAGTGTTATTGCTAGAGACGCCGTTTGGTAATTTACAGTATGCTTAGCACATGTCTGAAGTTTAGTAGAAATATGTCAGCCGATTGTAAATCATAAATTTTAAGGAAGTTTTTTGTACAGAGCGACACAAAGACTTGCATCTCCTGACAATTTCGCATGTAGGGACAAAGATGTAGAATCTCCCCGAGGTGTTAGGAGAATTCCACACGGATAAATCGACAGTAAGTTTAACTCACCTCTCCTTTCAGTATTGGTTCATTTTCATACATAATACATCATGGTACACATATATTCATCAATACATCATTTTCAATACATAATAAATTATACATCAAAACAACATCATATCAAATGTCAATATAGTTTCTTTGTTGGTCTTCGAATCCTGCAGTCTCATAGAATCTGCCCCACCATCCCACAGGAACAATCAGATTGGCCAATCAGATTTGTGCCTCATGGAATCACCTCTCGTGGCGTCAGGGAATGTAAATTTAGACTTTCCGAATACACTTCAAAGAGACCGCAACTAAAATATTGATCGTAAAAACAACAAATAATCGCGAAAATGTGAGTTATAGCATACTAGCGGAAGGATACATGCTATGCATGTTTTTTTCGGTAGGTGATATTGGAGTTACCTCCCTTATACCACAGACAGATCCGAATCATAAAGTTTTCTACCAACACCTATCTTAAGAACAATTGCCGATTCTCGGTAATTTATAATAACGCAAAACATTTTCACCGTGGAAGAAAGAGCGTGCCAAATGTGCAACTTTGGAGTACCGGATAACCTGGAACATTTAATTTAGAACGCCCCAAATATTTGTCTAGTGAAATCTGGGCTGTAACTTTTTTTTTGGGGGGGGGGGGGATTTAAGGGGAGGACGTCTGTGCTCGACGGTCCGGTCATAACACCCAATTACATGCTTCACTGCTTTTACCAAAAGACTTACACGCTACAGATACACTTTCCATTAATACATACTTACATGGCAAAGAATTTATGTTAGAGTTTTATGACAGTGCTGTCAATTACACAAGCGCTCGGTAGAGGTGCACGACCATCTGGATGCTATCAACAGGTTACGGCCTCATTGTCATAAACATCAGTTGTTATTAAATACTTTCTCCCCGGATGTGAAATTCTACCGATATATTAATTCGGACATTATCGCGCTTTTGCCTCGCCCCCACCTCCCCCAAAAAGTCAAACTTCAAATTGCTATATGACACAATCTGGGGGCCTTTGAAGACCACGTCAAGTGTTGTTGAAACTCTCAGATATCGCTCCCAGGGCGTCCAAATAAGAAAATGTTTTCCGGGAATGGGGTGGGGGATCCAATAGCCTCCCCAGCTCTGGCCTGCTGCCTTAGGGAGATGCCTTTGGCATCTCGATCTTAGACCCCCCATATCTTACCTAGCCCCCGCCCAAATCGAAATCCTGGCGTCCATGATAGAGAGATATTTTTTACTTTTTATTATTATTTATTTGTGTGTGTGTTTAGGGGGGGGGGGTACCCATCCACAGGACTTTACGCCCCTCAGTGCAACAACCCCCGGGGGAACTAATGGATAATAAGAGATTCACTCAGAAGTGACTATGCCCCCTGCGTGGCAATATGACCTTGATCGGTGACTTTGACCTCCATCAAACAAAAATATTTGTAAAAAGTTTAATATTTGTACTTTGGTTCGTTTCTGAGTTATGGCTGAGACACGAATATTGATGATTTTCAGTGTGACCTTGAAATGTGACCTTGACCTTACGGACCTGGCTGTGATGTGTGACACATCCACCCATTGTCCTTTATAATTGAGCGAAGTCAAATGACTGTAGCCCTAATAGTTTTGGAGTTATGCTTGAGACACGATTTGTGACCCTGAACATATGAAGGTCAATTGTGACCTTCATCTTGCAGACGCGGAGTGCGGACCAACTATTACACGCTACACACCTTGTGATTGTCCTTAACATTTGTAAAAAGTTTAACAATTGTACTATGATTCGTTTCTGAATTATGGCCGAGACACGAATATTGACAGATTTTTAGTGTGACCTTGAAATGTGACCTTGACCTTGAAGGTACGAACCCGGCTATGGTGTGTGACACATCCACTCATGGTCCTTTATAATTGTGTGAAGTTTGATGACTGTGGTCCTAACAGTTTTCGAGTTATTGGCTCGGACACACCACACGGACGGACACACGCACACTTCAATCACTATATACCACCGACTTAAGTCGGGGGGGGGGGGGGGGGGTCATAAAAAATGGGAGAAAAGATAAGTGTATGAGGAATAACATGAGTGAAAGTGTCAATTTTGTAGTTGGCACTTAGTGAGATCGAGAAAGCGCCAATGGAGGAATTATGAATGAAACAGTTTCGTCTGGGCGATTAGGAGGGGGGAGTTGTGGTTGGGGATAACCTGGTGGTGGATTGGATTGAAGTGTGGGGACAAAACGTCACCTAACCAAAGCGTCAAATTTCAAAATGGTCGAAAAGTCACATTTTTGGGTCACAATGTCACACACTTTTGGTCATTACTTTGGATCAAAACATCACACACTTTAGGGTAAAAACGTCACATACTTTTGTTCAAAATGTTAACATCATGTAACGTTTCGGCCGTGTGACGTTTTGACCAGCACCCGATGTAGGGATGTAGGCCTCCTCGCGGAAGTCCTAAAAAGTATTATTATTAGCGAAGCTTATGCAGAAACACAACAATATGTAATATTATTTTTGAAATGGGTTAAAGGTCATTTTCGCCTGGAGGTGATTGATTGGGAGTTCGGAGTACGTCACTATCGTCAGGGCTCGATCCATCGGAAGCGAACATGTGTCACTGTTTTCTGGTCTTCACTTTTTATTTTTGTCTTTTGGTTGTTCTAAGTTATGGTTCGTCGAAGATCCAAGTACCATTTGAAGACGGTGGTCATAAGGTCTTCACAAAAGAAGAAATTGGAAGATATAATGGAAACAATGTATGGAATAGTCTCGCCCAAAACTTTTATTTTGTATTTACTAAATACCGAAAAAACAATTGAGCTTCGTTTGAAATACAGAACGGAAAACGATTTTTTCAATTTTCGAGTTCCCGGAACGGATGTCGGGGAAAAGATTTCCTTGTTTTCGCGTCAATTAATTTTTTGTTCATCAAAAATTAGAGGCTAAAATACAAAACATTAACAGTTTTGGTATGAGGTGGGAGTTTTACAAATGGTTGCAGTCATTTTACCGATATCGAACCACTTTTCAGACGATATCCGATTTCGTTTTGAAAATGTTCTCCACCAATAACTTTTCAATGCTGTTTCAATTCAGAAAAGTATCCCAAATCATGTGATAAAAAATGGAAATTATTCTGAATGTTATATTTTATGGATAAGGAAATCGTTGGACCTACCCATTTTACCATTTTCGAACCAATTTATGATAATCGAATCACCCCAAATCTTTTCGTAAATTGAACTTAAATGCTGGAATTTTTTGTTTTAAATGCCATAGTTTGAAACACGGTTATGTTCTTTCACATACTGAGTGAAATCGTTGGCCAGTTTTCTCTTCCGTGCTTTGGATAACATGGATTTCAACTTGGGGGTGTTTTAAAACGAAATTAGGCGACAACAGTGAGCGTTACTGACGTTCCAATGACTAAATATTCGTGTAACCAGTACTAACCACTGGGAACGGATTAGAACATTAAATATTTCGTTTCTGGTGCAACAGGAGACGCATCTGCTTGCTTATTCTGAATATTTTGTGTCGATGACCCTGGTAAACCATGGGGGGGGGGGGGGGGGGGGGGTGGTGCAGGTGCATCCTCAACTTTCATCCATGATTATCTAGTTGAAATAATAAATAACAAGTGAAAAAACATTTACAAATACCGTTCACACTTTACCCATGAAAAAATATATCAAATATTGTAATATTGCTACAAATTCCTGGACCAATATAGGCATACTGTTAATCAATAAAAGGCTCTTCCAAGTCGAATATAGGCTTCTATGACCTGCTGGTCCAACTTGGCAATGGAACATTTGCATGGGCTGTGCTAGGAAGGATGAATATGGTTTACCCATGCACAGACATGGTGTGTGTAAAAGCGAATTTGGGCCTCTGATCAACTTGACGTGCCTTCCAGGGGCGTAGGAAGCATATTGGACTTTGGAGGGTATTAGCACATACCAATACAGCTGGAATTCACCACAATAGTGGCTTTTCCCTCCAATACTACATACGTTATACGTGGTTAAAACCCACAACTTTGTTCATAAATATTATTACAATTTCCTGGAGAATGCCATTCTCCAGGAAATTATAATAATACTCTTTTATGAACAAAATATTTTGCATAAAATCTATCATTAGTACATATTTATTCATATTACCCATACATATACCCATGGAGGAAAGTTGGAGGGGCACATGCCCCCCCCCCCACCCCCTCCCCTGGTTCCTAGCCCCTGATGCCTTCTATCTCTGAACACCTGTATACACAGGGTGGTGGTATCAACAAGCCACTCATATGTTGAGGCATGCTTCAAAATCCACATATGGTGACAAATCAACCAATATTTTTCTAGATTGTGATAGCAAAGGGATGAGTAATTTAAAATTCGAAATCTGCTGCCGCGTGGTAGCAGATTTCAAATTTTAATTAGCTCACCCCTTTTCACATCTTAGGAACTTTCCCTAACAGTAATTTTGTATGTGGGTGGAATAAACCCCTCAAAATCTCCAGGAGTGAAACTGTTAACTCTTTGCACCTACATCACTCCACCCCACCCTATCCAACCACCCCAGTCAGTGACCCCACCCATCCTTCTGTAGGCCCACTTTCTGATTTCTTGTTCCATGTAAATAATTTTCCCCAAGTTTCATTGTTTCTCAAGTTTATTGTCAAATTATGTCATGGCTGCTGCTAAGCAGCCATGGCATAATTTGAAGTGAACTCACAAGAAATGTAGATGTTCCACAATTACTGGTACTTGGCTTCAAGCAAACTTTTGTTCCCCTCACTGTTTTCACCTCCAGCACTTTCAGCAATCCCCGATCATGAAATCACAAGAACTCTTTAATATAATGATTAAATTATGATTTAGTTTTATTTTTTTAAATTTTTTTTTAACTTTTTATGTAGGTTTACCCCACTTATGTTGGCAAAAATTCATCAATTCATATTTTGTTTGAAAGAGCTCCATTGGAACTCTGTCAAGCAAAATATAAATTGATGATTTTTTCCCAACACTGGGGAGATGATCCTGCATAAAAAGTGAGAATTATCGACATCAGAGTGCAGTGAGTGAAACCGTTTAATGTAATTATGTCTCCTTGATGCCTCACTTAATTCCTTGGAGCCTCAGCTAAGGCGAGGGGGGGGGGGGGGGGCACTACAAGTACATTTTTGAAATCCTAAAGCTCAAAATTATCTATGTAGCTGTAGAGGAGTTGGCAATGGTTCTACTTCATTGCTGGCTGCCTGAACAGGCAGGCAGCAAAGATGTAGAACCATTGCCAACTCATCTACAGCAGTGTGAACAAATAAAATGATGCAGTAAATTGAATTTAGGGGAAAGATGCCCCAACTCTTCCCTTGATCACAATTGGAGAGGTGGTGGCACTGGTAATAGCAGGGTAACTTGATCACATTCAAAAAAGTTTGGGGTTGTGCGGCCTGGGAATCACTCAAATCCCCCCCCTATCCTCCCACTCTACCATTTACACAATTATTCTTCACCTTATGGAATTCTGCCATTGCAACCCACCCCACCCCACCCCACGTAATTTGTCAGTTTGACAGAGCTGTTGCAAACACTGACACAACATACTCCACAGTCACCCAGATACAGTTCACGTCTCTTTGATTTACGAAGTTGTTCTAGTTGACCGAGAAAAGTTCGAAAAAAAACAATCAATCTCGAGTTATTTCTTATTGATCAAGTGTGGATTTTGCCGATTCGAAATAGGTAAAAATACACGCAAGCAAAACTAAATTCATCATGAAAAATAGAATGCAGATAAATTTGTACTTTTCCTCCTGCTAAAAGTTGAATGAATTGGCGATGCTTTCAGCCGAAAAGTAAGTCTCGGTCCGATGGAATGACCCTGTTGTCGAAGAGTGAAAAAAATAGAACGCGGAATTCCCATACACGAAATTTGGAAACTAGACAGGGTGCTATTGATTTCCAACTAAATAACATAATATGCAGATGCCAGATAACACTGAAACTTTATCATTTAAAGAGAAAAATATTAATGAATCTTTTGATTCAAAGTTTTTGTTGCTTTGTGTTACCTTTCGATTTTTGCGACGTGATTAAAGTTGAAGTGACCCGCATTTGGTAAAGATTCGATATCGGTAAAATGACTGTATTTGTGAGAAATTGTTTCATTTTCTTCAAATGCAGCAGAAAAACAGCAAGGAATCAATCCTAATTGCTGCATCATAGCGTTGTTATTACACTGGAGTCATAATTGGCACATTGAACACATTAAAATGATTAATTTTCAGTACACGTACAACACATTTTTTTATTACTGCAATGTTAAATACACAGTATATCATCATGTAGAGATTTCTGCCCCCCCCCCCCCCCGCCTCACCCCTAGTTTAAGTACGACAACTTACTGAGACTGTGAGGCGCCCTGTAAGGATTACCCCACCTATGCTAAGGAGGGGACTTGGGAATTCAGTCCTTAGCCCCATCCTTAGCATACGTGGTGTAATCCTTACATGAAGTCTCAGTAATTTGTCTTATTTAATCTAGGATGAGAGGGGAAGAGGGGTCTTTGTGAAAGAAATATGCTATGTTATCATTATTTGGCTCATAAATCCTGTGTACGAAACCAGTATATCATCATGTAGGGATTACACCATGCAATGTTAAATATATAATGTCACTCGACGAGAGTCAGCATTGAAAACATCATTTTTAACACCACTGGATGCACTGCTGCCCACTATAGAATCCTAAAGAATGCAAAAAATGCTTCCAGCGATGTTAAAAGTTACGTTTTAAGAGCTAATTCCCACACACTTAGGCCTACTTATAATAAATATTTTTCAGTATGTTCTGTTTGTATACTGCACAAACAATGTCAGACTTATCTTTGTAGAACTTTATATTTATATCATTCCTGTATGTTTTGTATTTATATAAATATGTCATTGTAATAAATTTGTTATTTTTACATACAGGTTGTTATCTTTAATTGGCCCAAGACAGTCATAGTCCTGTGTACAAACCGTTCTAGCTTGTGTACGAAATGTCCTAACTTGCTGTGTACGAAATGCTCGTATATGAAACATCCAGCTTCCCTTACCACCTACCCTTCATAATGAGGACACACATGACACATCACACACTATCTTGAGCCTTTGCTATAGAAAACTCAGTCCAGCAATCTGACCATCGAAGCAGGCCTTTAGGTCCCGATTCCATTCTGTCAAATATATGGAAACATTTTGTCATGATTTGACGGGGGATGTTGGCGACTTGCCATAATATAAAATTAGGAATATAAATCACCTGCAAGAGTAAGGGAACAAATGTAAATAAATAGTTCCATTGATCTCATTGGCAGAGGCATTTGTGGTACTGAGGTAGAATGGTACAAGAACAACTTACCACCCTAAAAATACCAAAATTAATACCAAACTCAACATTCCAATACTGTCCACCTCTAACTTGGTTGCAACAAGATTTTCTCAGTGTTTCATTTCTGGTGTCTTTAATATAGAGAAGCATAATCATTTTTATGTGAGTGCAACCTTTGATTACATGTATAGATCCCAAAGTTTGGTCATCTCAGCTAGGCCATTTATGTTATTTAATGCATGAATACATGGATGTGTTAGATCTATTAAGTATAGACCATTTTTACATAGCATCATTTTACATCCGGGACTCCATTCCCCCCCCCCCCCCCCCCCCCCCCCCCCCACAAACCAGCATTATTTATCAACATTGCACACACGTGAACTGAGCTGCTGATCAGCAATGAAAGCTTCATTTTTCGTCTGTTTTATCAATTAAAATTCGACTATTTACCTAATCTGCATTTGTTCTCATCCCCTAAGAGAAAATGGTTGGGTGTTAGAAATGTGTGTATTTTGCGATGTTATATTCCATACTTATCATTTTCGTGTTACAATCATTCACCACAACTCTCAACTACAATGTACATTCGGCTTTTTTAAAGGTAAAATGTTTTGTTTGAAGAACCCCAAGCTCACAATCCAATTTTGTTTCAAAAGAACAACAGCAATGACAAAAAATATTTATAAAGTGGAAACAAACGATATCAATGCAGCGTTCAGTGCAGTACAGCAGACATGGGTGCCATTTTTAGTAACAAACCTGAATGGTTTCAAGGGGGCATATTGAGTCCCAGATGTAAGATGGCACTATGTAAAAATGGTCTATTTATACATGTAGGTCAGAGATAATTTCAGGTGTCTACAGGGGCCGAATATGGGACCCTTTCCCAATGACAAACTACAAATTTTCCAGTATCAGTCCCCATTAAAAAAAAAAATTGTCAATTGGTGTCATGAACTGAGAGACAAAATCAGATTTTTGCACAGAACTTCCATATCAAAGAGCTGATTTGAATAATTTTTTGTGTGAATGTTTAGTACCATGGGATACATCACATATAATACAGGTTTTTTCTCATGCATAAATTATGCCAATTTGACTAACTTTGATCTACTTAATGTTACTTTCAGCACTGTAACTACAAATGCCAATTCGGCTCGGGCTAGAGGCCGTATTTATGAACCGATCTTTACGAAACTTCTTGGGTAACTTTGTTATCACCGTGGGACGAGAACGAGTGGTTTTGGGTGCGGTCCTAAATTCAAGATGGCCACCAGCGGCCATTTTGTACCAAAATTAGTGCAATCAGTTTTTTGTACAGAACTCCTGTATGAAAGTTCTGATTTGAAATTTTTGTAGGAATGTTGAGTAACATGGAATACATCACATATAATACAGGTTTTTTTCTCGAGCAGACATTATGCAAATTAGATGAACTTTGATTTATTCAGTGCTACTTATACACAGTAAGTGCACATGTCAATACGCCTCGGGCTAGAGTCTGTATTTATGAACCGATCTTCATGAAACTTCTTGGGTACTTTTGTTATCACCTTGGGACGAGAACGAGTGTTTCTGGGTGCGGTCCAAAATTTGAGATGGATGCCAATGCCCAATTTGACCAAAATTAGGTCCAATCAGTTTTTTGTACACAACTTCTATACAACTCAGGCTAGAGGCTGTATTTATGAACTGATCTTTACAAAACTTCTTGGGTACCTTTGTTATCACTGTGTGACGAGAACGAGTGTTTTTGGGTGCAGTCCAAAATTCAATATGGCCACCAGCAGCCATTTTGTACCAAAATTAGTGCAATCAGTTTTTTGTACAGAACTTCTGTATGAAACCTGTGATTTGAATAAATTTTTGTAGAAATGTTTAGTAACATGGAATACATCACATATAATACAGGTTTTTTTCTCGTGCAGAAATTATGCAAATTAGATGAACTTTGATTTATTCAGTACTACTTATACACTGTAAGTGCACATGTCAATACGGCTAGGGCTGGAGGCTGTATTTATGAACCGATCTTCACGAAACTTCTTGGGTACCTTTGTTATCACCTTGGGACGAGAACGAGTGTTTTTAGGTGCAGTCTGAGACTCAAGATGGCTGCCGGTGGCCATTTTGTACCAAAATTAGTGCAATCAGTTTTTTGTGCAGAACTTCTGCATGAAAGTTCTGATTTGAATAAATTTCTGTATGAATGTTTAGTAACATGGAATACATCACATATAATACAGGTTTTTTTCTCGAGCAGAAATTATGCAAATTAGATGAACTTTCATTATTCAGTGCTACTTATACATAGTAAGTGCATGTGTCAATACGGCTCGGGCTAGAGGCTGTATTTATGAAACGATCTTCACAAAACTTCTTGGGTACCTTGGGATGAGAACGAGTGTTTTTGGGTGCTGTCTAAAATTCAAGATGGTTGCCAACAGCCTTTTTGTACCAAAATTAGTGCAATCAGTTTTTTGTACAGAACTTCTGTATGAAAGTTCTGATTTGAATAAATTTTTGTATGAATGTTTAGTAACATGGAATACATCACATCATATAATACAGGTTTTTTTCTCATGCAGAAATTATGCAAATTAGATGAACTTTGATTTATTTAGTGCTACTTATACACAATAAGTGCACATGTCAATACAGCTTGGGCTGGAGTCTGTATTTATGAACTGATCTTCACAAAACTTCTTGGGGTACCTTTGTTATCACCTTGTGACAGGAATGAGTGTTTTTGGGTGCCTTTGTTTTCACTGTGCTATGAGAACAAATATTTTTGGGTTCAGTCAGACTCAAAGATTTCTTTTCTAGTTTAGCATCTAACTGTCACCCCCATTTTTACAATACTTGAACTATATTTGTTACAGGCTACGGTCAGCATTTATGTACAGACTGTTACAATACTTTACATGTACCGGTACCTTTGTTATCAGGTCATTACCTAGATGTTTGTCATTGCTGTGTCACATACTATACATGTACATGTCTTAAACAAGTTGAGCTACAGTGTCATTGACACTTTCATTTTTACTGCAACAGAACAGGTGCCCCAGCAGATAGGTTTAGATACACTTGCAACTTACAGTTTCAGAACCTCAGTTGTTTCTAGGCAAGTCTTGGCTGCCCTTTTAGGCACAACTGCAAAGTCACCGATTGTATCCTGCAGGTGTTCTCAATTAAATTTGAAGGTGATATTTCCTAATCTTTGTGTTTCTTTCATCCAAAGAACCAAATTCCCACTTGAAGCATTCATGGTGCAAATTTCCCAGATGTCTGGGCCCTGGTCCCTTTCCCAAAGAGATCAGAAGTATCCCTGTAGGTTTATAGCTAGGTAGAGATGGGCAGTATTGGAATTTTGAGTTCGACATCGGTTTGGGTATTTTTAAGGGGTATACCGCAGTATCGGTTCGGTATTCAGTATTTGACTAGACTGAGATTTGCTGATACATGCAGTACCAAATGGGAATTCACACCTGGAAAATGCAGAATAAGTTGTTATTGTATCATTCTACTACAGTGCCACAAATGCCATTGCCAATGAGCTCATCCCTGGCATTCTTTTGCTAACATAAATCGTATCTACATGTACAGTAATTTTGTAACTTGTTCCAAACACAACATAACCTTTAACCCTTTACCCAATGCAGCACTGTTCCTGAGAATACAAAGGATACACTGTGGTATAATGAATCAGGAATCATCAAACATCGAGCTGGTGGAACACTGATAAGCGTGCAAAAACATCTCGACACGAAGCGGATTTCAAAAAGAATGAGTCTTTAGAGACGGTATATGCGCACTGGCAACGGAAGTCGTGGAGTTGTACTTGGGAGAGAGCGTCCCGTACTGGGTCTGCGCCGGTTGCACTCGACCCAGTTTTGGCTTATTTTTATTGGTGCTTTTGCACCACTTTTCTTTCCCAACTTGCTTGGGAAAGACAAAAATAGAGAGTATTTTATCCGAGTTAGGGACTTCCACTGTAGTGCAAGCCTGTAGTAAACAATTGTGGTAGGTATAATAAGAAAGGAAATTTACTATAAAATTTAGATTTCTATTCAAGTCTTGGCTGCTTAACTAGGGCAGACAAGACTTGATGAGAAATCACTGTTGAGCAACTGGACATGTACAATTAAAACTAGAAGTCCTGTCATAAAATGCGCACAAATAGCACATCCATCTGCGCGTTAATCTACGCGTTATGGCCATAGCAAGCCAATCCAATTCTGCACAGGTGGCCTGTGCACAAGCAGTGTTTCAGCCAATGGACCTCCGGGTTACCCGGAGGTCCATTGGCAGAAACATTGCCTGCGTTTGCTATGAGTAACCAGGAGAACCTGCCGTACTCTGGATGCCATTCGATATGGCAATTGCGTCCAATTAAGACTAGATAAGTGCACAGTCCGTGACAGGACGTCTAGTTTTAACTGTACAGGTTGCAGTCTAGTGGAAATTCAGGATAATTTCCGATACCCTTAAGGGTTAACAAAACCAAAAAGAAAATTGGTCACTTCTTTCGTGAAAATGAACTCTTAATCCGCTGTCAATCTCAAAAAGCCATTGTAAGTACAGAATGTAGGAAAATATGAAAATTCAGACAGTTTGGGTATTGTATGTTGGGTTTGGTTCTGTTTTTCGGTATATCTCCATGATATCAGTATTGGTTTGGTTTTTCGATATAACGCCCATCTCTATAGCTAGGTTTAGGGATATCCATATGATCAGTGTCAACTGGATTTATGCATTTCACCGGATGCATGTGTGACCTTCATACAAGTACCAAGCAACAATTCTGTATAGTGGATGCAAATTACTAAATCCTGTACATGTCTGGTTGTATTTAGCCCTCTTCTTTACGTAACAAACATTATCCGCCAGCACTGTACACCATAAATTGCCATTCAAATTTTATTATTGTGCCAATTGTTGCTTCAAAAATATAGCTTCTGACCCCTCATTGGAACATAAAAATAAATTTTAAGCAGAAATTGAAAAATTTGAGCAATTCAAGAAATTGATTTTGAAAGTGTCATCCTCTCATTGTGTTTGATAAAGTGTTAAGTTGAAAGTGATTAACCGATGTTCGGCAATTGCCCCTGACATTGGCCGATTTCAAGCCATCGGCTGACCATGGGTCGAACTGTTTGAACATCGGTTCCTGCAGATGGTTACATGGAACGCCACAGGATCAAAATTGTTTGTATGTATGTGTGATTCATGATCTCATACAAGCAGTTTCAAGCTTAATACGTTTCCACAATGATTGGCAGGAATCATGATTGGTCTAATCTCATTTATTGGTCTGATCTTCCCCTTGATAGCTGCTCAGGACACATGCACCATGTGTCGTATGATGACTATGAAATACGACATCAGCAGAAACAAGTTAACAGCATGGCATCTTTAATCATTGATCAAAGACGCTGCACTGTTAACTTGTTTCCGATGATGTTTTATTTTTATTTTAATACATACAGTGACATGCGCTTGAGACCAATGAGCCAATCAACCTGACTGTACTGTAAAATTAACCCTATTCCATGCATTCTTGAACACACTGCTCCTTTTGGTTGTCAATATCTGACATTGGCACTCACAATCGCCTGATTGTGCACTCAACTAATCAGTAAGCGGATGACGGTCGCAAATCCTTATCGGTTAATCACTATTGATAGTGCCAGAGATATTTTCCTTACACTGATGAAATATTGTTTATGACACTGTTGAAAGGATCTAGGCCTTTTAGTCTTGAATTGTTCAGATGGCATCGTCATATACATGGTAAATTCCCCGGCACATCCCCCAAAATATCTCCTCCACCCCACCAGAAAAGGGATACTGCTTCCTACAACACTCACTCTTCATTTGGGTTCAGGTATTTAGAGAAGAAATTGCCACTTAAATGCAGGGCAGTACAATATTTTTTATTTTTAGCAAGTGTGATTTTTCCTGATCGTAAAATTAGAAAAGCAAGTGCTGATGAGTGCAATCACACTTGTACCCATCTCATGACATGGGCTGGCCTTTAAATTCCACCAAACTCATACTGGTAACCGGTGTGTTCAAATTACAGGAATGGTCCTTAATTTCTGGCATATCACACAGTATATTATTATTTTATGCTTTAATTTCCATTTTTAGCTCAACTTTGGCAAAGCCAAATTTGAGCTTTTGTCATGGCCTGTCGTCCATCTGTTCGTCTGTCCGTACGTCAACAATTGGATACGGCTCGGGCTAGAGGCCGTATTTATGAACCGATCTTTACGAAACTTCTTGGGTACCTTTGTTATGACCGTGGGATGAGAACAAGTGTTTTTGGATGCAGTCCGAAATTCAAGATGGCTGCGAGTGGCCATTTTGTGCCGAAATTAGGTCTAATCAGTTTTTTGTACACAACTTCTATACAGCTCAGACTAGAGGCCATATTTATGAACCAATCTTTATGAAACTTCTTGGGTACCTTAGTTATCACCGTGGGATGAGAGCGAGTGTTTTCGGGTGTGGTCCAAAATTCAAGATGGCCACCAGCAGCCATTTTGTACCAAAATTAGTGCAATCAGTCTTTTGTACAGAACTTCTGTATGAAAGTTCTGATTTGAATAACTTTTTGTATGAATGTTTAGTAACATGGAATACATCACATATTCTAAGGGGTTTTTTTTCGTGCAGAAATTATGCAAATTAGATGAACTTTGATTTATTCAGTGCTACTTTCTCAATGTTAGCACACATGTCAATACGGCTCAGGGTAGAGGCTGTGTTTATGCACCGATCTTCACAAAACTTCTTGGGTACCTTTGTTATCACCTTGGGACGAGAATGAGTGTTTCTGGGTGCGGTCCAAAATTCAAGATGGCTGCCAGTGGCCATTTTGTACCAAAATTAGGTCCAATCAATTTTTTATCACAAGTTCTATACAGCTCGTATTTATGAACTGATCTTCACAAAACTTCTTGGGTACCTTTATTGTCACCTTGGGACAGGAACGAGTGTGTTTTGGGGTGCCTTTGTTATCACTGTGCTATGAGAACAAATATTTTGGAGTTCAGTCAGACCCACTCTGGGACTCAAAGATTTTTTTCTAGTTTAGCATCTGACTGTCACCCACCTTTACGATACTTTACCTATACATTTGTTACAGGCAATGGTCAGTATTTATGTACAGACCGTTACAATACTTTATATGTACCTTTGTTATCAGGTCATTACCTAGATGTTTGTCATTGCTGTGTCACATACTATACATGTACATGTCTTTGTCTTGACAAGTTGAGCTACAGTGTCATTGACACTTTCATTGTACTTTTGGTTGAAATTATTTAACACAAAAAGGCCTCGAGATTGGTACCCGGTGCTTCATTAATTAAATATTTGATGAATTATTCCTATAATTCATGTTTGGAATATAATATTATTGCGTGCATGGAAATATTGCCCACCCATAGGAATTGACCAGTACATGGGCCATACCCTTCATCCTGTGGCTTTGCAGTTGTTTCAAGTCAAGTCTTGACTGCCTATATAGGCAGCCAATACTTGCCAAGAAAGAACGACAAAGGTTGTTTAATGTTCTGATTTGACTTTGAGTTGACCCTGAGATACACAGAGACTGTATGTTATGGCACCTGTTCTGTTGCTGTACTTATATTCTGAGGCACCAATACAGTCTTGAGAAAGTTGGAAATAGTATTTCAGACAATCAGTATTGAAAAAAGGTGACTTGGTCAGTCGGCAATGTCCCCATATTAGACAAATCTAAAGGCCTGAAGGATCATTCCCCACACTCTCTAACAAAAACAATATTTCATTGGTATTCAGCAAAAAAAGGTACACAAACATTTTGTTCCCATTGTACGGGGCTTGAGAAATGTTTGGGAAGTTGGGCTGGGGTGGGGTGGGGTGGGGTGGGGTGGAGGGAGGGAGACACATCAAGTGATTATCTGCCAGATGAATAGATTTTTAGAACCAGGCCTGAAAATAAGCAGTCTGACATTTGCAAAATGGGGACCCCAGAGGGTGAATTTGATGATGGTATCCCAAACAGCCAATTTATCCTCTGGGTACCTCTTTCTGTTTAGTTTCAAGACTCTTGATTCAGATTGAGGTTCACGGAGGGTAAATTTAGTGATGCAGGGTAGCATCACTAAATTCACCCTCTGGGGACCTCATTTTGCAGATGACAGTCTGCTTATTTTCTGGCTTGTTTAGAACAGTAAATCTTCCTCCTCCCCACACACACACAAACAAAAAAGGAAAAAAATGTAAATGTTGTGGCATCTGTTTACTTGAATGACCACTTTGTGAAGATAATTCAATTTAGAGGAATTTTCAATTAACAAGGCTTCAGTCACTTTCCTGTATTCTAGAGATAGAGTGAGCAGTTATTCTATTATAGCTTTGTTTGACAGAGCTCATAGAGTTCTGTTAAACAAGACATGATAGAGTAAATGCCTATGTTGGATGTACTGAGATCACGAATATCTATAAACAAGGGTAATTTGGTGATTATCAAGAGTAATTTTTTGAATAATTTTCAGATATTTTTATTCAACTAACAGGAGTTTACTCTATAGCCTATAAGCAATTAACAGGTAAAATTTGTATGGAAAGTTTGGTGTAATGGTTTCATGTTTGGAAATTGTTCATTTAATCCCCGCCCCTTTCCAAGTTTGTAGCAGGTGGACACTTTTCCATTTGTGACCAATGAGAGTTCCAGCAATCCAATTGTACAGAAATCAGTGGATTTACCACACCAAAAATTAACTTACATGCTTACATAGTACTGCAGCAGACTTTAAATTATCTTTGCATTGGTTAATTGAGAGTTGTCGCCATAAATATAGAACAGATTTTCATGACTTGATTTTGCTTGACATCTCAGGACATTTTTATCAAATTCAGGCATTTAAATTGGTCAAATTTGGACCCATCACACTCACTAGGATGACCATGGTTCAGGTGGGTGGAGAAAACTAGAAAAGTGAGCAATTAAATAGATAGTTTTAAGTTTTCGCCGATTGCTTTTTAACCCTTTACCTAACGAATTGGTCACATCCACCTGCATAATGTGCAAATTAAGTAGTTAAAAAAATTTATATATTAAAAATTTCAATGAAACCATATCATGTGACCCCTCATTGGAACGAGCTCATTGAGCTCGTTCCAATGAGGGGTCACTTGATATGGTTTCGTTGAAGTTTTTTGAAAAATTTGAAAAAACAAATATTAAAATAATAAATTTTGATAACATCTGCATTGGGAAAAGGGTTAAAGAATAAATTGTGATATCTGTGAAAAACAAAAATCTTGATGATGTGCACATGGAATATTTACAACATTTTTTTAGACATTTTTGACAAAAAAAAAAACAAGTGCTAATTTGTGAACAGTTGAAACCATATTACTAGTTTTTGTTCTAGGCTTTTGCTTGATGTTTGATGATGTAAAAGGTGTTATGCAGTGCAGCCATAGTATAACAACCTTCATATCCTAAAATATCACCGATGGAAGGAGTATCTAGTTCATTGGTCGACATTCATCTTGAGGTGTTCAGATTGAGTTGTGACATTTTTCCTTCAGTATGTTCAACATCAAAAATTAACTTATGGTTTTATCATGAATGTAAAAGACTAGTGCAGTTTTAATGTTCTGCAAGTATCGTCCTCTAGTTGGTTCAGGTAACTGGTGATTGAAATGCAGTATTTAACTTGATGTTTAGACATAATTTCTACACACATCATGAAGGCGAGTGATTAATTGCTCCCCATGTGAAACGTTTAGGAGAGTGATGTCAAGTTAGAACAATCACTCTCCTTTCCCGTCGGTCCCTGTTAACCCTTTACCCAACGAATCGGCCGCATCCGCCCGTGTAATATGCAAATTCAGTAGTTGAAAATATATTATTTTTCAAAATATTTCAACAAAGTCATATCATGTGACCCCTCGTTGGAACGAGCTCGTCGAGCTCGTTCCAACGAGGGGTCACATGATATGCTTTTGTTGAAATTGTTGAAATTTTTTAAAAAAATGATATTTAAAATAATAAATTTTGATATCGTCTACATTGGGTAAAGGGTTAAAGAATATTTATTTCATAACTAATTATATATGATGATTCAAATAACTACAACATTAGAAGTATATATATATATATACACACACACCAATAATTGTAAAACTAGATTCAGCAGAAAGCTAACTTATGTGGGCTTTTTTCCATGTTCAACTTGCAAATAAAATACATATAATAGCTCAAAAGCAAGACATTTTTATTTTAAATATGTTGTAGTCATCAAGAAATAATTTTGTATTGTGTAAGAGACCGAAACAAACAAAATAAAAGAGAAAGAAAGTAAACAGTCCAAGTCGAAATGGGAGAAACTTAGAAGGAATGATAGAAAGAAAGACTTGCCTGTAGTTACTTTAATAGTACAGTGGAACCCTGTAAATTGAATAGCCACTTTACCAATTAAAATTATTCAATTAACAGGAGTATTCAGTTAACAGAGATTGTGTCACTTTCCTGTATTCTGGAGATAAACTTAGAATTTATTCTATTATATCCTGTTTGACAGAGCTCCATGAGCTCTGTCAAACAACATATAATAGATTAAATGCCTGTATTGGATGTACTGAGGCCAAACAGGTCTATAAACAAAAAAAACTGAGAAGAGTCAGGATAATTTCTCAACAGGTTACAAGATTTTTAGCTCAACTTTGGCGAAGCCAAATTTGAACTTATGCCATGGCCAGTCATCCGTCTGCCCGTCAACAATTCAATACGGCTCGGGCTAAGGCCGTATTTATGAACCGATCTTTACAAAACTTCTTGGGTACCTTTGTTATGATCGTGGGACGAGAACAAGTGTTTTGGGGTCCGATCTGAAATTCAAGTTTGCCACTGGCAGCCATTTTGTACAAAATTAGGTGCAATCAGATTTTTTGCGCAGAACTTCCATATGAAAGCGCTGGTTTGAATAATTTTTTGTATGAATGTTTAGTACCATGGGATACATCACATATAATACGGGTTTTTTTCTCGTGCGTAAATTATGCAAATTAGACTAACTTTGATGTATTTAGTGTTACTTTCAGCACTGTAAGTGCAAATGCCAATACGGCTCGGGCTAGAAGCCGTATTTATGAACCGATCTTTACGAAACTTCTTGGGTACCTTTGGTATCACCGTGGGACGAGAACGAGTGTATTGGGGTCAGGTCCGAAATTCAAGATGGCCAATGGCAGCCATTTTGTACAAAATTAGGTGCAATCAGATTTTTGCACAGAACTCCCATATGAAAGCGCTGATTTGAATAATTTTTTGTGTGAATGTTTAGTACCATGGGATACATCACATATAATACGGGTTTTTTTCTCTTGCAGAAATTATGCAAATTAGATGAACTTTGATTTTTTCAGTGCTACTTACACACACTAAGTACACATGTCTATACGGCTCGGGCTAGAGTCTGTATTTATGAACTGAATTTCACGAAACGTCTTGGGTACCTTTGTTATCACCTTGGGACGAGAACGAGTGTTTCTGGGTGCAGTCCAAAATTCAAGATGGCTGCCACTGGCCATTTTGTACCGAAATTAGGTCTAATCAGTTTTTTGTACACAACTTCTATACAACTCAGACTAGAGGCCGTATTTATGGACCGATATTTACGAAACTTCTTGAGTACCTTTGTTATCACTGTGGGATGAGAACAAGTGTTTTGGGGTGTGGTCCGAAATTCAAGATGACCACCAGCAGCCATTTTGTACCAAAATTAGTGCAATCAGTCTTTTGTACAGAATTTCTGTATGAAAGTTCTGTTTTGAATAAATTTTTGTATGAATGTTTAGTAACATGGAATACATCACATATAGTACGTGTTTTTTTCTCGTGCAGAAATTATGCAAATTAGATGAACTTTGATTTATTCTGTGCTACTTATACACTGTAAGTGCACATGTCAATACGGCTCGGGCTAGAGGCTGTATTTATCAACTGATCTTCACGAAACTTCTTGGGTACCTTTGTTATCACTCTTGGACGAGAACGAGTGTTTCTAGGTGCGGTCCAAAATTCAAGATGGCTGCCAGCAGCCATTTTGTACTGAAATTAGGTCCAATCAGTTTTTTGTCACAACTTCTTTTCAGTTCGTATTTATGAACTGATCTTGGGTACCTTTGTTTTCACCTTGGGACAGGAACGAGTGTGTTTTGGGGTGCCTTTGTTATCACTGTGCTATGAGAACAAACATTTTGGGGTTCAGTCAGACCCACTCTGGGACTCAAAGATTTCTTTTCTAGTTTAGCATATGACTGTCACCCACCTTTACAATACTTTACCTATACATTTGTTACAGGCTACGGTCAGTATTTATGTACAGACCGTTACAATACTTTATATGTACCTTTGTTATCAGGTCATTACCAAGATGTTTGTCATTGCTGTGTCACATACTATACATGTCTTAACAAGTTGAGCTACAGTGTCATTGACACTTTCATTTATTCAATTAACAGGAGTTTACTCTATAACCTATATTCAATTAACAGGTCAAATTTGTACTGGAGGTATGGTAAATGGTTTTGTGTTGAGAAATTATATTCAATTAACAGGGTTATTCAGTTAAGCGATATCCAAATTGTGACTTTTATGATTTAACATTTTCATTACAGCCATCAAAACCTATTTATATGGCAGTGAAGGGAGTGGTGTTTGATGTATCCAGTGGAAAAGGTTTGTTTTCTTGCATCACCAAAATAACATGCACTGTAAAACATTGTCACCATTTGTTGGCTGAAAAAAGTTTCATTGACTTTGTAGAACTATGACTTTAACCCTTTACCCAATGCAGACGATATCAAAATTTATTATTTTAAATATAATTTTTTAAAAATTTTCCAAACATGTCAACAAAACTATATCATGTGACCCCTCATTGGAACGAGCTCGTTCCAAAGAGGGATCACATGATATGGTTTTGTTGAAATTTTTGGAAAAATAATATTTTTTCAGCTGCTGAAGTTGCATATTACGCGGGCGGATGTGGCCGATTCATTGGATAAAGGGTTAAACTCCTCCAAATTGGTGATGATAATGCTGTGCCCACATTTTGGTAATTGTGCCTAAATCACTCATGGTCAGAAACATTTTTGCCAAGTTTTTGCAGAGTTTCATATTCCATGAAACATGTTCTGTAGTTTCATATAACAGTAATGTGATGTTGGAGGGCATTGTGGTTTATTAATGGCCCAACTGGAATGATTTAACAGCTTATAAGTGCCCTGAGATACAGTCAAGGACTTTTAATCAGGTGGAGAGCCGTTAAATCATTTCAGGTGGGCCATTAACCCTTTACCTAACATGCAAGGCAGATGACACTTGCAAACAATATTCTTGAATAACTTAATTTTTAAAATTTTTTGCATCAAAATCATAGCTTATGACCCCTCTTTGGAATGAGCTTAATGAACTCGTTCCAATGAGGGGTCATAAGCTATGTTTTTGACACAATATGAAAAAATAATGAAACTTGAATGGTGATTTTTGTTTAGAGTGCTGGACGGTTTTGGCCGTTATGTTGGGTAAAGGGTTAATAAACCGCAAATGCCCAACACTTGCATGTTACTACTACTATTACCAATGTTCCCAGTAAAACATAGTAAATAACTGACAGCGTGCTGAAAGAAATGGTACAAAGCAAAACAGGTGACACAACACTATTACTGAGCTCACTATGAATAACAACAAATCTACAACTAACATCAGCTTTGTCGAATGGGCCTGTGGCGATCACCTGTCCAGTCTATGGAGAGTTTAGGGAACATACAAGTGGTCAAATAGTTCTTGGTTTGACATGAGGTGAACCTGGCTGTCAAAAGTGTTGTTAAACACCAATAAAAAAAATAGTTCTTCAAGCACATAGTTTAAGGGGGATGACTTCTAGATGGGAGCTATTGACTGTTTCATTTCTGTTGAGAAACATATCTGTTGGCAATGATGTTTACCTTATCCGTTTTGTACAGCAACAATTTCTTTTGGTATGGTGCACAGGTCTCAGTTATCATCTGATTGCTTTGAAACTGGGTATGCATGTTTGGGGTGACCTCCAGATAGGAGCTATCAATTTTCTTTCATTCTGTTGAAAAATATTGCTGTTACCATGTCCTTTGAACTTTGTGGATTTGTACAGCAATATTTTCCTTTGGCATGCCTTGCAGCATACATTCATGAATGGATCGCTTTGAAACTAAGTATGCAAATTTATTGCATTTGTGCATCAGCATTTTCCTTTGGCATGCCCTACAAAGTACATTTATAAATGGATCACTTTGAAACTTGGTATGTTTTTTGGGTTGACCTCCAGATGGGAGCATCTTCCATTTCTGTCAAAAAGTTCAACTTTGCCCTTTTGTGCATCAACAGTTTCTTTTGGCACTCTGCACAGGTCACATTCACAATCTGATTGCTTTGAAACTCTGTGTGCTGATTCGGAGCAACCTTTAGATGCGAGCTATTGATTTTCTTTCTTTTCTGTTAAAAAACATAGCTGTTAGCAATGATATTTGAAATTTACCTTTTTTGCATCAACCTTTTTCTTTGGTGCACTCTGCAATGTGCTCTTTTCAGAATTGAGAATGGTTAGCTGCGACACATGCCATGGTGTTATTAAATTTCTCTCATGGCAGCCAATGATATTCAACTTTGCCTTTTTATTTTCACTTCCATTCCTCAAAAAACCCATTGCCCCTCGCAGCAACCTTCAAACTTAGTGCATTTTGAAACAGGGTATGCTTATTCAGGGTGACCTTGATAGGAGCTATCGATTTTCCATCAAAAACTGTTGTTTTTAGCAATGACCTTTGAATTTAGTGCAATTGTGCATCAACATTCTTCTTTGACTTGGCCTACAGGGCCCATTTTTCATAGAGTTGTTTTAGAACTTGGTGTGCTCATTAGGCGAGACCTCTAGATAAGAGCTATTGATTAGCATTCATTTCTGTGAAAAAAATTGCCGTTTACAATTACCTCTAAACTTACTGCATTTGTGTATCAACATTTTTCTGTAGCCATATTTACAGTTTACATTTAAAAATGCATGGATTGCTCTGACGCTGCACACACAATGCTGTTATGTTGAAGTTTCATCAAATAACATTGGAACCACTGATCTTAAATTTTGCCATTTAACTAATAACTTACCAAGTTCAAGTTGAGCTACAGAGTCATTGACACTTTCATTTACTTTATTAGTCAAGTTTAAAAAAAAACTTTACTATTGGTATGGTGAGCATTGATCGCCATGCAGGTAGGCAGGCGGCCAGCCATTTTTGCTTATAACTTAGTTGTTTCTGGATGGATTTTGATAATATTTGGTACGTGACTTGATATGCATGTTCAATACTTGATGATGCAAAATAGGGCATGTCAATTCTTTTTCACAAGAGTCATGGTGCTTTGTTAAAATCAACTAATTTTGAGCTTGATAGCATGCTAACTTCAACAAACGTGAATCGTGCTCTGTCAAAGAAGATATAATTGTTCAGATGGGTTTTTTTGGCAATACTTAGATCAAAACCATCCATAAAGTTGGCACAGGCATTTAGATTACCCCAATTTCACACTATCTACAGGTGTGCCCAAATTAGAGATGGTGTGAAGACATCAAGAAAAATATATAAATTCTCTCTGCCTCTTCTCTCTGCCTCTTCTACATTTAAGAATAACTTCCATCATCATAGTATGGCCATAGAAACACAAAGAAAGACATGGCAATAAAACATAACAGGATAAGGATGTTATTTCTGGTTTTAATGTGCCCAAATTAGGGCAAAAAAGGTGTGCCCAAAATAAATGAATTTGAAGGCCTGGCTGGGAAATTTGTTTGTTGTCTTCATTTGCTGCTGAAATACTTTGTGCTCCAAAGTTACTTAACCCTTTGCCTAGCGTAACAGCCAAAACCAGCCAGTGCTATTCATAAAAATTTCCATTCAATTTTCATTATTTTTTTCATATTTTGCATGAAAAACATAGCTTATGATCCCTCATCAGGACAAGCTCATTGAGCTTGTTCCATTGAGGGGTCATAAGTTATATTTTTGATGCAAAAAATAGTTTCAATAATTTTTAGCTCAACTTGACAAAGTCAAGCTGAGCTATTGCCATCACTTCTCGTCCGTCGGCGTACGTACGTACGTACGTTAGTATGTTAGTACGTTAGTACGTACGTCCACAATTTCCTTTGGCACACCTCACAGGTCACATTTATGATCAGATTACTTTGAAACTTGGTATGCTTGTTTGGGGTGACCTCTAGATGGGAGCTATCGATTTTCTTCATTTTCCGTCAAAAAATGTTGCCGCAGCCAACGTTCTTAGAACTTAGTTTAGTCAAACCACAATATTTCCTTTTGGCACACCCTACAGGGCACATTTATGATTTGATTGCTTTGAAACCTGGTATGCTTATTTAGGGTGACCTCTAGATGGGAGCTATTGATTTTCTTCAATTTCTGGCAAAAAATGTTGCCACGGCCAATGTTCGAAGAACTAAGTTTAGTCAGACCTCCATATTTCCCTTTGGCACACCCTACAGGGCACATTTATGATCAGATTGCTTTGAAACCTGGTATGCTTGGTTGGGGAGACCTCTAGATGGGAGCTATCAATTTTCTTCAATTTCTGTCAAAAAATGTTGCCGCGGCCAACGTTCTTAGAACTTAGTTTAGTCAGAAGACTCAATATTTCCGTTTGGCACACCCTACAGGGTACATTTATGACTGGATTGCTTTGAAACCTGGCATGCTTGTTTGGGGTGACCTCTAGATGGGAGCTATCGATTTTCTTCATTTTCTGTCAAAAAATGTTGCCGCAGCCAACGTTCTTAGAACTTAGTTTAGTCAGACCACAATATTTCCCTTTGGCTCACCCTACTTGGCACATTTATGATTAGATTGCTTTGAAACCTGGTATGCTTATTTACGGTGACCTTTAGATGGGAGCTATCGATTTTCTTCCATTTCCGTCAAAAAATGTTGCCACGGCCAACGTTCTTAGAATTTAGTCTAGTCAGACCACAATATTTCCCTTTTGTACACCCTACAGGGCACATTTATGATCGGATTGCTTTGAAACCTGACATGCTTGTTTGGGGAGGCCTCTAGATGGGAGCTATCGATTTTCTTCGGTTTCTGTCAAAAAATGTTGCAACGGGCAAAAAAAAATGACATTGGTACCAATGATCTTCAATTTTGCCATTTCATTTATAACTTACCAAGTTCAAGTTTGTCAAGTTGAGCTACAGTGTCATTGACACTTTCATTTGCAAGTGTCGTCTGCTTTTCATGTTAGGTAAAGGGTTAACAGTTGGATACATTTTAATGATTTCTGTGCCATTCCTTGGTCCTGCCTGGACTCTGTGCCCAGTTCGGCCTGAGATGTGATGTTGAAATTATTACATATATTCCTCTGCTGATATATTGGGCACCCAAGAGCAGGCCGACCTGAGATGAGGCAATAACATTACAAAGACCACTTGTAAAACAGGCATTGTTATGTTGTTTCCTTCAGTTGGATGCAACAGTCAGTTCCCATTCATTAATTTCAACTCCCTGTCTGTGCTTAACCGAGTACAGAATGCATGCAAGTTCAGGCCTGGCATTCTTAAAAATGCAGGAGGGCTAAAACTCGCTCCCCTCGCATGACCTATCGAGCAATTAGCTCTCCTCAAGCTTACAAAAGCTAAAATTGCAAAAGAAGTTTTACTGTTAATGAATTCTGCTGAGAGGTCCTTGGTTTGAATCCCACCTGCAGCAACCGCGTTGTGTCATTGGGCAAGACACTTCACCCCCATTGCCCACATGGGGGCACGGTGACGCTATGTACTAAGGCGTACTGCACGTCGATGGTGCACCTGTCTTCAACCAATGCTTGCCCTGCTTGTGTGAACTTAGTATGTTGGGGAGCTGACAGTTGCTTGCCGTTGCTCGGTGGTTCTCTCCGGGTACTCCGGCTTCCTCCACCTGTAAAACTGTCGTGGTCATGATTAGCCATTGTGCAGAAATATGTGACCTTAAACACCAGTAAATAAATAATGAATTCTGCCAAGTGGGCTTTGTACATTTTATTTGGTGCTGCTAACAAGGTCGTCTCTGTGAGACGGCTACACTGCCCCTCCCACACCTCTGGGCCTTGGCAAGGCCCGAAGATGTGGGAGGTGCAGTGTGGCCATCTTACAGAGGCCACTAACAAACATGTAGCAGAGATCTTACAAGAGGTGGGTTTTAGGCATAGGCAATTATGGTAATCATTATTTTCTAAGGCCACAAGGGCTAGTTTTCGCCCTCCTTAATTTTTTTAAGGCGGGCAGTAGGCGAGCGAATAAATCACTCTCCTGAAAATGCCAGGTCTGCAAGTTTTGTGGCATTAATTTTTCATGTGTTCATCATTCAGTTTCTTTTCTTCACTGTTCAACATGTTCTAACAGCTACTGATGTGGAAGATTATAAGTAAACAGTGTTCGTATGTAAATGAAAAGTCCTTGAAAATAGAGCCTTTCCTTGAAAAGTCTGTGAATGTGTTTGTATCCTTGAAAAGTACTTTATTTTTACTGCCTTCCTTGAAAACTACTAGAATTCAGTTTACCTTCAACCTTTGAGACCCTGACTTTCATGATAAGGCCACACAAAGTAGATGTTCTGTTTCTCAGGCCAAGTTTTGTAAAATTGCATGCGGGTGGGCGTTTTTTTATTTTATATTTTATTTTTGTAATTACTTCTTTGCCATCAGAAGTTCATATTCTAAAGCATTGCAAAGCCTTGTTGCAGTCAAGGGACAAATTTATCAATTTTATTAACTTGTGTAAAATATCAGACATAAACCATTTAATTTTTATTTTTTCAAGTTTGCATTGGTCATAAAAAGAGAGCATGCGGCAGCCAAAAGGACCATGCGGGAGGGCCTGAGAAACAGATTTTTAATTTTATTAAGCCTAATCCACCCTGAATATGTGCAAAGACATAAAATCGGCCATACACACACAAGGATCTCTGCATAAAGGCCACAAACTGGAATTCCCATTTCTGTTCTGTCATAATTTTGTCACAAGAACCTCTCTCCTTTTGAAGGATTCCCTTGGAGAGTTGACCAATTAGAATAATCCTATTGCAAATTGACATACGTCACGAAAAACTGCTGTTTATGTCTGCGTTTACACATCTTTTTCTTTTAATTTCATTGCATAATGGCATACTTGAAGCAGATGAATTCAAGAGATATACGCTAATTACGCTTTAAAAAAATCGAAACATTTGTTTTCTGGACTCCTACTTGCCTTGAACATATGAAGTGACAATTTTAGCTCCCCAAACTGCATACCTTTCAGGTATACTATTTTTTACTTACCATGTGTTGACAGAAATGAAGCACTGAAACTAAACTGCGTCTTGAATTTTGTTTTTCAGATTTTTATGGGAAAGGAGCATCTTATAATGTACTAACTGGAAAAGACTCCTCAAAAGCTGTTGCAAAAATGTCACTGGAACCTGTTGATTTGACACATGATCTGGTTAGTACCTATGATAATATTTTTAAGCCTCTTCTCTCAGTGATTTTCATGATAGAAAGTTGAAAATTTTGCATTTACCTCTAGAGATGAGCAACATACTGAAAAACTGAACTGATACCAGTATCATGGGGATACCGAAAAACTGAACCGAACAATCGTTGAATATCGAAACCGTCTGAATTTTCAAAGTTTCCTACATTTGCTTTTTATAAGTCTCTGTTGAGGCTTGGTAATAGTTGTGAGGTTCATTTTCATGAAAGAAGTGACTGATTTTCTTTTCAGTTTGGTTTACCCTCAATGGAATGGGCAACTGTCCTGAATTCCCACTAGACTATGACCTGTATATGTCCAATTGCTTAGCAGTGATTTCTAGTCACGACCTGGCTGCCTGGTGAAGCAGCCAAGCAGACCTGAAAATAAGCAGTCTGACATTTGCAGAGGGTGAATTTGATGATGCTATCCCATACAGTGGGCAATTTATCCTCTGGGTACCTCTTTCTGTTTAGTTTTGAAACACTAATTCAAATTGAGGTTCACAGAGGGTAAGTTTAGTGATGCTACCCTGCTATCACGAAATTCACCCTCTGGGGACCTCATTTTGCAAATGACAGTCTGCTTATTTTCTGGCTTGCAGCCAAGACCTAACTAGAAATCACTGCCCATGTGTTTTGTCTATTGTCAGCAGGACCTCCTAAAGATGGCCTGGTCAGGGCACATGCTCTGAAATCACAAAAAGCCTGAAATAGGTCTTTAAACTTTAAACAAGTCACAAAATTACTGTAAATATGATTTATGGTCGTAAAATAATGCCACTGTTGAGCTCATTGGCAGTGTCATTTATAGTATTGTGGTAGAATGATACTACGACAAATTATTCTGTTTTTCCTGATGTGAATTTCTCTTTGGTACAGTACCAATCAGCAAATCTAAGTCAAGACAAATAACGAATATCAAACAAATACCGAGGTATACCCCCTAAAAATACCGAAACCGATACCGAACTCAAAATTCCAATACCGCCCATCTCTAGTTACCTCTTTTCTGTTTTTATCTGTCTGGATAATTTCAGCTTTCTTCCGCTTGCATAATTAATTGACTGACATCAAGAAAATCAGTTTTGTCCATTCTTTGGACATTGGAAGATCGTATAAAAGATCGCAGGTCATTCTTATTGAGTCTTGCCATAACAGTGATTAGGAATGTTCCCTTTCCCAGTACAATTTAGTTTACTTTTTTTCCCCAACCACCATCCTCTGGTTCACAACATAAATTATTAAAATTAACTTTTAAATCTTAAAGGTATATGTTTGGACAGTGTTCTAGAAACAATCTGAGGGTCTAGTGGCCTGGCAATGACTCCTAGTCAAGTCTTGTAAGACACAGAGGTTCCCACTCAAATGAAAAAATGAAATGTGCTTGAATTTTTGCCCCTTCCTTGAAAAGTTCTTAAATTTCTTTCTATCCTTGAAAAATACTTGATTTTTCATAAACCCTTCATGAATAGTACTTAACCCTTGACCCAATGCAGACGATATCAAAATTCATTTTTTTAAATATCATTTTTTCAGATTTTTCCAAAAATTTCAACAAAACCATATCATGTGACTCCTCGTTGGAATGAATATTTTTTCAACTACAGAATTTGCATATTACCCGGGCGGATGTGGGCGATTCGTTGGGTAAAGGGTTAAACTCAGTTTAATTATAACCTCCAACACACGACACTCGGAAATTTTGACAGAGAAGTTCTCACTGATTTCCTTGCAGAATGTAGAATTGATATAATTGATGCAATTACTTGATGAGTAACTTGAAAATAACTGAGAGAGAATTCCGTGTGATCTGTACTGACCTTTTATCTAACAATCATATTGATTTTGGCCTGAAAAACACGAAAAATGGTATGTATCACATAATGTGTTCTGATTCCATATAATATAGACAACTCATTCTGATTCCGTATCATATAGATGACTCGTTTCTCGTAATGCGACGGGCTATTATAACAGGCGCATGAATACATTCCATGTGCGTTTCAGTGATCGACCCAACATTATGTCCCAAAACTGTTTTAATAATTTAAGATTTAATCTGTTTATGTGACAAAATTGTTAGATAAATGAATTATCATGATAATGTGCATGTCCTGTTATTTGCATCGGATTCTTGTGGTGTCCAAAAATGGGATCACAACTCTCCGGCAATGCCGGCTCGTTGAGGTCCCATTCTGGACACCACCTCGAATCTGATACAAATCACAGCACATGCATATAATCATGATAATCTGTATGTATATTCTTGGGGTCTGTCGGTGGCCGAGTGGTGTGCGTGGCTCAGTATAGTTTCTCTCGGCGTTTGGTGCATAAGGAAACTCTCTCGACGTGGGTTCGAATCCCCGCTATGCCATTGTAAACAAAACAAGCATCCTTGATTCTGTGGAACGCAGACATTTTATAGAGAAGTTCTAAATGATTTCCTTGCAGTGTAGTATGTAGAATTGATATTATTGATGCAATTACCTGATGAATAACTGTAACCTCTTAGACAAGTAGTTTCATGATAACCCGCTCCACATACATGCGATACCACAAAAATCTGTCAGGAACATATCTTTCATCTCTCCATTGTCTCCGAGTGCAACAAGCCACCATCTGCAATGCTTTAGCATTGCAGATGATGCCTTATTGCACTCAGTGGACAATATATATCCAGCTAGTTTGATTCTCCATAATCAGGTCCTCGAGGCTGAAATTCTTTGTGTTGTTCATGGTGTCGTAAGTTCATATGTGCATTATAATAGTTTGTCTGTGGCACACATTCTAAAGTAGTATGTATGCAAATTCCTGTACATGATGCACCTGAATTTTTCAAAATCAAAGCAATACAGATCAGATTTGCTTTATAACTGCTGCAAAATAATGTTGAAATATGAAAATTTCAAGCTGCAATTTTCTTTGCCATTTCAGGGTTCCCACTGAAATGAAAAGTGCTTGAAATTTGCCCCCCCCCCCCCTCCCCCCCCCCCTCATGGAAAGTACTTGAAATTGTTTTCATCCTTGAAAGTACTTGATATTTTTATACTGTACCAATGACCCAGACACAGCTGGTGCTAACTCTTAAAATATAGGGCCAAACACTAATTTTGCCCCCCAATCCCCAAAATTTGCATCTAAAACCAAAGAAAACATGTCCTGAAAGGCCCTCCACACTTCGCCCCTACGGCGCATGCGCAGTGTCAAGGACGTTCCGAAATTGGCGCCATTAATCATTCTAAGTTTGGCCCTTCATCAGTTAACATCTGACTGATCTTTGTGCTTATAAATCTCAGTTTAAATGATGCCAGACACATAAATATTAGTGAAATGGTGATTCTAAGGAGGATAGAGAAGGAGGAGAGGAAAAAAATGTGTGACAGAATATTATCAGGGCTGTAACTTAAAATTTTTTAATGAAATTATGTTAAGTTACCTATTTTCGAGGCAGCAGCCATTTTGTTGTCATTCTGACTATTTAGTTACACTGTTTTTTAAGTGTTTTCCTCTCTCCCTGTCCTTTAAGTTCCCCCTTGCTATTCTCTCATGCTTTTGGCATAGTTTTTGTAATTATTATTACTAAATTTTCTTGGGAGTTTTAGCTGAATAACAGAATGAATTCTGTTCTTTTCCCCATGTTTACGTCTTCACCTACGGGTGGTTAGGCGTTGTGTTCTGCATCTACCATCTGATGTTCTGCAGTTTCTTCCCTGGAAGTCTCTGTTTTGCATCAGATAGTGTATTTTTGGTAACTGATTTCGGGCCTGGGTGCCTGGAGTCTTATTTTAGTGTTTTTACACTCATTGTTTACATTTACAACAGCCCTCTGTATGAGGGGGGGATTTCTGGAAAATAATATCTTGATGTTATTTTAATCATAACTAGATACATTATTATTGTTCGTAAGTGCTGAATAAATTGTTTAAAATATTTTTAAAATTTTTGTCCACACTTAGGCTTGGGATCCATTGGGGCTCAACGTTACTTTTCAGAAACTTGGGCTGTTCTGAAAAAATATTTTTTCAAAATATTTTGATTTCAATTATTTTTTCTATATTAATGGATCATATTATTATTATGTATTTTGATTGCCAGGGGTTAGTGCGAGTACCAGGACTTGTTTTCTTTTCACATTGAAAGGATATTGATCAATTGTATTAAGAGGAAGTCTTCCTCTGACTTTATAATCATTCTATATGTGGTCAGTGTACTCGCATTAACTCCTGTTCTGTATCGTATGATTTCGATGACAATATGGGAAGCGTATGTCACGGTATGTTATTGGGGATTTGGACACTCCGGTCCTTTCCCCGCAGGGTCACTCTACTTTATCAATTTCTATTTCAGACGATCAAGATTAGGGTGATGTATCTGTGATGTCTTCCAACAGTGTGCCTCCGTCGTCACAATTAATGAAGGGCTAGCGGAAAAGTGCTCATGTAAATACGCCAATTGCCTAAGAGGACCCTAGTAGGTTCGACGGCCTTTGACGTCCACTAGCTCGCCCGGTGTAGCGTCCATTCACCGAATGGTTCGGCAGCCGGGTTCGTCCGTTGCGGTCTAGAAGGAATTTTGGGGTGATGCGAGCACTATAAATTAACCTAATGCACACCCAGTGACGGCGGATCGGAGGGAGAACGGAGGAAGCCTTTTAGTCCGGTTCATAGCTCGTTCCGGTCCATCCGGACGGCAAGCGAGAGAGGCCCCTCTCTCGTTCAACAACATCTGGCCCCAGATGTTGTGGTACAAAATGTGTCGCAAGCGGAGCATACGTCCGTCGCTCGGGATGCTCCATTGTATAGGCAGTCCGCGGAGACTGCTAAGGCTTCCTCTTCTCGTCAGCGCACACGACCGCACCTTGGCTGCGTGACCGCCGATATATTACCAGCTTCGCCGATCAAGGATTCTTCGGCGACCAGGTCACACCATCCGGTAGCCAGGGACACGAGGCCTGCAGACTCCGGACGTTCGCATAGGAAGTGTGCGGGAGTCAACATTCACGGAGCTTCCGGCGGCAATGCATCGTAAGACCGCTACTGCACAGGCCTCGGGAACGGACATGCTTTCCTTAATAGCACAGTTTATCGCAGCATCCCAGCATCAACTGAATCTGTCGCATATATTTTATCCGACGATGCTGGGGCGGGACGCTCCGCAGAAGCGGGTACGGACGTCCGAAAGTTTCATCCGGTCCGACGGGATACCAAAAGGGATTTGGAGGATTTCGAGCTTTCCCTTTCGGAACAACATATGCTGTTGTGTATGTCATCTGACTTGGTCTTCTACAGCTTCTTTTGTCGGACCAGAATGCTGCGATGCCGGATAAGAAACTGATAGCGTCGGTGGACTTAGAAATTTTTGGTTCGGTTCAGGGACATCGTCCCTCAGTTCCGACATAGTCCAATAATGTCACACAAACTTTCGAATTATTGCACGACGCTATATATATTATTATTTTATGCTTGCTATAACCAAGCATTTCTGGTTTCTTGTTCGCAGAGTTATGGAGATGTCTTTCATAAGTGTGCCTCTGTCGTCATAGTTAATGAAGAGCTAGCGGCAATAAGTGCTCATGGAATATGTCTATCGCCTACGGAGTGACATTCGCTAGCTCACCCGGTGTAGCGTACATTCATCGAATGGTTCGGCTGCTATGATTTGGGTGATGCGAGCACTTTAATTACTTTAGTACTCACCCAGTGACGGCAGATTGAGGACAGATCGGAGGAAGCCTGTTAGTCCGGTTCCTGGCTTGTCCAGGTCCGTCCGGGCTGTGAGCGAGAGAGGTCCCTCTCTCGTCCAACAACATAGGGGACCGCATGTTGTGGTTCAGATATTTTACATTCGGAGCATATGTCCGTCGGTCGGGACGCTCCTTTATATTGACAGTCCGAGAGACTGTCCTTAATGCTTCCTCATCCTCACAGCAGGGCACACGACCGCACATTGGCTACGTGACCTCGAGTATCCGATCAGTTTCGTCATTCAGTGATTCCACGGCGAATAGGTCGCGCCATCCGGTAGCCAAGGGACACGAGGCCTATACACTCCGTTCGCTCGCATATTGGTAGTATGCACGGGGTAACGATCACGGAGCTTCCAGCGGCATTGCATCGTAAGACCGCTTCTCCTCAGGCCTCAGTGACGGACGTGCTATCCGAGTTAGCACAGTTGTTTCGCAGCATCCCAGCAATTGACAGTTTCCCGGTCGAATCAGGAATTATCCGACGGCGCTGGGTCGGTGCGGTCCGCGGTTGCATCAGCTACGGACGACCGAACGCTTTATAGGGTCCGACAGGATGGCGAAAGGGATTCGAAAGATTTCGAGTTTTCCCTTTAGTAGTATCGGAAGCTGCCTTTCATATCTTCTGGCATTATCTTCCAGTGATTGTTATTTCGGACTTCATTGCTGCGATCTTGGATAAGAGACTTATAGCGTCATTGGACTCGGATTTTTCGATCGGTTCAGGGACATTGTCCCTGACTTACCGACGCAGTCCAATATTGTCATTACAACATGTGTTTTATTTTTCGACGCTATATATATATATATATACAAGCCTGCTACCAAGCATGATAGTTTAGTTTCTTGTCCGCGTTGCTCATTTCTGCCATTTTATCTTTTATACGAATAGTTTATTTTGGCAGAGCAGGGCATACCGAGAGTTCTTATGCGTCTAGACGGTGTGGTTAAAGACTGCATATATTCTTTTTCGCCATTTATGTCTTTTCCAATTTCAATGTTGGAAACGACATGATGTATAGTAGACTTAACTTAGACGCTTTATCATACGTAATCCGCCTTACTGAGGCGTTATCATTACGTCTTCAAGAAAAGATTTATGGGATATTATTCTCAATGTAATTTCTTTTGAGGGCAGTAGTTTGTTCACGTATAACTCCGCCCTTCAGTGGCTGATTGGAGTTAGTTAGACGTGACGCAGCCCTAGCTACATCCACACGCGTGGATAGTAAGGTTAAGAACTCTCTCAGAGTCGCTTCGTTCTCGGAGGAGCTTCTCTTCGACGGCAACTTTTCGGCAATCCATGATTTGCTCGATTTACACATTCTCTTGTCTATCTAGTGTTACAAGAGATTCAGACTGGGGCAAACATTCGGTGGTTGACTCAGAGAGTGCCACCGCAGTTGCCGGACCCGAGTGTGGCTGTTATGACGGTTGCCAGTCAAACAGATTGGGATATAATACTGATCCCTACGGATTCGAAGTGCCAGGGTCTTTGGGTTCCGCAGTCTCTTAGCAATCAGTTTTCTTCCGTGGAATAATGTTTTTTAGGCTTGCTTTATGTCATTGCATGAACATTATTCAGAAACGCATGCCCAAATCCTGTCCTTTAATTCGACAGTAGTGGCGTATCTCCGGAACCAGGGAGGCACTCTTTCGTTTCCGTTATTCAATTTAATGGAAAGAATCCGTCTGTTGGTTATAGTACACCAAGTTCTGTTTTGGTCCGTCATATTCCGGGTAGTCTGATTGTTTTACCGGACTCCCGTTCTCTTACGGGTCGCTTGTTGCTGTCAGAATGGACTCTCAACAAACAAGTATTCAATCAGATTTGCTATCTATGGGAGCGCCCAATGATGATTTATTTACGACACAGTTTGCTAATCAATTGCAGACGTATGTGTTAGCTTGTCCAGATCTCTGAGCTAAT
This sequence comes from Pictodentalium vernedei, assembly GCA_031216915.1. Classification (NCBI taxonomy): domain Eukaryota; kingdom Metazoa; phylum Mollusca; class Scaphopoda; order Dentaliida; family Dentaliidae; genus Pictodentalium; species Pictodentalium vernedei. The sequence continues at coordinate 375,820,135 of CM062292.1, forward strand.
GTTGTTAACGCTCTATTGATCTATAGGACGGAATGATAGGATACGCGTATCCTCCGGCGCTGTTGTTTCAGCAGGTATTGCTAAGATAAACAACCACAATACATTTCTGTTGATAGCATCTCTATCTTCACAGAGATCATGGGTAATTTACTCTCTTGTCTACTGTGGGTCTTAACGTGAAATCTTCCTCTATGTGAGGATCTTTTTTCACTGGGTAAATCGTGTCATCTTTATCACAACCCGCAAGGTCGCAACCTTCATGTATTCCGTTGTGTGGTCCGTATTGCATTGTATGCACTGTACTGGACGAGCTTTGGACGCGATTTCTTACTATAGGAGATCCTCTTCTTCGCTATTCTATGCGGCTAAAGTGGAGGCTCTTCCGTCGTGGTGTAGGGATCATTATGTTCATATTGTTGATCCCTCCATACTACTCATTGCAATTTTTTAGTATACTTGTTTCACAAGATCTACTGCAGCCTGTTATTATTTAGGTTATAGGTTTATGTTACCTCATACCTATGCACTCTACGATAGTTTACAATTGAGTCTTTTGTCTCTTTATCTAAGTCAGTTAGTAACTTTTTGATAAATAGACTTAGAATCTTTAGATTAAATTCCTATATGGATTTTAACTTCGGTTCTTATTTAGCTAAGTAATCATTTGAGCCTCTGGAAACAGTAGTTTTCAAATTCTGACCTTTTAGACAGTAATTCTGTTGGTTTCTCTTTTACTGTAGAGTCAGTGAGTTTCATGCACTATCGATGGATGATTTTCACTTTCGTAGTTTCGGAATCACTACTTCCGTTACTATTTAGGTTGGATTTTTGCATAAGAGTTAGGCTCCTATTATCCGGAACCTATTATTTTAAGGTCCTTCCGTCTTCGTATGGGCATAGGCCTTTACTCTTTCCGGGTACAGTTTATGTATTTATAAACAGATATCTGTTTATTACTATGGGCGTAAGCTTCTTCTGTCTTTGATGCCTAGTAGAAGGACGTTACGTTCCATTTTATTGTTAATGGATTCTATTTACTATCGGTACTGCTTATGGTATATCATTGACTTAGCAGTTGTGCTTAAGATTTCGGCTCATGAAGTAAGAGCTCTTCTACTTCTTGGGCTTACATTAATAGTGTCGCTATTATAGATTTTTGAAGGCCGCTCATTGCGCTCAGCCATCCACATTCATGAATTTTATCTCAGAAATATTGAGTCCATTTCTGGAGGCCTCTGTTGTTAGGTCTATTATCTACTGCTCAGAATGTCATTCACTTAACAGTTGCTACTATAGCTAGGTAGGCTGTCTGTTTCGGCAGTGTCTCCGTTCTGCTGCCCTCTTCGCTCTGGACTATTTGACCCAGGGCAAGAAAAAGGGGGGGGGGGGGGGGAGGGTGTTCCCTTGGGTCACCTGTTTTACTATGAAAACAAGGGGATACCTCCTCCGGAGTTAGTTATTCTGAGCTGTTATTGGGATGGTTGTTTAGTGGAAAGCTTAGGTTTTTAAAATTCATTCAAGTCTTAGTTTTTAAAGTATAGCTTTTGAATATTGCATATGTCAACGGACATGATTATGCAATCCTCAGACACTTTTAGGAGTATAAGAGTCTCTATTCTATAGACTTACTTTATTTATTGGCTTACTTTAAAAATTATTAGTATAAGGATTATATTGGATATTAATAGAGTACATGGATGTATTAAGCTCAATTTTGGAAGGAGTTGTATCTTTCTAATTTATCATAAATAAGAAAGATACATGTAAGGCCTATTACTTCTTTTTCCCTACAGGGGATGACTCTATTTTATTTTATTGAGCGTATTCCATTTTGCTCTATGTCCTTGGCCCTCCAGCCTTTTTACTATTCAGCTATGTCTGGGTCATTGGTACAGTATAAAAATGTTAAAAAATTTATAGTAATTTATATATTTTTTATACTTACCAATGACCTAGACGGGGATGGCCCTCCCAGGAGTTGGGAACTCTTGCCTCCCCGCTGAGTACATAGTGCTTACCAGGCACTGGTTATTAGAATGATTAATGGCGCCAATTTCGGAACGTCCTTGACAATGCGCATGCGCAGTAGGGGCGAAGTGTGGAGGGCCTTTCAGGACATGTTTTCTTTGGTTTTAGATGCAAATTTGGGGGATTGGGGGGCAAAATTTGTGTTTGGCCCTATATTTTAAGAGTTAGCACCAGCTATGTCTGGGTCATTGGTAAGTATAAAAAATATATAAATTACTATAAATTTTTTAACTTTCAACTACCTTCCTTGAAAAGTACTTAAATTCAGTTTATCTATAACCTCTGAGGCAAGATGTGAAATGATTACCCACCACACATACATGCAACCTCACAAAATTGGCCAGGAGCCACATCTCTTTGACCTTTATATTGTCCCTCGAGTGTAACAAAGTGCCATGTGCAAAGCTCTATCTTTGCAGATGATTCCATTTGGCACTCAAGGGATAAGAAATATCGAGCTGGTAGTGCTTTCCAGAAATCAGGTCTTTGAGACTGAAATGCACTGTGTTTTTTATGGTGTTGTAAGTTCATATGAATTTTATAATAGTCCTCAAAAATCATGGTCAGACTCCTTGAAAGTGCTTAAATAGTACTTGAATTTGATTCCCTAATATCAGTGGGAACCCAGAGACAATAACTCTCTGAGTAACTTTTCATATTTTTACAAAATGAGCATTTTTTTTCCTGTCGACAGTAAATTTCCATTCAGAGGGGTCTCTCTGGGTCCTATTCCCCAAGTAGTCAGAAAAATCCCAGGTGATATAATAATGTCTGATTTTGTGCTTGTGTTGTCTGTAATCAGGCCTGAAAATAAGCAGTCTGACATTTGAAGAAGGAGGTCCTCAGAGGGTGAATTTGATGATGCTATACATACAGTGGGCCAATTTATCCTCTGGGTACCTCTTATTGTTTAGTTTTGAGACCCTGATTCAGATTGAGGTTCACAGAGGGTAAATTTAGTGATGCTACCCTGCAATGCAGGGTAGCATCGCTTCAATTCAACCTTTGGAGACCTCATTTTGCAGATGACAGTCTGCTTATTTTCTGGCTTGTCTGTAATGGTGTCTCAGTGAGTGAGTATGGATTTAAGAGATTATTGCAGCCCTGTTTCACAGTGAAGTAGTTTGTTTTTCCAATTTTCTGACATAGTGTTAACTAAATTTCATTTACCTATTTAGGTGTCCAAACCCTTTATAACAAGTTCTGAATTGACCTGTATCCACCCTTGGGACATGATATGACTGTGTGTTGAAACTTGATTAGAAGCAGGGTTCATACAGGTTATAGAAAGGTGTGGAAAGTCTTGGAAAACAGTAAATTGATTTTTCAGGCTCTAGAAAAGTATGGAAAATTGGGGTGGCTTTGGGAAAAGTTACGAAAAATTAACAGATACTTGGCAGATGGGTATTTCTTCTGTCTGATGTGACCATTCAAAAAATATTTGTACTCCCAGTCTTTAGAGTTCACCAAGAATTTGCTGCTTTAGTCCATGGTGTTTGGGGTTCCTTAACCCTTAAAAGCCTGTTGGTTTGTATAGTCCAGGCTTGTCATTTTGAGGCAGGTGATCGGCTGTGGCTGCAGTGGCCCGCCTAAACTAAAATTTATGTGGACCACAAATGACCACCTCATGCAAAATACCACGGGCGATAAATATTTATCAGCTCCAATATGCTAGCAGAGGTTGAGAAGTTGCGGCGCACAGCCCCAGTTAAAATTGAGAGGGGGGATTTTTTTCTCAGCATTATATTTTGTCAAATGGCTGGGAGCAGGTGCCTCTGCATGTAATTTCACCCCTCGCCTGTCAAGAATTATGCACAGAACACGCCAACAAAATTTCAAAACATTCCAATAAAAAATTGGTATGCAAATGAGTGAAGTGACCAACATTTCATATCTGTAAAATGTCACTCATTTTGTCAATGTGGGGATTCCTTTACGTATAAAGCCTTAGCCATGAATTTGTATCAGAAGTCTGAGTGATAGGCTATTTATATTAAATTAATATATCCAGCTAAATACAAAAAAATAGGCAGGACAATTCACCCCACAACAGCTTTGTTTTAATTTGATTAGCCATGTGTCATGTCATTTCACCCACGTGTGTTGAGTACTCTCCCTTGATGTGCAGAGCTATGTTTTGAACAGCTGATTCTAGGTTTCCTTTCTTGCTTTCACACTCCCGTTTTGGGAAATGTTCTGTTTTCGAAATAACAGCATATCAAAATATTTCTTTATTGAGTAACAATTCTTCCAATATATTTACCAGTATGTATTATTCTTGGGGGGAGGGGGGGGGGGGGGGGGTCACCAAATTTCTTCCTGGTACCCAAGGTTACAAACTGTTTGATATTTGTGGGACATCACTAGTCACTGGATCAACTGAAAAATAGGCCCGATCCCAGTCACCCTCCTTTGATGAATTAAGGTGGACCAAAAATTCCCTCCTAGGACCATTATGGCCCTCCTGCAATTCTGATAATGACAAGCCTGGTATACATTTTTGCCACACTTTCATAGAGTACATTTGGTGGCCTTTCAGTTGTTTCTAGGCAAGTCTTGGCTGCCTGTAGAGGCAGCCAAGACTTGCCAAGAAACAACTGCCAAGTTACTTAGAATGTAACTTGAAAGTTTACCTGAGGCATCAATGCTCGATCACTGGTTTTATTGCCATAAAAAGTGATCAGAGTTGGAATTGGGCCCTTTAGGGTTAAAAGAGTTGTCAAGGGGTGGGGAGAGGAAAAAATAGAATTTTATGTGTTGAGTTCCATTTAGCCTTTGGGATTATGGAAATTTGATATCAGGGGTATGGAAAAGGTATGCAAAAGTTATGGAAAACCAAATTGACAAGTCCATATGAACTCTGTAAGAAGTTTTTACCTAAACCGATTAGAAGACAATATTTACTACAAGACTTTTTGTACCCCCAGTGGGGGTATATAGGAATCGCCTTGTCTGTCCTTCTGTCCATCCATCCATCCATCCCAGAATTCAATCATGAATAACTTAAGTACTTGGTTGAGTGACTTGATATTCGGTATGCAAGTGTATCCTATTGCTGTTTACCTATAGTGAAATGCAGGTGCCGTTCGTGATTTTATTGCCAGGGTCATTGCCATCTGTCTGTCAGTCCATCTGTCCGTCCATCCCGAAATTCAATCATGAATAACTTGTAAGGTACTTGGTTCAGTGACTTGATATTTGGTATGCAAGTGTATCCTATTGCTGTATACTCATAATGAAATGCAGGTGTCATTCAAGATTTTTTTGCCAGAGTCATTGCCCTTTATGGACTTAGTATTTGCATATACCCAAAAACTGTATCACCTACAGTTAGGCTTGCATTGTTAAATAAATTTCTGAGTAGCAAAATGAAGCACCTATACAATGTGCTAACATATTTTTAAAAATCGACTTGATAGCAATCTTTATTTTGGGTTGGTCTGCACATTGTGGAGGTATTTCGTTAGCTGTGCATACGAACAGGTCTAGTTATTTATATCATTTGTATTATCCGTATCCCAAAACTGTATCACCTGTAGTCAGGCTTGCATTGTTAAATAAGCGGGGGTATTTTTTGTGTCAATGTATGATGACACTTTATTTTCCTTTCCTTTTCTGAGTATCAAAATGAAGCACCTATACAATGTGCTAACATATTTTTAAAAATGGACTTGATAGCAATCTTTATTTTGGGTTGGCCTGCATATTGCAGGGGTATTTCGTTAGCTGTGATTACGAACAGGTCTAGTTTTTTATTGACTTGCATAATCTTGGTAAGAGGATTTTATAACTTTGTCTTTTTGTCGTTTATATAACCTAATGGACATATCCATTCTGTACTATTCACAAAAATTGCCATTCTGATTTTATTATTTCTTCAATTTTTGTGTCCAAAACTTAGCTTATGACCCTTCAATGGCCTTCATTGGAACAGGCTTATCAAGCTAATTCCAATGAGGTGTCATAAGCTATGAAATTTGCCACTACTCGGAAGTGATGTAATCTCTGAAAGTACACATCACGGAAAAAACAACATTGTTTTGAAAACAAGTTGTGAATTACATGTAATGAATCCGGAACCAATACCTGGTCTGTGTAAGTTGGCAGCATACAAATAAACAGTTGTTGAGACTTGGATTAATACTTTGGTTCAGTGCTAGAAAGCCCATATTTGGGCTTCATTAAAAAGCTTAGGTATACCATTAACCCTTTATTATGCCCCGACCTCCAAAGAATGATTCAAGGAAATCTAGTTAAGCTCTCCGTCCATCCATCTATCCATCCATCTGTCCCTCTGTCCCATCCCTCTGTCCATCCATCTGTCCATCTGTCCATACAATCGTTTTGCATTGTAATTTCAAAGTCATTGGTCGGATTTGGATCTCCTATGGTATGCTGATAGACCCACATGGGGGAATGGATATGCAAGAGCTATGGCCCTTTTTCACTTTTTGGACTTAGAAAAAATTTCTTTTTTCACTCTTTTGACTTTGGCTACTTTGAACATGCCTACACTTTGCATAGCCCTAATCCTTGTTTAACAAATTGGATACATCCATCCTTGTAATACATAAATTGGCAGGTAAAAAAACAAATTTTCAAAACAATTTCTATAAAACTAAGTCATGTACCCCACATTGGAACACCTCTTTCAGAAGCGAATTTATTATGGCAAAAACATTGGTGTTACAATTTGCATTTACAGCAGCTTTTATGTCGGCCATGAAAGATTTTGCTCAATTTGCAGGACTGCAAATATTTCTGATTTGTGGTTTCAACAAACATTTTGCATTATAATTCAAGCTTGTTGGATTTTGCTATTGTGACAGACTAGCATGGAGAAAAGGATCTCCACATATTGTGTGTTTTGTCCACACATGCATACCAGATTTATGGCCCTTGTTAAACTTAGAAAACTTGCATTTTGAACATTTTGCATGATACTCAAACATTACTTGTCTGATTTTAATGTCCTTTGGTTTGGTGAGAGACCAACATGAGGGAAAGGATATCCACATATTGCGTGCTTGTCCATACACACGTACCAGAGTTATGGCCCTTGTTACACTTGGAAAACTTTCCATCTGAACATTTTGCATTATAACTGAAGCATCAGGTGTTGGATTTTGATATTCATAGGTATGCTGATAGTAGGAAAGAATATCCACATATTGCTGGCTTTTGTTCACACATACTTACCATAGTTATGCCCTTTGTTAAACTTAGAAAAACTGTTGCAATGAACTTCTTGCATTGTTGTTTTTTGTCCATGGGAATAATTATTGTCTTTATATTGCTTCTGTTCAGTGGTTATGCTGGGGGAGTTTAACCAAGTTAGCCTGCTGGTATGTTTGTTCTTTCAGAATGGCAGAGATTTATGACATGTTGAGGAATGCCACGACTCCAGTTCGGAGCATATGCTTTTAGTATTGCAGGAGCAAGTCTGAAAATAAGCAGACTGTCATCTGCAGAATGAGGACCCCAGAGGGTGAGTTTGGTGATGCTATCCTGCACAGCAGGTTAGCATCACTAAATTTACCCTCTGTGAACCTCAATGTGAATCAAGGTCTCAAGTCAAAACAACAAGAGGTATCCAGAGGATAAATTGGCACACTGTATGGGATAGCATCAGCAAATTCATCCTCTGGGACCTCATTCTGCAAATGACAGATTGCTTATTTTCAGGCTTGTGCAGGAGGGGGCATTTGCAGTGCTTTGCATTCCTCTCTTTTCTTGTTATCAAACACAAAGTGTGCTAGTCCAAGATGACCGTCTTTCAAACCAGTAGGGCAAATGCTTCATGGGAAGAACTCACAGATTTGTTTGCACACATGTATGCATGCATGCAGGCACACATGCATGCACATATGCATGCATGCAGCCATGCATGCATGTTTTAGACATGCATACACACATGCATACATGTACCCATGCATGCCTGAACATATGCACACATGCATGCACACATTCACGAACACACAAACATGATTACAAAGGGTAAACACACTAAAATAAATAACACAGGTTTTTATACAGTTGGATTATCCATTAAAACTGTTTGTTCAGTGGTTTACAACTGACAATTTTTTTATGCAATTATATATTTAGACAGGGCTAACAGAAGAGGAATTGAAGAGCTTAGATGACATTTTTACTGGAACATATAAAGCAAAATATCCAGTTGTTGGTTACATGGATTATTTATTGAAAGATGAGGATTTCTCTAAAAAATTGAAAGAATATAAAAAGGCAAAGAAAGATAAAAAACCAAAAAAGGAACTGTGATTACTGAAGAAAATTAACCATTCCACTTTGTACACTCATTTCAGTTTGATGATCTGTAATGTAGATGAATCCTCTTGATTGCTTAGTGTTGGACATAGTGTTGAGCTGATCATACATCAACCAATTATTGAATGTTAACTGGTTGAGGGCTAGATTATTTTTGGTGGTCTCAATTTGCTATTCAAAATTTGTTTTATTATGAATTTTTGGAGAGTGCCCACAGGCACTCTCCAAAAATTTCTCATAAAACAAATTTACATAAACAAAATATATTTGCATTTGACTGAATATGAAACATGAGCAAGGATTTTGCTCTGCTGCCCTTTTTAGCTCACCTGAGCAAAGCTCAAGGGGAGCTTTACTAATCACTTTCTGTCCGTCGTCCGGCGTCCGTCGTCGTCCGTCCGGCGTTAACTTTACATTATCGACTTCTCCTCCTAAACCACTAGCCCAATTTTATTCAAATGTTGGCTAAATGTTTATTACCTAATGCCAATTCAGATTTGTTCAAATGAAGTTGCCCCTCCTCCTGGGTGGTGCCACAGCCCCAAGGGGCACCAAAATCTTTGTAAATCTTCTTCTCATGAACCAGCAGTAGCAGAGACTTGATATTTGGTGTGCAGCTTCCTTTTGAGGTGTAGACTCAGATTTGTTCAAGAGAAGTTTGTGGGGCTATACTTGACGTTGTTATGAGAGGGGCAAAATTTTTTGCCCCGCCCAAAATTTCTATTTTCCAAACCGAAAGGCTGATTTGAACCAAATTTTATGTGAGGGCTTATTGGGTCATGAGTACTTGATTTATGCAAAAAAAAATTTTCCCGCAGCCCCGTGGGAACCGCAGGAGCTAAAAATAGAAAAAATTTAAAACGCCCATATCTCCAAAACTGCATGGCACTGAGAATTTTTATTTGGTGTGCAGCTTCCTTAGGACCAACAGAAAGGATTGGTAAAAAAAAATTGCCATCGGTTTTATCATAGGGTACAGTTTCGGGACTTTGAAAAAGTGCTGAGTCAGCACTTTTTAACACTGTAGGCAATGGGAAAAACATTAAAAAATCTTCTTCTCCAGATCCAGCAGGCAGAATCTTTTGATATTTGGTATGCAACATTGTAGGGTGGATCTGATTCAAGTTTGTTCAAATCGGCCCCCTGGGTTCATATTTGGGCTCAGTATAGGAGCCCGATTTCGAACTTAGTGCATTTCAGGCAAATTTCTTAAAAAATCTTCTTCTCCAGATCCAGCAGGCAGAATCTTTTGATATTTGGTATGCAACATTGTGGGGTGGATCTGATTCAAGTTTGTTCAAATCGGCCCCCTGGGTTTATATTTGGGCTCAGTATAGGAGCCCAAATTTGAACTTACTGCATTTCAGGCAAATTTCTTTGAAAATCTTCTTCTCCAGATCCAGCAGGCAGAATCTTTTGATATTTGGTATGCAACATTGTAGGGTGGATCTGATTCAAGTTTGTTCAAATCGGCTCCCTAGATTCATATTTGGGCTCACTATAGGAGCTCGAATTCGAATTTAGTGCATTTCAGGCAAATTTCTTCAAAAATCTTCTTCTCCAGATCCAGCAGGCAGAATCTTTTGATATTTGGTATGCAATGTTGCGGGGTAGATCTGATTCAAGTTTGTTCAAATCGGCCCCCTGGATACATATTTGGGCTTACTATAGATGCCCGAATTCGAACTTAGTGCATTTCAGGCAAATTTCTTAAAAAATCTTCTTCTCCAGATCCAGCAGGCAGAATCTTTTCATATTTGGTAAGCAACATTGTGGGGTGGATCTGATTCAAGATTGTTCAAATCGGCCCCCTGGGTTAATATTTGGGCTCAGTATAGGAGCCCGATTTCGAACTTAGTGCATTTCAGGCAAATTTCTTAAAAAATCTTCTTCTCCAGATCCAGCAGGCAGAATCTTTTGATATTTGGTATGCAACATTGTAGGGTGGATCTGATTCAAGTTTGTTCAAATCGGCCCCCTGGGTTCATATTTGGGCTCAGTATAGGAGCCCGATTTCGAACTTAGTGCATTTAGGCAAATTTCTTAAAAAATCTTCTTCTCCAGATCCAGAAGGCAGAATCTTTTGATATTTGGTATGCAACATTGTGGGGTGGATCTGATTCAAGTTTGTTCAAATCGGCTTCCTAGATTCATATTTGGGCTCACTATAGAAGCTCGAATTTGAACTTAGTGCATTTCATGCAAATTTCTTAAAAAATCTTCTTCTCCAGATCCAGCAGGCAGAATCTTTTCATATTTGGTAAGCAACATTGTGGGGTGGATCTGATTCAAGTTTGTTCAAATCGCCCCCCTGGGTTTATATTTGGGCTCAGTATAGGAGCCCAAATTTGAACTTAGTGCATTTCAAGCAAATTTATTAAAAAATCTTCTTCTCCAGATCCAGCAGGCAGAATCTTTTGATATTTGGTATGCAACATTGTGGGGTGGATCTGATTCAAGTTTGTTCAAATCGGCTTCCTAGATTCATATTTGGGCTCACTATAGAAGCTCGAATTCGAACTTAGTGCATTTCAGGCAAATTTCTTCAAAAATCATCTTCTCCAGATCCAGCAGGCAGAATCTTTTGATATTTGGTATGCAACATTGCGGGGTGGATCTGATTCAAGTTTGTTCAAATCGGCCCCCTCGATTCATATTTGGGCTCACTATAGAAGCTCGAATTCAAACTTAGTGCATTTCGGGCAAATTTCTTCAAAAATCTTCTTCTCCAGATCCAGAAGGCAGAATCTTTTGATATTTGGTATGCAACATTGCGGGGTGGATCTGATTCAAGTTTGTTCAAATCGGCCCCCTGGATTCATATTTGGGCTTAATATAGAAGCCCGAATTCGCACTTAGTGCATTTCAGGCAAATTTCTTCAAAAATCTTCTTCTCCAGATCCAGCAGGCAGAATCTTTTGATATTTGGTATGCAACATTGCGGGGTGGATCTGATTCAAGTTTGTTCAAATCGGCCCCCTGGATTCATATTTGGGCTTAATATAGAAGCCCGAATTCGCACTTAGTGCATTTCGGGCAAATTTATTAAAAAATCTTCTTCTCCAGATCCAGCAGGCAGAATCTTTTGATATTTGGTATGCAACATTGTGGGGTGGATCTGATTCAAGTTTGTTCAAATCGGCTTCCTAGTTTCATATTTGGGCTCACTATAGAAGCTCGAATTCGAACTTAGTGCATTTCAGGCAAATTTCTTAAAAAATCTTCTTCTCCAGATCCAGCTTCAGAATCTTTTCATATTTGGTAAGCAACATTGTGGGGTGGATCTGATTGAAGTTTGTTCAAATCGGCCCCCTGGGTTTATGTTTGGGCTCCGTATAGGAGCCCAAATTTTAACTTAGTGCGTTTCAGGCATATTTCTTAAAAAATCTTCTTCTCCAGATCCAGCAGGCAGAATCTTTTGATATTTGGTATGCAACATTGTAGGGTGGATCTGATTGTGATTCATGAACGTATTTATTTGTAAAGTTGATAGAATCTTAGACAAAATTTGCAGAAAAGATCTACTATAGAAGGGGTGGTATCCAGGGTGAACCGTTTACCCAAATCTAGCAGTACTAATGCATTATTCACACAAATCTTCATTCAAATTTTATGACCCCTCATTGGAACACACGCATTCAGCTCATTCCAACAAAGGTCATATGCCATGTTTTCGAGACAAAGGAATAAAAATTTTAGTTATTCATGAAATTTTTAGGCAACTGTTGTCTGTTATTCACATTGCTTCATGAAATTTCAGTACTTTTAGAAGTTACCTCAGTAATCAAGGGTTAATTCCCCTTAATTAAATGTCGCCTCTAAAAAACAACCACTTTGCATATCTTACCTTTTTACCAGCATAACTGCCAAAACTTGTCAGCATTCTTCGCAAAAATCGCTATTCAAATTTTAATTTTTGTCTCTTAAACATACATGTACTTATCGCTTGTAAATACCCCATTGGAATGAGCTTTTTGAGCTCATTCCAATGAGAGGTCGCACACCATGCTTTTTGAGTCAAAAAAGCAATTTTTTTAGTTATTCCAGAATTTCGTACGTAAAACACAGCTTTATGACTTCACATTAAAATGAGCTCTCTAAGCTTGTTCCAATCAACATTCACGCACTATGTCTTTCACACAAAAAATAAAATTTTCCATTTATTCAGGAATTTTGTTTGCAAGAACACTCTTACCCCCCCCCCCCCCCCCCCCACACACACACACACACACAAACACACACACACACACAAACACAGACACACACATCTAAAAGTTCGTCAGCAAAAAAACAGTTACTTCAATTTTTAAATGCATTATAGGAACAACTTGCCTAATCAAATTTAAATACTTTTGCATCATTCTGTATCTAGAACAAACCATTTACCATATCTTTACGCAAAATTCTCCAGCATCATTCACAAAAAAACACCATTATTTATATATTCACATTTCTGTCTCAAAAATATACCTGATCTTCCCATACCCCTATTGGAATAAGCTGTTTGAGCTTGTTCCAATGATGATAAAAAAAAATAAAATTTGTGAATATTTTTGTTTTCTTGCATGCAAATATATACATGTAGCACATGGAAGATATCCACAGTTGGGGAGAGATGTCCAAGGCTATCTCTTCACATTCCTTGTTTGTGCTTCATGCTAAACCAGTTTGTCTGCAGAGATAAATTTGCTTTATTAAAAATCATTGGAGATTGGCCACACACCAATGATTTTAAATAAAACTAATTTTAGGTAACAAATGTTGAACTTCAAACAAAATCTATCACTCAACCAGTTAATGTTGATGAGGCATGACATGGTGAAGGTGACCTAAAATACTTCTTAGAGTCACTTTGTCAGGTGAGCGATTAAGGCCACGTGGGGCCTCTTGTTTTCTGAAAGCCCTGATAGTGGTTTCTAGTATTCATCCATTTAAAATATAAGTCATTTGATTCTGGTACAGTGGAGCCCACTTAATTGGATATCTCTTAACTGAATAACCCTGATAATTGAATATAATTTCCCAACACAAAACCATTTACCATACCTCCAGTACAAATTTGACCTGTTAATTGAATATAAGTTATAGAGTAAACTCCTGTTAATTGAATAAAAAATCTTGTAACCTGTCGAGAAATTACCTCGACTCTCAGTTTTCCTTTGTTTATAGACCTATTTAGCCTCAGTACATCCAATAAAGGCATTTAATCTATTAAATGTTGTTTGACAGAGCTCATGGTGCTCTGTCAATCAAGATATAATAGAATAAATTCTTAGTTTATCTTTAAAATACAGGAAAGTAACACAATCCCTGTTAATTGAATACTTCTGTTAACTGAATAATTTTCATTGGGAAAGTGTCTGTTCAATTAACAGGGTTCCACTGTATCAATTTTGATTGTCTGCACTTTTGTTGTCACAAACTGTTGAATATTTTTCATCATTCATCACATTACCCCTTTTTGTCCCTCAAAAAAAAGTTTTGGGGGACTATTAAAATAGCAGGTGTCCATCCGTCTGTCCCTCTGGATGTCCACTCCACTTTGGTTTCCCGATGAGAACTTTAGACATAGTTGATCAAATCAAATGAAATTTGGTATGTAGGTGTATCAGCATAAAATACAGGTCAAGTTTAATTCGGGGTGCGGTCTGACAATTTTTACCAGAACCGCATTCTGTCCTTCGGCAAGATACTTCACCCCCCCCCCCCCCCCTCGCTCATGTGGGGGCACGGTGGCACTGTGCACTAAGGCATACTGCATGTCGATGGTGCACCTGTCTTCAACCAATGCTAACCCTGCTTGTGTGGAGTTAGTATGTTTGGGAGCTGACAGTTGCTCACTGTTTTGCGGTTATACTCTCCAGGTACTCCGGTTTCCTCCTCCCATAAAACTATCAAGGTCATGATCAGCCATTGTGCAGAAATATGTGACCTTAAACACCAATAAATGAATGAATAAATTGACTGAATCAAATAAAATTTGTTGTGTAGGTGTATCAACATAAAATACAGGCCATGTTAAAAATCGGGGTTTGGTCCGACATTTTATTCTAGAGTTATGTTTATTTTTGGACTTAAAAATTTCTTCTTTTTTTTTTTTTGGCGGAGGGGGGAGGGGGGGGGGGGGGGAGGGGGGTTGTCAGTCAGTGCACAAGTATTTGTCCATGTCCTTCTGATTCCTTGTATAATGTCGACAAAAGATATCTCCCATTTGACTATTAACCCCTTGCATCCTGGTAGTGCATAAAAATTTTCTCCAGTCACTCTATTTTTCTCTTGTGTAACCATGAATTTAACCAATTATATCTTGTTTGACTAAGCTCTGTCAAACAATGTGTATTTGGTTAAATATCAAACTGCATTATGGGAAATATTTGCTGCTGAAAACTTGGCCACATCCACCCGTGCAATTTACAAATTAAACACTTGAAAAAAATGTATTTAAAAAAAAAATTCCAACAAAACCATTTCCTATGACAACCTAATTGGAACGAGCTCATTGAGCTCGTTCCAGTGAGGGTTGACGAAAATTGGTTTTGTTGAAATTTCTTTAAAAACTGAAAAAAATAATAATTAAAATACTAAATTTTGATTGGTGTTGGGTAAAGGGTTAAAGGTTGTTCATCAGTATTTGCATTGTGACTGTTTAGCATTTGATTCCAGCTCAATAAGAAGCATGTGCTAATAACCTATGAAGTTCATCTTAACATCTCCCCATTTCATCATTGCTGCATCCCCGTGGGAACCCCGGGAAGTAAGCAGCACCTGTTTACTGTGGTAAACCAGTTCCGCTTTACTAGTAAAATAGGACCCAGTCACCAGTGCTTGGGGTGAAAGTCCTCTAAAATGGGCAACATGTTGATCAACGATTGACTAAACTTGACTTCATCTCCATGTTGTGTCACGATTAGCCATGGTGCATAAATATGTGACGTTAACCACCACCAACAAACAAACAAACAAACATCATTGCTGCAGTTATGAACTTCTAGCATTGAACTTGTTATTTAAAAAAGAAGACACTTGTCACTCACCAGCCCACAGTAACAACTTGTCAGTGGCATAGATACAGTGGCTTTCTCTCAATTGAATAACTCTGTTAATTGAATATAACTTATAAACACAAACCTCCATGGGAACTCTGGGAAGTCAAGCAGGGCTTCTTTACTGTGGTAAATAAGGTCTATTTTACTTGTAAAATAGAACTCAGTCACTAATGCTTGGGGTAGAATTCCTCTAAAATGGGCAGCATGGGTATAAACAATAAACTAAACTTGACTTTATCACCATGTTGCAGTCACAAATCACCATGTTGCGGTCACGATTAGCCATTGTGCAGAAATAGATAGATATGTCTTTATTATGCAGTATACAGGTATCCCGTAAAATATATATCAAGTCTGTATGGCATCAGTGTAACGAAAATTTGTTTCAAACACAGGAATATCTGATAGTTCGTTTATGATTCAATATGTGACCTTAAACATCAATAAATAAATTAAAAAATATCTAAACACAAAACTATTTATCAAATCTTCAGTACAAATTAGACCTGTTAATTGCATATAGATTATAGAACAAACTCCTGTTAATTAAATAATAAATCTCTTTAATATGTTGATATATTACCTTGATAATCACCAAATTCTCCTTGTTGATAGCCCTATATGGCCTCAGTACTCTAGTAGAGGCATTTAATTGATTATATCTTGTTTGTCGGAGCTCTTTAACTGGTAGAGTGCTAAATTATTTTTGGCCATCAAAATTTGTACAAATATCTTTGCCTTGTTACAATTTATGGGAGAGTGCCTACAGGCACTCTCCCATAAATTATAACAAGACAAGTCCTTACAGACTAAATAATACCACTTCAAAGATAATACAAAGCACATCCACTGAGTATGAAGCCTTCAAGTTGCAGTACCTTCAACTCAGAGTAAAGCCCAAATAAGGGCTTCCAGTACTCTACCAGTTAATATGATATGATAGAATAAATGCTCAATTTTTCTCCACAGTACAAGAAAGTAACCAAATCCTTGCTAATGGAAAACCGGAGACAGCTGAGTATAATCTTTTAGCTTGATGCTGAATCCACTTCCATAATAGTTGTGTGCTCTTTTTGTAATGCTTAATTTGTACATTATACTTTGGAAATAAATACAGAATAAACTGATGGAATACTCGTGTCAGTTAAATAATTTCCATTGACAAAGTGGTTATTCAATTAACAGTTTTCCAAGTGAATTGGGAAGTGGATTTTCATCAGAAGTTTGAGTTTCGATTCTTAGTCCAGTGATTATGTCATCAGTATATTCAGTCTTGCTGGGAGCGCAGTGGCTCAATGATAGATTATTGGACTTCCATGCTAGAGGTCCCGAGTTCGATCCCCGTCTGGGATGACCTGCATTGTGTCCTTGGGCAATGCACTTCATTCCGGTTGCCTACATGGGGGCACGACGACACTGTGTACTAAAGCGTACTGCACGTTGATAGTGCACGTCTTGAAGTGCTGCAACCCTGCTTGAGCGGAGCTTGAACAGAGTTAGAATGTTGAGGAGCTGACAGTTGCTCGTTGGTGCGCGGTGGTTCTCTCTGGGTACACCAGCTTCCTCCACCCATAAAACTGTCATGGTCACGATTAGCCATTGTGCATAAGTATGTGACCTTAAACACCAGTAAATAATATAAATAAATAATTCAGTCTTGCTGCTTATTGTTCTCGCCGTGTTCTTGAGCTTCATCCATGAAAATATTCCTCATCTGTTTTTGTCACTGTTAAAAGGAAACAGTACAAACGTTGAGTGGTTGTGATCCTTTTCTCTGGTTATACAATATAACAAATATTTTGTATATTTTTTGTAGCTCAGTAACATTCCACCATGAAGAGAATGTATCTTATATTTTTTCATGTTTCCTAATTTAATAAATTTGTACTTAATATTTTTGAGAAAGTGTTTTGTTTTTTGTTGTTCTCATTATTCATTGTATAATAAACTTTTTGTACCTTCAGAAAAATGATTCTGACCTTTTAGAAATACAGGAGCTGATGTGACTGGGACAGATAGTTTTCTTGAATAAATAGTTTTGAATTTGTTATTCTAATAATGAGATGGCTTGCATCATCACCTGTCAAATGTGCACTGTGGGAAAAACAGGTTTACTTCAGGGACTTTGACTTAAGGAACAGCCTTGTATTTGACTAAGGGCCATTCAGTGCCTTGCAATCCTGGAATATGAAAAGCCTTGGATATTCTGAAAATATAAGTGCTGATAAAGTGTGTAATGAGAGCTATACAGTTTTATATGACATAGTTTGTGAAGTAATAGTCCTAACTAGATCCTTCTAGCCATTATCACCTCCTCCCACTTCCCTTTGAGGGAAGTGGGAGAAGGGGATAATGACTGAAGGGCCCTAGTTATGAAAGTGGGAGGATGGGGTAACAATCAGTGTGTGCTATATAGGACTAGTGAAGGTCGTGTCTTGAATGTTACTGTTGTGGGACCGTCAGAAAATTAAGCTGACCATTGAAAAATACGGGTACTGATCTAACTGGGACAAAGTTTTCTTGAATTTGTTCTTCTAATAATGAGATGCCTTGCATCATCAGCTGTCAAACGTGTAGTATGGGAAGAGCAGGGTTCCTGGGGGGGGGCTTGGGTTTAAGGAACAGACTTGAATTTCACTTCGAGCTATTCAGGGCCTTGAAATCCTGAAATATGGGCTGCCCCTTTGGATTCCCAGGAAGTGAAGCAGAGCTTGCTTCCTGTAGTAAAACAGCTCTGTTTACTGGTAAAATAGGACACAGTAATAAATGCTTGGAGTGGAAGTCCTCTAACATGGGTTTAAACGATGGGCTGGGAGCGTGGTGGCAGTAAGTAGAGATGCAAGCTACAAGCCGAGAGGTCCTCGGTTCGAATCCCACCTGAGGTAACCAGGTTGTGTCGTTGGGCAAGACACTAAATTCCAATTGTCCACGTGGGGACACGGTGGCATTGTGTACTAAGGTGTACTGCACGTCGACGGTACACTTGTCAGTCTTCAACCAATGCTAACCCTGCTTGTGTGGAGTGGAATTAGTCCGTTGGGGAGTTTTGCTGTTGCTTGCCATTGCTCGGTGGTTCTTTCGGGGTACCCCAGCTTCCTCCATCCGTAAAACTGTCAGACACGAGGTGACCCTGTCTGTTGAAAGTTTCATTGAACCCCAATAGGGCTGAACTTGATTTGATCTCCATGTTGCAGTAACGATTAGCCATTGTGCTGAAATATGTGACCTTAAACACCAATAAATAAATGTGTAGCATGTCAAAATTACAGTGGGGTGGGGAAGGGGAGTCAACCACCCCAAAATTTAAGATCCACATAATTGGGCAGCATTGAACAGCACAATGTCGATATCTGTATCATTGATTTAACTTCAATACTCTGTACAACTCTTATAACTGCCTAGTGCTGTTTACAAAAATCGGCATTGATATTTTATCATTTTACATTTTTGTCCCAAACACATATGACCCCGCAATTGAAAAATCTTATTGGGGTGATTCCATTGAGGGATTATAAGCTTTGTTTTGAGGCAAGAAATGAAAATGTGTAGTTATTCAATAAATTATTTTACAGTGGCCATTAGATATTAGGTTTAAATTAAATCATTGGAGTTTCTAACCTCTTAGGGCCAAAGTGCAGGATTTTAAAGTGGTCAGTGCTCGACAAACAAATTTGGATTATCTTGAAAGCTGTGTATACCAACATACATCATTACAACGTTTCATATTCTCATGTGCTATGGATGTGCCGCAAATTCATTTAGTGTTAAAACAGTTAGTTGACTAGTCGTAGTCAATGCGATTAATAACTCTAGTCGATTAACCCTTTACCTAACATGAAAAGCAGACGACACTTGCAAAAATAATTCTTGAACAACTAATTTTTTTCATTTTTTGTCTCAAAAACATAGGTTATGACCCCTCGTTGGAACGAGCTCGACGAGCTCGTTCCATCGAGGGGTCATAACCTATGTTTTTGAGACAAAAAATGAAAAAAATAATGAAAATTAATTGGCGATTTTTGAGAATAGCGCTGGCCGGTTTGGGCCGTTACGTTAGGTAAAGGGTTAAAGAAATGCCCATCGATTATTCGGACCTGCTCACACCTCAGTCCTCCAGTTAATGTTGTTTTGATGTTTTCGGTTCGTCTTGCCACCATCATGGACTGGGCGATCAAGATTTGATCATGCATGAACAATATGTGAGCAGCGGCGCCTTTAATGTCTCAACTGTCACACAATTGTTCTGTCTGGTTTACCAACATTTGTTGTCTCTGTAAGAGTCCTTTCCACCCAGGCCTACCTAGGCTCGGTCCAATCCCAGGTAGGCCAGAGGTGGTAAGGAATCTTACAGAGACTACAGCGCATGCCTCCCACTTGCAATTAGTTTTCCACGTACAGATTTGGCAGCTTGCACATGTATAGGAGTTATCATGCAAAACTGAGCGATTTGGCATTGATAGATGCTAAGCTAAGCCTTCACGAAGTCTTTTCTCATTAAAAGTGTTGTCTTTATAACCACACATGATCGGGTGTGGGGGAGATGACAGATTTACGTCCGGGAGACAGAAGTGTGAAGTGTGGTTGTGACTTGAAAGACATTGTTATGAATTAGAACCATGTATACTGGTGGGGTGGAGCGGTGAGCTGTGTAGATTAATCGACCAGTAGCCGACTAATGGCTGGTGACTTGTCAACTCTGAAATTCACTAATCATTTCAACGGTAAATTATTCGGTTCGGCCCTGGAGTGGAATAAGGTGTCATCTGCAATGCTTCAGCATTGCAGATAGTTCATTGTTCCACTCAAATGACGATTTAAAAGCAAATTTATTTTTCGCATTTGAATTTGTCATGTTATAGTTATTGGAGAGTGTCTTGTAGCACTCTCCAATAAATTATTGCCCTCAAAATTAACCTGGCTCATCTGCCAATTAACCCTTTACCTAACATAACTCAGGCATTTGAGATTTCCCACTGTTGATGGAATTCCTTCTTTTTGAAGGCGAACATTATCATTTCTCGGAAATTATTATTGTTTTGAAATTTACAGTGATAGTTTTAATGCATTTTCAAATCCAAAATGGCGTGAATTGGAACAAATTTTTATATAATTATATACACCAAGGGCAGTGCTTCAGATTGAATCTTGAGAGCACATCAAGGAAAATTTTCAACTTTTCCAGTTCCCTACTAATTTCCCTTTGCGAACTCTCATGTCTGATGACTAGTCAACGTCACTGACAAAAACGTTTCTTGAATAACTATTTTCATTTTTTGTCTCAAAAACAATCCCTCAATGGAATAAGCTGAACTCCATGATTCTGTTTGGTGAAGGATACTATGACCCCCTTGATTGAATGGGTTTGTTCCTATGAGGAGTCATGGGCGATATTCTGGGTGTAATTTTTTTAAAAATAATGACTTCAAACGGCAATTTTTGTGAATCGTTGGTGCTGGCTGGTGACCTTAAACACCAATTAAGGGATACATGATCTTACCCCCCCCCCCCCCTCCACCACCACCACCACCACCACCACCACCACACAGTAACAAACACACCTCAAACATGCCATTATACTCGAAAAACAAAGTGAACAAATAGTAGGCAGTAGAATGACGTTCAGAAGTGTTACGATATTAACTCCTTAAATGTTGCAGGATATTCTTGCCCAGCATTGGGATTCTCTTGTCACTGATATCCGTATAACTTTGCTATATTAATTCAAATCCACCCCCACCCCCCACCCACGCCCCTTGTAAATTCAATGGATTTTTTTCACCATTGATTAATTAGATGAATATTTCATCTTATCTAGTCATGGCTATTTCACAGCAGCCATGACTATATTTGAAGAAAAATATCTTTAAAATTCTCAACAGGGCAAGAGTTAACCCTTAAGTCCTCAGATTAATTTTAAAGTATTTATGGCCTTTTTCTGTTTACATAGTTATTGATGACTTGGCAGTGGTTCTACATCACTGCTGGCTGCCTATACAGGCAGCCAGCAGTGATGTAGAACCACTGCCAGGGAAAATTCAGTCTACACACAAGAGTAATAAAAAAGATTACACAAGGGAGCACCTGCTTCAATGCAATATAAAAGTGGCGGTTTGGGGCTATATGGGGGCTTAAGGGTTAAAGGTGATGGAAAGTGAGGGATGATGAATGGAAGACTAATAAACAATGAGATAAAGTAAGTGAAAGGGATTATTGCTGTAATAAAATTGAGTAGCAATGATGGAGAAAGGAAGCCGTTGTCTTAGTGTGTGTCGGAAACTAATCAACAAAGGAGGGAGTGGAAAGTATCTTACAACTTATGAACTGATGGAGTAGTATGCAATAAATGTCCAATTGTAAATAGATCTGCTTTGCTTGAACGCTGAGGGAATTTTGGAAGTGGTGGGCGGGGAATGTTGGTTCAACTAAGTGTTTGGAAGAAACAGTCAAAAATATTTTGCATATAGCATGACACTCTTGAGATTGTGCCACAGACAAACAAGATATCACACCACTAAGCACCGTAAGAGTTCCAAATACGTTTTGTCTTTCAGCTATTTTGATACTTTAGTGGAATCATCCAGTTAAAAATACTTCTAAGCTTGTAAAATAGGCCACAGTTTTGTCGAGAGACTCAAAACCCTTCCATTCCTGCACTGGCATCGAACATAGTTACCGGTCAACATTCACATACTGAGTCGTTTGGGAGCATAAAAGCAACCTGTTTTCAGTTAGTAATGCAAATTCTAGACATAAGGTGTGGTACGGTTGGGGGTGGGGGTGGATGAAGGCGGTACACATATTCAAAATGCTGAGTTGAGTTTTTGCTGAAGATGGTTTACTTATGCTCGAAATTACCACCGTGAGAACTCGGCGAAGTGTAGCAATGTTTGTTTACTGTGGTATACTAGTCCCGGTACTACTGGTACAATAGAACCCAGAAACAATGCCTGGGGTAGAAGACCTTTAAAGTGCACAGCATATAGGTATAGACGATTAGTTAAACTTGACTTCATACCAATGTTGCAGTCATGATATAGTCAAAAGATGCTGAAAAGGACATTCAACATCAGTAAATAATTAAGAATTGAACCAGAGGCGGCGGAAGTTCCAAAAAGTGTGTGTGTGGGGTGGGGGGTCACACCTTTCTGGATACCCGCAAGGGTGTAGGATGACAAATAATTTTTCATGGTGGTGGGGCGGTGTATTCATGCAAAATAATAAAAATTATATACGCTACCCCTCACCCTTGAACCCACTCTAAGACACTAACTTCAGCGTATTTGTTTCGTTTTTACTTAACCCTTAGAACCCAGGTGGTATCTTCCATATCAATTCAATGGCAGCAATTGGAAGAGACCTTATTCATGATTTGAGGGTAGACCAATTAATATTTTCAACGTGCATCCTCGGGGATGGACGTTGAAAATATTGATTGGTCTTTCCCCACACATTCACTTAACAGCTATCACACTTGAGGGATTATGTTCATGGGCCGGAAAAGCGGCCTCTAGGGTTCAATGGGCTAATCATGACTTTGAAGCGGTCCTTTGAAATATTACGCTCCATTTGGCGCTTTTTATTTTTATTCAATAGAATCTTGAAAATCAATGTGGTCATATATGTATTGGCGATGTGTAATGACCATAGGGGTTGTGTATTTTATGTCGGAAAACGCGGTTCGGGTATCTGTAATTGGTGAAAACGTGGGTGCGGGGGACACATGCCCCCCCCCCCCCCCCCGGCTCTGCCGCGGCCGCCCCTGAATTGAATCATGAATGTTCGAAATCCACGAGGTTATGAAACAAACTGACCACGTACAAACTGACCATGATTAATCCTTTACACAACGTAACGGCCAATACCGGCCAGCGCTATTCTCAAAAATCGCCAATAAATTTTCATTATATTTTCATTTTTTGTCTCAAAAAACATAGGTTATGACCCCTCGTTGGAACGAGCTCGTTCCAACGAGGGGTCATAACCTATGTTTTTGAGACAAAAAATGAAAAAAATTAGTTATTCAAGATTTTTTTTGCAAGTGTCGTCTGCTTTTCATGTTAGGTAAAGGGTTAATGAACCTGTCACTCCGTGGATTTCGAGCAGTCATGATTCAATTCTTATGTTTATTCCCTTCACAAAACATCATTACTGTATGCCCGGACAAGATATCGAGTTGGCTTATCAACAAGACACCACCTTGACAAACCATAATTCGGTCAAGTTCTATTCCTAAAAAGAAACAAAACAACATAACTTCTGATACAAAATAGTCCCCGTAAACTGTCAATATAGTTCCTAAAATATAACACATACTCGAGTTAGACAAACCGTCCATTTATAAAACGTAAACAGAAATTACAGAATGTAAATATAAACTCTGAAAAATCGAATGTAGTGCGTAATATCAATGCGCGATGTTCAAATGTCACATGATCAACTGGTATTCATGGGAAAATAACATCCCCTGCGAATCCACTGACAATGCAGTGTTCATTTAAGAAAAATTCAGTTGTGGTGTAACATTACAAAATATTCCCGAAACGAAACTAGTGAGTTATCCCTTCACCTTACGGAACGGTCGCACCCTCCAACGTAATATTCAAATTGAGTAGTTGGAAAAAGTGATTTCGCGGCAAAAGAAACAAAAAAAAAAACTATATCGTTTGACCCCTCACTGGAACGAACTAGTGGAATTTTGTGAACATTTGAAGAAAGAAATGTAGTTAAAATAATAAATTTTATAATATTAAATATATATAAATTTTATTATAAATATCGTGTGGTAACAGGGTTAAGCAATAGCTCTCGATTGCCGGAATAGTGCTTAAATTGCTGAATGGTCTTGGGGAGCGTGATGGCTCCGTGACGCATTGTATTTCAAACCGAAAGGTCCGAGAGTGTGGTGGAGAATGGTGGCTGAATGGATAAGTGCGCTGGCCTTTCGTGCCAGAGGCCCCATGATCGATCCCCAAACGTTAAAAGTTCCCGAAGTGTCTCAACACTCTCTGTCGGCATCAATTTGGGGCTATTGCTATCACAGTGTACTGTCCTGTCAAGTGGGACGTTAAATGACTGTACCCTGTCTGGAGAGGAAAACACTCCATGCTGGTGATAATATCATTCATGAGATTGCAATCCGACTATAGCATCTGGGGCGCCAGTATTGAAAGGGTTGAGTTGGAAGCACATGCTATTTTATTAAGGTGCTATATAAGTAGGTTAAGGAAAATTAGTTTACTTTGAAATTCCCACCTCTCATATTCCATAAATTCACCACATTTGACCACGAATTGTTGTCCTGAAATATTGTTTTATTATCAGTTCTGGTACGAATACAGTTGCAGACTTCCAGGAACCATTGGTGCCTGCTGTCAACTCCGTGAGTTGATTGCATATATTTTTCGTGTTCTAAACATCACAACCTTCATTTTGATGTATAACTTGTGTATATTTAATTTGAATTTATGGAATATCCTATGTAGAAATTTCAAAGTAACCAAATTTCCCTTACTTGTATAGCTTCTTAATGCCGACTTGTTTTGTTACAATTTTTGAAATGCCCACAGACCTCCCCAGCATACTCTACTAAACAATTATCGATGAAATATTCTAAGACTGAAAATTATCCAGTACTCACCAGTTAAATTGATTTGTTTCAATAATGAGGCTTATTGGTGCCTATAGGTTATAAATTCCTGGTATTGGATGATTCCGTAATCCAAGCTTAAAGCGAGTCGTCAACAGTGGTCATCTCGGCACTGAACGATTCTGGACTTGACTTTATACTTGTGTTTCGGTCCCAACACAGCCATAGATGCTTAAAACAACCTTAGCCCTCACTCAAACCCAAAGGCATAGCGGGGAGGGGGGGTGATACCCCCTCCCCCAATAATTTTTCCAGTCTGGGTATCTTCATCTATATTGGACTCCTAGATATACATCCGCTCGTGTATTCTGGCATACACTTTCTTAGGACACTATATTTGATACTTGAATTCATGTCACATGTTGGTCATACAAATGGAGATATGTGGTACCCTATTCGGGCTGTTGGTGCCCAGCATAATCAATGTGAAGTGCCTATACGGAATATGTTAACCCTTTACCCAATGCAGACGATATCAAAATTTATTATTTTAAATATTTTTTTAAAATTTTTCAAACAATTTCAACAAAACCATATCATGTGACCCCTCGTTGGAACGAGCTCGACGAACTCGTTCCAACGAGGGGTCACATGACATGGTTTTGTTGAAATTTTTTAAAAAATAATATTGTTTTCAACTGCTGAATTTGCATATTACGCGGGTGGATGCAGGCGATTCGTTAGGTAAAGGCTCAATTAAAAAAGATGTTGCGTTCCGGCTACTACATGAAGCTTTCATATATCCAAGTATAAATTACAACAAAATCTTGAGTTTTTTAGGTATAATGATATTTATCCCGGCTGATTAGTATTCCAGCTGCATCTTCAATGCATGCCTTCGGCGAAGTCATGCCTTCATGATGTAGTTGCAACATTTGATCTGTCAGAACTTAGTCCATCACAGTCGGGACAAATCGGGTTTGGTTTTCAACGCTCTCCAATCGTTCATCTTCGCCACGCCCATGTCAACCCCCAGCGCCAGTAAGCACTCCAGGATTGGCCATTGTGCCAAATGCGAATTTGCTTTCAAACCATTCTGACAACGATAGATACGTGGAGTTACTTCCCCTGAGCACGATGGTATTTGGCGACACTGTGGTAAATATTTGAAGTAGAGTTACCCATCTTGAAAAGTTGCACGGAAATGATGCAATCTCCCAAAACTAAGCAGGATTCGTGGGGGGGGGGGGGGGGGGGGGGGGGTCTGGAAAAAAATTTGCAGACACATGGTCTAAAAAAAAAACATTTTCCGCCTGCCGGGGACCCATCACCCCAAACCTGTAAATTTTGTTCACCCCTCCCGAGGGGACTCACCCCCCATATTTCATTCCGGAGCTCAAAACACTGCTGAAACCTGGCCAATTATCAATGGTCCTCAAATGTTTCAAAGCTTAAACATTTTTATGTTTCAAAATAAATGACTTGGCTGTGCTCGGCTGAGCATTTATTATATCTAACATTCAAAGGTGAGCCAATCGGATTCTGTCAAATGCTGGCAATAGGCAGGTACAGACTGTAATAAGACAAAGGGAGCCAGTATCTCTCTTAATGGAGGTTCTTCACAAAATATATTTGGTCATGTTCTCCTCTCGTACTAACTTAAACGGGGAGCGCAGTGGCTCAGTAGGTAGAGGTGCAGGCTGCAAGCCGAAAGGTCCTCGGTTCGAATCCCACCTGCGGCAACCGCGTTGTGTCCTTGGGCAAGACACTTCATCTCCATTGCCCGCGTGGGGGGCACGATGACGCCGTGTACTAAGGCGTACTGCACGTCGATGGTACGCATGTCTTCAACCAATCTAATCCTGCCTGTGTTGCAGTGCGGAGTTACGATGTTGGGGAGCTGGCAGCTGCTCGTCGTTGCTCGGTGGTTCTCTCCGGGTACTCCGGCTTCCTCCACCCGTAAAACTGTCACGGTCATGATTAGCCATTGTGCATAAATATGTGACTTTAGTTAAGTTTACATTTTATATAAACTAATCACAATGAATATGATAGTTTTTGCTTTTTACATGTGGAGAGATGAGCTGTGGGACTAGGCAAACTCAAATGAGTTGGTTCTAAAGACTATATAGCAAAGACATATTTTGTTAAAGTATATTAATAGCTGAATTCAGTAGGGTAATTCTACATGAGTCAGTTTGGTTGAATTGAAAAAAAGTGTTCATAACAAAACTCAACGGCAGATTATTCAAATTTGATCAGTGTATGTTAATGTTTCTAATGTTCACTTCAGTTGTCGAATTTGCGAATCTTCACTGAGAACAGTTTGACTTTTCTGAGCTTGTCTATACCCCCACATTCTCTCCAAAGCATGTTTAAAATACTCTATTCACCGCCCTGAATCATCATAAAGATATAAGAACATCATTCTTTGAATGAATTCAAGTGCAGGAAAAAATTGCAATTTCCACAGTTTTTCCGGACCAACGG